>CM053037.1:184737116-185337116 GCA_028564925.1 Lithobates sylvaticus | reverse complement strand
GGTAGCAGCAAAATCAATAGTTAACAACAGTAAATTGATTAGAAAATAGATTCTTTATTGAAAATGAAAATATTCTCATGACAGTTAAAATATGAGCTCTGGTGGGACAATATAAAAGCATTCCAAATACAAAAAGTGCAAACACGAGATTATACACAGCATTACATATCAGAATGTCTGTTGTATAAAATTACTGACGCGTTTCGACCCGTACCAATCAAGGTCTTCTTCAGAGTGTTGGTTTGCTGTAGGGAGATTACATTTGGCATTTCGAGTTTTGGAATAATTACTAAGTCATTGTATAAAAATGTATAAGTGTGACACATAATTACCAAGAAAAGATGTATTTGGGAAAATCTCCTAGAGTGGATTCCTTTAAAAGCCGTAGAATGATACCATGTGGGGAGGCGTGGCAAGGGGTGTGTCCTATGCCTACAATACTTTTTCTAATGGATGTCCCTCCTTCCCATCTCCAAAAAGTTGGGAGGTGTGGTGTGTCTGAAAAGTTCTGAACACCTTTGGCGGGGGGGGGGGGGGGGGGGCGAGAAGGATCGGCGGTCATGTGACCACTGTGATTGGCTGTCGCAGTGGTCACGTGATCTGGAGCCTCATTCTCTGTTTTGGGAGAAAACTTTCAGCACAGAAAAATCGGCCGTCCAGCAACCCATCTGTGCAGCGCATTGGGGCGATAAAGTATGTGTTACACAGGAGGCAACAGGTTAAGGCTGAGCTCCGGACATACACACAAATGAACTACATATATGACAGTCGTGTTACCTCGGGGCATCGCTGCAGCGGCTGTCTCTATATACTTCTGTTTTTACATTCCAGCTGCCACGGTTGTGGCCGCCGTCCCTTTGCTCTGGGTGGTCCAGTGCTCATTTGACCACCCCTTGGCATTTTTCCGGGGGGGTTAGGTGGCCTTTTGTACGCGGCTTCCTTTCCTTTGAATCGTGGCGACTCTTTATATCTGTTCTACCTACAGAGTTGACGCAAATAGAAGACCCCTGAAGAAGGAGAGGTGCTCTGCGAAACGCGTCGGACCAGAGAAAGGGACTGAGAACAGAGATTCCCCAGTCTATCACAGAGTGATTAGGGTGTGCACGCCTATGATCACCGGCTGAGAAATGTCATACCGGGATGATGCCTGTAGGTACATTTTACTGGGATAACCAATGCAACCCGAGGATGTCCATGGATGCCCTACGGGCGGGCAGTAGTTAAGTATGCCAATGTGAACAAGGCCTAAATATGTGTCTTCAGCTTTGTAATTGCTTCTCATTATCAGCCGCAGCTCTGGACATCCTGGCAGAATCGGCCATGTTGACACCAGTGATCAGAGTTTGGATCTTCCAGGCTCTGGAATGGGATTTTCTCCTACCAGATGACCTCTAAGCCCCGTATTGATGGATCAGGAGAGAGAGCCAAGCCTTGTTTTTGTTATTGAGCATTAAGAAACCACAAAACTTCCAGAATTATTCCTTTTCATGGATCATACCAACGCTGGGAATCCCCCAGACATTAACATGGCTTATCGGCTCACGTTGACACCAGTGATCAGAGTTTGGATCTTCCAGGCTCTGGAATGGGATTTTCTCCTACCAGAAGACCTCTAAGCCCCATATTTATGGATCAGGAGAGAGAGCAAAGCCTTGTTTTTGTTATTGAGTATTAAAAAAACGCAAAACTTCCAGAATTATTCCTTTTCATGGATCATACCAACGCTGGGAATCCCCCAGACATTGTCATGGCTTATCGGCTCACGTTGACACCAGTGATCAGAGTTTGGATCTTCCAGGCTCTGGAATAGGATTTTCTCCTACCAGACGAACTCTAAGCCCCGTATTTATGGATCAGGAGAAAGAGCCAAGCCTTGTTTTTGTTATTAAGTATAACAAAGACACAAAACTTCCAGAATTATTCCTTTTCATGGATCATACCATCGCTGGGAATCCCCCAGACATTGTCATGGCTTATCGGCTCACGTTGACACCAGTGATCAGAGTTTGGATCTTCCAGGCTCTGGAATGGGATTTTTCTCCTACCAGACGAACTCTAAGCCCCGTATTTATGGATCAGGAGAGAGAGCCAAGCCTTTTTTTTGTTATTGAGTATTAAGAAACCACAAAACTTCCAGAATTATTCCTTTTCATGGATCATACCAACGCTGGGAATCCCCCAGACATTGTCATGGCTTATCGGCTCACGTTGACACCAGTGATCAGAGTTTGGATCTTCCAGGCTCTGGAATAGGATTTTCTCCTACCAGACGAACTCTAAGCCCCGTATTTATGGATCAGGAGAGAGAGCCAAGCCTTGTTTTTGTTATTGAGTATAACAAAGACACAAAACTTCCAGAATTATTCCTTTTCATGGATCATACCAACGTTGGGAATCCCCCAGACATTGTCATGGCTTATCGGCTCACGTTGACACCAGTGATCAGAGTTTGGATCTTCCAGGCTCTGGAATGGGATTTTTCTCCTACCAGACGAACTCTAAGCCCCGTATTTATGGATCAGGAGAGAGATCCAAGCCTTGTTTTTGTTATTGAGTATAACAAAAACACAAAACTTCCAGAATTATTCTTGTTCATGGATCATACCAACGTTGGAAATCCCCCAGAAATTGTAATGGCTTATCGGCTTACGTTGACACCAGTGATCAGAGTTTGGATCTTCCAGGCTCTGGAATGGGATTTTATCCTGCCAGACGACCTCTAAGCCCCATATTTATGGACCAGGAGAGAGAGCCAAGCCTTGTTTTTGTTATTGAGTATTAAGAAACCACAAAACTTCCAGAATTATTCCTTTTCATGGATCATACCAACGCTGGGAATCCCCCAGACATTGTCTTGGCTTATCGGCTCACGTTGACACCAGTGATCAGAGTTTGGATCTTCCAGGCTCTGGAATGGGATTTTCTCCTGGCAGAAGACCTCTAAGCCCCGTATTTATGGATCCGGAGAGAGAGACAAGCCTTGTTTTTGTTATTGAGTACTAAGAAACCACAAAACTTCCAGAATTATTCCTTTTCATGGATCATACCAACGCTGGGAATCCCTCAGACATTGTCATGGCTTATCGGCTCACATCAGTGATCAGAGTTTGGATCTTCCAGGCTCTGGAATGGGATTTTCTCCTGGCAGAAGACCTCTAAGCCCCGTATTTATGGACCAGGAGAGAGATCCAAGCCTTGTTTTTGTTATTGAGTATAACAAAAACACAAAACTTCCAGAATTATTCTTGTTCATGGATCATACCAACGCTGGGAATCCCCCAGACATTGTCATGGCTTATCGGCTCACGTTGACACCAGTGATCAGAGTTTGGATCTTCCAGGCTCTGGAATGGGTTTTGCTCCTGGCAGACGACCTCTAAGCCCCGTATTTATGGATCAGGAGAGAGAGACAAGCCCTGTTTTTGTTATTGAGTATTAATAAATGCAAAACTTCCAGAATTACTCCTTTTCATGGATCATACCAACGCTGGGAATCCCCCAGACATTGTCATGGCTTATCGGCTCACGTTGACACCAGTGATCAGAGTTTGGATCTTCCAGGCTCTGGAATAGGATTTTCTCCTACCAGACGAACTCTAAGCCCCGTATTTATGGATCAGGAGAGAGAGCCAAGCCTTGTTTTTGTTATTGAGTATAACAAAGACACAAAACTTCCAGAATTATTCTTGTTCATGGATCATACCAACGCTGGGAATCCCTCAGACATTGTCATGGCTTATCGGCTCACGTTGACACCAGTGATCAGAGTTTGGATCTTCCAGGCCCTGGAATGGGATTTTCTCCTGGCAGACGACCTCTAAGCCCCGTATTTATGGATCAGGAGAGAGATCCAAGCCTTGTTTTTGTTATTGAGTATTAAGAAACCACAAAACTTCCAGAATTATTCCCTTTCATGGATCATACCAACGCTGGGAATCCCCCAGACATTGTTTTTGGCTTCGCTTTCTCTTCTATAGATTGGAATTGTATCTTATATTTGATACTTACCTAGAAATATCCCCAACACCACCGGCACCCGGAATGTGGATTATTTCGGATCCGGGTGTTTCTTTGCTTTCTACGGATCTGTGTTTCCTCATTCCTCCGGCTTATGAAGTGTCAGAGTACTGTCATTACTCGTTTGCTGGCTTAAAAAAGCATGTTTCCGTACTTACAAGCTTATTTAAATAATCTGAGAAATGCCTGCAATGTTCAGGTTCATTTCTCAGCTACAGGAAGCAGTCGCTGCTCGTCGTCACACCCAGAATCTCTGATATCGTAGAACCCTCTGCTGCCAATCGGCAACTGTTCCATATTCCCCATACAAAAGGACCATCCACCGTACCTTGTGCCTTAAGCCGGCCATACATGGTTCGAATCTCGGCGGGTTCAGCAGGCACCGGCTGAGATTCGAACCATGTATGGGCAGGCTGAATGTACCCAAATTGATCAATCACCCCCCCTCCCTCCCGGTGATATTTGTGCATATGGACAATTTGCATAGAGAGGAGATATTTCAGAAAAAGGAACTTCGTATGCAAAAATATATGTTCTGTTCTCTCAACTGTGCACACGATGTGATAATAGCTCATGTGTAATATGTTCATATGAGAGACAAATGTGAACGGAAGTCTTCCATTCCCTGCTTTGTGTTTCTTCCAGATCTGTGCAGTAATCCAGTGGGAGACTTCCTGTAATAAAGACCGCTCACTGCTGCCCTGTCTCCTTGTGCAGGGGGACTGGTCTTGTCTCCGCCCCTCCTATAGTTTTCTGTAGTGGGTGGAGCTTGCTGGGTGCCTCCCACAACACTGCTCTCCTTGTGCAAGGGGACTGGTCTTGTCTCCACCCCTTCTATAGTTTTCTGTAGTGGGTGGAGCCTGCTGTGCCCCTCCTACAATGCTGCTCTCCTTGTGCAGGGGGACTGGTTTGTCTCCGCCCCTCCTGTAGCTTTCTGTAGTGGGTGGAGTCTACTGGGCCCCTCCCACAGCTCTGCTCTCTCTCCTTTTTGCAGGGGGACTGGTCTTGTCTCCGCCCCCTCCTATAGATTTCTGTAGTGTGTGGAGCTTGCTGGGCCCCTCCCACAATGCTGCTCTCCTTGTGCAGGGGGACTGGTCTTGTCTCTGCCCCTCCTATAGCTTTCTGTAGTGGGTGGAGCCTGCTGGGCCCCTCCCACAACGCTGCTCTCCTTGTGCAGGAGGACTGGTTTGTCTCCGCCCCCTCCTGTAGTTTTCTATACTGGGTGGAGCCTGCTGGGCCCCTCCCACAACTCTGCTCTCCTTGTGCACAGGACTGGTTTGTCTCCGCCCCTCCTCCTGTAGTTTTCTGTAGTGGGTGGAGTCTTCTGGGCCCCTCCCACAGCTCTGCTCTCCTTGTTCAGGGGGACTGGTTTGTCTCCACCCTCCTCCTGTCATTTTCTGTAGTGGGTGGAGCCTGCTGGGCCCTTCCCACAACTCTGCTCTCCTTGTGCAGGGTGACTGGTCTTGTCTCCGCCCCCTCCTGTAGTTTTCTGAGCTGGGTGGAGCCTGCTGGGCCCCTCCCATAGTTCTCTCTTTCCTTGTGCAGGGTGACTAGCCTTGTCTCCTCCCCTTCCTATGGTGGGTGGTGTCAGCTGAGCCCCTCCCACATCTCTGTATAGCCTATTTATAGTACAGTGATGATGTCACTGCTACTATTATAATGTAGTATCTGGGATTGCAAAGGAATTTGGTGCGCACAGAAATATATATCCTCCGGTGTTATTGAGGAATACAGTATATTTAAATGAAAGTTCTTGTTCCCGGAGTTCACCTTTAAATGAGTCCAACGGCTGTGTTTGTTTCTAACGCCAGATGGAAGTTCAGAGACGCAATTTCTTGACCCGTGTGTTTACAGTCTTACACGTGCACTCTAATCCCGCATACACACGATCGGATTTTCCGTCGGTAAAAACTTGGATGGAATTCCGCTCAAGCTTGGCTTGCATACTCACGGTCACACAAAAGTTCTCTGAACTTTCGACCGTCAAGAACGTGGTGACGTACAACACTACGACGAGCCGAGAAAATTAAGTTCAATGCTTCCGAGCATGCGTCGAATTGTTTCCGAGCATGTGTAGGATTTTTTTGCGCGTAGGAATTGGTACAGACGATCGGAATTTCCGATCGGAACTTTTTTCCGACCGAAAAATTGAGAACCTGCTCTCGATCTTTTGCTGGTGGGAATTCTGCCAGCAAAAGTCCGATGGAGCATACACACGGTCGGAATTTCCGACCAAAAGCTCACATCAGTCTTTTGCTGGCGGTAAATCGCATCATGTGTACGCGGCATTAGTGTTGCCTGTGTACACGGACTCTATTGTGACCTTCACACAGCGGAGTGGAGGGGCTGCATTGGGCTGTAATGGATGATTGGGGTGGGGGACCGTGGGGGTGGTATGCAGCTGGCATATGCAGTCCTGTGCCAGCTGTAATTATTGGCTCCAATGGGACTTGAAGAATCCCAGCAGATGGAATCTATGACATAACGGCACGCATACGACTAAGAAAACAGCACGAGAATACGTCTAGATGATCCGTCTCACAGCCACCGAGCAATGATTGCGAATGGAAGAAGCCCCAAAAACACAAATCCTGATACATAGGATCCTAATACATTGACAGCCTCTGTATACAGTGCCTGGCATACCACCCACCCCCCTCTGGAGTGCCTGGCATACACACCCACCCCCCTCTGGAGTGCCTGGCTTACACCCCCCCCCCCCCCGGAGTGCCTGGCATACACACCCACCTCCCTCTGCAGTGCCTGACATACACACCTATCCCCTCTGGAGTGCCTGACATACACACCTACCCCCTCTGCAGTGCCTGACATACACACCTATCCCCTCTGCAGTGCCTGACATACACACCTACCCCCTCTGGAGTGCCTGACATACACACCTACCCCCTCTGCAGTGCCTGACATACACAACTACCCCCTCACCTACCCCCCTCTGGAGTGCCTGACAATAAAAAACTAAAACAAAACCTAAAAAAAAAAAACATCCCCTCTGCAGTGCCTGACATACACACCCACCCCCTCTGGAGTGCCTGGCATACACACCTACCCCCTCTGGAGTGCCTGACATACAAACCTACCCCCTCTGGAGTGCCTGACATACAAACCTACCTACCCAAAAATAAAAAAAAAAAGAAAAGACCTATACAGTGCCTGACATACACACCTACCCCCTCTGGAGTGCCTGACATACACACCTATCCCCTCTGCAGTGCCTGACATACACACCCACCCCCTCTGGAGTGCCTGGCATACACACCTACCCCCTCTGGAGTGCCTGACATACAAACCTACCCCCTCTGGAGTGCCTGACATACAAACCTACCCCCTATGCAGTGCCTGACATACACACCTACCCCCTCTGGAGTGCCTGGCATACACACCTACCCCCTCTGGAGTGCCTGGCATACACACCTACCCCCTCTGCAGTGCCTGACATACACACCTACCCCCTCTGGAGTGCCTGGCATACACACCTACCCCCTCTGGAGTGCCTGACATACACACCTACCACCTCTGGAGTGCCTGACATACACACCTACCCCCTCTGGAGTGCCTGGCTTACACCCCCCCCTCTGGAGTGCCTGGTATACACACCCACCCCCCCTCTGGAGTGCCTGGCATACACACCTACCCCTTCTGCAGTGCCTGACATACACACCTACCCCCTCTGCAGTGCCTGACATACACACCTACCCCCTATGCAGTGCCTGACATAAACCCCTACCCCCTCTGGAGTGCCTGACATACACACCTACCCCCTCTGGAGTGCCTGACATACACACCTACCCCCTCTGGAGTGCCTGACATACACACCCACCCCCTCTGGAGTGCCTGGCATACACACCTACCCTCTCTGGAGTGCCTGGCATACACACCTACCCCCTCTGGAGTGCCTGGTATACACACCTACCCCCTCTGGAGTGCCTGGTATACACACCCACCCCCTCTGGAGTGCCTGGTATACACACCTACCCCCTCTGGAGTGCCTGGTATACATACCCACCCCCCTCTGGAGTGCCTGGTATACACACCCACCCCCTCTGGAGTGCCTGGTATACACACCCACCCCCTCTGGAGTGCCTGGTATACACACCCACCCCCCTCTGGAGTGCCTGGCATACACAACCCCCCCCCCCCCGGAGTGCCTGGTATACACACCCACCCCCCTCTGGAGTGCCTGGTATACACACCCACCCTATCTGGAATGCCTGGTATACACACCCACCCTCTCTCTACATTTTTATCGTTGCAGTCTGGAATTATAATGGAATTATTTGGGATGTATATCGCTGATAGTCATACCGACAAATGATTTCCAAATAAAACGCAGAGAAGTCTTGATTGCATTAGTATTCACCCCCCTGTGCTAGGAAACCCCTAATTAAGCCCTGGCAGAGCCGACTGCCTTCAGAAGTGGCATAATTAGTTCAATGGAGTCCACCTGCATGCAATTAGTGTCCCGTGATCTCAGAATCAGTTCACCTGTTTCAGGAACGCGGCAGAAATATATTCGAAAAGGATAAGTTCACCTTTGGTAAAATAATATTAAATGCAGATGATTTTGCAGGAAAAAAAATGTGCATTTTTTTTTTAATTAAATGTAGCCTTTAATGCACGCACCAGTGGATCAGTGGGTTGTGGGTGCAATGCCAGGCTCCTGCAGACACTCACTATAACTATCTGCTCGTACCTCCATACCTCCCATATGGAAGAATCAATGAACTACAAGAGCGCTCATCATCAGCGCCCTCACAATTCATTGAGAACAACCGCGGTGGCAGACAGGACTTGTAGTTCATTCATTCACAGTTCTGTGTGAAAGAATGACGCAGCTCTGTGGGCGGAGCCCTGCACAGCTACACTGTTTTTAAATTTGGGTGCGGGGAGAGGACAAAGGGGGATCAAGGGGGTGCGGGGACTGACGCACGGTAGCATGTTACACCCTATATACAGTCCCTTGAAAAAGTATTCATACCCCTTGAAATTTTCCATTTTGTCATGTTACAACCAAAAACATACATTTATTTTATTGGGATTTTATGTGATAGACCAACACAAAGTGGCACATAATTGTGAAGTGGAAGGAAAATGATAAATGGTTTTCAATTCTTTTTACAAATAAATATGTGAAAAGTGGGGGGGGGGGGCTACATTTGTATTCAGCCCCCTTTACTCTGATACCCCTAACTAAAATCTGGTGGAACCAATTACCTTCAGAAGTCACCTAATTAGTAAAAGGAGTCCACCTGTGTGTAATTTAATATCAGTATAAATACAGATGTTCACTGAAGCCCTCAGAGGTTTGTTAGAGAACCTTAGTAAACAAACAGCCTCATGAAGGCCAAGGAACACACCAGACAGGTCAGGGATAAAGTTGTGGAGAAGTATAAAGCAGGGTTGGGTTATAAAAAAATATCCCAAGATTTGAACATCTCACGGAGCTCTGTTCAATCCATCATCGGAAAATGGAAAAAGTATGGCACACCTACCAAGACATGGCCGTCCACCTAAAATGACCTGCCGGGCAAGGAGAGCATTCATCAGAGAAGCAGCCAAGAGGAACTCTGGAGGAGCTGCAGAGATCCACAGCTCAGGGGGGAGAATCTGTCCACAGGACAACTATTAGTCGTGTTCTCCACAAATCTGACCTTTATGGAAGAGTGACAAGAAGAAAGTCATTGGAGAAAGAAAACCATAAGAAGTCCTGTTTGTAGTTTGTGAGAAGCCATGTGGGGGACACAGCAAACATGTGGAAGAAGGTGATCTGGTCAGATGAGACCAAAATTTTACTTTTTGGCCTAAAACCAAAACGCTATGTGTGGCGGAAAACTAACACTGAACATCACCCTGAACACACCATCCCCACTGTGAAACATGGTGGTGGCAGCATCATGTGGTGGGGATGATTTTCTTCAGCAGGGACAGGGAAGCTGGTCAGAGTTGATTGGAAGATGGATGGAGCCAAATACAGGACAATCTTAGAAGAAAATCTGTTAGCGTCTGCAAAAGACTTGAGACTGGGGGGTGGAGGTTCACCTTCCAGCAGGACAACGCCCGAAACATACAGCCAGAGCTACAATGGAATGGTTTACATCAAAGCATATTCATGTGTTAGAGTGGCCCAGTCACAGTCCAGACCTAAATCAAATTGAGAATCTGTGGAAAGAAAATTGCTGTTCACAGACGCTCTCCATCCAATTTGACAGAGCTTGAGATATTTTGCCAAGAAGAATGTTCAAAAATGTCCCTCTCTAGATGTGCAAAGCTGGTAGAGACATCCCCAAAAAGGCAGCTGTAATTGCAGAGAAAGGCGGTTCTACAAAGTATTGACTCCGGGGGGCGCCATACAAACGTACCCCCCACACTTTTCACATATTTATTTGTAAAGAATGTGAAAACCATTTATCATTTTTTCCACTTCACAATTATGTGCCACTTTGTGTTGGTCTATCTACATTTCTACATTTCTGCTTTTGGTTGTAACATTAAAAATGGGGAAAATTTCAAGGGGTATGAATACTTTTTCAAGGCCCTGTGTATATATATATATATCTATATATATATGTATATACAGTATATGTATGTATGACATGTTACACAAGGTGAACCTATCCTTTAACCGCAGATTGCCGCCATTACTAGTAAAAACAATAATAAAAAAAAAAAGTCCCTCAATCTATCCCCTACCTTGTAGACGCTATCACTTTTGCACAAACCAATCAATATCCGCTTATTGGGATTCTTTTTTTTTTTTTTTTTTTTTGCATAAAAGGTTTATTGAAAATTAAGCAAAAAGCTTTGAACTTGTTTGGTATAGCAAATTACATCAAGCGGTATATTGGGATTTTATTTACAAAAAATATGTAGCAGAATATATATTGCCCTAAATTTACGAAGAAAGTTGATTTCATAAATTTTTTTTATTAGGAATGTTTTATAGCAGAAAGCAAAAAATATTGTTTTTTATTTAAAATTGCCCTTTTTTTTTTTATAGCGCAAAAAAATGAAAAGCGCAGAGGCGACCAAATACCACCAAAAGAAAGCTCTATTTGTGGGGGGAAAAAAAGGACGTAAATTTTATTTGGGCACAGCGACGCACGACCGCACAGTTAAAGCAACGCAGTGCCGTATCGGAACAAAAAAAAAAAATGGCCTGGTCGGGAAGTGGGTAAAACCTTCCGGGGCTAAAGTGGTTAAACAATGCCATCATGAAGACCCAGAAACTGTGGAGCTACAGGGACCACTCTTCAGAGGGCACTACAGGCGTGACCCCCCCCCCCCCCCCCCCCCCCCCCCCCCCCCCCCCCCCCCCCCCCCCCCCCCCCCCCTAAGCTGCAGGTCCTTGTTATGGGCGCGGCGTTGATAAAAAGTGGCGCTGTGCGTGTGAGACCGGCCCTCAAGCTTCTCCTTTTAAGCACACAATGGAAAGCACCAACTTTGCTCTGCACTCCATTTCAATGACACAGCTCTGTCTCCTTGCTCAGAAAACTACCAAATAGGTGGAAGAGGGGGGTGCCTGGGGTATCCCCCCCCACCAAGAATGGGGTATTTAGAAAAAAAAAAACACTTGAAAACACTGGCGCACCTAAATGTAGGGAAATTCGTTTACAAACCGCAGCTACAGTATCCGCAAAAATATTTCACGGTTTTTTAAGTGCAGATTTCTGGCGTTCAGCTGCTGGAAGATACAAACATCCGTGTCAATGTAGGACCCCCTTTCACACTGCGGCGCTTTTCAGGCGTTTTAGCGCTAAAAATAGCGCCTTTAACCGCTTCAGCCCTGGAAGAATTTACCCCCCTTCCTGACCGAAGCACTTTTTGCGATTTGGCCCTGCGTCGCTTTAACTGACAATTGCGCGGTCGTGCGACGTTGTACCCAAACAAAATTTAAGTTTTTTTCACCACAAATAAAGGTTTATTTTGGTGGTATTTGATCACATCTGCGGCTTTTATTTTTTGCGCTATAAAAAAAAAAGTGTGACAATTTTGAAAAAAAACGCATTATTTTTTACTTTTTGCTATAATATTTGCTAATATAAAAAAACGCATTATTTTTTTTTTTTATAATATTTGCGCTATAAACAAAAAAAAAAGAGTGACAATTTTGAAAAAAAACATTATTTTTATACTTTTTGCTATAATATTTGCGCTATAAACAAAAAAAAGAGTGACAATTTTGAAAAAAAAAACGCATTATTTTTTACTTTTTGCTATAATATCCCCCAAAAATATATAAAAAAACATTTCTTTTCCTATTTTTTTTCCTATTTTTGGTTAAAAAAAAATCGCAATAAGCGTTTATTGATTGGTTTGCGCAAAATAGTTATAGCGTCTACAAAATAGGGGATAGTTTTATGTCATTGTTTTTTTTTACTTTTATTATTATTTTTTTTATTTTTTTTTAGTAATGGCGGCGATCTGCGATTTTTATCGGGACTGCGACATTATGATCAAATACCACCAAAGCTCTATTTGGGGGGGGGGGACATAAATTTTATTTGGGTACAGCGTCGCACGACTGCGCAATAGTCAGTTAAAGTAACGCAGTGCCGTATCGCTAAAAATGGAGGTTGGTAAATCTTGTGGTTGAATATAAAATGTTTTGCACGTTCATCATTATTCCTGTTTTGTAAGTCAAATTGGAAAGATCTTAGTAAAATCAATGACAGTTCCAGAATCTGACATGACTAAATATGGAGAAGTCCGAGGGGGGTGAACAGTTATGCAAAGCAGTGCAGGTAGTAGTAGAGACTAACAGCGAACCATAAAACAGGGAGGGGGAGGGGCGGGAGGTGTGACAGAGGGACACTTGTTTTCCTGCTTATTATTATAGAATATAATATTCATATGA
This sequence comes from Lithobates sylvaticus, assembly GCA_028564925.1. Classification (NCBI taxonomy): domain Eukaryota; kingdom Metazoa; phylum Chordata; class Amphibia; order Anura; family Ranidae; genus Lithobates; species Lithobates sylvaticus. The sequence goes on along the minus strand of CM053037.1, from coordinate 185,324,227 downwards.
GCTCGATGGACTAACACGCAATAGATCAGAGAGCAAAGTGCAGTGTAATGCACGATAGGGATAAACTTCATTCATCAGACGGATGGTACCTACATGCATTAGGCGTCATTCACATGAGCGCACTACAGCGTTCACCCGTGTGGAGGGCCATGTTTGCCCACATGGGGATGTACAAGTGCTCCATGCATCCCCATGCAGGCCGTCCCATTCATGTCAACTGGAGGAAAATATTTCAGCAATTGGATTCAGGGCCAGGACAAGGGGTGGGCAGGAGGGGAAGCTGTCCTGGGCACTGTGGTATCATGTGAGGCGGGGGGGGGGGCACCACGAGAAGATTGGGATTGTGGGAGGAGGGGGGGAATTGTGTTAAGGGGGGATTTGGAGGGTGGCAGGGAATAGTTGTTCTAGGAGGGGAAATTATACCCCAAAATTGACCCATAGCACTTACCCAGGGCCAGGACAAGGGGTGGGCTGGAGCTGCCCGGGGCACTGTGGTATCATGTGAGATGAGAGGGTTAGGTGGACGGGTCAGGGAGGTGGATGGGTTGGGGGGCATAAGGTGGACAGGTCGGGGGGAGGTGGAGGGGTAAACGTGGAGGGATCAGGGGGGATAAGGTGGAGGGATCGGGGGGATAAGGTGGACGGGTCAGGGGGGATAAGGTTGACAGGTCGGGGGGGAGGTGGAGGGATAAGGTGGAGGGATCAGGGGGGATAAGGTGTATGGGTCGGGGGGGTGGATGGGTTGGGGGGATAAGGTGTAGGGATCAGGGGCGAAAAGGTGGACGGGTCAGGGGAGGTGGATGAGTTGGGGGGGATAAGGTGTAGGGATCAGGGGGGATAAGGTGGACGGGTCGGGGTGGATAAGGTGGACAGATTAGAAGAGATAAGGTGGAGGGATCAGGGGGGATAAGGTGGACGGGTCGAGGGGATAAGGTGGATGGGTCAGGGGGGTGGATGGGTTGGGGGGATAAGGTGTAGGGATCAGGGGGGATAAGGTGGACGGGTCGGGGGGATAAGGTGGATGGGTCAGGGGGGTGGATGGGTTGGGGGGATAAGGTGTAGGGATCAGGGGGGGTCGGGGGGAAGGTGGACGGGTCGGGGGGGGGGGGGGGGGGGGGTGGGGGGGGTGGATGGGTTGGGGGGGGGGGGGGGGGGGGGGGGGGGGGGGGGGGGGGGGGGGGGGGGGGGGGGGGGGGGGGGGGGGGGTGGGGGGGGGGGGGGGGGGGGGGGGGGGGGGGAGGGGGGGGGGGGGGGGGGGGGATAAGGTGGACGGGTCGGGGTGGATAAGGTGGACAGATTAGAAGAGATAAGGTGGAGGGATCAGGGGGGATAAGGTGGACGGGTCGGTGGATGGGTTGGTGGGGATAAGGTGGAGCGATCAGGGGGGATAAGGTGGACGGGTTGGGGGAGGTGGATGGGTTGGGGGGGAAAAGGTGGACAGATCAGGGGAGGATAAGGTAGAAGGATGGGGGGGGGGGGGGGGGAGGTGGATGGGTCGGGTGGATAAGGTGGACAGATCAGAAGAGATAAGTGGACGGGTCGGGGGAGGTGGATGGGTTGGGGGGGATGGGGTAGGAGATGGACAGGTAAGGAATAGGTAGACGGGTAGGGGGGTTACGTTACGATTAGGATAAGGCGGATGGATGGGGGGGATATGGTGGACGGGTCGGGGGAGGTGGATGGGTTGGGGGGGGATATGGTGGACGAATTTGGGGAGGATAAGGTGAACGGATCAGCGGAATATGGTGAACGGATCGGGGGGGTATAGTGGACGGATTGGGGGAGGATTAGGTGGATGGGTCGGGGGGAAGGTGGACGGGTCGGGGGGGATGGGGGAGGAGATGGACAGGTAAGGAATAGGTAGACGGATGGGGGGTTACGTTACGATTCAAGGTGGATGGATTGGAGGGGTATAAGGTGGATGGGTCGGGGGGAGAAGGGTGGACGGATCAGGAGTTGGGCACATTGGGGGGGGGGGGGGTTTACAGGCCCGTTGGGATAAGGTGGATGGGTCGGGGGGACGAGGTGGATGGATCTGGGGGGGACGGGGACATTCATACATCCCTATGTGGGCAAACATGGCCCTTGCACGGGTGTACGCTGTAGTATGCCCATGTGAACGAGGCCTTGATGGTGGTCGGTGATCCAATTGCTGAAAGATCCTTTCACAAATATCGAAGAGGAAACGCTCAGCAGCGGCGCCCGGCCCCCGGCCTCTCTCAGATGGAAATGATAGCACTGAGCTGGGAAAATCCGTCCTGACCAATCAGTTATCAGCCTGTGGATGTTTGTCCAGCAGCCACAACAGGTGAAAGCGTTCCTGCGTCTGACATATTAAGCTGAAATCGTATCGGCCGCTTACAGAATTTGCACAATCGTCTCTCTTTATAGAAGCCTCGGCAGCCCAGATGTAAAGCAGCCCAGATGTAACAAATTCTTCACAGTTCAGGCTCCAGCACATCATTCCCTTTCACTGGCATTTGTTCTGCTGGTGACAGAGTGGGGTCAGGTGGATGGATCGGTGGAGGGATAAGGCGGTCAAACTTGGGGGGGGGGGGGTTTGGGGGAGGATGATAAGGTGAGCCGATCGGGGGGGGGGGGTAAGGTGGACAGATGGGGGGGGGGGGGTCAGGTGGACGGATCGGGAGGGGGGGGGGATAGGGTTGCCACCTTTTCTTCAAGTCAAACCCGAACGCTTTTTTTTTAATACATATATTTTGCTAATAAATAACATTTCTAATCATATGAAGTTAATAACAAGAGTTCCCCTTTACATCAGAGTCCACAGAGTCCCCCTTTACATCAGAGTCCCAGAGTTCCCCATTACATCTGAACTCGCAGAGTTCCCTTTCACTGTAAGGGGGGACTCTGTAGACTCTGATGTAAGGGAGAACTCTGGGGACTCTGACATAAGGGATGCTCGGGGAACCCTGATGTAAGGGGAAACACTGAGAACTCTGATGTACTGAGAGGACTCTGATGTAAGGGAGAACACTGTGGCCTCTGGTGTAAAGGGGAACTCTGATGTAAGGGGTGCTCTGAGAACCCTGATTTGCCTTAGTGTACTCACTCAGAGGCAGGAGAGAGAAGGGGGAGACTTGAGTCACAGACAGGGATGGATGGTGAGCTCACTCACCCCTTGGCAGTCAGCACCTCTCATCCAGATGTATCTGAGGCTTCTGGACTTCCAATTTCCAGCCCCAACTTTCCTTTTCTGAGGCACAGCGCTGGGGATTGGAGTGTGGGCAGACACAGAGGGGTGGGGGGAAGAGGCGCAGATCTCTCTCTCCTCTCCCATCTGTATGTGGGGGGGATTGTTTGTGTCGGCTTTGGGCAGCATGAAAGAGTGTAACAGACACTTCCAGCTTAGACCACTGCAGTCAGCAATCCTGCTGGGAAGCCATAGTCCAGTCTGAATAATGTGTCCGGGTTTTTTCTAAAAACCCAGACACATGATTCCAATCCCGAACTGTCCGGGTGACTTCCGGACAGGTGGCAACCCTAGGGGGGGGGGGATAAGGTAGACGGATCAGGGAAGATAAGGTCCATAGATCGGAGGGCATAAGGTGGACAGATCGGGGATGGGGGATAAGGTGGACGGATCGGGGGGGATAAGATGGATGGATCAGGGGGGGGGGGGGGTGGCTAAGGGGGGGGGGGTCGGGGGGGGGGGGAGTTGGACGGATCGGAGGGGATAAGGTGGATGGATCAGGAGGAGGGGATAAGGTGGACGGATCGGGGGGGGGGGGGGGGGGGGGGGGGAATAAGTTGGACGGATCGGGGGGGGATAAGGTGGATGGATCAGGGGCAGGGGATAAGGTGGACGGATCGGGGGGGGGGGGGACGGATCGGGGGGGGGGATAAGGTGGACAGATCGGGTGGGATCGGGGGGGATAAGGTGGACGGATCGGGGGGGGGAGTTGGACGGATAGGAGGGGATAAGGAAGATTGATCAGGAGGAGGGGATAAAGTGGACGGATCGGGGGGGGGGGGGGGATAAGGTGGACGGATCGGGGGGATAAGGTGGACAGATCAGGGGGGATAAGGTGGACGGATCGGGGGGGGGGGGGGGTTGGACGGATCAGGAGGAGGGGATAAGGTGGACGGATCGGGGGGGATAAGGTGGATGGATCAGGGGGAGGGGATAAGGTGGACGGATCAGATCAGGGGGGATAAGGTGGACGGATCGGGGGGGGGGGGAGTTGGACGGATCGGAGGGGATAAGGAAGATTGATCAGGAGGAGGGGATAAGGTGGACGGATCGGGGGGGGGGGGATAAGGTGGACGGATCGGGGGGATAAGGTGGACAGATCAGAGGGGATAAGGTGGACGGATCGGGGGGGGGGGGGAGTTGGACGGATCGGAGGGGATAAGGAGAATTGATCAGAAGGAGGGGATAAGGTTGACGGATCGGAGGGGATAAGGAGGATTGATCAGGAGGAGGGGATAAGGGGGGGGATCAGGGGGGGGGGGGGGGGGGATAAGTTGGATGGATCAGGGGGAGGGGATAAGGTGGACGGATCGGGGTAAGGTGGACGGGATAGAGGGGAATGGGGGGGGGGGGGGGATAAGGTGGACGGATGGGGGGGGGGGGCATAAAGGTAGACAGATCAAGGAAGGTAAGGTGGATGGATTGGGGCGATAAGGTGGACAGATCGGGGGAAGTGGGGTTAGATGGACGGATCAGGTAAGGGATAAGGTGGACAGATCGGGGGGAGGTGGGGGATAAGGTGGAGGGACTGATCGGGGGGATTAGGTGGAGGGATCGGGGGGGTGTTTGTGCATGGGTCAGGGGGAGAAGGTGGATGGATTGGGTGGATAAGGTCGGGGGGAGATAAGGTGGAGGGGTCTGGGGGGTCTTGTGCACGGGTCAGGGGGAGAATGTGGATGGATTGGGGGGAGAAGGTGGATGAGACGGGGGGATAAGGTGGAGGGATCAGGAGGAATAGGGTGGGCGGATCGGGGGGGGGGGGTAAGGGTCAGCTCTTTTTTTAGACAGTAAGTATTTATGGGAATTGAGAAGCCTTTCACAAGCGGGGTATGGGATGGGGAACGGAGGTGCTGGGAGGGTGCTGAACACGACCATCAAGCAGGAAGTGACTGGTAAATAGAGGAAGAGAAACAGAAAATGAGGAAATTGAAGAAAAGCTGCAGCTTACACAATATGAGAAGTTCACCCAACTGATATCTGTGACAATTCTCTACAGCTCAACACAAATATCCAAATAAAAGGCAATAAGAATGGCCGGTGTTGGGATCCAAGTTTAACCCATTGGGGGCTGCAGACCAGATCTTCAGGCAAATACAGAACCTCCCATCTGTAGCGCTACCTCCGCAAGGGCCGCAGATGTTACCAAGTTCTTTCCCACTGTAGTGCAGAGGCAGCCAGACGAAGCAACACTCCATTCACTCCGGCTCATTAATTAGTCCAGTCAGTAGTACCCCCGACTCTGCTGATCCCCCGCTCAGTAGTAACCCCCAGCTCTGCTGATCCCCCGCTCAGTAGTAACCCCCGACTCTGCTGATCCCCCGCTCAGTAGTAACCCCAGCTCTGCTGATCCCCCGCTCAGTACTAACCCCCAGCTCTGCTGATCCCCCGCTCAGTACTAACCCCCCAGCTCTGCTGATCCCCCGCTCAGTACTAACCCCCAGCTCTGCTGATCCCCTGCTCAGTACTAACCCCCAGCTCTGCTGATCCCGCTGCTCAGTAGTAACCCCCAGCTCTGCTGATTACTCCCATGTTTTACACAATCTGCTTGTTTCTCCTGCTCCGGTCCCCCAGCTCCGCTGATCCCCCGCTTTGTAGTAACCCCCAACTCTGCTGAAGTCCATAGACACGAATGCCGGACTGGGCCCCGCCCCCCCCGGGTCATTGGATTTGATTGAAAGCAGCGGTAGCCAATGGCTGCGCTGCTATCAATCTATCCAATCAAGAGTCGAGACCCCGTGGAGAGAGGGGGAGCGCGTCTCCGCTGAAGGAAATACGGGGCTCAGGTAAGTAAAATGGGGGGGGGGGGGGGCGGGAGGGCCGGTCACTGCCAGGTGTTTTTTCACCTTAGTGCATAGGACCCCTTTAAAGTGATTGTAAATGTTTTTTTTAAATAACAAATATGTCATACGTCCCTCCTCTGTGCCAGGGTTTGCACAGAGCGGCCCCAATCCTCCTTTTCTTGGGGCCCCTGGTGGCGCTCCTGGCTCCTCCTCCTCATCGAGTGCCCCCCATGAAGAGCTGCATTCCCTGGGGTGGCACCCATGCGTGCGCGGTCCTGAGTCCTGCTGCGGCGTCCATTGCCCCCGGCTCCCATGTCACTGGATTTAATTGACTGCAGCGGGAGCCAATGTGTTGTTCAAAAAATTATCTGACCGGGGTGCCACCGGGTAAATGCTGGAAATCAGGACTGCTTGGTCCTCATTGCCTATAGAGAGGTGCTGGCGGTCCGACTCATGGACCGCTCTCATTAGGAGGAGGTGACACAGGAAACAGATGGGGGACCATTTAGAAGCTGTTATTGGGCTATAAAGAATGAGAAATCTACAAGATGGGAAATCCACCTTCTGTGTAATGAAAACCATCATTCCCACCAGCTGCTCCCTGTAACCCCTGGGGGGCATTTTTAGTTGTTGAATCTTATAAATTCTAATTACATCTATTCTCTTCATGTAATGTGACCCGAATGAAATGACAAAAACATTCCCACTGACAACCAATGTAAGGAACATTCTTCTAACTGATCACCAATGTAATGGACATTCTTCCCACTGATCACCAATGTAAGGAACATTCTTCCCACTGATCACCAATGTAAGGAACATTCTTCCCACTGATCACCAATGTAAGGATCATTCTTCCCACTGATCACCAATGTAAGGAACATTCTTTCCACTGACCACCAATGTAAGGAGCATTCTTTCCACTGATCACCAATGTAAGGAACATTCTTCTCACTGATCACCAATGTAAGGAACATTCTTCCCACTGATCACCAATGTAAGGAACATTCTTCCCACTGATCACCAATGTAAGGGACATTCTTCCCACTGATCACCAATGTAAGGAGCATTCTTCCCACTGACCACCAATGTATGAACATTCTTCTCACTGACACCAATGTAAGGAACATTCTTCTTACTGATCACCAATGTAAGGAACATTCTTCCCACTGATCACCAATGTAAGGAACATTCTTCCCACTGACCACCAATGTAAGGAACATTCTTCCCACTGACCACCAATGTAAGGAACATTCTTCCCACTGACCACCAATGTAAGGAACATTCTTCCCACTGACCACCAATGTAAGGAACATTCTTCTCACGACCACCAATGTAAGGAACATTCTTCTCACTGACCACAATGTAAGGAACATTCTTCCCACTGATCACCAATGTAAGGGACATTCTTCTCACTGACCACCAATGTAAGGAACATTCTTCTCACTGACCACCAATGTAAGGAGAATTCTTCCCACTGATCACCAATGTAAGGAAACATTCTTCTCACTGACCACCAATGTAAGGAGAATTCTTCCCACTGATCACCAATGTAAGGAACATTCTTCTCACTGATCACCAATGTAAGGAACATTCTTCCCACTGATCACCAATGTAAGGAACATTCTTCCCACTGATCACCAATGTAAGGAACATTCTTCTCACTGACCACCAATGTAAGGAGAATTCTTCCCACTGATCACCAATGTAAGGAACATTCTTCTCACTGATCACCAATGTAAGGAGAATTCTTCCCACTGATCACCAATGTAAGGAACATTCTTCCCACTGATCACCAATGTAAGGAGCATTCTTCTCACTGATCACCAATGTAAGGAACATTCTTCTCATGATCACCAATGTAAGGAACATTCTTCTCACTGATCACCAATGTAAGGAGCATTCTTCTGACTGATCCCCCCCCCCCCCCCCCCCCCCCCCCCCATGAATTGGTTTAGGTGGAGTTCCCAAAGACCTGAGACATATTTCCAGGGTTCCTCAGGGACACAACCCTTTTTATCTCGTCCTGTGGGGGATTCTGTAGATCTCCTGTATGATGTAATAGGAGAACACTGTCAGTTCTTTGTCTTTTGGCTCCATGAAGAGAAGACAAGGCCCCGGTGTTGTGGTGATGGGGAAGTCTCTCTGCCAGAGGCTCACAGTTGCAGTGGAGATGCCATGAAGTGGCAGTTGGTTTGTTGGAGGAACAGGTGGAAGGTTTCAGCAGCAGCCTGGGGGCATCTCTGAGGTCTCCTCCCGCTAACCAGCTGTTGCTGGAAGCAGACCGGGCAGCCAGAGGGGGAGAGCATGTCTCTGCCTCTGCGTCATCACATTCAATGTTCTGCTCTATTTGTACCAGTCACAGCCGCCACCAATTTGTAAATGATAATTAACCCCTCGAGGATGGCTCTGTAAGAGAGAAAGTCCCATTAACCCCTTTCCCACTGGCCGTACTCAGGGCTGTTGCAGGGATTTTTGACACCCTAGGCGAAACCTCATTTTGCCGCCCCCTGGCTCCACCCCCTTTCCTTGCCTATGTAAACCCCACCTTTTTAATGAAGTGCCAATGAAATGCAGCCTCACCTGCACCCATCAATGCAGCCTCACCAGTGCTCATCAAATGCAGCCTCACCAGTGCCCATCAATGTAGCCTACCAGCACCCATCAATGCAGCCTCATCAGCGCCCATTAAATTCAGCCTACTAGCGCCCATCAATGCAGCCTCACCAGCGCCCATCAAATGCAGCCTCACCAGCGCCCATCAAATGCAGCCTCACCAGCGCCATCAAAATGCAGCCTCACCAGCACCATCAAATGCAGCCTCACCAGGGCCCATCAAATGTAGCCCCACCAGCGCCCATCAATGCAGCCTACCAGTGCATATCAATGAATGTTTGCTTGCTTCCATTCATTCATGAGTCGGGACCCCAACACAGTCCTCTACCGCCGCTGTGCCTCTGACACTATGTGCTATCAGAGTGGCGGCTGCCTGCTGATGCTGAGACTTAGTTGCTTGCTGCAGAGAGAACGCCAGTGGCCAGGCGCCCTAGGCAGCAGAGCGCCCTAGGCGATTGCCTAGTTTGCCTAGTGGTAGCACCGGCCCTGGCCGTACTCATGCATGTGGTAGGAAGGAGTGGACCGTATTCTGTGCTGCCGCATACATGCGTTGCTGTGTAGTCTCAGTAGCGCGCTCTATTGCGCATCCCCAACGCGGTGACCCAGTAAGACGGGCTCCTGATCATGTGATCACTGTGGCAGCCAATCCCGATCACATGATCAGAAAGCTGACAAATGCTGCACATTATTAATTCTGGGCCCCAATACCGGTACAAATAATGCTCACATATATGGTATCCTCGTACACATCAGGGGAAGGAGAATTGATTTGGGGTTTTTCTTTAATGGCGGGTCATGGCAAGAAATATACAAATATACAGCTAACAGGGTTTTCTAATTATGGGACTTTACAGGTGCCAAAAATTTTACCAAAGCATGTGACTACTTCTAAAATACAACTTTTATTATAAAACAGGTAAAAGAAGTGTGATCTGAGCATAGTACTATCCATTGTATGGGTACAATGCCTTGAAAAAGTATTCGTACCCCTTTGAAATTTTCCACATTTTTTGTCGAGTTACAACCAAAAACAATGAATATAAATGTATTTTTATGGGGATTTTATGTGATAGACCAGTGGTCTCCAAACTGTGGCCCTTTGCTTGCTTTTATATAGCCCTTGGCCATATTTCACCAACAAAGGGGCACAGTTCCTCACAATAACATTGATCATGAGGCACAATTCCTACCAATGATGGGACAAATTTCCTCCCAATGACACCAACAATGGGGCCCAAATGCCACCAATGATGGTGCACAGTTCTTCCCAATCGCACCAACGTTGGGGCACAGTTCTTCCCAATGGCACCAACGATAGGGCCCAATGTGCTCAATGATGGGGCACAGTTCCTCCCAAGGACACCAACAATGAGGCCCAAATGCCACCAATGATGGTGCACAATTCTTCCCAATGGCACCAGCGTTGGGACACAGTTCTTCCCAATAACACCAAAGATAGGGCCCAATGTGCTCAATGATGGGGCACAGTTCATCCCAATGACACCAACAATGGGGCCCAATGAGACCAAGGATAAGGCATAATTCCTACTAAAGACACCAACTATGGGGTGCGATTCTTCTCATTGACGACACAGATGGGGCATTGTTTACTCCAACTGATGCTGGGTCATTTTCTACTCCCGATGGCCACAGTCCGGCCCCCCTAAAACTTGAAGGACAGTAAACGGGCCTTTTGCTTAGAAAGTCTGGAGACCCCTGTGATAGACCAACACAAAGTGGCACATAATTGTGAAGTGGAAGGAAAATGATAAATGGTTTTCAAAATGTTTACAAATAAATATGTGAAAAGTGTGGGGGGTGCATTTGTATTCAGCCCCCTTTACCCTGATACCTCTAACTAAAATCTAGTGGAACCAATTGTCTTCAGAAGTCTAATTAGTAAATAGAGTCCACCTGTGTGTAATTTAATCTCAGTATAAATACAGCTGTTCTGAGAAGCCCTCATAGGTTTGTTAGAGAACCTTAGTGAACAACCAGAATCACGAAGGCCAAAGAAGACACCAGACAGGTCAGGGATAAAGTTGTGGAGAAGTTTAAAGCAGGGTTAGGTTATAAAAAATATCCCAAGATTTGATCATCTCACGGAGCTCTGTTCAATCCATCATCCGAAATGGAAAGAGTATGGCACACCTACCAAGCCATGGCCGTCCACCTAAACTGACCGGCCGGGCAAGGAGAGCCTTCATCAGAGAAGAGCCAAGAGGCCTATGGTAACTCTGGAGAAGCTGCAGAGATCCACAGCTCAGGTGGGAGAATCTGTCCACAGGACAACTATTAGTCGTGTTCTCCACAAATCTGACCTTTATGGAAGAGTGACAAGAAGAAAGACATTGATGAAAGAAAGTCATAAGAAGTCCTGTTTGCAGTTTACGAGAAGCCATGTGGGGGACACAGCAAACATGTGGAAGAAGGTGCTCTGGTCAGATGAGACCAAATTGAACTTTTTGGCCTAAAAGCAAAAGCCCTATGTGTGGGGGAAAACTAACACTGCACATCACCCTGAACACACCATCCCAACTGTGAAACATGGTGGTGGCAGCATCATGTGGTGGGGATGCTATTCTTCAGCAGGGACAGGGAAGCTGGTCAGAGTTGATGGGAAGATGGATGGAGCCAAATACAGGGCAATCTTAGAAGAAAACCCTGTTAGAGTCTGCAAAAGACTTGAGACTGGGGTGGAGGTTCACCTTCCAGCAGGACAACGACCCGAAACATACAGCCAGAGCTACAATGGAATGGTTTAGTTCAAAGCATATTCATGTGTTAGAATGGCCCAGTTACAGTCCAGACCTAAATCCCATTGAGAATCTGTGGCAAGACTTGAAAATTGCTGCTCACAGACGCTCTCCATCCAATCTGACAGAGCTTGAGATATTTTGCTAAGAAGAAGAATGGGGCAAAAATGTCCCTCTCTAGATGTGCAAAGCTGGTAGAGACACCCCCAAAAAGACTTGCAGCTGTAATTGCAGAGAAAGGCGCGTCTACAAAGTATTGACTCCGGGGGGCGCCATACAAATTTATTTGTAAAAAGTTTTGAAAAACATTTATCATTTTCCTTCCACTTCACATTTATGTGCCACTTTGTGTTGGTTATCACATAAAATCCCAATAAAAACACATTTATGTTTTTGGTTTTGACAAAATGTGGAAAATTACAAGGGGTATGAATACTTTTACAAGGCGCTGTCCATTCCATTATATGGAGATATAAAACGTATTTAGATGTGTTTCACATGCAGTCGCTATGTATTCCCCTTCATTCAGCAGTGAGGCTCCCAGATGGAAATTAGGGTCCCCTCGAGGTAGACAATGCAATAATTGCGAGTGATGTCACTTCCAGTTTAGGGCGGATGTAAACAATTTTTATTTATTTTTTTGGAAAGCATTAGATCAATGTTTTTTTTTATATCATGCTTTCAAGGGTAGAGGAGAGATGGGGGGGGGGGGGGGTCTTATAAACCCTAGATGTCTCCATAAAGAGGACCTGTCATGCTTTATGCTTTAAAAGTGATTCAAAAATAAAAAAATAAAACAATTGTTATAAATATAATAAAATAAAATATAAAATTTAAATAATTAATAATTTAAAAGCACCCCCCCACACCCCCCCCCCGTGCAGAGGTGAACACATAGGTTGCGCACTCATATGTAAACATTGTTTGTACCACACATGTGAGGTACCGTCGCAAACGTTAGCGAGAGCAATAATTCTATCGCCAGACCCCCACCGTTACTCTAATGCGCCATACACGCGGTCAGAATTCTCGTCGGAAAAAGCTCTGATGGTTTTCCCTTCGGAATTCCGACGGAATTTCGCTCAAACTGTCTTGCCTACACACGGTCACACCAAATTCCAACGGTCAGTAACACAGCGGCATAAAACACGTTCAACAGCACTATAAAAGGGAAGTTTATTGTTTCCGAGCATGCGTCGGAAATTCCGACCGTGTGTACGCGGCATAACAGGTAACCTGTAAAAAAAAAATGTAAGGTGTCGCCTATGGAGATTTGTTAAGTATCGTAGTTCGTTGCCATTCCACGAGCGTGCGCAATTTTAAAGTGTGACATGTTATAATTCATTAAAATTCATTTTTTCCCCCCCAAAAAATTGTATTTGAAAAAGCACTGCGCAAATACCGTGAGACATAAAAAATGCAACGATCGCCATTCTCTAGGGTCTGTAATTAAAAAATATATATATATGTTTGGGGGTTCTGAGTAATTGTCTAGCAAAAAAAAAAAATGCAGATTTTTACAAAGAGTGCCAGAAAAGGGCGGTTCCTAAGTGGTTAAAGTCCCATGAAGAAATGGTGTTTGTATGTATTTGTCACATATTGGTACTTGAATAGTTTTGGGTTGGGGACGGCACTGTACAGAGGGGTCTCCATGTGGCGGAGGGTGGCACTGTACAGAGGGGTCTCCATTCGGCGGAGGGTGGCACTGTACAGAGGGGTCTCCGTGCGGCGGAGGGTGGCACTGTACAGAGGGGTCTCCATGCGGCGGAGGGTGGCACTGTACAGAGGGGTCACCGTGCGGCGGAGGGTGGCACTGTACAGAGGGGTCTCCATGTGGCAGAGGGTGGCACTGTACAGAGGGGTCTCCATTCGGCGGAGGGTGGCACTGTACAGAGGGGTCTCCGTGCGGCGGAGGGTGGCACTGTACAGAGGGGTCTCCATGCGGCGGAGGGTGGCACTGTACAGAGGGGTCTCCATGCGGCGGAGGGTGGCACTGTACAGAGGGGTCTCCATGTGGCAGAGGGTGGCACTGTACAGAGGGGTCTCCATGTGGCGGAGGGTGGCACTGTACAGAGGGGTCTCCATGCGGCGGAGGGTGGCACTGTACAGAGGGGTCTCCATGCGGCGGAGGGTGGGGACTTTACAAATGTCTTCAGCCAAGATCTCTGGTTTCACCTAAAATTCCGAAACCATTTCAATGGGATTTTTTGCTGACTGGCTGTGCTGGGAAAGTTCGGTATTGCTGTGGGGGGGGGGGGGGGGGGGGGGGGGGAGGGGGCTGTGGGGGGGGGAGGGGGTGGCGGGGGGGGATTCTGGCCACCCGAAGGCAGAAAGAAGCCTTTGTGTGATCACAGCTGAACTGCACAAACAACTACTATAAATACAGAGAAAATCCTTATATATCGGAGCCGTTTTACCTGCCAAAGAATTTATACCCTGTCCCAGGATTTACACAGCTCTGCCACACAGTCAGGAGGGGGGGAGGGGGGGTTTCTATGCTCCAATTTCACTTACATGACTGGACAGGAAAACGCTGCAAAGTGCTGTGTTCATCGCTCTGTCACTGTGCTCTCTCCTCCCTTTAGCATGCTTGTTGTGCTTCTTCTCCCTCCCATCTCTGAGCTCTGCTGTACAGGGACTGCAAGAGGACGATACCAACACAAGTTCAGATACTTATACAGCTTGTGCTGTTTATATTGTATGTGTGTTATTTACCTGTAAAGCCCCCCCCCCCTCTTGTGTAGACATCCAAAAGCCATCTTGAATGTGATGTCAGCAGCCCCAACAAAGGCAGAGCTGTCACTCAGGTGAAACTGTGATATTCCCTTTCACGACATCGTACCCCCCCCCCCCCCGAAAACTGAAATTAGGTTGTCTAAAATGTCTCTCATGGAGGCACAGTGGGGGAAATGGGGGCATTGAACCCAGATTTTCCATACTGTATACTCTATCCACAGTGCATGTTCAGCCCCCTGGCCTACACAGTGTTATTGGATGTTATGGTGCAACAGGCCGCCAGCATCCTAGCAACCAATGATGCTGTGTGCTGTGCCCAGACGTCAGCATCCTAGCAAACAATGATGCTGTGTGATGCAGACAGTAGCTTCTTAGCAACCAGTGATCCTGTGTGATGCAGACAGTAGCATCCTAGCAACCAATGATGCTGTGTGATGCAGACAGTAGCATCCTAGCAACCAATGATGCTGTCTGGCCCAGATGTCAGCATCTTAGCAACCAGTGATGCTGTGTGATGCAGACAGTAGCATCCTAGCAACCAGTGATGCTGTGTGATGCAGAAAGTAGCATCCTAGTAACCATTGATGCTGTGTGATGCAGACAGTAGCATTCTAGCAACCAATGATGCTGTCTGGCCTGGACGCCAGCATCCTAGCAACCAATGATGCTGTATGGCCCAGACACCAGCATCCTAGCAACCAAGGATGGTGTCTGGCCTGTACGCCAGCATCCTAGCAAACAATGATGCTGTGTGGCCCAGACGTCAGCATCCTAGCAACCAGTGATGCTGTGTGATGCAGACAGTAGCATCCTAGCAACCACTGATGCTGTGTTATGCAGACAGTAGCATCCTAGCAACCAGTGATGCAGACAGTAGCATCCTAGTAACCAGTGATGCTGTGTGATGCACACTGTAGCATCCTAGCAACCAATGATGCTGTATGGCCCAGACGTCAGCATCCTAGCAACCAGTGATGCAGACAGTAGCATCCTAGCAACCAGTGATGCTGTGTGATGCAGACAGTAGCATCCTAGCAACCAATGATGCTGTGTGGCCCGGACACCAGCATCCTAGCAACCAAGGATGCTGTGTGGCCCGGACACCAGCATCCTAGCAACCAATGATGCTGTCTGGCCCGGACACCAGCATCCTAGCAACCAATGATGCTGTGTGGCCCAGACGTCAGCATCCTAGCAACCAGTGATGCTGTGTGATGCAGACAGTAGCTTCTTAGCAACCAGTGATGCTGTGTGATGCAGAAAGTAGCATCCTAGTAACCAGTGATGCTGTGTGATGCAGACAGTAGCATCCTAGCAACCAATGATGCTGTGTGGCCCAGACACCAGCATCCTAGCAACCAATGATGCTGTCTGGCCCGGACACCAGCATCCTAGCAACCAATGATGCTGTGTGGCCCAGACGTCAGCATCCTAGCAACCAGTGATGCTGTGTGATGCAGACAGTAGCATCTTAGCAACCAGTGATGCTGTGTGATGCAGACAGTAGCTTCTTAGCAACCAGTGATGCTGTGTGATGCAGACAGTAGCATCCTAGCAACCAGTGATGCTGTGTGATGCAGAAAGTAGCATCCTAGTAACCATTGATGCTGTGTGATGCAGACAGTAGCATACTAGCAACCAATGATGCTGTCTGGCCTGGACGCCAGCATCCTAGCAACCAATGATGCTGTATGGCCCAGACACCAGCATCCTAGCAACCAATGATGCTGTGTGATGCAGACAGTAGCATCCTAGCAACCAATGATGCTGTATGGCCCAGACACCAGCATCCTAGCAACCAATGATGCTGTGTGATGCAGACAGTAGCATCCTAGCAACCACTGATGCTGTGTGATGCAGACAGTAGCATCCTAGCAACCAGTGATGCAGACAGTAGCATCCTAGTAACCAGTGATGCTGTGTGATGCATACAAAAACATATTTGGGAAGCACTCACCAATGCGTTTAAATTCAAGATGGTGCTGCCATAAGACCAACAAGCAATAGCGAACATATTACAGCGCACACATTCAAGAGTGACGTTTCCTGCAGGGCTAGTTAAAAAACACCTGAACATATTCAAAAAATACGGGGGTTGGGTCACACTATATGGTTATATAGTGCTCTGCCCACTTACTGCGACAAAGTACCCCGAATTAGTGGGTCCTACCCTAGTAATAGAATGAAAGATCCTGCGTCTCAACCATGGGCTTAGCACTATATAACCATATAGTGTGACCAAACCTCCGTATTTTTTGAATATGTTCAGGTGTTTTTAACTAGCCCTGCAGGAAACGTCATTCTTGAATGTGTGCGCTGTAATATGTCCGCTAATGCTGTGTGATGCAGACAGTAGCATCCTAGCAACCAGTGATGCAGACAGTAGCATCCTAGTAACCAGTGATGCTGTGTGATGCAGACAGTAGCATCCTAGCAACCACTGATGCTGTGTGATGCAGACAGTAGCATCCTAGCAACCAGTGATGCAGACAGTAGCAACCTAGTAACCAGTGATGCTGTGTGATGCAGACAGTAGCATCCTAGCAACCACTGATGCTGTGTGATGCACACAGTAGCATCCTAGCAACCAATGATGCTGTATGGCCCAGACGTCAGCATCCTAGCAACCAGTGATGCAGACAGTAGCATCCTAGCAACCAGTGATGCAGACAGTAGCATCCTAGCAAACAATGATGCTGTGTGGCCCAGTAGTCAGCATCCTAGCAACCAGTGTAGTAGTGCTGTAGTAGCGGTATAGTAGTGCTGTAGTAGTAGTATAGTAGGTGTATAGTAGCGGTGTAGGTAGCAGTATAGTAGTGGTGGTGTGGTAGTGTATCTGTGTAGTAGCAGTGTAGTAGGTAGCAGTAAAGTAGTGGTGTAGGTAGTGGTGTAGTAGCGGTATAGGTAGTTGTATAGTAGTGGTATAGTAGTGGTGTAGTAGCAGTATAGTAGCGGTGTAGTAGTGGTATAACAGTTCTATAGTAGCAGTGTAGTAGTTGTATAGTAGCGGTGTAGGTAGCAGTATAGTAGTGGTGGTGTATCTGTGTAGTAGGTAGCAGTATAGTAGCAGTGTAGGTAGTGGTGTAGGTAGCTGTATAGTAGTGGTATAGTAGTGCTGTAGTAGCAGTATAGTAGTGCCGTAGTAGCGGTATAGTAGTGGTGTAGTAGCAGTGTAGTAGTGCTGTAGTAGTGGTATAGTAGTGGTGTAGTAGCAGTGTAGTAGTGCTGTAGTAGCAGTGAAGTAGTGGTATAGTAGTGCTGTAGTAGCAGTGTAGTAGCAGTATAGTAGTGCTGTAGTAGCAGTATAATAGTGCTGTAGTAGCGGTAAAGTAGTGGTGTAGTAGCAGTGTAGTAGTGCTGTAGTAGCAATGTAGTGTTGTAGTAGTGGTGTAGTAGCAATATAGTAGTGCTGTAGTAGCAATGTAGTGTTGTAGTAGCAGTATAGTAGTGCTGTAGTAGCCAGGTAGTAGTGGTGTAGTAGCAGTATAGTAGTGCTGTAGTAGCAGTATAGTAGTAGTAGTGGTGTAGTAGCAGTATAGTAGTGCTGTAGTAGCAGTGTAGTAGCAGTATAGTAGTGGTATAGTAGCGGTGTAGTAGCAGTATAGTAGTGGTATAGTAGTGGTGTAGTAGCAGTGTAGTAGTGGTGTAGTAGCATTGCAGTTGTGGTATAGTAGAAGTTACTAGTACAAGGATTTCCAGCTTCCTCAAGGATCCCACAGATACGCCTCATGCATGTGTATATCGCTCCAAGCTGGTCCAATATTACAATGTAAAGTACTCCACACACATACTTTAGCTTTACATTCTTTAGATGTTCAGAGACACGTCGGAAGTGAATAAATTATAATTTATAAAAAGGACAAACACAGCAGGTAAAAGCATTTAGTCCTCGATTTTTCTGTGATTTTAGGTGCAATATTTTAGAGGGGGGTGAGAGGGTTACTTTTAATAAATGAGTGATAATATTGACCCCCTCCCCCTTACATAGAATGGCTTGCCATGGGCTACTACCCCGTGCACCAGCAGGCCCCCCCATAGGCTCCAATGATAATGTATACCCTGCCCAGCCCCCTCTGTACTCCTCTGGACTCGCTCGCCCCGAGCCCTCCAGGTAATGTGACTTCCCAGCAGGTTTTGGCCCGTGACTCGCACAGGTTGGGACACGTTCCTGCAATGTGCGGCTAATCCACAAGGTGTGCCACAGGCCGGACCGGATGGCGGGGTGTGCCCGCCAACCCGTGTCACTCACTGCAGACTATTTATATTCCCCAACACAGGGATGGCCTCTTATGGAGCTCTATAATAATAGCTGTTATAAAAAGGCAAACTTCAAAGACGAGCTTTTATTGGATCTCCTCCGATTATTCATCAGAGGTCTGGAAAGGAAGCAAAATCATCTACGGGTCTCTGAGAGTTTACACATTGGAGGAAGGATCAGGAGGGGGTTCCGGCTCCTCCTCCGATTCCTCCTCACAAGGAGCAGATTTGTATTTTGCTCTACACACCCAGAGTGATCCATATCTCTCTTACCCCCCTCACCCTCCCCTCTCTAATACCTCTCTCTCTTACCCCCCTCACCCCCTCTCTTATCCCCTCACTCTCCCTCTCTAATACCTCTCTCTCTTACCCCCCCCCCTCACCCCCTCTCTCTCTCACCCCCCTCTCGTACCCCCTCACCCTCCCCTCTCTCTCTTACCCCCCTCTCTAATACCTCTCTCTCTTACCCCCTCACCCCCTCTCTCTCTCACCCCCCTCTCGTACCCCCTCACCCTCCCCTCTCTCTCTTACCCCCCTCTCTAATACCTCTCTCTCTTACCCCCCTCACCCCCTCTCTCTCTCACCCCCCTCTCGTACCCCCTCACCCTCCCCTCTCTCTCTTACCCCCCTCACCCCCTCTCTCTCTTACCCCCTCTCTAATACCTCTCTCTCTCTTACCCCCCTCTCGTATCCCCTCACCCTCCCCTCTCTCTCTTACCCCCCTCACCCCCTCTCTCTCTTACCCCCTCTCTAATACCTCTCTCCCCTACCCCCTCTCTAATACCTCTCTCTCTTACCCCCTCACCTCCTCTCTCTTACCCCCCCCCACCCCCCTCTCTCTTACCCCTTCTCCATCTCTCTCACCCCCTCTCTCTTACACCCTCACCCCCTCTCTCTTACCCCCCCCCCTCACTCTTACCCCTTCTCTATCTCTCTCACCCCCCTCTTTCTTACCCCCTCACCCCCTCTCTCTTACTCCTTCTCTATCTCTCTCACCCCCTCTCTCTTACCCCCTAACCCCCGCTCTCTTACCCCCTAACCCCCTCTCTCTTACCCCCTTCTCTATCTCTATCACCCCCTCTCTCTTACCCCTCTCTTACCCCCTTCTCTATCTCTCTCACCCCCTCTCTCTTACCCCCTCACTCTTACCCCCACTCTATCTCTCTTACCCCTTCTGTATCTCTCTCACCCCCTCTCTCTTACCCCTTCTCTATCTCTCTCACCCCCCTCTCTCTTACCCCTTCTGCATCTCTCTCACCCCCTCTCTCCTACCCCTTCTCTACCTCTCTCACCCCCCCCCCCCCCTCATTCTCCCTCTGACCAATTCTGCCATAAGA
The DNA here is from genome assembly GCA_028564925.1 of Lithobates sylvaticus. Classification (NCBI taxonomy): domain Eukaryota; kingdom Metazoa; phylum Chordata; class Amphibia; order Anura; family Ranidae; genus Lithobates; species Lithobates sylvaticus. Next base: position 185,304,534 of record CM053037.1, on the reverse strand, counting down.
TGTAAAATGTATTAAAACATAAAAAAAACTCTTTACTCTTTAAAAAAGTGTCTCTAATAATAAACACTCTAAGGCCTCATGCACACGAGACGCAGTTAAACGCGCGTTCAGAGGCAGTTGGACACTTTTTTCAACTGCACCTGAACGCATGCAATGTTATCCTATGTGTCCATGTACACAGTCTAGTTTTTTCCCGTTTTTATGCAGTTGCGTTTAACCTCGTTTTTCCAGAAGCAAAAAAAATGCGTTCAGACACTTTGCTTTTCTGCATTTCAGACGCAAAACGCAGCTAAACGCAGCTAAACGCGGCTAAACGCAGGCACCTGCGTTTAGCCGCGTTGCGTTTATAAGCCTTTTTAAAGGAACCCAATTTTTTGGAGCAGAAAAATATGATGGTAAACCATAAAAAATACTAGAAAAATTGGTTTAAAATGTCGTAATTAGTTTAGAGTTCATAGAGCGTATATACTCACTGATGCATACATGTTTGTGAAATGCATACATGTTTGTGAAATATCCAACGGACATTCGCTGTGCCATCAACGGATGGGTCCAATATCGACAAGCTCTGATTCTGGACCTCTCATGCAAATTTGCGACGACATTGCTGCCTCATCAAGAGCAACACCAGGAGCATTTCCTGACATGTATTCAATATGGGATCCATTTAAAAAAAAAAACACAGAAAGAGAGGCAAATGCAAGTGTACAACGGCTCTCTCTGCTGCTGCTCACTCTGATCAAAATGGCAGAAATAGTTAATAATACATGCTTTCTGAGCTTGGGGAGGGTCTATATGATGTTATCTTTACAAATGCTTATAGACGCAAACGCGTATAAACGCATCTAAACGCGTCTAAACGCGGCATGAAAACACAGCAAAACGCGCGTTTTTAAACGCAGGTTTCTGCTTTTTTAAACACGCGTTCAGCAGAGTTTGCATCTGCGTCTCGTGTGCATGGGGCCTAACAATTGTTTTGCACTTTCTACAGTAATTATAATTCCTGAGTTTAGGTTGTCATTACCTGAACGGCTTTGAGTGCAAATGCTGCAAACAATCGCAGATTGCGGGGCGATGTTCTTCACTGGCCGGCCTTAATGCTTGTTAACCTGACATCTAATGTGGAGAAGGTCGCTGACCTCAGTGTTATTATTTACCATTATTTGTAGATCTTCTGCATATATAACCCGCAGATCCGTCCAATAAATGATCACTCATTATAGGGGGCGGGTCACAATAGAGACTCGCAGCTACAAATCTCTGGCAGTATCTTCTCTGCGGATTTGTAGCTGTCGGATCCGGATACAATGATGATCTGAGCAGCTGCAGATCACTGGTGTGCCGAGGTCATCAGCCGCTGCATGGGATCACCGGAGGAGCTACTGGAGCCAATCTGAAGATAACCCCAAACATTGGGGACTGCAGATCGATCAGAGGATCTACTACACACACCTATCATTGACTGCAATTATTTCTTCATCCAGCAACAAGAATACTACAGAGGGGTTCTGCAGCAAAATCTGCTTGTGTGACACGGTCCCAAGGCTTACCACACATGGCGGCCTTCAGGAGACCTAAGTAGGCCATACATGGCGACTTTCAAGAGACCTATTCAGGCCATACATGGTGGCTTTCAGGAGATCTATGCAGGCCATACATGGCAGATTCCAGGAGACCTATTCAGGACACACATGGTGGATTTCAGGAGACCTATGCAGGCCATACGTGGTGGCTTTCAGGAGACCTACCCTGTTTCCCCGAAAATAAGACCTAGCGTGATTGTCGGTGATGGCCGCAATATAAGCCCCACCCCCCAAATAAGCCCTACCCTGTTTCCCAGAAAATAAGCCCTACCCTGAAAACAAGACCTACAAGGACTTTAACTAGGGCCTATTTGGGGGGTAGGGCTTATATTGCAGCCATCACCGGCAATCACGCTAGGTCTTATTTTCGGGGAAACAGGGTATGCAGGCCATACGTGGCGGCTTTCAGGAGACCTATGCAGGCCATACATGGCAGATTTCAGGAGACCTATGCAGGCCATACATGGTGGATTTCAGGAGAACAATGCAGGCCATACATGGCGACTTTCAGGAGACCTATGCAGGCCACACATGGCGGATTTCGGGAGACCTATGCAGGCCATACATGGTGGCTTCAAGGAGACCTATGCAGGCCATACATGGCGACTTTCAGGAGACCTATGCAGGCCATACATGGCGACTTTCAGGAGACCTATGCAGGCCATACATGGCGACTTTCAGGAGACCTATGCAGGCCACACATAGCGGATTTCAAGAGACCTATGCTAGTCATACATGGCGGCTTTTAGGAGAACAATACAGGCCATACATGGCGAATTTCAGGAGACCTATGCAGGCCACACATGGCGGATTTCAGGAGACTTATGCAGGCCACACATGGTGGCTTTATAATAATATGCGCTGGTCATGACAAGGGTCAAAAACCTCGATCTTCTCCCACGAGGTCCGGGTACCATTCACTTTGGCTTTTTATAGCACTTTGAATGGATCCGATAGTATGGCATAGCCCCATGATCCTGTAAGGACCCTTCCAGCGGAGCTCTCTTAGCAGATCTTTAACCGTGACCAACACCTTAGACACTGGGGAAAAAACTGAGGTACTCCCGGTATGGGAGGGGTTATATAGGAAGGGACTTCCTGTCTTTGATTGCACCAGTGTCCATCACCTGAAGGTGGCCTATAACCCATTAAGTAATTACTTAAGGCTGCTCTGTGTCCCGTGATGTACTCCAGGAAAAGGATTTTACAGGTAAGCTGTTATAAAAATCCAATTTTTTTAATTCAAATAATTCCAGAGCCGTCATCCACATACCGAAATAGAAGGAGAACGTACATTACACAGCGTGTGTATCACTTTAACCGCTTTCCGACCGCCTCACGCAGATATACTGCGGCAGAATGGCACGGGTAGGCAAAATCACGTACCTGTACGTGGCCCTTTAAGTGCCTGCCCATGGTTCGCGCGCGCGCCGGCAGCGGCGCGCTCGCGACCCAGTCGCGAGCTCCGTGACCCCGGCCGCGGGACCAGCGGACCCAAACGCCGCTGGTGTCCCGCGATCGGGTCACAGAGCTGAAGAACGGGGAGAGGTCTGTGTAAACAAACCTCTCCCGCGCTTCCTACACTGCCTGTCATTGATCGGCTGTTCCCGGTAATCGGGAAAGCCGATCAATGACGTCAGACGTCAGGCCCGCCCCCTAATGTCAAAAAACACACACACGTCACAGCCCATAACCCCTCCCCTCCCCCTAGTGGTTAACTCTTTCACTACCACTGTCATTTATACAGGAATCAATGCATTTAAATAGCATTGATTGCTGTATAAATGACAATGATCCCAAAAATGTGTCAAAAATGTCCGATGTGTCCGCCATAATGTCGCAGTCACAATAAAAATCGCTGATCGCCGCCATTACTAGTAAAAAAAAAAATATTAATAAAAATGCCATAAAAACTATCCCCTATTTTGTAAACGCTATAACTTTTGCGCAAACCAATCAATAATCGCTAATTGCGATTTTTTTTTTACCAAAAATATGTAGAAGAATACGTATCGGCCTAAACTGAGGAAAAAAAATGTTTTTTTATATATTTTTTGGGGGATATTTATTATAGCAAAAAGCAAAAAATATTGCATCGTTTTCAAAATTGTCGCTCTATTTTTGTTTATAGCGCAAAAAATAAAAACCGCAGAGGCGATCAAATACCACCAAAGGAAAGCTCTATTTGTGGGGAAAAAAAGGACGGCAATTTTGTTTGGGAGCCACGTCGCACGACCGCGCAATTGTCAGTTAAAGCGACGCAGCGCCGAATCGCAAAAAGGGGCCTGGTCCTTTGGCTGCCAATTGGTCCGGGGCTGAAGTGGTTAAGAAGAGAGGTAAATGGGCAGATAAGAGTGGGTGGGAGGATTATAGTCGGCTAATGTAAACCGTGTGAGCGGGAAGAGATTGGCAGCCAGTGCTGTGATTGGCTGAGAGATTTGGATATTTAAAAAAAACACATTTATTCCAATTTAGAAGATTTACTTCCATACAAAGCGCAGGCCGGTGATTACCGTCACAAAAATAGCGCAATGTGTATAAAATATCCGATATAATTATACTGCAGGAACCTTCTACTGATGCAGCAAATTACACCCTCACCCAGGGCAAGGACCGGGACTCATAAAACTAAAAGTGACAGTTCAGCCCCGCAGCCCAACTCCGGCCTTGGAACGACTTTTAACCAAATCACGAGCGGCGGCCGTTGTAAATAAGCCTGTTAACCCCTTCCCGCTCAACCTTGCCGTCCCTTTAACGTGGGGGGAAAGGACTGCCCGGTCACATGACCACCGGATTTGTGCACAGTGTTCCATGACCAAAAAATAGTCAGTCAAACTACACTCTATTACCAAAAGTGTCCCAATACTTTTGCTAATATAGTGTAGTTTGCCTGCCTTTCCACACACATGAACTTTAATGGCATCCCAGTCTTATGCCGCGTACACACGGTCGGAAATTTCCGATGGGAGCTTTTCATCGGATTTTCCGACCGTGTGTACGCCCATCGGTCTTTTTCTGTCGGAATTTCCGACGGACTTTGGATTGAGAACCTGTTCTTAATTTTTTTCCGACGGAAAACCTTTCTATCGGATTTTCCGATCGTGTGTATGCAATTCCGACACGCAAAATTCCGACGCATGCTCGGAAGCATTAAACTTCCCTTTTATAGTGCCGTTGAACGTTTTTTAAGGCGCGGTGTTATTGACCGTCGGAATTTGGTGTGACCGTGTGTAGGCAAGACAGTTTGAGCGAAATTCCGACGGGAAAACCATCAGAGCTTTTTCCGACGAGAATTCCGACCGTGTGTACGCAGCATAAGTCCGTAGGGTTCAGTATTGAGTTGGCCCACCCTTTGCAGCTATAACAGCTTCAACTCCTCTGGGAAGGCCGTCCGCAAAGGTTTAGGAGTGTGTCTATGGGAACGTTTGACCATTCTTCCAGAAGCACATTTGTGAGGTCAGGCACTGATGTTGGACGAGAAGGCCTGGCTCGCAATCTCCGCTCTAATTCATCCAAAAGGTGTTCTATCGGGTTGAGGTCAGGACTCTTTGCAGGCCAGTCAAGTTCCTCCACCCCAAACTCTCTCATCCATGTCTTTATGGACCTTGCTTTGTGCTCTGGTGCGCAGTCATGTTGGAACAGGAAGGGGCCATCCCCCAAACTGTTCCCACAAAGTTGAGAGCATGAAATTGTCTTTATGGACCTTGCTTTGTGCACTGGTCCAAATCATTTGGTGGAGGGGGGATTATGGTGGGGGGTTGTTTATCAGGGGTTGGGTTGGCCCCTTAGTTCCAGTGAAGGAACTCTTAAGGCGTCAGCATACTAAGACATTATGGACAATTTCATGCTCCCAACTTTGTGGGAACAGTTTGGGGACGCCCCCTTCCTGTTCCAATATGACTGCCCACCAGTGCAAAAGCAAGGTCCATAAAGACATGGATGAGGGAGTTTCGGGTGGAGGAACTTGACTGGCCTGGACAGAGTCCTGACCTCAACCTGATAGAACACCTTTGGGGAGAATTCGAACGGAGACTGCGAGCCAGGCCTTCTCGTCCAACATCAGTGCCTGACCTCACAAATGCACTTCCGGAAGAATGGTCAAACATTCCCATAGACACTCCTAAACCTTGTGGACGGCCTTCCCACAAGAGTTGAAGCTGTTATAGCTGCAAATGGTGGGCCAACTCAATTTTGAACCCTACGGACTAAGACTGGGAGGCCACAGGTTTACCCCCTTTAGTGACCAGGCCATTTTTTGCGATACGGCACTGAGTCGCTTTAACTGACTATTGCGCGGTCATGCGACGCTGTACCCAAACAAATGTCCTTTTTTTTACCCACAAATAGAGCTTTCTTTTGGTGTTTTTTTTACCACCTCTGCGTTTTATTTTTTTTTTTACCATAAAGAAAAAAAAAAAACAACATTTTTTTTTAACTTTATGGTGCAAAAAAAATAAAAACCACAGCGGTGGTAAAAAAAAACACCAAAAGAAAGCTCTATTTGTGGGTAAAAAAAAGGATGTATATTTTGTTTGGGTACAGCGTCGCACGACCGCGCAATAGTCAGTTAAAGCAAAAAAATGAAAAAATAAATAACTAATAAAAAAATGTTTAGGCTGATATATGTTCGTCTACATATTTTTGGTAAAAAAAAAATCGCAATAGGCGTATAGTGATTGGTTTGCGCAAAATGTATCACGTCTACAAACTATGGGATAGATTTAGGGACTTTTTTTTTTTTTTTTACTGTTTTAACTAGTAATGGTGGAAGATCTGCGATTTTTAGCGGCACTGCACGGACAGATCTGACCCCAAATTACACTTTTTTGGGGACCAGTGACGTTATAACATTGATCAGTCCTATAAAAATGCACTGATCAATGTAAAAATGACACTGGCAGGGAACGAGTTAACACTAGGGGGCGATCAAAGGGGGTTAATTGTGTTCCCTGGGTGTGTTCTAACTGTAGGTGGGGGGAGGGCTCACTGGGACATGACAGATCTCTGGGAACAGAAGATCTCTGTCATGTCATCTGGCAGAACGGGGAATCGCCTTGTTTACATAGGCAGTTGCCCGTTCTGCCTCTCCTCACCGTGATCGCGGGGTCGCTGGCGGACATCGAGTCCGCGGGCACGCTCCCTCTGCGTGCATGCGCGCGCTCGCTATCCTCCTTGCACGGACCGACGTACAGGTACGTCGGTGCGCGCAGGAGAGCCGACCAGCCACAGCGTGAGCTGGTCGGCAAGTGGTCAGGACTTCACTGGCTGCATGCTTGTTCCAGGGCAGTGATACAACCAGGTTGGAGGAGGAGGGGCTGCACCAAGCCATGGATGGCAGCTCCTATATTTCTCTCCTTTTATCTTATTTTTTTTTCCCATAGGCCATTGCAGCCAGATTCAGCAGGTTTTTAGTAGTGCCTCTGTAGGAACTGCAGCCTCATGTCACCTGTGTTGTTATCCTCCCTATAGGGGGCAGTTTAGAGTCGCGGTCAGGGCCCGTCTGGTGGATTTTATGAATAGGGCAGGTGGCGGCTGAAGATGAAAGCCGGGATTAAACTCAGAGTCAGCCACGCAATGCAAGATCTCCTTCTATGACCGATACGTATCGTAGGGAAACGTTTCCTGTTTTCGGTTTTCCGAACTCTCCTCGGATTTTGAATTTTACAGAATTTCGGAAAGCCGCGGCAGGTATAGAAGTAATCCGAGCCGGAAGTCTCCTTACACTTCGTTACATAAAGTGATCTAAATTCACGACGTGTCACCCTAAACCCGCGCTGGGCCGGGATGGTAAAGAACACCTGTACAGGTAGGAGGTGATCTATCCTCCGCGGCTGGAAAGAGATAACACCGCCATGAAAAAATCATTAGAACCCAAGCTGGCCGCCTCATTTTCAGAAAGGAGAGGGGTGCCTGAAACACAAGCTCTGCCTGCAGAGAGAGGAGCGGAGGCTGGGGGGGGGGGGGGGGGTGCATTGCACTTCATCACCTTCACTCACCTATAATTAGCAGAGAAAGAAAAGTGCTGACAGGTGTGTGCGGACCAGGAGAGGGGGGGGGGGCACCACCCAAAAAGACCGCATTGATGTACACTAGGTCAGAGATTCTCAATCAGGGTGCTGTTTGAGTCCCCCCTGGGGTTCCACGAGCATGGGACCCAATTTTCCCTAGATTGGAGCATGTGATTGGGGGGTCTCTGGTGTGATGTAATGGGGGGGGGGGGCTCTTATGCAATGAGGGACCTCTGAAGTTATGGGGACCTCTGAAGTTATGGGGGACCTCTGATGTGATGAGGGACGTCTGATGTGATGATAGACCTCTGATGTGATGGGGGACCTCTGATGTGATGAGGGATCTCTGATGTGATGAGGGATCTCTGATGTGATGGGGGACCTCTGATGTGATGGGGGACCTCTGATGTGATGGAGGGACCTCTGATGTGATGAGGGACGTCTGATGTGATGGGGGACCTCTGAAGTTATGGGGGGACCTCTGATGTGATGAGGGACGTCTGATGTGATGATAGACCTCTGATGTGATGGGGGGACCTCTGATGTGATGAGGGATCTCTGATGTGATGAGGGATCTCTGATGTGATGGGGGACCTCTGATGTGATGGGGGACCTCTGATGTGATGGAGGGACCTCTGATGTGATGAGGGACGTCTGATGTGATGGGGGACCTCTGATGTGATGGGGGACCTCTGATGTGATGAGGGACGTCTGATGTGATGATAGACCTCTGATGTGATGGGGGACCTCTGATGTGATGAGGGATCTCTGATGTGATGAGGGATCTCTGATGTGATGGGGGACCTCTGATGTGATGGAGGGACCTCTGATGTGATGAGGGATCTCTGATGTGATGAGGGTTCTCTCTGATGCGATGGGAGGACCTCTGATGTGATGGGAGGACCTCTGATGTGATGGGAGGACCTCTGATGTGACGGGAGGACCTCTGATGTGATGAGGGACCTCTGGTGTGATGGGAGGACCTCTGATGTGATAGGGGGACCTCTGATGTGATAGGGGGACCTCTGATGTGATGGGGGACCTCTGATGTGATGAGGGACCTCTGATGTGATGAGGGACCTCTGATGTGATGAGGGACCTCTGATGTGATGGGAGGACCTCTGATGTGATGGGAGGACCTCTGATGTGATGGGAGGACCTCTGATGTGATGGGAGGACCTCTGATGTGATGAGGGACCTCTGATGTGATGGGAGGACCTCTGATGTGATGGGAGGACCTCTGATGTGATGAGGGACCTCTGATGTTATGAGGGACCTCTGATGTAATGGAAGGACCTCTGATGTGATAGGGGGACCTCTGATGTGATAGGGGGACCTCTGATGTGATAATAGATCTCTGATGTGATGAGGGGACCTCTGATGTGACGGGAGGATCTCTGATGTGATGATAGACTTCTAATGTGATGGGGGGGGACCTCTAATGTGATGAGGGTTCTCTGATGTGATAGGGGGACCTCTGATGTGATGAGGGATCTCTGATGTGATGGGGGACCTCTGATGTGATGGGGGGATCTCTGATGTGATGGGGGGGGACCTCTGATGTGATGAGGGTTCTCTCTGATGTGAGGGCAGGACCTCTGATGTGATGAGGGACCTCTGGTGTGATGAGGGACCTCTGATGTGATGAGGGACCTCTGATGTGATGGAGGGACCTCTGATGTGATGGGAGGACCTCTGATGTGATGGAGGGACCTCTGATGTGACGGCAGGACCTCTGATGTGATGAGGGACCTCTGGTGTGATGAGGGACCTCTGATGTGATGGAGGGACCTCTGATGTGATGGGAGGACCTCTGATGCGATAGGGGGACCTCTGATGTGATGAGGGACCTCTGATGTGATGAGGGACATCTGATGTGATGGGAGGACCTCTGATGTGATAGGGGGACCTCTGATGTGATGGGGGACCTCTGATGTGATGAGGGACCTCTGATGTGATGGGGGACCTCTGATGTGATGAGGGACCTCTGATGTGATGAGGGACATCTGATGTGATGGGAGGACCTCTGATGTGATGAGGGACCTCTGATGTGATGAGGGGGACATCTGATGTGATGGGAGGACCTCTGATGTGATAGGGGGACCTCTGATGTGATGGGGGACCTCTGATGTGATGAGGGACCTCTGATGTGATGGGGGACCTCTGATGTGATGAGGGACCTCTGATGTGATGAGGGACCTCTGGTGTGATGAGGGACCACTGATGTGATGGAGGGACCTCTGATGTGATGGGAGGACCTCTGATGTGATGGGAGGACCTCTGATGTGATAAGGGGACCTCTGATGTGATGTGGGACCTCTGTTAAGATATGGGGACCTCTGATGTGATGGGAGGACCTTTGATGTGATGGGGGGATCTCTGATGTGATGAGGGACCTCTGATGTGATGGGGGGACCTCTGATGTGATGAGGGTTCTCTCTGATGTGATGGGAGGACCTTTGATGTGATGGGGGACATCTGATGTAATGGGGGGACCTCTTATGTAATGAGGGACCTCTGATGTTATGAGGACCTCTGAAGTTATTGGGGACCTCTGATGTGATGAGGGACGTCTGATGGGATGAGGGGACCTCTGATGTGATGGGGGGACCTCTGATGTGATGGGGGGACCTCTGATGTGATGAGAGGACCTCTGATGTGATGGGGGACCTCTGATGTGATGAGAGGACCTCTGATGTGATGGGGGGGGGGCTCTGATGTGATGAGGGACCTCTGATGTGATGAGGACCTCTGATGTGATGGAGGGACCTCTGATGTGATGGAGGGACCTCTGATGTGATGGGGGGACCTATGAAGTGATGGGGGGACCTATGAAGTGATGGGAGGACCTCTGATGTGATCGGGGGACCTCTGAACACCTGTGCTGGAGTGGACCTTACTAATTCCACTGACACCAATGATGGGGCATTATTCCTCTCACTGACACCAATGATGGGGCACTATTTCCTCCACTGACACCAATGATGGGGCACTAATACTTAAATAGATACTAATGACGGAGTGCTATTCCTCCCACTGTTACCATCAATAGGGTGCTGTTCCTCCCAGTGGCACCAATAAGAATGCACTATTCCTACTATAGATACCAATGATGGGATGCTCTTCTTACCACTGACAATGAGGCATTTTTTTTTACTGCTACTGGTCACAGTCCGGCCCCCCCAACAGTCTGATGGACAATGAACTTGGACCTTTGTTTAAGTGCCCCTAGTATAAAGGATTGATGTAGAACTTACACTGTGTTGGGGTAAATGATACATATAGTGTAAAAGCGCGCAGTCTAGTAGATGTGAAGGACTTATAAGAAAAGGTATACGTTTTTCAGAATCTATATTTCACAAGTAATCATACCTGTCCCTGTATAGTGCCCATAGATAATGCTCATAGCCATGGGCGTCCACAGAACTTTTTTCAGGGGGGGGGGCATCATTTTAGGGTCACCCATGCACCGCCCCTTTTCGACAATGTCATTATCACATTATTATGGTCAGAGTCTGCCAATGTATTACAATCCCTAGGATAAGTAATGGATAATGGCCAACAGGCCCTCTTACCAGACCCAGCCAAACTACAGCAGTGATCACTCCGGCTGGACTATCGCTCACTCTGGGTTCCCCGGGGGCGACATTGTTCAATAGTGTAGCATGTCTGTACCCTGGTAGTGGCTCAGTTTTTCTCTCTCTGGTGGTTCTGGGCAGCATGGCTCTCTCATGTGGTGCTGGGCAGCATGGCTCTCTCTGGTGGTGCTGGGCAGCATGGCTCTCTCTTGTGGTGCTGGGCAGCATGGCTCTCTCTTGTGGTGCTGGGCAGCATGGCTCTCTCTTGTGGTGCTGGGCAGCATGGCTCTCTCTTGTGGTGCTGGGCAGCATGGCTCTCTCTTGTGGTGCTGGGCAGCGTGGCTCTCTCTTGTGGTGCTGGGCAGCGTGGCTCTCTCTGGTGGTGCTGGGCAGCGTGGCTCTCTCTTGTGGTGCTGGCTGGGCAGCATGGCTCTCTCTTGTGGTGCTGGGCAGCGTGGCTCTCTCTTGTGGTGCTGGGCAGCGTGGCTCTCTCTGGTGGTGCTGGGCAGCGTGGCTCTCTCTTGTGGTGCTGGGGCAGCGTGGCTCTCTCTTGTGGTGCTGGGCAGCGTGGCTCTCTCTGGTGGTGCTGGGCAGCGTGGCTCTCTCTTGTGGTGCTGGCTGGGCAGCATGGCTCTCTCTTGTGGTGCTGGGCAGCATGGCTCTCTCTTGTGGTGCTGGGCAGCATGGCTCTCTCTGGTGGTGCTGGGCAGCATGGCTCTCTCTTGTGGTGCTGGGCAGCGTGGCTCTCTCTTGTGGTACTGGACAGCATGGCTCTCTCTTGTGGTGCTGGGCAGCGTGGCTCTCTCTTGTGGTGCTGGGCAGCATGGCTCTCTCTTGTGGTGCTGGGCAGCGTGGCTCTCTCATGACTCCTCGTTCTTTGTCCTTCAGAACTCTATCCCTCAGATTTTTTCCAGGCTGCAGTCTCTCAATCTCTCTCTTTATCGAGCTGTAGCCTCCTCCCTGAGGAAAATGGGACCGCCAATCTTTTGGGACTACATGTCCCATGATGCTTGCCTCTCCTAGTCACCTTTGATTGGCCCTCAGTTATGGCCAATGGGGACGGAATGGAGCGGCAGAAAGCTGGGTGGGGAACCTGGTGAGAGCCGCCGTCTCTTCGACCGTGACAGGAGAATGGGTGGGGCGAGCGGGGGAAACCTCTGATAGCCCGCAGCTCGCCTTTCTCCTGTCACAGCGCCGCCAAGTTCTCTGCTGGACTGAGCAGGGAAAAGATCCCAAAGTCACACTACACTGATGGGGGGGGGGGGCTTTGATAGGTTTATTTACACAGACCTCTCCCCGTTCTTAAGCTCTGTGACCCGATCACCCCACTGGTGGGTGGCAACCGGGTGCAGCACCTCGATAGAGATGCAACTGTGCTAAATTTAAGATCCGATCCCTGATTCCAGGGGGGGGGGCACTTGACCCCCCTTGCCCCTACCTGCGGACGCCCATGCTCATAGCAACCTCTCAGATATCCACACTAAGGACCAATGGGATTGCGGTTGTCAAGCTGCACTGCTTTCTAGATAGCGGTGCCCGGGGGGTTGTTGAACACACCAAGTCTGCGGGCGAGGAATTATAAACCTCACATCGGGCCCTTAGTAAGTAAAGTCACCTGCTCTGGACTATCCCCATCCGAACAGAAGCCTGCGTTTTGTTTGCCTGAATGAATGAGGTCGTGTTGGAAAGCTCGACACAATGGGCCTCTATGCTAAAAGGTAAACAACATAGAAGCATGTACTGTGAATTCATGATCTCGCCCCCCCGTGCCCTGTGCCCATGTTCGCTGGCTCATAGTGGATGATCACCAGCACATGCCAATATTTCCCTTCGGCCAAAAAAACGAAGAGATGAGAGTAACAGAAAACCCCTTTTGTGACCATTGTTGTCACTGATTGTTGAGGTTTCCAGTTTCATTCTGGCCTTTTATCTGTTTCGGACTAATGCAGGATACTTGTTTAGTAATGGGGAAGAGAGCTTGCTTTCTGATTCGATAAGGATCATACAAAAGCTCTGCTGAATGATGGTTATGCCGTACAGTTACTTAATAGTGATTAGATGGATGGTAAGTGCTGCTCATTAGGGCTGCCAGGCTTGTAGGTGTCCATTATTGGGCTTGATGATCGGCCAGGAATGGTGGTTTCAGGCTCAGGCTGCCCACAGAGGAGAAGATATCTGAAGAAAGTGGAAGATAATCGACCCTTCATTAAGTGCCTTCCTTTAACCACTTCAGCCCCGGACCAATTGGCAGCCAAAGGACCAGGCCCCTTTTTGCGCTTCGGCACTGCGTCGCTTTAACTGACAATTGCGCGGTCGTGCGACGTGGCTCCAAAACAAAATTGGCGTCCTTTTTTTCCCCACAAATAGAGCTTTCTTTTGGTGGTATTTGATCGCCCCTGCGGTTTTAATTTTTTGCGCTATAAACAAAAATAGAGCGACAATTTTGAAAACAATGCAATATTTTTTGCTTTTTGCTATAATAAATATCACCAAAAAATATATAAAAAAACATTTTTTTTCCTCAGTTTAGGCCGATACGTATTCTTCTACATATTTTTGGTAAAAAAAAAAATCGAAATTAGCGATTATTGATTGGTTTGCGCAAAAGTTATAGCGTTTACAAAATAGGGGATAGTTTTATAGCATTTTTATTAATATTTTTTTTTTTACTAGTAATGGCGGCGATCAGCGATTTTTATTGTGACTGCGACATTATGGCGGACACATCGGACATTTTTGGGACCATTGTCATTTATACAGCAATCAATGCTATTTAAATGCACTGATTCCTGTATAAATGACAGTTGTAGTGAAGGGGTTAACCACTAGGGGGAGGGGAGGGGTTATGGGCTGTGACGTGTGTGTGTTTTTTTTACATTAGGGGGCGGGGCTGACGTCTGACGTCATTGATCGGCTTTCCCGATGACCGGGAACAGCCGATCAATGACAGGCAGAGTAGGAAGCGTGGGGAGAGGTTTGTTTACACATACCTCTCCCCGTTCTTCAGTAACCCGATCGCGGGACACCAGCGCTCGGGTCCGCTGGTCCCGGGCCGGGGTCACGGAGCTCCCGACCGGGTCGCGAGCGCGACCGACCCACAGGCAGGCACATGCACGATCACGTACAGGTACGTGATTTTGCCTGCCCGTGCCATTTTGCCGCAGTATATCTGCAGTAGGCGGTCGGGAAGCGGTTAAGTGCCTTCCTTTAATGTGAACAACTCTTACCAATGCTTGTAGTTTTGCATAGACAGCATCCGTGAGGGAACAGGCCCACTGAGAAACATTCCAACCAAATCACCCAATGCGATCATAGCCTTCAACTGCCGAAAAAGTCCTCGTTGTCACCCTTCTTATCACCTTTCAGCCCAATTCAGAGAAGCTCTTGCTTTTTTATCAGTGCGTTTATGGTTACCTTTCCTCTTCAACAATCTTCCCACATATAGTTTTGTAGATTCTTCTTTGAAAAAGTTAGAAAGAGAAGGAAAGCAAGAGGAGAACGGGAGAGCCCCTTAGGCCCCATGCACACGAGACGCTGTTAAACGCGCGTTCAGAGGTAGTTGGACACTTTTTTTCAACTGCCCCTGAACGCATGCAATGTCATCCTATGTGTCCATGTACACAGTCTTGTTTTTTTCCCCGTTTTTATGCAGTTGCGTTTAACATCGTTTTTCCAGAAGCAAAAAAAAAATGGGTTCAGACACTTTTCCACGTTTCAGACGCAAAACTTGTCTAAACGCGTCTAAACGTGGCACCCGCGTTTAGCCGCATTTGCGTTTATAAGTGTTTTTAAAGGAACCCAATTTTTTGGACCAGAAAACTCAGAAATATGACCATAAAAACCATAAAAAATATAAAAATAATGGTTTAAAATGTCGTAATTACTTTAGATAGTTCATAGAGCATATATACTCACTGATGCAATCTATGGAAAGAACTAAAGATCAGAGTTCATAGAAGAGGCCCACGGAACATTCAAGATTTGAAGACAGTTTGTGTGGAAGAACGGGCCAAAATCACACCTGAGCAACGCATGCGACTAGTTTCTCCATACAGGAGGCGTCTTGAAGCCGTCATTACCAACAAAGGATTTTGTAACAAGTATTAAATACTTTTCAGTTAGCGTGTTCAATACTTTTTCCCGGTGTCCTTCCATTTTATTACACAGAACTTCATTTCTGAACTTATTTGTTTTGGTGTCTTTGTATGTATGGATTGTATGGGTTTTTACCGACATGTGGTGAACATTTCATGTCAATAGCACCTTTACCAATAGATTTATCTATAAAAATAGTGACATGTTCAATACTTATTTAACCCGCTGTATAGAGGCAGTCAGAAAAAAAGAGACTGGGGGTTCAGGAACGATATAGATATAGTCATGTGCCGGAGAGCACAGTGTCCTCCTTCTGAATAGGGCCAAAAAGCCCAAAATATGAGAGTACTAGTTACCAGAGATAAAGAGCAACACAAACTGAGCACTACAACACCCTCAGCACCCAAAGATGGCACCTTTGTCTAAACATTTGATCACATGCCAGGAACTCTTGCCATATGTAGTTGCTGTTGCAATAGTTTTTCTGCCATGTGAATGGGACTGTATCCCTCAAGTCCCTCAAATGATTTACTTATCAAAAAGGCGGCATCCAATACTTCTAAAAAACAATATAAAAGTAGAGATACACCGTACTACAGGGTACAACTGCAAACAACCAATAAATAAGCTTACAATAGAACATAGCAGTATGAAATCCAAAACACATGTAGGTTTGGCTGACTATCTTCAATAATACAAAACCAAATGAAAACCAGGGTTGGATCCCATTCAGTAAAGGCAATATGAAGCACATAATGGTGCATATGCAAAGCACCACCAGGTTGGGTGCCGGATTGTGTCCTCACATCGCTGTTTACATTAGTGGCAACTTGTTTGGTAGCACGTCATCACTGCCTATGAATGAGAAGCATTTATCTTCTCATCATAAGGGTCACGCTTCTTTTCGACTTCAGCATGTTGGGTGATTACCCCTTCCCTGGTTGATCCGACCACTTTCCAACAAGCACACACTTAGGAAAAAGCCCAGACGGGCAGATCCAAGACACAACTCCGCTTAATTTTCCTGTTGTTTTTAATAGTCTCGGAATGTTCATGCATATGACAGTTTTAGAAATATATACATATGATTGACTCTCTCACGTACCCCTGAAGAAGGAGATTTTGGAAACTCCGTAACGCGTAGGGTGAACTACAAAGCAATATTGTCAATTGATATGGTGACTGTCAGAACGTATATGCATTGTTGCTAACATTTTTTATTCTGTATCTCACGTAGTAAATTTTGTTATTATTAAAATTTATACCTTTCTACTTATTATGGAATCCTAGTGCCTTTAAAGTCCAGTTAGGGGATTATTCTTTTTTTCGATTTAGATATTTGGATGTGGAACCCCTCAGAGACTCCTTTGTCATATGCAAAGCACAGAGCAGAACCACCCAGATTCTAAAATTTTATAGAAAAAAGGTGGAAAAGAAAAAAGAGTTAAAGAGTAGATATAAGAGTAAAGGGAGCAGGAAGAGGGAGAGAGAAAAAAGGGTGGGGGAGAGCCGGGATGTCTGGAGGGAGAGTGCCACAAGCACCCACAACCAGGGGAGCCTGCCTCAAAAAGGGCCTTACCCTCCTCAGAGTAGACAAACATGTTCTTCAATGCCCAGGTTTAGGTGTATACCTCTGGTGTATTCTGCGTGGAAAGAACCAGGTCTTCCATACCATTCATCTCTTCAACTTTAATAAGCCAGGGACCAATGCTCAGGGAGCTTTTCCAGGTAAGAGGAATGCTTTTCGACAGGTATGTTTGCGACATGGAGGAGAAAGAAAGTCAAAGTCCTCCGGGACATTATAATCAGTAAACTGTTGGACAATTTTCCAAACTTCTTCCCAGTAATGGTTGAGTCTAGGGCATAACCATAAAATATGTAGCATTGTCCCCCTACTTCTCCTGGCACCACCAGCACCATTCAGTAGTATTTGGAAAAAATTTATGTAAAAGTGATGGTGTGTGTGGTACCAACGGGTCAAAATTGAAAAATTGGTTTCCTTGAGTCTCATACAAATCGAGGATTTCAAGGCGAACCTAATAATAATATTCTGTTGGTCTGCTATAAAAGTTCTGCCCAGGTCCAATTCTCCTTCTTCAGTGATCATCTGAGGGTGCCACGAGTAAGGAATAGACCTTCCAAAGTGTATGAATGAATTAATGATTTGTATAGCGCTGCAAATGCGAACTGAATCGCCTCAGGGCGCATGGTCTGTCCTGTGGTGTCCTGCTTATTAGAAGAGGGGGGTCTTGAGTTTTTTTCTGAAGGCCCGATGGTTTTCCTCCATGCGGATTTTGGTGGGTAGAGCGTTCCATAGCCGAGGTCCTTGGACTGCGAATCTTCGTTCTCCCTTAGATTTGTAGCGGGCTTTAGGGATGAGAAGGCGGTTTTGGTTTGTTGATCAGAGGCTGCGATTGGGTGTGTATGTATGAGAAAGAGCTCCTTGATCACAACAGAATTCCTCCAACGTAGTGAGGCGGCAACAAAAGGTTCTTGTGGTCCCCTCCACCCCCACAGTGGAGGGGACCACAAGAAATTATGCAACTGCAATGCCCGCCAAAAGTCCAAGCAGAATGGGCCCATGGAACTCGCCAGGAGCTGCAGGAAAGGCCAGGCTTCCACTATCAGGAAATGGGAAGCCTGAAAGAGCCCGGAGCCTAGTAAAGTGTGAAAGGGTCTGTCTTGAAGACCCGGACCCTATGCCCAGGATAGGGAACAGCGGAAATCAACGTAGTGGTACAGAAAAGTTGTGGGTTAAATTAAAGGGTGAGCCTTGAGAGCAGGGGGTAAGTCCCCAAAACACTACGGTTCTCTACGCAAGGGGGTTTGGACCTGTTCCAGTTGTGGCCTGCATCCCTCAAGTTTTATTCAGGTAATGTTTGTAACTATGTGTAAAGTTTAGCTTAACCCTTTCGGGCCCAAAGTCCATCTAATCAGGTTGGAGGTTCTTTCCTACCCGAATAGCTCTCTGAACCTCCAAAATTGAAAATGATTAATGAGGAGGGAACTATGAGTCCTCTCCTTTATGATTGCACTGTCCTGGAACCTCTCACCCTGCATGGGTGAGGACCCCTGAGTACACCACCCCCCTTAAAAGGACCACAACCCAAATATGGGTGAATTATAGCATCCGTCCAGGAGCCATCTTCGGTGTCCTCACATGTTCTAATTCTTTAAAGCAACAAAAGCAATTGAGATCTTCCTCCAATGTATGTGTGGGGAAGACAGTCGCACGTAAAGTGTGTCATTGCTAAGCAGCTGCAGACAATGGAAGTAAGCCTTACAATATGCTGATCTGACTTGAGTTTTATGGAAAAATAGTTCTCAACCAACACCTGGCAAAATTAAAGTAGTCGATAGTCAATAGGAGTGGTAGTGGTTCAGTGATGGCAGGTCAATGACCAGGTAGGTATCTTTTTTTTCTTTCTCAATTAACTTTTTATTGAACAAGAGGCAAGTAAACATACAAAACAGTAGTGCATTGGTACATTATTTTCTTTTAAGCAGCATCTGTATAAACCTGCTAATGAAAGACATATAAACCGCAGACCTCAGGTCCTTAATTAGAGATACATTTGTGCCGTCATGGTAGGTATCTTTAATGCACTGGCTGGGCACCTGGAAGGCACATGCCCCAAGGTGTGTCTCACTATCACTTGGAGACTGAGTCTTGAACCACAAGCTCAGTAAAGGCCTCTGAAGTAAAGTGTGTTAAGTACTCCCATCTAGGCCAAGGGCCTAACAACCAAACCATTGTTGGGAATGTATTGTTAAACCGGTGGGACGAGGTTGGAGCTTCAGCTCATCATTCCTCAAAAGCTGTTCTTGTCCCCCATGTCCAGAAACTGGTTTAACAACCCGGACACCAAGAAGGCCTTCCTAACATAGAGAACAGCGGAAATCAACGTAGTGGTAGAGAAAAGCCGTCAACATATTTGGGTCGTGGGTTCAATTAAAGGGTGAGCCTTCGAGAGCAGGGGGTAAGTCCCCAAAACACCACGGTGCTCTACGCAAGGGGACACAGGTTTGGGCCTGTTCCAGTTGTGGCCTGCATACCTTAAGTTTTATTCAGGTAATGTTTGTAACCATGTGTAAAGTTTAGCTTAACCCTTTCGGGACCAAAGTCCACCTAATCAGGTTGGAGGTTCTTTCCTACCTGAATAGCTCTCTGATCCTCCAAAATTAGAAATGATTAATGCAGAGAGAACTATAAGTGAGTCCTCTCCTTTATGATTGCACTGTCCTAGAACCCCTCACGGGTGAGAGGTTAGTACGTAAAGTGTGTCATTGCTAAGCGGCTGCAGACAATGTCAAGTAAGCCCTCCAATATGCTGATCTGACTTGAGTTTTATGGAAAAATAGTTCTCAACAAACACCTGGGAGAGTCCCTTAAAGTAGTTGATAGTCAATAGGAGTGGTAGTGGTTCAGTGATGGCAGGTCAATGACCTGGTAGGTAGCTTAAATTCACTGGCTTGGCACCTGGAAGGCACATGCCCCAAGGTATTTCTCACTATCACTTGGAGACTGAGTCTTGAACCACAAGCTCAGCAAAGGCCTCTGAAGTAAAGTGTGTTAAGTACTCCCATATAGGCCAAGGGCCTAACAACCAAACCATTGTTGGGAATGTATTGTTAAACCGGTGGGACGAGGTTGGAGCTTCAGCTCATCATTCCTGAAAAGCTGTTCTTGTCCCCCATGTCCAGAAACTGGTTTAACAACCGGACACCAGGAAGGCCTTCCTAACATGTTGATGTGTGTGGAAAATATGTCTGTCACCATGACGATTTTACTATTGGTGACTTTGATTGCGCTCTGTTCAGTCAGGACATTGTTGTACTAAGTGATGGTGCTGGTGAGAAGTATAGAAGAAGGAAAAATGTCCTCAAAAAAAGTGTTCAGAGGTGCCTTCATTGATACATAATAAACAGTACAAAAGCCTTTATTGAAAGTAAGACTTATGCGGCGTACACACGGTCGGAATTTCCGATGGAAACAGTCCGATGGGAGCTTTTCATCGGATTTTCCGACCGTGTGTATACCCATCGGTCTTTTTCTGTCGGAATTTCCGACGGACTTTGAATTGAGAACCTGTTCTCAATTTTTCCAACGGGAAACCTTTCTATCGGATTTTCCGATCGTGTGTATGTAATTCCGACACGCAAAATTCCGATGCATGCTCGGAAACAATTCGACGCATGCTCGGAAGCATTAAACTTCCCTTTTATAGTGCTGTCGAACGTGTTTTATGCCGCTGTGTTATTGACCGTCGGAATTTGGTGTGATCGTGTGTAGGCAACCCAGCTTGAGCGGAATTCCGTCGGAAAAACCGTCAGAGTTTTTTCCGACGAGAATTCCGATCGTATGTACGCTGCATTAGATTTCAAGTGACGCTGAAAGCTGCTGCCCAGCCTACTCCTGATTTGTGATGCGCCTTCCATAAGGAAGTGGCCATATTGTTGCCACAAAACATGTTGTTGTACACCATGACATCATGTGCCCATTATACATTACCAACATTGGTGCTGTCTTTTGAATACTGTTTCTGCCCCCCACCCCACACACACACTTCCTTTGTATGGGCTCCCCTTCACACTCAATAACATTGGATATCCATTTGCTTTATGGAATGACCAAAATGGAAGACATTGGTACTTATCTGTTTTGCACCATAGTGGTCAGATTTGCCCATACTATGGATAGCTAAACCTAATCCAATCACTGATAGGAGGTGATCTGTGGCCCCTGGTGCCCGGGAGAAAGTACTGTATGCATTTATATCTTGGGGCAGTAAAGAGCTTGGTGAAGATGACATAGCTTTCAGATCTTCAATAATGAATACTTTGCAACATTTTCGGTGTCCCCCTGTTTCAAGCAAACCAACTAAAAGGGAAATCTTTAGGTGCAGCTGGTGCTTGTTACAGAAGTCAGCATTTCTTTAGATTCTACTAAAATATAACTAAATAAAAAAATAAAATGACATTTTCCGACCCGACTTTGGGGCCCCGTATCTCGGGGCCACTTGGTGCTAATTTTGTGTACAAACCCAGTGGTACTAGCGCTATAACATATCCAAAGATGGGGTTCCTAGCACCAAGTGGCCCCCGAGATACGGGCCCCAAAGTCGGTTCAGAAAATGTCCTTCTCTGCTGCAGAAAAGTGCTTGACATTTTCTGAAACGACTTTGGAGCCCCCGTATCTTGGGGGCCACTTGGTGCTAGGAACCCCATCTTTGGATATGTTATAGTGCTAGTACCACTGGGTGTGCACACCAAATTAGCACCGGGGCCACTTAGTGCTAGGAACCCCAAATTGGTGTGCAAACCCAGGGGTACTAGCTCTACAACATATCCAAAGTTGGGGTTCCTAGCACCAAGTGACCCCGAGATACGGGGCCCCAAACTCGGTCAACTGTGTCCATCTGCAGAAATGTCATTTCGGGACCCTTTGGGTCCAGAGACCCCAATTTGGCTGCAGCTAGGGAGCATTTAGGAACCCTTAACTACCAAGTTTGAAGTTTGGGGGACCCATGGCTGCAAATGGGCACAGTGAGGCTGCAAATGGGCATTGTTGACCCTCTTTTCCACTTACAGTAGCTGCGCATTTCTCACCCTAGGCTTATACTCGAGTCAATATGTTTTCCCAGTTTTTTGTGGTAAAATTAGGTGCCTCGGCTTATATTCGGGTCAGCTTATACTCGAGTATGTATACTGGATGTTTGATATAACCGCCCTCCTATGCAAACACCGCTCTGCGCCCTCGTGACGAAGTCGGAAGTGACGAAACGCGCCAGTGACTTAAGCCAACCGGAAGTGACGTGTGCGGCCCAAGCTTGCTCTCCACAGGCCGAAACAGGAAGGACTCCGCTGCTGTACACAGCGGAACTCATCCCTATATTTCCGGCGAGGAGGAAAAAGCTCAGGCACAGTGCACTTTTACATTTGCCGGCCTATTCTTTATACATTTTGGTACGCTTAACTTACTAAGGGATTTGTTTGTTTTGGGGAAGAATTTCAATAAATTGCATTCTATACAGTATCACACTATGTGGCCCAATTATTTTTTCCCCACATGTTTTGACCGGTACCTGCGTATTGGTAGAACTATTACTGTATGGTGATATTGGAGGAGAAGTGGAGAAATTGATGACTACAGGCTTATATTTATTGTGAATCTGGTGAGTGCACCCCCATACAGGGCCATCTTAAGAGCATTATAGGCCCCCGGGCAATACAGTGCACTGGGGCCCTGTCTACACGAGAATAAAAATGCAAATGATCAATAAGGCTATATTTATTGGTACTTCCAACAAAATCAGTGTTTAAACATTACATGTTAAACAATTAAAACATTTGGACAATATAACACGAGTTTGGTGGGCACAATGGCAGCGTTTGGGCACAGCGGCAGCGTTTGATTGGCACAGTGGCAGCGTTTGATGGGCACAGCGGCAGCGTTTGGGCACAGTGGCAGCTTTGATGGACACAGTGGCTGTGTTTAATGGGCACAGTGGCAGCTTTTGATGGGCACAGTGGCTGTGTTTGATGGGCACAGTGGCAGCTTTTGATGGGCACAGTGGCTGTGTTTGATGGGCACAGTGGCTGTTTGATGGGCACAGTGGCTGTTTAATGGGCACAGTGGCAGCTTTTGAGGGGCACAGACAGTGTCTGTGTTTGATGCACAACTTGAACTTACTTAAGTCCAAGGCAGCACCAGCTATCAAGGGCCGTCTTTCCGCTCCCTCTCCATGCTGTCTGAAGAACATGGCAGAGGTAGGCGGAGCCTGTTCACTAGCCACTGGGGCAGCCGCGGTGCGCTATGAATGCTGGGGCGGCCGCAGCCTCTGATTGACGTCACTGGTTGCTAGCTAGATGCCGGCCGGCGAAGTGAGCAACCAGTGCAGTCAGTCAATTTAAGCAGCAAATTGCAGTGCTGAGGATCAGCCCTGGATGGGGCCCTACAGACAAGTGGGGCCCCCGGGCAACTGCCCAGCATGCCCAGTGGAAAAAAAGGCCCTGCCCCCATAAAGGGAAGAGCATCGCACCTGGTGAAGTGTTCTGGTGGATGGCTCAGATTGACTACACAGCAACTATATAGAACTGTTTCACTTTTATACTGTTGGAGAATCATTTATTTATTTATTTCCATTGGACATTTACGTCCAGCGGATAGCGCTGCTACAATAACCTAAAAAGACTTTCTATGCACTTTCTTTTGTTTATTGTAATTTTTCATTTTATACTCGAGTGTATACGGTGTTTCCCTAAATGACGTCCCCTGGAGGCATGGCCAGAGATGTCATTGCCTGAAATGGCATTGTTACCAGTTTAGATATAATAATAGTTAGTGAAGATCTTCCGAAAACAAAGGACCAAAAGTGGTGTCTGGTTGTTCTGCAGCATTTTTCTACCTCAGAGTCACAAGTTTGTTAGGTCTTCCTGCAACTTGGGACATCGCTAATCTTAACAAGTTTTTTACGATTCCCATATAAGTCCCAGTTAGCATTAGGGAGCCCACACACGACGGCTGTTGATCATTTAGAAGATAATTATTTTTTTTAATTTATTTTTTTTACCTAATATGTGTATCCACTGAAAAGTGTCTGTTTTCAAACCCCTGAAGAACTCAGCAGTCGTCAGTGTAGTAGCTGATTTGTTTACATCTTTTAAAGCGGTATTCCGGCCGAAATTATACTTTTTAAATAAAAATACCCCTATAATACACAAGCCTAATGGATTCTAGTAAAGTTAGTCTGTAAACTAAGGTCCGTTTTGTTAGTTTATAGCAGTAGTTTGTTATTTTATAAACTTGCAGCAGGCCGTGGCCATCTTAAGTGTGGGCATCTGAAGCCAGACTGTATTTCTTCCTGGATCTCATCCTTGCAGATCTCGCACATGCTCAGTGCAGCACAAGCAGTGTAAAGCCCCATACACACGGTCGGACTATCCGCGGACCACGTCCGTCGGACCATGTCCGTCGTACTTTGTCCGATGTTGGTGTTGCGTACACACAGTTGGACAAAGTTGTCGGAAAATCCGATCATTCTGAACGTGGTGACGTTTGTTGCCTACGACGGGACTACGTAGAGGCTAGTAGCCAATAGCTTTGGTCTTGTAATGTGATCTGAGCACGCGTAGCACTTTGTCCGGTCGGACAACCGTACACACGATCGGATTTGGTGTGATCGGACCGTGTTGTCGGCAAATCTATCCAGCAGGAGATAGGACTTTGTCCGTCGGACAATCCGACGTACACTGTCCGATGGTGCATACACACGGTCTGATTTTTCAACAACATTGTCCGATCGGACAGAATCCATGAAAAAATCCGACAGTGTGTATGGGGCTTAATAGGTTTCAGGTCAGGTTTCCATAGCAACGGCAGTGTCAGAGGAAGTTGCCGCGACTTCCCAGGGGGCATTGCAAACAGGACATGATGCGATGGGCCGCGGCCAGGGAGGATGAAGTGAAAAATGAATACAGCAGATATACAATTCGTTTACAGTGCACACTTTGGTGAGGAATGCTGAAGAGTTGTAAAAGTGAGTGGAACTCCACTTTAAGTATTCCGATTATGTGGAATGTATTAAAGCGGAGTTCCACCCACAAATGGAACTTCTGCTTTAAGCACTCCTCACCCCCTTACATGCCACATTTGGCATGTAATTTTTTTGGGGGGGGAGTGGGGGCTTCATTAGGAGTGGGACTTCCTGTCCCACTTCCTCCTTCCGCCCAGGAACCGCTTAGGTGACTCCTCCTTTCGTCTAAGGCGATCTCCTGGGACACGTGACAGGTCCCAGGAGATCGCCTATAAACTCCGGGAGCGCAAGCGCGACTCGCGCATGCGCCGTGCGTGCCTGGCCGTGAAGACGAAAGCTGTCACGGCCGGGTGCCCTGAGTGGCAATGGAGGCGCCGGCGAAGAGGAGGGGGAGAGGAGCGACACCCCGTTCGGCCGCATCGCTGGACCGTGGAACAGGTAAGTGTCTGTTTATTAAAAGTCAGCAACTACACTTTTTGTAGCTGCTGACTTTTAAAAGGCCTGGAACTCCCCTTTAATGGCCCAAAATTCAACCATGGCCTCCTTCTCCACTGGCTCCATGGTCTACCGGGGGTGAGGGGATAGGGAGAACTTACTTGCAATGCCAGGATGCTTAGTGCTTGGTTGAGACATGGAACCTGTTGGGGATGCTGTTTCCTGTTCATCTCTGCCGACTATAGTACCCTTTGGGGTGATGCCTATCAATGCTTTATGTGCTCCTTTAATCAGCAGAGAGGAAACTGAAATTGTCAAAATGTATCACGTACCTGAAGACTGGAATGTTGTGAAGGCCTCTCTTGCACCTCCCGCCCAACACCCTTGAAGATGGAGACAGAGAGTGTAAAGGCAAGGAGTGACATGAGTGCCGTAGCAGCTGGGCTGGTGATGTCCACTCTGTAGGTGGGTAGAGCTGGTAGTCGCAGTCCTTAGAACGGGATGCAGGAGCAGCTTGGCACCAGAACGTGAGACGGAAGCAAAACCAGGAGACAAGCAGCAGTCAGCAGCAACCAGGCAGTGAGGAACCGAATCAGCAGGCAAAGCAAGTCCAGAAGGCAGGCCAAGATCAGTAACAGCCGGAGGAAAGCGGTACAGAGTCAGCAGGCAGATCAGGTCCAGTAAACAGGCCGAGGTCGGGGTAGCTAGATAACAGAGCTAGAACAAGAGAAAAAGTGAAGTCCAATGGCAAGCAGGTACAGCAGATAGGGTCTCAGGAACACAAAAACAAGATGAAGACCATTCAGCAACTGCTCATACTGATAGACCAGTTTAAATAGGCCATTGGGCGGCAAGTGCTAATTGGAATGCGCACGTGCACGAATATGCACGCAATGAATTGGCACAGTATATGTAACATTGGCCCTTCACTTATTAAAATGAGCATGTGTGCAATGTGCAGGAGCAGGAGCAGGAGCACAAAACTGCACTGACTTTCTGATGCTAGGAATCCGGTTTACCAGTGGCGTCGCTAGGGGGTAGCATTTGGGGCTATAGTCCAGAGTCTCTGCAGGGGTCCCCAAGGGGAGGGGAGGCTCTCTGGGGACCCTGATGTAAGTGGGGGGCTCTCTGGGGAACCTGATGCAAGGGGGAGGCTCTCTGAGGACCCTAATGTAAGGGGTGACCCTGATGCAAGGGGGAGGCTCTCTGATGTAAGGAGGAGGCTCTCTAGGGACCCTGATGTACGGGGGGGGGGGCTCTCTGGGGACCCTGATGTAAGTGGGGGGCTCGCTGGGGAACCTGATGCAAGGGGGGGCTCTCTGATGCCCCTGATTTAAAGGGGGAGGCTCTCTGGGGACCCTAATGTAAGGGGAGACCCTGATGCAAGGGGGAGGCTCTCTGATGTAAGGAGGAGGCTCTCTAGGGACCCTGATGTATGGGAGGGCTCTCTGGGGACCCTGATGTAAGGGGGGCTCTCTGGGAACCCTGATGTAAGTGGGGGGCTCTCTGGGGATATACACACACACAAATATTACTGTATATACATGTGTATGCCCACCCAAGCGTATGACTTTCTTTACTACGCTGCTAAGGGCTCTAGCACCAGATCTTTTGTAGACCTAGCAAGGCCCCTGCGGTTTACCTTACAAAAGGCTTCTTACCCATTTGATATGCATATGGTCAGTGCCGATCTGATCATTTTCACTCCACGTGCAGTTAATTAGACACAACATATTATCGTAATCAGTCAGACTGTACAATACAACCTTCGTGGGCCCATGCCAGGTCCATGTATAGAGTGTGATATGTCCCAAGGCCTAAGGTGTTGAATATCATAAAGACAAGATGGTAGTTGTATGATGATTGACGGGCTAGAGAGTTGAACCAGCTTCTTCTATTGTTCCTGGCAAAATCCAGTCATTTGACGCGGGGGGGCATTCCTCAGCAGACTTTATGTGCATATTTGCACGTCTGCCCATCCAGAGTACAGACATTTTGAATCATCGTGGGTTCCATGCTGAGATATCAACGGAAAGTACACAATACCACTCACTGGATGATGTCTATAATACCCTTAGGCCTGAATGTGGACAGGAGTGGCTTTTGGCTGTACGGAAGCTACAGACAAAGCCAGACAGCAACATTGAAATATATGTAAACCCCAACCATGAACTTCTCTTATTTACTCTCTTTTGGTCCGGTAAATATACAGTTGAAAGCATAATATTACATATATGGGGGTACCATCATCCTAATAAAAGCAATATTTGAAAGAAGCCCAGGGCTACCCCTATTGTGCCCCTTTGCGGGAAGGACTATCTTAGTACCCAGGAAGTAACAACAATTATATAAAAAGATGTACATTTTATTTATATAAAATTAATTAAAATAAAAGGACACAGATTGATATATTCTGTATTCTGGTTCTGTGTTCTCTAAAAGGGGTGGTACTGGAAGGTGGGTAGGGGGTGAACCAAGGGACGGTGTTGGGAGGTGGGTAGGGGGCGGAGACAAGGGGTGATATGGAAGGAGGAAGTACCCGCACCTATTCCCTGAGAAAAAAAGGGCAGTACCAATGTGCAAAGGTGGATTTTCTTTGGAAGAATAAATCACCTTCAACATTGGGTCTCCTATTTTTTTCTACTTTTATTTTATTTATTTCAGGTATTTATATAGCGCCGTCAATTTACGCAGCGCTTTACATATACGTTGTACATTCACATCAGTCCCTACCCTCAATGAGCTCACAACCTAAGGGCCCTAATACACATTCATACATACTGGGGCCAATTTAGACAGGATCTGATTAACCTACCAGCGTGTCTTTAGCGTATGGGAGGAAACCGGAGTACCCGGAGGAAACCCACGCAGGCACAGGGAGAACATGCAAACTCCAGGCAGATGGTGTCGTGGTTGGGATTTGAGCCAGAGACCCTTTTTGCTGCGAGGTGAAAGTGCTAACCATTTAAGGGTGCTATGACTGAAGAAGGTTGAGAAGCACTGCTCTGGTATCTCCTGGGCTGCTTTAGAATGGAGCAGATAAGCTATATTGTCAAAAGTTTTGGTCCACCCCTCCAAATCATTTGGTGGAGGGGGGAGATTATGGTGTGGGGTTGTTTTTCAGGGGTTGGGCTCTTAAGGCGTCAGCATACCAAGACATTTTGGACAATTTCATGCTCCCAACTTTGTGGGAACAGTTTGGGGACGGCCCCTTCCTGTTCCAACATGGCTGCGCACCAGTGCACAAAGCAAGGTCCATAAAGACATGGATGAGAGAGTTTGGGGTGGAGGAACTTGTCTGGCCTGCACCTCAACCCGATAGAACACCTTTAGGATGAATTTGAGCGGAGACTGCAAGCCAGGCCTTCTCATCCAACGTCAGTGCCTGACCTCACAAATGCGCTTCTGTTATGCCGCGTACACACGGTCGGAATTTCCAACAACAAACGTTTGATGGGAGCTCGTTGTCGGAAATTCCGACCATGTGTAGGCTCCATCGGACATTTTCCGTCAGAATTTCCGACAAACAAAATTTGAGCTCTGGACGTTGGAAAGTCTGATCGTGTGTACACAATTCCGACTCACACAAAATTCCACGCATGCTCGGAATCAAGCAGAAGAGCCGCATTGGCTATTGAACTTCAATTTT
Source organism: Lithobates sylvaticus (assembly GCA_028564925.1). Lineage (NCBI taxonomy): Eukaryota > Metazoa > Chordata > Amphibia > Anura > Ranidae > Lithobates > Lithobates sylvaticus. The sequence continues at coordinate 185,275,650 of CM053037.1, read as the reverse complement.
CTCGGCTCGCCGTACGTCACCGCATTCTTGACGTTCAAAATTTCTGACAACATTTGTGTGACCGTGTGTATGCAAGACAAGTTTGAGCCAACATCCGTCAAAAAAAAAAAAACATGGATTTTGTTATCGGAATGTGCGATCGGGTGTACGCGGCATTAGACTGGTCAAACATTCCCATAGACACACTCCTAAACCTTGTGGACGGCCTTCCCAGAAGAGTTTAACCACTTTCAGCCCCGGACCAATTTGCAGCCAAAGAACCAGGCCCCTTTTTGCGATTCGGCACTGCGTCGCTTTAACTGACAATTGCGCGGTCGTGCGACGTGGCTCCCAAACAAAATTGACGTCCTTTTTTTTCCCACAAATAGAGCTTTCTTTTGGTGGTATTTGATCGCCCCTGCGGTTTTTATTTTTTGCGCTATAAACAAAAATGAGCGACAATTTAAATGCGGCTATTTAAATGCATTGATTCCTGTATAAATGACACTGGCAGTGAGGGGGTTAACCACAAGGGGGCAGTGTAGGGGTTAAATATGCCTAGGGGTGTGTTTCTTACTGTGGGGGGGGCGTGGCTGTCAGCTAGTGAATGCTGATCTCTGCTCCAATCACAGGGAGCAGAGATCAGCGTCACTAGTTGCTAGGCAGAACGGGGAGATGCTGTGTATTTCCGCATCTCCTCGTTCAGCCTTCCCGTGAGACGATCGCGGGTGTCCCCGCGGCGATCGAGTCCGCGGGCGGCCTCATGGGGGTCCCGACCGGCGCGGGAGCGCGCCGCTCCCGATGGCATGGACGGCATTAAGGAGGGACTTATATATACGCCATCCTGCCTGTCCGTGCCATTCTGCCGACGTATATCGTCGTGCGCCGGTCGGGAACCGGTTAAGCTGTTATAGCTACAAAGGGTGGGCCAACTCAATATCGAACCCTACTAATGCCGCGTACACACGGTCGGACTTTCCGACTGCAAATGTGCGACCGTGTGTAGGCTCCATCGGACAGTTTCCATCGAAAATTTCCGTCGCACAAAATTTGAGATCCGGTTCTCAAATTTTCCAACAACAAAATCCGTTCACGGAAATTTCCGATCGCGTGTAGACAATTTCATGCTCGGAATCAAGCAGAAGAGCAGCACTGGCTATTGAACTTCATTTTTCTCGGCTCGTCGTATGCGTTGTTGACGTTCGGAATTTCCGACCAACTTTGTGCGACCGTGTGTATGCAAGACAAGTTTGAGCCAACATCCGTCGGAAAAAAAAAACATGGGATTTTGTTGTCGGATCGCATGTACGCGGCATATGACTGGGATGCCATTAAAGTGGGATTCCACACTAAAGTGGAACTCCCGCTTTTCGGAACCCTCCCCCCCTCCGGTGTCACATTTGGCACCTTTCAGGGGGGAGGGGGGTGCAGATACCTGTCTAAGACAGGTATCTGCACCCACTTCCGGGCATAAACTCCCACGGGAGTTTACGCAGCTTCCTGTCCCGCCGCGCTGAAGATTCTCGCTGACAGCGCTGAAGATTCTCATTGCGACGCGCGACTCACGCATGCGCAGTAGGGAATCGGGAAGTGAAGCCACTTCCTGATTCCCTCACCGAGAATGGCGCCGGCTACAGCAGAGAGCCGAGCGATCGATCTGCCTCTGCTGCCGACACCGATGGACCCTGGAACAGGTAAGTGTCCATTTTTTTAAAAGTCAGCAGCTGCAGTATTTGTAGCTGCTGGCTTTAAAAAAAAAAAATTTCAGTACAGTCCCGCTTTAAAGTTCATGCGTATGTAAAGGCAAGCGTCCCAATACTTTTGGCAATACCCTGTCCCAGGGCCGGTGCTACCACTAGGCAAACTAGGCAGCCGCCTAGGGTGCCATGCTGCCTAGGGGGCGCCGGGCACTGGTTTTCCTACTCTCTTCTCTCTGCAGCAAACAACTAAGTCTCAGCATCAGCAGGCAGTCACCCCTCTGTTCACAGATAGTGTCAGAGGCGCAGCGGTGGCGGAGGACTGTGTCTGTGTCCCGACTCCTGAACGAATGGAAGCAAGCAAACATTCATTGATGGGCACTGGTAGGCTGCATTTTATGGGTCCTGGTGAGGCTAAATGTGATGGGCGCTGGTGAGGCTGCATTGATGTGCGCTGGTGAGGCTGCATTTGAGGGGCGCTGGTAGGTTGCATTGATGGGCGCTGGTGGGCTGCATTTTATGGGTGCTTCGTTAAAAAGGTGGGGTTTACATGGGCAGGGAAAAGGCAGGGCAGGGGTGGAGTCAAGGGGGGCGGCAAAATTAGGTTTCGCCTAGGGTGTCAAAAATCCTTGCACCAGCCCTGCCCTGTCCCATTACTCTCTGAGGAGCAATTGTCCAGGTTTGGAATGTTCCTTCCAGAGGACCTTGTGTCGGGGTTGTCAGCTACACACTCGTATATATCTGAGCGTCTATCTGCTAAAAAAAAATACATCAATATATTCTCAGGTCGGATCACATGTCCACTTCACTTATCCAATGGCTGTTGTCAGCTTAAGACTAATTATTAAGCAAATGACCTTGAGCTACCAAATTGTACTCAAGGAGCTGCTGAAGTGACGCACGTGACCACCACGGCCGGAGATTCCGCTATCTTCCCCTTTTATGTTCTGTACATATAAATCCTTTTTCGAAAATCTTGCCATCTAAATACACGCACTTTAATTTGCGAATTTTCGGCCAGACGTCTGGGGTCTTATCTGTAAGGCAGGTACACGTTCCCCGGTGCTGGTTGACAATTAGAAGGAGATCTGAACAGATGGATACAAAGCACAGTGGGGAGCCATAGGAAGCCTAAACGGATTAAACTTTAAGAAAAACAAAATATATCAGGATAATTGGTAAGCAGATTAATGCCCAGAGCCACAGAATGGGGAACCAGGAGGTGACCTACAACGAGTACCACCGGAATCAGAGAGGCAGGTAATTTTAGACAGGTGTAAAAAGCAAGAGATACCGGCAGAATTCATCCGATGGGGAGGAGGGAGAGGATTCGATTACCTTGACCGTCTCTTTTTTTTTTTTTTTTTCTTTCCACCTGCAACGTTGGAAAGGAAAGACACCGGGCGAAGGGAAGAATTTTATATATGTTTTTTTTTTTTTTTAATCATCTAATTTTTTTTATTTTTTTTTTTTTACTGGAGCTACATATCATAGGAGACTTTCCTTTCATCTACAAAAGAATTAAAGAGCCTCGGAATAATCGAAGAGAAAGTGTTCACTTCAGTAGAGTTGAATATTTGAGAAGCGACCTGACAAAAGGGGCATTGTTTTCGCGGCGCACAGCCTCTTTTGTGGCTCATGCAATAGCCCCACTATTGGTTACTTGCCGGATCGCAGGTCCATTAAAAACCAGGGACAGAGCTTTTGTAATCCTAGATGTGGCCAATTAAACCGGCTGCAGCTACCACTTGGCTGAGCAGTCTGCGTCCCGGGCTTAACATGTGAATTGGAAAGTCCACCTCTGCATCCAGTCTGGGAGGGAGATGTGAGGAGCCGCGTCGACGTGCAGATTATAGGAGAGCAGCCGGCACTGCCCAAAGTGGAGGCAACTGGAGCAGGATCAAGAGCGCGTCATTGGGTGTTAAGTTGAGGTGCTTTTCAGTTCATTCATTTTAATCCAGATCTCCCAGGGCTGCTGACGAAGTGCCTACCTTTTGCGTTTATACGCAGGGCTGTCGGTAACAGGAGACTTTTTTTTTTTTTTTTTTTTTTTTTACACTTGGAGAGTTGAAGAAGAAGAAAAAAAAAAATGCCAACCAATGGAATACACCAGATTTTGAAGATCCAGTTCGGCTTGATCAATTGTGATAACAGGTACCTGACAGCCGAAGCCTTTGGCTTCAAAGTCTATGCCTCCGCTCCTAGCCTCAAAAAGAAGCAGATCTGGACCTTAGAGCAGGACGAGGTGGACAACTCGGTGGTCTACCTCAAAAGTCACCACCTTGGAAGATACTTGTCGGCCAACAAAGATGGGAACGTGTCGTGCGAGGCTGAGAAGCCAGAGGAATCCTGCCGTTTTAACATTTCTGCTCAGTCGGACGGAAGGTGGGCCCTACAGTCAGATATGCACAAGCGCTTCTTTGGTGGCTCGGAGGATAAGCTGTCCTGTTTTGCACAGACCATCACAGAGACGGAGCTCTGGGCTGTCCATTTGGCCATCCATCCTCAAGCTAACCTTCTTAGTGTCAGCAGGAGAAGGTATGCCCACCTAAGCCCTCAAGAAGACGAGATCTCCACAGACAGCAACATACCATGGGGGGTACACTCCCTTATCACCCTGGTGTACCAGGACAAAAAATACTGTTTGAAGACTTGTGACAACCGCTACCTGCGCAACGACGGGAAGTTGGTTAAGGACCCCGATAACAGCACCGCCTACACTCTTGAGTTCAAGGGCGGGAAGCTGGCCTTCAAAGACTGCACTGGGAAGTATTTGACACCAATGGGACCTACGGGCACGCTGAAAGCTGGGCGGAGCTCCAAACCTGGCAAAGATGAACTCTTTGATCTTGAAGAAAGCCACCCTCAAGTTGTCTTCATGGCGTCCAACAAAAGATATATCTCTATCAGGCAAGGTAAAACTCAACACCTGAATTCCGTTAGGCTCGTTGATGTGGATTTTGAGGTTGAGTGGTAACCAATTGTTTTATAAAACCACAAATTAGATCTGGTAAAAATAGAGAATTTTTTGGCCATCATGCTTTTGCAGGCTTTTGAAGTATCTTTAATATCTAGTGGTTAACGGTTCCCATTTTTCCTGTCGTCGTGATCTGTCCACAGGTAACAATGGCATGTTCTCCTAGACACAGCATTGCTTTGAGTCTAGAACATTTCCCACCAGGCCAAGAAGATATTTCAAAAGCCTGGTGACAATATAGATGACAATATAGATGACAGCGGCACAGTGGAGTAGTGGTTAGCACTCTCACCTAGCAGTAAGAAGGGTCGCTGGTTCGAATCCCAACCACGACACTACCTGCCTGGAGTTTGCATGTTCTCCCTGTGCCTGCGTGGGTTTCCTCTGGGTACTCTGGTTTCCTCCCACAATCCAAAGACATGCAGGTAGGTTGATTGGCTTCTGTTCAAAAATTGGCCCTAGTATATGAATGGGGACCTTGGATTGTGGGCTCCTTGAGGGTAGGGACCGATGTGAGTGTGCAATGTACAGGGATAGGGACAGTTGTAGACACTCGCTCAGGTTGAAATGGATGGACTGGTGTCTTCAACCTTACTAACTATGAAACTATGAAACTACTACTACTACTATGAGAGGTATTGTATATGAAGGGGGTTATTTTGCTGCCCCATTTTACTCAGATAGGGGCTAGTTTGCCTTTATGGTACAACTCTGACAGCCAATCAGGTGTTTGCTTTCAACTACCGGCCTTCGGCAAATAAAAGCCAGGCTTTGATAGGAACGTTTGAGTAGAATTTTGTAGCATACAATGAAACACAATTCACTTTTATTTATTGTCTGTACTGGTGGGACATTTAGTTTGAGGACCTCAGGCATCATCTGTGAAGCATAGAACATTTTTTTTCGTAGCCCTAACATCTCCGACTTCACTATGTTTGCATCGGAAACCCTTAATGATTAATACTGTGTGGCTCTGGAATTACAACATCAATTATTCAATGTGTTTTTCTCTTTCTATGGTCTCGCACTCGAGATAAAGATTCTCTAAATTCTCCTCTACCAACAGCCAAAAAATATTTATAATTTTTTTTTTGCCCATGCTTTTCCGTCCAGACCCAATGGACATTACACTTTGCTGTTTGTAATGCGGCGTACACACGGTCGGAATTTCCGATGGAAACAGCCCGATGGGAGCTTGTCAACGGATTTTCCGACCGTGTGTATGCCCATCGGTCTTTTTCTGTCGGAATTTCCGACGGACTTTGAATTGAGAACCTGTTCTCAATTTTTCCGACGGAAAACCTTTCTATCGGATTTTCCGATCGTGTGTATGCAATTCCGACACGTAAAATTCCGACGCATGCTCGGAAACAATTAGACGCATGCTCGGAAGCATTAAACTTCCCTTCTATAGTGCTGTCGAACGTGTTTTATTCTGTCGGAATTCCGACGGGAAAACCATCAGAGCTTTTTCCGACGAGAATTCCGACCGTGTGTACGCGGCATAAGAGATTCCACTTCTATAGAAGGGTCCTAAGCTGTGTTTTCACTGACATATTTAGAATTACAATTTAGATATAAATCACCATAAATAGTTTATTTACCTTCTTTTAGTGTTTCTGCGCTCCTATGTGTTATGCCCCGTACACACGGTCGGAAAATTCCAACGGAAAATGTCCGATCGGACCATGTTGTCGGAAAATCCGCCCATGTGTGGGCTCCATCGGACTTTTTCTGTCGGAAAGTTTTTCCGACAACAAAATCCAATCGGACTTTTTCCGATCGTGTGTAGAGAATTCCGACGGACAGAGTGCCACGCATGCTCAGATCAAATTATGAGACCAAAGCTATTGGCTACTAGCCTCTACGTAGTTCCGTCGTAAGCAACGAACGTCACCACATTCCCAATGATCGGATTTTCCGACAACTTTGTCCGACCGTGTGTATGCAACACCAGTGTCGGACAAAATCCGTCATAAAAAATCAGACGGATTTTGTGGTCAGAATTTCCGACCGTGTGTACGGGGGCTAAGTCATACTTGTCATATAGGAAACCATAATCCAGCAGAAAACATTGGAGATACACTGTATTGTGAAAAGTATTGGGACGCCTGCTTTTACACGCACATGAACTTTAATGGCATCCCAGTCTTAGTCCGTAGGGTTCAATATGGAGTTGGCCCACCCTTTGCAGCTATAACAGCTTCAACTCTTCTGGGAAGGCCGTCCACAAGGTTTAGGAGGGTGTCTATGGGAATGTTTGACCATTCTTCCAGAAGCGCATTTGTGAGGTCAGGTACTGATGGTGGACAAGAAGGCCTGGCTCACAGTCTCTGCTCTAATGCCCCGTACACACGATCGGATTATCCGCCAACAAATGTTAGATGTGAGCTTGTTGGCAGAAAGTCCGACCGTGTGCATGCTCCATCGAACATTTGTTGGCGGACTTTCCGCCAACAAATATTGGCTAGCAGGTTCTCAAACTTTTCGCCAACAAATGTTTGTTGTCGGACTTTCCGATCCTGTGTACACAAGTGCGTCGCACAAAAGTCCACGCGTGCTCGGAATCAAGTACGAGCCGGAAGCGCTCGGTCTTGTAAAACTAGCGTTCGTAAAAGGAGATATCATATGACTATTGAACTTCCTTTTTATCGGCTCGCCGTACGTCTTGTACGTCACTACGTTCGTAATTGTTGGCCAAAATTTGTGTGACCGTGTGTATGCAAGACAAGTTGGAGCCAACAACCTTCGAACAAAATTCCATGGTTTTGTTGTCGGAAAGTCCGATCGTGTGTACACGACATAATTCATCCCAAAGGTGTTCTATTTGGTTGAGGTCAGAACTCTGTGCAGGGACGTCAAGTTCCTCCACCCCAAACTCGGTCATCCATGTCTTATGGACCTTGCTTTGTGCACTGGTCCAAATCATTTGGTTGGGCGGGGATTATGGTGGGAGGTTGGGCTTAGCCCCTTAGGTCCAGTGAAGGGAACTCTTAAGGCGTCAGTCTATGAGGGATACCCCGGCCAAACCATTTGGGGGAGGGGGGATTATGGTGTGGGGTTGAACTCTTAAGGCGTCAGCATACCAAGACATTTTGGACAATTTCATGCTTTCAACTTTGTGGGAACAGTTTGGGGATGGCCCCTTCCTGTTCCAACATGAGTCCATAAAGACACGGATGAGCGAGTTTGGGGTGGAGGAACTTGACTGGCCTACACAGAGTCCTGACCTCAACCCAATAGAACATCTTTTGGATGAATTAGAGCGGAGACTGGGAGCCAGGCCTTCTTGCCCAACATCAGTGCCTGACCTCACAAATGCGCTTATGGAAGAATGGTCAAACATTCCCATAGACACACTCCTAAACCTTGTGGACAATCTTCCCAGCCTTCCCAGAAGATTTGAAGCTGTAATAGCTGCAAAGGGTGGGCCAACTCAATATTGAACCCTACGGACTAATGCCCCGTACACACGGTCGGAAATTCCAACGGAAAAAGTCAGATCGGATTATGTTGTCAGAAAATATGATCGTGTGTGGGCTCTATCGGACTTTTGAGAGTCTTGAGAGTTTGAGAGCTGGATCTAAAATTTTCCCACAACAAAATCCGACCAGACTTTTTCTGATCATGTGTAGAGAATTTGCCACACATGCTCAGAAAAAATTTGGAGATGAAAGCTATTGGCTACTGGCCTCTACGTAGTCCCCTCGTACGTTTTTTTACGTCACCTCGTTCCGAACGATCGGATTTTCCGACAACTTTGTGTGACCGTGTGTATGCAACACAAGTTTCGGACAAAAAATGAGGCCTACAGAGTCAAACTTTCCAGTGCTGTCATATGGGATCTGAAGGTTTGAACCTGATTAGTGGCTCTAGGCCAGCCTTTCTCAGCCTTTCCACCCTGAGGAACCCTTAATAAGTTTATATCTACAGCTCACAGTGCACTGATGTGATCGGTGGCGTGCCGTGCCCTATATTAGTGGCCAGTGGTAAAAGTGCCACCTCACATTCGTAGTCAGTGAAGGGGGCCCTTACATCACTGAGCAGTGGAGAAGTGCCTCTGTCTTGGTGGTCAGGTGCAGTCTACTTTCTCCACAGCAGGTGGAGCTCTTCCGCAGAACCCCTGTTGTTTGAGAGGAAGTCAAGAGGAAGAGGGTTCCTCTATGGTTTCCTGGGTCAGCTATCCTATTGGATGCTGCCACCACATGTGACTCCAGCAGCCATCTTGTGTCAGGCAGAGCCTATTTAAGGCTCCCAGGTTTGGCATGCTTTTTGCAAGTTGGTAGAGTATGGGACAGATACCCTGCGTGTTTGGGACAGTACTAAGGGAAAGGTTCCTGACAAGGAAGAAAAGCGTAAGGCCGTATCTCTAGTGCACCAATTCCCATTTGGTACAAGAGGGCCAGGCCACATTCTGCTCTCTTATCAGAAGCTATAAGGCCAGCTGATGCCTGCTCTCTTCACATTACTGAAAACCATGAGTGCACCTGGTTGGGCAGCCTTCCCACTGTGTTTGTTGTGAACTGTTGCTGTATTATTTCAATACAAGTTCTTCACTGTCCCTGACTGTGTGAAATATTGCTGCACCACGCTGCACTCCACCTACAAGATTAAGAGGTGCCACCTTCTATTAGTGGCCAGTGGGAAAGATGCCTCCTTGCAGACAGATTAGGAAAAAAAAGTGTCAGTGGTTAATTATCTGGTACTATACTGCTTGCTCATGCCAGTTGACATCAGCCCCAGAACTACGCAGGTACCATCGTGCAGTACATCAGTCTGATCCTGCTCAAGAAACCTCTAACAACCTCTGGAGAAACCCAAGACGGGGCCCTCACATTGGTGGTCAGTTGAAGAGGTGCCACCTTCCATTGGTGGTCAGTGGGATAGATGCCTCAAAAATGTGTGGCATGTGGGTGTTTAAGCGTTACCCTCTTTGCTGCCTCACATACACGAGTTACACGGGTGGCAACAGGTTAACAAACTTTGTATCAGATGTGTGAAGAAATAGCTGTTTGTACCCCCATGTCTTGTGCGGTCTGATTCTGAATGGAAGGGTCTGGTTCATGATAATCACCTGGTGCCCTCTCAGTGTTCTGAGAAGAAAAGCTGCAGTGTCTGCATCCCTTTAGAAGTGATTAACCTTTTCGGAGCATCTCACCAAAAATTACATTTTTGTTGCCGGGGATTCCTAAAATCTTACTTGTATCTTAGTGCAGACTTCTGGGAAAATCAGTGAGCCAATCACACAAGTAGGAAATTACATTTCTGGGGAGTGTTCTGTATACCATCTGTGTACAGAGCGCCTCCAGGTGGCCATATTGCATTTTACAGAAAATTACAGCAGCCGCAGATTGAAAAGGAAAGAGAATTTTTAATAACATTCAATTACAATATGATGTGCGCCGCTATTGTATATATTATATATCTTTTTTTCACAGTTTTTTTACACAAGGGTGGAGTTACCCTTTAACCACTTCCCGACCGCCTCACGCAGATATACTGTGGCAGAAGGGCACGTACAGGCAGATTAACGTACCTTGCCCTTTAAGAGGCGGCTTGTGGGCACGTGCCTGCCGGGAGCTCCGTGAGTGTGATTGCGGGTCCCGCAGACTCGATGTCCGCGGGGATACCCGCGATCGTCTCACGGTGAGGAAGAACGGGGAGATGCTAATGTAAACAAGCATCTCCCCGTTCTGCCTAATGACACTCTCACTGATCATAGCTCCCTGTAATCGGGAGCGTGATCAGTGACGTGTCACACACAGCCCCTCCCCCCCACAGTTAGAATCACTCCCTAGGACACACTTAACCCCTACAGCGCCACCTAGTGGTTAACCCCATTCACTGCCAGTGACATTTTTTACAGTAATCAATGCAATTTTTTAGCATTGATTGCTGTATTAATGCCAATGGTCCCAAAAATGTGTCAAAATTGTCCGACGTTTGAGCCATAATGTCGCAGTCACAATAAAAATCGCAGATCACCGCCATTACTAGTAAAAAAAAAATATTAATAAAAATGCCATAAAACTATCCCCTATTTTGTAGACCAAAAATATGTAGAAGAATACGTATCGGCCTAAACTGAGGGGAAAAAAAAAGTTTTTTTATATATTTTTTGGGGATATTATTATAGCAAAAAGGAAAAAATAATGCCTTTTTTTCAAAATTGTGGCTATTTGTTGTTTATAGCGCAAAAAATAAAAACCGCAGGGGTGATCAAATACCACCAAAAGAAAGCTCTATTTGTGGGGAAAAAAGGACGTCGATTTTGTTTGGGAGCCACGTCGCACGACCGCGCAATTGTCAGTTAAAGCGACGCAGCGCCGAATCGCAAAAAGTGCTCTGGTCTTTGGCCAGCCAAATGGTCCGGTGCTTAAGTGGTTAAGGTAGATTTCTTTTATATTCTGTGCCTTAGCAAAAATGAAGGTTTACATCTACTTTAATATCACATATGGACATTTTTAGAATGGAGGGGGAAAAAAAAACGGTGCTGTATACTTTATCGTGATTTTGGAGATTTTTTAAATAATTTAGCGTTTTCCTTTAAGATACTACGTCCCAATCGATGCACCTTTTATATCCGCAGAGATTCCTCTGTACGGACACACAACTGCCTCTGCCAGTAATTCTGACCAATCTGGGACTCCTCTGGTTTTTAGCGTGAGGTGGGCGGATCTTGGTTGCTTGAGGGGGGGAGGAGCCTATTTTGTTCCAATAATGAATGTTGACAAGCAGAGATAAAACTGACCGGCCCACCAGCCAAGCGTCCCTGGAAAATGTTTCTCAAACTTTGCCAACTATAACAGAGTTGTGTGCCGGTATTTCCTACATAACATGTTCAGGAAGCCAGCGAATCAGAGGAGATTTATGAAGGACTTAGCCAGTTATGACATTCTTGAACTTTTTATTATTAATTTAATCAGTAATATAAATACCGGCCTCATTCATGCGGAAAAGTAGGAATTGGCTTCAAAAAATGCGATTAAAGGGGAAGCGTAATCTTTATTTTTTAGACGTACGCGGAAAAGAGATCAATCAAATGCAGCTTTTCTCAACTGTTTTTTTTTTTTTTTGGAGGAAGGCTTGATTTAATTTCTAGGTTTTATCGCACCTTCTTATGCTCTTCTATATGAAACAAACATACCCCCTTCTTAAACAAGAGAGCGGTTTTCCTTTTGGGACCGGAATGGTCAGGGGTGGGTAGTGGGGTCCCCCAGGGTTCTGTGCTGGGACCAATCCTGTTTAATTTGTTCATAAACGACCTGGAGGATGGGGATGGTGGAAACAGTTCAATCTCTGTATTTGCGGACCATACTAAGCTAAGCAGGGCAATAACTTCTCCGCAGGATGTGCAAACCTTGCAAGAAGATCTGAACAAATTAATGGGGTGGGCAACTACATGGCAAATGAGGTTCAATGTAGAGAAATTTAAAAAAATGCATTTGGGTGGAAAAAATATGAATGCAATCTATAGACTGGGGGGAGAACCTCTGGGGGGATCTAGGATGGAAAAGGACCTGGGGGTCCTAATAGGCTGATGATAGGCTCAGCAATGGCATGCAATGCCAAGCTGCTGCTAACAAAGCAAACTGAATATTGGCATTAAAAAGGGGAACAACTCCAGAGATAAAACGATAATTCTCCCGCTCTACAAGACTCTGGTCCGGCCGCACCTGGAGTAATGCGGTCCAGTTCTGGGCACCCATCCTCAGAAAGGATGGACTGGAAATGGAGCGAGTACAAAGAAGGGAAACAAAGCTAATAAAGGGTCTGGAGGATATTAGTTATGAGGAAAGGTTGGGAGCACTGAACTTATTCTCTCTGGAGAAGAGGCGCTTGAGAGGGGATATGATTTCAATGTACAAATACCGGACTGGTGACCCCACAATAGGGAGAAAACTTTTTTGCGGAAGGGAGTTTAACAAGACTCGTGGCCACTCATTAAAATTAGAAGAAAAGAGGTTTAACGTTAAACTACGTAGAGGGTTCTTTACTGTAAGAGTGGCAAAGATGTGGAATTCCCTTCCACAGGCGGTGGTCTCAGCGGGGGGCATCGATAGTTTCAAGAAGCTATTAGATAAGCACCTGAACGACCGCAACATACAGGGATATACAATGTAATACTGACATATAATCTCACATATAGGTTGGACTTGATGGACTTGTGTATTTTTTTCGATCTCACCTACTATGTAACTATTCTATCTTATACATAATCAGAATGTTGTATCTACCCAAACTGCTCCACCCTTTCTGGCTCTTACCCATCCTATTCCCCTCGGTCAGGGCCTGGACCTGAACCTGCAACCTCTGCTGTGTCTGGCAATGTCTCTTTTTGCTGAGCCACCTAAGATGCTGGACAGCTCCCTGCCTGATTGCTGCCTTAAGGCCCGTACACACGATCTGACTTTTTGACAACAAACACTGTTTTAAGGCAACATCCGACCGTGTGTACGCTCCATCGGACAAACTTTTTCGGTTTTCATCGAACAAAAGTTCGCACTGCAAACAGACAAACTTTTCGGCAACAAAAGTCAGAAGAAGCAAAGTCCAATCGTGTGTACAGAAAACCATCGGACTTGAGTCCAAAGTACAAACACGCATGCTCAGAACCAATGCAAAAGATCAGACAATACAGAAGTTGACCAAAGGGTGGCGGTAAAGAGCCGAAAAACACATGTGATTTGGTGAAATTTGGCTGAAAAAGTCTGATCGTGTGTATGCAATACAAGTTCACGGCCAATGCCCTTGGCAGAAATACACGGAAAAGTTTGTTTAAAGTCCGATCGTGTGTACGAGGCTTTAGACAATCTTGTCTTGAACTTTGTTTCTGGTAAACCTTGAACCCTTTGCTCCTCCCATGAACGTCCTGTTTAAGCCATGTCTCTGCACTTCCTGTTTGCCAGATTATTGTACTTTCTCCAGACGTTCACTCGCTCTTGTCACTCCTGCTGCCGTCCGTATCTTCGCTACCACTCATTACCGACCTTTGTCTTGTTCCTCCACCAGCCTGTAACTACTTGTTAATGACCTTCGGCTTGTTTACTGATTACTCTTCTGCTTGATCCCTACCTGCTGTATCTGCTACTGGACCCCAACTTGCTCACCTCCTAGTGGGATGATCCTGAGGACCGCGACCTGGAACTAACATGCTGCAAAACCCATCCCCACCATCAAGAGCTCTGGTGAACACCAGTTAGTGCTTAGACCCCCCACCTCAGATGAGACCGTATAATTCACCCCGAAGATCTGCGTGTATACCTATCCAGCTGGTTGCTGGTATTCTCTCTACTGCTATAGCTACTGGTCTCCGACACCCTCATATATTTTATGCTTTTTTTGCAAACCCAGGTCCTAAAATTTATCTGGGGCCCAGCCAGGGCCAGGCTCAGTAGTCGTCCCCTATATAAATCTAAGCTATGGGGAGGCCTAGGGGTACCTAATGTGCAAGACTATCACAAATATGCCAAGATTGAGCCTCTAGTTCAACTACACTCCACATTAGAACCACCACTATGGACCTTTTTGCATATTTTAGCTGTCCACTCAGTTCCCCTTTAATCTGGGTCCCTCACCCTTGCATCCCAAACCCCCAATCCGGTTCTGACACATATCCTTTCTATCTGGGATTCCATTAAATATTACACAGGATTTATATCACCCCAACCCCCACCTCTTTAGTTCTCCTCAGGAATGGATGATTCCATTAGTTTCAATGGTGGAGAACACGTGGATTCACCACAATCTTCTTGTTGCAAACTATCTATGGGATCTGTCCCTTTACACAACCTCAAGAATCCCACCAAGCTCCCAACAGCGATTTATTCCACTATCTACAACTGTGGCATTTTGTGGAGTCCCTACCCAAGTATTGAGACTCACCCCTGTCTCTTACAGCTTTTGAATGAACCAGCAGATCCAATCCCTCGTCTAAAGGAGCGATATCACTTTTAAATTCGACTTAATTTTTAATCCTTGGTGGTGCGCAAAAACAAAACACCTAAGTGTAAAAACACACACAAAAAAGTGCACTTAAGGGTGAGTCTCTAGTCCACCTACTGAAGTAGTAGGACTCTACCCTAACACCCCGGGGCGCAAGGCTCCTGAGAGGGGCAAGGCTCAACATGGTCCACCTAGCCAAAAGGCCTGGCAGACCCCTCTCCTCATGATCACCTGAAGCCGACCATCATGTACTAGGTGAGGGGCTTTCCTGAAGAGAGATCCTCCGGTTTGGGGGAGGAAGGAACCTAATGGCCACACATCCCCCCATAGTCTTCAGGTTAGGCCTCCATCCTAGTGAGGAAAAAAGAAACACAGATGAAAGTGTAAAAGTAACAAAACGTGAGAGAAAAATAAATAGTGCCAGTGAGACTATCTTGAGTAACTCCTCTAGTCAAGTCTTATTGCTCCAACTAGGAAAATGAACTCGGAAAAACCCTCTAAGTCCATTCACACAGGGGCAACTTTGGATCCGACTTGAAGTCGCCCCAAGTTGCCTCAAGTCGCGCGACATGATAAAATCTATGTACCGTATTTATCGGCGTATAACACGCACCCCAAGTTTAGGAGCGAATTTTAAGGAAAAAAAGTTTTAGGAGAGAAGTTTAGGGGAAAAAAAATTTAAGCGTCATTTGCAGCTTGCCCAGCGTCATTTGCAGCTTGCCCAGCATCATTTGCAGCTTGCCCAGCGTCATTTGCAGCTTGCCCAGCGTCATTTGCAGCTTGCCCAGCGTCATTTGCAGCTTGCCCAGCGTCATTTGCAGCTTGCCCAGCGTCATTTGCAACCTGCCCAGCGTCATTTGCAGCCTGCCCAGTGTCATTTGCAGCTTTCCAGCGTCATTTGTAGCTTGCCCTGTATCATTTGCAGTTAGCCAGCGTCATTTGCAGCCTTCCTGACGTTTAAATTTCCCACCGCGAGACAAACCGCGCGAATGCGCGGCCGAAAAGACCGAACCGCGGCCGAAAAAGGCCGAAGCACGGCCGAAAAAGACCGAGCCGACTGTTCGGCTCCGCTCGGAGTCCCGCCTCCCTGCTGTTTTGGGAGCGAGCGCAGGGAGGCGGGACTACGAGCGGAGCTGAACAGCCGGCTTCGGCCTTTTTCGGCCGCGCTTCGGCCTTTTTCGGCCGCGGTCGCCATTTTTCGGCGCCGCAACCACTTTTTGTCATTTTTTTTGGGGTATCGGCGTATAACACGCACCCACGACTTTCCCCCGATTTTAAGGGGGAAAAGGTGCGTGTTATACGCCGATAAATACGGTAAGTGAATGAGAGCCGTCTTAATGCACACTACTGAAGTCGCTCCGACTTCAAAAAAGGTTCCTGTACTACTTCAATCCGACTTCTAGGCAACTTGTACCCATTGATTTCAATGGAAGTTGCCTCCAAGTTGGATCCCCTGTCTTAACTGAAGCAACATCATTCCAGGAAGTAAAAATTGTTTTCTAGGCAAACCCCTCCCTCCCACAGAGCTGATTATTATGTGATTGGCCACTGGCAAAGTCCCCTGTCCTGGAGGCAACTTCAAGTTGCCTTGTAAGTTGCCTGTGATTCATACTCAAGTCGTGTCCAAGTTGCCTCCCAAAGCCGCGCTGGAAGTCTGTTGCCCCTGTGTGAATGGACTCTTACCCTAAAAGATCAGGGTGAGATCTGTTGATTCTCATTGAAGTGCTCCTGAAATTTACAAACTTTAGAAAACATTTACAAAGTGATGTCTCGTTGGTATTTCACCCCAGCTAGAATAGCCAAGTGCATTCCATCCTACCCTACTTCTTGTATCAGAGGGTGTCAGGGAACAGGTTTCACACATGGCAGTCATACCCGGACGCCCCGCTGTCTTTGGATAAGATTTTATACTATGATCGATTCACTCTTACAGATTAACCTTCGAAAAGGACTCTTGGGAAGCTCTACTTCACAACCCATAGATAACATTCCTCGTCGCAGCTCAACATTCATATCACGCTTTTTTATAGCCACTAAGCAAACTAGTACTCAAACATCAAAGTCCCCATTCCTTAATTTCATGGAGGTTAAGTCCCAGGTACAGGTACATTTATTAATGCAAAATGAACCTCAATACTGCAAGACACATATGACTTGGCTTAATTATTCTCCTCCATCATAACAGTTCTCATGTCTCCTTCCTTCTATGAGATCTAGAGGCAAGCTTGATACTGTACCTAGGTTAAGCCTCCATCCTATACAACTATCTTGGCAGCCTCTGAGGTTCCTTCACGTCCCCTTCCTCTCCCCACTATCCCTTCCCTCTTCGACACCCCCACTCTGCAAACCTTCTCCCCTTATGCCCCGTACACACGGTCGGAAAATGTGCGATTGGAGCTTGTTGTCGGAAATTCCGACCGTGTGTGTGAATTTCCGTCACACAAAATTTGAGAGCTGGTTCTCAAATTTTCCGACAACAAAATCCGTTGTCGGAAATTCCGATCGCATGTACACAATTCCGAAGCACAAAGTGCCACGCACGCTCGGAATCAAGCAGAAGAGCAGCACTGGCTATTGAACTTAATTTTTCTCGAGTCATCGTACGCGTTGTACGTGACCTCGTTCTTGGCGTTCAAAATTTCTGACCAACTTTGTGCACAGGGCTGGTGCAAGGATTTTTGACACCCTAGGCGAAACCTAATTTTGCCGCCCCCCTTGGCTCCACCTCTGACTCCACCCTCTTTCCCCTGTCCATGTTAACTCCACCTTTTTAATGAAGCGCCCATCAAATGCAGCCTTACCAGCGCCCATCAAATGCTGCCTGCCTCACTAGTGCCCATCAATGCAGCCTACCAGCGCCCATCAAATGCTGCCTGCCTCACTAGTGCCCATCAATGCAGCCTACCAGCGCCCATCAAATGCAGCCTGCCTCACTAGCGCCCATCAATGCAGCCTACCAGCGCCCATCAAGTGCAGCCTGCCTCACTAGTGCCCATCAATGCAGCCTACCAGCGCCCATCAATGAATGTTTGCTTGCTTCCATTCATTCGGGAGTCGGGACATAGACACAGTCCTCCGCCACCGCTGCGCCTCTGACACTATGTGCGAACGGAGCGGCGGATGCCTGCTGATGTTGAGACTTATCTGCTTGCTGCAGAGAGAAGAGAGTAGGAACACCAGTGGCCGGGCACCCTAGGAAGCAGGGCTAGTGGTAGCACCGGCCCTGTTTGTGCGACCGTGTGTATGCAAGACAAGTTTGAGCCAAAATCCGTTGGAAAAAAAACATGGGATTTTGTTTTCGGAATGGCCAATCGTGTGTACGCGGCATTACTCTTCACCTGTCACTTCTAATTCTTGGTTATTTCTTCCTCCACTTTTTATGTAGTTTTCCTCCATCTTTGGGTGGTTTTTGAGGTCACATTCTTTTTGCTCGAAGCCTTGCAGGTAGAACAACTATTATTATTTGCCATGTATCTATAGATAATCTTTTATGCTCACGAGCTTGGCTTTAGAATAATTAAGAAATCGCTATTTGTCTGTATTAACGCTTCACGATACCACGATCGTTTTTTTGTGTATGGTATTTAATTTGTCAGTATGGACCAACAGACACTCTGCTTCAAGACTGTAATGATTGTTGTAGATTTTTTGTTCAAATTTTACAAATGAATGGTAAGAGAAATCATGTTTGTGTTTCATGGAAACCCCCTGGTGAAACCAATTCATTGGATGTAGGAGGAAAACACGACCCCCCCCCCCCCCTCCTTATATTATCAGTCAGAATGTCACCCCCTACAGAGAGCTAAAAAGATCATTGATGTCTGGCAGCTGGCTCTGCAAATTGGTGTTGGCACCGACATTATGCAGGCACCATCAGATGGGAGGTCAGTCAATCAATTCAAGGAACGCCTATCAACCTCTGAAGGGGCCCAAGTACCACAGAGCCATGGTTAGGAGTGGCTGGTCTAATGTATGTAATCTTATTAGACATGTGCACAACAAAAAAATTCGTTTATTTTCATTTCGTTTTTTTGTCGTTTCCGTTGATTCGTAACGATTCGTAAATTCGTAAGTCGTCGGTGTTCGTATTCGTAACGATTCGTACATTCGTATAAGTCGTCGGTGTTCGTATTCGTAACGATTCGTACATTCGTAAGAGTTATTTTTTGTTGATTTGTTTTTTCGTTAGTTTAATTTTCATTTATTCAAAATTCGGACGCATTCATATTTATTCGTACGAATCTAAAAAAAAAGTTACGAATCTAAAAAAAAGTTACGAATGTACGAATTTTTTTGTTCAATCCATTCGAAGCACGTTAAGCAACGCCATTGTAAGAGACACGGAAAATTACGAATCGTAAAAAAAAAAAAAAAAGTTACGAATCAAAAAAAAAGTTACGAATCGAAAAAAAAAGTTACGAATGTACAAATTTTTTCGTTCATTTTCGTTGTTCCTGTGTTCGTTTTTCGGATTTTCTTCATTCGTACATTCGTTGATTCTAATTAGTTTTTTTCGGATTTTCGTTGTTTTTCGGATTCGTTCGATTCGAATGATTCTTTAATCGGATTCGTACGATTCGAACGATTCGTTATTCGGATTCGTTCGGTTCGAACGATTCGTTCATTTGTACGAAAACGAACGAACGAAAAAAACGAAAAAAAAAAAACGAAAAACGAAACGAATTGCACATGTCTAAATCTTATCAATGTTTTGTAGAAAACCTTGTATAGTTCATTAAAGTACAAGGAGAAGCAGCACATAATGAACGGCCCAAATGGTCCAATATTTCGTACCTTTATTCTAATGCCGCGTACACATGACGGAATTTCACTCAAACTGTCTTGCCTACACACGGTCACACCGAATTTTGACGGTCAATAACACAGCGGCATACAACGCGTTCAACTGCACTATAAAAAGGAAGTTTAATGCTTCCGAGCATGCGTCTAATAGTTTCCGAGCATGCGTCGGAATTTTGCGTGTCGGAATTGCATACACACGATCGGAAAATCCGATAGAAAGGTTTTCCGTCGGAAAAATCAAGAACAGGTTCTCAATCCAAAAGTCCGTCGGAAATTCCGACAGAAAAAGACCGATGGGCGTACACACGGTCAGAAAATCCGTTGAGAAGCTCCCATCGGACTGTTTCCATCGGAAATTTCGACCGTGTGTACGCGGCATAAGTGTTGTGGCCGTGTGCGAGGCCCTGCCATCGGGAAAATGTAGGAGGAAGTGACACAGGGTTTGCACATATACAGATGGCAGGGCTCCAGAATGTCAGCTCTGAGCGGAGAAAGGTGGTTTCTGATCCTTCTCCTGGTTTTGTCCTTTCTGAATCTTGGGCTGGAGCTCAGAGACTCTGAAGTACTTTGAGAGGGAAAGAGTGTCTGGGTTATGCCATCAACCAGCAGGCTGAGTAGGCAGGTGTTCACAGCCCTTATAATCTAGGACCTGACAATAGTTCAGGGTTCCACTCAAGAGACAAGGCGTCTCTATGTAGGGGTCAGGAGGACCCCAATCCTTCCCCAGG
Organism: Lithobates sylvaticus; assembly: GCA_028564925.1. NCBI lineage: Eukaryota > Metazoa > Chordata > Amphibia > Anura > Ranidae > Lithobates > Lithobates sylvaticus. The sequence continues at coordinate 185,255,521 of CM053037.1, read as the reverse complement.
AGTCAGAAGGTGCCGGCATGATTTTTAGATGCGTGAAGAATTCCATGAAGAATTAATGGCACCTACACATCTGCAAAATGCAGTGCTTTCTGTGTGGTGCAGGAAAACGTCTCCCCTCAACCCCCCCCCCCGCGCTATCACCAGTTGTTCGCCATCGGAGAAAGACTCTGGGGATTGTGCTCAAATGCTTGGCAAAAGACCAACATAACATCTAAAGCCCCATACACACGGTCGGAAAATCGGACCACCAAATCCATCGGATTTGGTCCGACGGATTTAGTCCGACACTGGTGTTGCATACACACGGTCGGACAAAGTTGTCGGAAAATCCGATCATTCTGAACGTGGTGACGTTTGTTGCCTACGACGGGACTACGTAGAGGCTAGTAGCCAATAGCTTTGGTCTTGTAATGTGATCTGAGCATGCGTGGCACTTTGTCCGTCGGAATTCGCTACACACGATCGGAATTGGTGTGATCGGACTTTGTTGTCGGAAAATTTTTAGAGCAGGAGATACAACTTTGTCCGTCGGACAATCCGATGGAAAATGTCCGATGGTGCCTACACACGGTCGGAATTTCCGACAACATTGTCCGATAGGACAGAATCCATCGGAAAATCCGACCGTGTGTATGGGGCTTAAGAGCTGGTGTTTTCAGAAATGTCCTACATCTCAATTTGGAGTTGGAGTTTATCAACTCCGAGAGGATTGGGGCCTTGCAGGAGAATTGTATCCTGACAATGACCAGGTTTTCAGGGTCCCCTAGGATGTGGTCATTAATCCAATGTTTGTAGAGAAAACAAAGCCAGCTGAAATGATGATAGAATTGTAGCGCCCACACTTTGCTAAAGTGCGCGCTATCATGTAAATTTAGTTTTTCCCAGAACTGTAACGGAGTTCTGAGAGTTAATTGTACAGGTTTACTTTGGCATCAGTTTGGCTGGGCTGTACTGAAGTTCCGCCTGGTCATAGGTGCAGTGAGGCACCTGTGACAGGCTGAGACCCAAGCCTGGTTGGACGTGTTAGGTACCAATCTTTCCCGAAGCCAATCAGTGGGCGCGTCTGGCCCCGCTGTGTAGCCTGGGAAGGGGTATTTAAGGTGCTGAAGTCACGTGTTCAGGGTTCGGCTGCTGCTTGGATTCCTGGTTCCGGTCCGGGGCAGCCCCGCGTGGGGTCCCGGGCCCAGGAGTGTCTGCCGTCCTCGCGAGCATGGTCGCCATGACCAGCCCCAGAGGCCCTCATGGTCTGGGGTGGGGATCCGTCCGTTCCTGAGCCTCGGGCTAGTTTGAGGCCCAGTAACTGAAGGAGGATTCGGAAGGCGTCCCGGTGTGCTGTCGGTATTGGAGAGATACGGCAACTCGTACAAGTGACCAGGGGAGGACTCTTCGTAGGAGGGCCAAGAAGCTGGCTGCTCGGTAACAGCCTGGGAGCTGAGTTGTATGGACACTAGTGAATCCACACTTCTCACAGTATCCCCAAGAAGGCTGAGAGATCCAGGTACTGTGAGAAAGGTTCCTATTTGTCTTCAGTTACAATCTAGTCTGTGGCAGAGACTTTGCAAAGTTTCCGGATCACGTGTTGGCTGCTAAATCTACGGTTAGAGGTTTATCCAACAGTGAAGCGGCCAGTTGCGAGTGGCTACTCTCTGGGCTTACTAGAGACATTCAGTGGATGTCAGCAGTTCAAAGTGCCTGAGTTTTATCACCCGTGCCCTCTATTCCCACCAGAGACTGTGTTACTGTTGGATGTTACCCCTGCAAAATAAAAACCTTGAAAATGACTTTTATGTGTCAGCATCTGAAGTCACTGGGTACTAACCCTGGGAACCCCTAGACAACAACCGACAAGCCACGAGGAGGTAATTGGTGAGCCCAGAAAAGTCAAGGGCGCCCTTCGGGGTTATGGCCGCTACAGAACTTTGTGAGACTTACCTTCTGAACCTATGAACAGGAGGTCCGGTCTGGTGAAACCATTGTTACCAGAACAGGAAATAAGGGGAAGATCTCTAATGGAGCCTCAAAGCACAGCACTAAAGTGCCACATGTGGGACTGTGCTCGAGCACCTTCTCCTGAGATCAACGTTCCTGTTTGGCTGTGTCCTTGTATCCGTCACAGTGTTTGGTTCTTATATATTATAATTATTCTACACCATGTCATATTATAATAGAATATTTTAAGGGAGCAGAGTTGCATCTTTTTTTACTAATGTAAAAAACTTCTCTGAATGATTATTTGTTTTACAACACAAGGGGAACATGCTGCAGAATAAAGGCCATTCAATTTGTATTAATTGCAAGAGAGCCTATAAAAGTTGAGACATTAAAAGAGAAGTATGGGGGTTTTATTTTTTGTTGCAGGTTTATACTTTTAATACTGTAACAGTGGCAGATTTGTAATTATTAATACTGTAACCAAGGGCCAGATTTTTTTATTAAGACATCTATCTAACCAATGCCCAGAGTTTTTATTAATAAATTGATTATTAATGTTATATCTTTTAATGTCTCGTACACCGACATGTTAACTGCGCCTGCGCGGTATACACTTCACTCCCAGCTGTTTAGCTTCGGCAATTTTCGGAAGATTCCTGGTCCTTCGTACTGCACAAGTGCTGCACCTGTGCAGTACAGGGGGTCCTTATCCGCAGGGCGGACCTTTCTCGGCAGAACACCGGCAAGCAAACCCTATACAGTCTTAAGCCCCATACACACGGTCGGATTTTCCGATGGATTCTGTCCTATCGGACAATGTTGTCGGAAATTCCGACCGTGTGTAGGCACCATCGGACAGTTTCCATCGGATTGTCCAACGGACAAAGTTCTATCTCCTGCTGGAAAAATTTTCCGACAACAAAGTCCGATCACACCAATTCCGATCGTGTGTATCGAATTCCGACGGACAAAGTGCTACGCATGCTCAGATCACATTACAAGACCAAAGCTATTGGCTACTAGCCTCTACGTAGTCCCGTCGTAGGCAACAAACGTCACCACGTTCAGAATGATCGGATTATTCGACAACAAAGTCCGACCGTGTGTGACACCAGTGTCGGACTAAATCCGTCGGACAAAATCCGATGGATTTTGTGGTCGGATTTTCTGACCGTGTGTACGGGGCATTAATCTGTTTTTGCTTTGTACAAACAGGAGGGAGAGAGCACAGCCCTCACCTCCTCCCGGCTCCCTCCTATGCTGCTTCTGTCGGCAACCCAGAAAGCTGTGCGGGCGCCCAGCATGGCCCTTCCAGTGTCCACCTCAGAGGTGACCAACATGTCTCCTTGTGCTGGTTACCCAGTTAGCAGGTCTTCGGCCTCTGTTGGCGTGACCGTTGGTGGGGTTATTCCCGGTGATCTTCCCCCATCGAGTCACTTCATTATAAGTGCAATTTGACAAATTTTATATCTTAAATTGTGTTTTTATCAGCATGATCCGGTGCGCTGTGTTCTGTACTTTTCTTATCCGGCCTTGTATACATGCAGAGCTTGCAAGGACGGGCAGCCTTCCCTTGGTGCCTGTGCAGTGCGGGATTTGAATTCAGTGTTGGTATCCGGGCACAGAAGTGTGGAATCAGAGCTCCTCCATCTGCTGATCGGGTTTATTGAAGCCTCCAGTGTGTTCAAGAATTTGCCTCTTTTCCTAGACACAGTACAAAGTATCTCACTAGAATGGGGTCCTATGAAGGTGCAGCTCAATGCAGACAATCCTCAGATGGATTCCTATATTGTCATTGATACGTCTCTGACTATTGCCTAAAGATGACTTTGGAGCCTAAAATCGGAGCAGAGTGACTAACCTTATGCTGATGACGCATGCTGTCTACCAGTTCCTGAGTTCGCATAACAGTATCCAGCAACAGCACTATAGTTAAGCAGAACTAAACTCTCCAGCTCAACATCAACTTATGCTGCTAGTATTAGTAAATAGATAGAAAGGTATATTATATTTATTTGCTTTAAAACCTTTTTTTACCTTTCTATAGTGACTTCCTGGCTTCTGGTCTAGGCCGAAACGATGTCATACATCCCAGGAGTTTTCATGAGAGGAGGGGCTTTCTTAGCTAAGCACACCCTCCTGCCTACATGTCTGAGCTAAGGGCAGATGGGTTCCAGGAAGACTGATGGATGGAAGGATGGATGGAGACATGGATGGATGGATGGAGACATGGATGGATGGATGGATGGATGGAGACATGGATGGATGGATGGAGACATGGATGGATGGATGGAGACATAGATGGAAGGATGGCTGAAGACATGGATGAAAGGATGGATAGAGACATGGATGGGAGGATGGAGACATGGATGGATGGATACATGGATGGGTGGATGGAGACATGGATGGGAGGATGGAGACATGGATGGAAGGATGGATGGAGACATGGATGATGACATGGATGGATGGATGGAGACATGGATGGAAGGATGGATGGAAGGATGGATGGAGACATAGATGGAAGGATAGATGATGACATGGATGGAAGGATGGATGGAGACATAGATGGAAGGATAGATGATGACATGGATGGAAGGATGGATGGAGACATAGATGGAAGGATAGATGATGACATGGATGGAAGGATGGATGGAGACATGGATGGATGGAAGGATGGATGGAGACATGGATGGATGGATGGAGACATGGATGGAAGGATGGATGGAGACATGGATGGATGGATGGAGACATGGATGAAAGTATGAGGGACTTTGCTTTGAATGTTAAAAATAAGTTACCACTTGTCGTCCATATAACTTACTTATATGGCGGCGAGGTGGCACTTCTGCCCGGAATCACGTACCCAGTACGTTATCCAACTCCCCCGGGTCTGGGGCACGCATGCACACCGCCAGCAGCCAACTCCCACTGTGTTTATACACAGCAGGAGCTCATCTGCGAGTACCGTGGACTCGATGTCCGCCGGCACCCGCCGATCATCCGGCACAGAGGCAGAGCGGCAATCCTCCAATATAAACAAGACAGATCACCGTTCTGTCAGTAGGGAAGGTATGGACCCGGTGTTCCTGCAAAGCAGAGACACGGATCTATGCCTTCCCCTAGTAAAAGCACCTCCCACACTACACTAAAACACTGGGCTAGGCACACATTTAACCCTTTGAATAAATTCTGTGCTGGTACCAATCCTATTTAATTTGTTCATAAACGACCCGGAGAATGGGGATAAACAAATGACCTGGAGGATGGGGATAAACAAATGACCTGGAGGATGGGGGAAACAGTTCAATCTCTGTATTTGCGGACGATACTAAGCTAAGCAGGGCAATAACTTCTCCGCAGGATGTGGAAACCTTGCAAAAAGATCTGAACTAATTAATGGGGTGGGCAACTACATGGCAAATGAGTTTTAATGTAGAAAAACTTAAAATAATGCATTTGGGTGGCAAGAATATGAATGCAACCTATACACTGGGGGAGAACCTCTGGGGGAATCTAGGATGGAAAAGGACCTGGGGGGTCCTAGTAGATGATAGGCTCAGCAATGACATGCAATGCCAAGCTGCTACTAACAAAGCAAACAGAATATTGGCATTAAAAAGGGGATTCATTCCAGAGATAAACCGATAATTATCCCGCTCTACAAGACTCTGGTCCGGCCGCACCTGGAGTATGCTGTCCAGTTCTGGGCACCAGTCCTCAGGAAGGATGTACTGGAAATGGAGCGAGTACAAAGAAGGGCAACAAAGCTAATAAAGGGTCTGGAGGATATTAGTTATGAGGAAAGGTTGTGAGCACTGAACTTATTCTCTCTGGAGAAGAAACGCTTGAGAGGGGATATGATTTCAATATATAAATACCGTACTGGTGACCCCACAATAGGGATAAAACTTTTTTGCGGAAGGGAGTTTAACAAGACTCATGGCCACTCATTAAAATTAGAAGAAAAGAGGTTTAACCTTAAACTACGTAGAGGGTTCTTTACTGTAAGAGTGGCAAGGATGTGGAATTCCCTTCCACAGGCGGTGGTCTCAGCGGGGAGCATTGATAGATTCAAGAAACTATTAGATAAGCATCTGATCGACCGCAACATACAGGGATATACAGTGTAATACTGACATATAATCACACACATAGGTTGGACTTGATGGACTTGTGTCTTTTTTTCAACCTCACCTACTATGTAACTATGATTGTCCTAGATGTGTAACCCCTTCCCAGCCAGTGTCATTGGTACAGTGACAGTGCATATTTTTAGCACTGACCACTGTAGTGTCACTGGTCCCCAAAAAGTGTCAGTTAGCATCCAACTGTCCACCTCAATATCGCAGTCCCGCTATAGCTACTAGTTAAAAAAAAATAAGGATAAATAAAAATATTCCATAGTTTGTAGGCGCTATAACTTTTGCGCAAATCAATCAATATACGCTTATTGGGATTTTTTTTTTTAGCAGAATACATATTGGCCTAAATTGATGAAGAAATTCGACTTATTTCTATTTTTTTTAACAGATATGTTTTATAGCAGAAAGTAAGAAATATTGATTTTATTTTTTTTAATTGTCGCTCTTTTTTTGGCACTCATACATGTTTATTATATTGATGTGTACAGTATGTGTAAGCAGCAATTATACATATTTATTGAAGATGATACTCGTACTATAACTACAGACCATCATACTCACCCATTACCTGTCATTTCAGGATCTTAAATAACTCCCGAGTTAAAAGGGGGGACTTATTAGGAGGGTGATAGCCGATGATCTGCGCTCGGCGAGCCCTTTCATCTCCGCACGTATTTCTGACACGTTATGCTGTGATGTCATGACACATTTACCTGTCACTCCAGTGTGCTATAGAATGAAGTATATAACAAGGTAACGTAACCACTTGAGTACCGGCCTTTGTATCCTCCTCCATTACCCGGCCACTTTTCTGTTTTTAGTGCAGTGATTAGTTTGACTGACAATTACTCTGTCATGTAGCACTGTACCCAGATGATTTTTATAAATTTCTTTGAGACAGAGCTTTTTTTTTTTTTTTGGTGGTACTTAAACACCACCACTATATAAAAGAAAAAAGACCAAAAGGTTTGATGAAACCTGATGTACCACATTTCTTGAGGCCCTAAAATCCCCCCCCCCCCCCCAAAATTGTTCTGGTTCTGGGATGCACGGTGCAGCAGTCCGGGTGCAGGGGTCAGGATTGTGTAATGCACAGAACTGCTTGCAGATTTCAGGAGTTAGTGCCCCCCCTCACCCTATGGTGGTGATCAGTGGTGGGTTCCCCTTTAAATGTTGGTGATCGTGGTGAGTGCCCCTTAACATTGCCCCCTTTATAATCCAAAATGTCCCCTCTGTGCCTCAGTGCTTTTCCTTGGTGGTCATCGTGCCTCCTTTATAATCCAAAATGTCCCCTCTGTGCCCCAGTGCTTCCCATTGGTGGTCATCGTGCCTCCTTTATAATCCAAAATGTCCCCTCTGTGCCCCAGTGCTTCTCATTGGTGGTCAGTGTGCCCCTTTATAATCCAAAATGTCCCCTCTGTGCCCCAGTGCTTCTCAATGGTGGTCAGTGTGCCCCTTTATAATCCAAAATGTCCCCTCTGTGCCTTATTGCTTCTCAATAGGGGTCAGTGTGCCCCCTTTATAATCCAAAATGTCCCCTCTGTGCCCAGTGCTTCTCAATGGTGGTCAGTGTGCCTCCTTTATAATCCAAAATGTCCCATCTGTGCCTTATTGCTTCTCAATAGGGGTCAGTGTGCCTCCTTTATAATCCAAAATGTCCCCTCTGTGTCTCATTGGTGGTCAGTGTGCCGCCTTTATAATCTAAAATGACCCATCTGTGCCCCATTGCTTCTCATTGGTGGTCAGTGTGCCTCCTTTATAATCCAAAATGACCCCTCTGTGCCCCATTGCTTCTCATTGGTGCTCAGTGTGCCCCCCTTTATAATCCAAAATGACCCCTCTGTGCCCAATTGCTTCTCATTGGTGGTCAGTGTGCCCCCTTTATAATCCAAAATGTCCCCTCTGTGCCCCAGTTCTTCTCATTGGTGGTCATCGTGCCGCCTTTATAATCCAAAATGTCCCCTCTGTGCCCCATTGCTTCTCATTGGTGGTCAGTGTGTGTCAGAAACCATGACATCAGGCCGAAACAGAAGTACAGTTAAATCACACTTGTTTAATAATAAAAGTAAAAAGAACAAAACGTAGTCAAAACAAAACAAAGTTCAGTAACCGTAACGGATAGTCAGCCAAGCCAGAAGTCAGGGATCAATGTAGTGGAACAGCAAGCAGGATCTGGAGCCAGAAGGGATGTCAGCAAAGCAAGTCTTGAACAGGATCGCAGGAGATAGTCTCTGTGATGTTGACCAAGGCGAAGGCAGAGAACCTCTGGACTGGACGGCTTAAGTAGGCAAGACTGACGAGCAGGATATCATCAACAGCTGAGTAACTTGTGGAGAGAGATAGGAGCTGGCAATCAGCCAACAGCTGAGCGGCCAGCTCAGAGAAGGAAGGGCTGAGCCGAGCCCTGACAGTGTGCCCAGTTTATAATCCAAAATTACCCCTCTGAGCCCCATTAGTGGTCATCGTGCCCCCTTTATAATCCAAAATGTCCCCTCTGTGCCCCATTGCTTCTCATTGCTGGTCAGCGTGTAATTCCCCCCCCCCCCCCCCCCGCACCCCTTTGGTTGGTGGTCAGTGGGAGAGGAAAAGAGGGGGAGGAACAAAGAAAAAAGGAGGGAAAGAATAAGAGAAAGAACAAGAAATACAGCTAGAGAGAGGGATGGGGAAAAAAACAAGAAATTTGTATAGAGAGAGATACTGTACGAGTGGAAGGGACTCAGGGAGCACTAAATGTCCGTGGGTTAGGGGCACAAATTACTTGCCTTGGGTGCTGACAACCCACGCTACGAAAATAATTTTACTGTTAGGGGTCCCCACAACTTGGGAATTTTTATCAAGGGGTCACGGCCCTAGAAAGGTTGAGAACCACTGATCTAGTCTTGATAAACATTACAGCACCCTTAAAAGGGGTCTTTCACTAGAAATGGCCTATCCCCTTCTCCCGTATAATGAATTTTGGCTTCTGGCTCTTGAGCCTAGGCACAGGTGACCTCACACACCCTTTCCTTAGCCTTCTGGGAAACCTGTGGACTCCATATCTCGCAAGGAACTTCAAGTATCGCCAATCAGATTCAAGCATTCAGCTCAGGCTTAATTATGATTGGCACCTGGAGGGAAGCAGCATCCAGCTTTCTGCTTGGAGTCGAGTCTCCAGGGGGGTGTGTTTGGGAATTTCTCTCCTGCATTGCAATTAGGGGGTTCCCAGATGACAGAGGGACTGGGGGCATTACAGCAATGCCTTGGATACTAAACCAAAGCCCCTGAGCCGGAAGCCTGAATTTATGTACGCAGCTTCATTTTCGACTTTCCTTGACGATTGGCTGTTTTTTTAAGAAGCACATTCGCTGACCAGAGTCGCCTGCGAGCACAACATCTGAGGTTTTACAGCCGGGTGTCACTAACATTCCCGTATTTTTTATTTTTATATTACTACCACAATCCGTCGAATCCCCCCCCCCCCCCCCCGATCGCCTGTAAAGATTTACCATTAGTGAATAGTGAATCATTGATTTTATCAACCTGAACAGCAACCTTTGATCCCCCCCAGTAATCTCTGCTCTGCACTAAAATGGGGGGGGGGGTCATGACGAAGCGGTGAAGTTTTCTGTGGAATGGATTCTACGTAAATATTTTTATTGCTGTGAAAATATGGAGAAAGCTAAAAATTATCTGCAGCAATTTATAGAACCTGTGCATGCAGGGCGCCTAGGTCCAGTACATGAGGCTCCGGCCTTGTAGGTGGAATGCACAAACATCCCGCCCCGCTGTCAGACTCTACGAGAGGCTGGCAGCGGTTACTGGACGGGGGCCCCTGGCGATAGTAACATTGAAAGCGTAACTAAACCCATCAATTTACCAGTTTCCAAAAAAACTTTACATTTCCGACACGTGTCAGGAATGTAAGGCCTGATTTCTATCAGAAAATGCAGCCGAAGTGATGTTCCGTCGCAGCCATCTTGGTACACCCCACACTCGGCCGCAGTAAGCCTGCCGTCAGAAAGCGGCCAGCGGACATCTTGGTACACCCCACACTCGGCCGCAGTAAGCCTGTTGTCAGAAAGCGGCCAGCGGACATCTTGGTACACCCCACACTCGGCCGCAGTAAGCCTGCCGTCAGAAAGCGGCCACCCCACCGGAGTCTTGCATTTCACTTTTTTTTTACCAGTAAACTCAGCTTATATAGTGATATACAGTATTTGGAAGTCCGTGACACTGTTTTGATGCTGAATTTTTAAAAGCATCAGCAAGCCTGCTGATCCCACAGGTTTGCTCATGTGACAGAACACCGCTGCTTTTAAAATTCAACATCAAAACAGTTCGACGGATTACAAAATCCTGTATATCACTATATAAGCTGAGTTTACTGGTAAAAATAAGTGTGAAATGCAAGACTTCGGTGGTTGTAATAGATGTCCGCTTGCCGCCTTCTGACTGTAGGCTTACTGCGGACGAGTGCGGGTTGTACCAAGAGGGCCACGAGGGAACGTCACTTCAGTTACATGGGTAGCGGTATTCTGATAGAACAGCGGCCATAGACTGTTCAAATCCTGGCTGGGATCAGAATCTTGTCTGATCCCTGCTGAACCGGACAACATTTGATCCATCATACTGGCCATAGATGGTTCAAATTTTGGCCGGTTCAGCAGGGACAAGATTCGATTAATTTATGGGCAGGCTGGTTGTACTAAAGTTGATCCATCAATTGATTTTAGTACAACCAGTCTGTTGGATTTTTTTGCTTGTGATTACTGCTTGCAACTATAGCAGCCAGCAGTGATCATTGTAGGCTCCCTGCTGGCAAAACACAATAGCTTTCCCACACCTCCCAACTTTTTGAAATGGGAATGAGGGACACCTATTAGCACCCAGGGATGAAGCATCCACATATTCCCCTGTGCCCCCCCCCCCCCCCCCCCCCCCCCCCCGCTTAAGCATTCACATAGTCCCCTGTGCCCCCCCCCCCCCGCTTAAGCATTCACATAGTCCCCTGTGCCCCCCTCCCCCGCTTAAGCATTCACATAGTCCCCTGTGCACCCCCTTAAGCATCCACATAGTCCCCTGTGCCCCCCTCTTAAGCATCCACATAGTCCCCTGTGCCCCCCCTTAAGCATCCACATAGTCCCCTGTGCCCCCCCTTAAGCATCCACATAGTCCCCTGTGCCCCCTAAGTATCCACATATTCCCCTGTGCCCCCCCTTAAGCATCCACATAGTCCCCTGTGCCCCCCCTTAAGCATCCACATAGTCCCCTGTGCCCCCCCTTAAGCATCCACATAGTCCCCTGTGCCCCCTAAGCATCCACATATTCCCCTGTGCCCCCCCTTAAGCATTCACATAGTCCCCTGTGCCCCCTAAGCATTCACATAGTCCCCTGTGCCCCCCTTAGGCATCCACATAGTCCCCTGTGCCCCCTAAGCATTCACATAGTCCCCTGTGCCCCCCTAAGTGCGTCACCTCAGCACACATAATGAGAAAGAACCTGCCGGGAGCATGCATGTCAGGGTGGCTCCAGGGAGGCCAGCAAGGCAATGTAGCCACCCTTGTAGGTGGAAATGGGTTACTTACACTCAACTGCAAAAGCTAATTCTACTGCAAACACAGGCTGAGCAGCAAGAGGACTGAAAACCAGCACAGACATTTACATCTTTTTTCCCTCAATGTAGGGCATTAGAACACTATAATGATTACTGGGCCTTGACTTTCCCAGACATACACTATATTAACAAAAGTATTGGGACGCCTGCCTTTCCATGCACATTTAATGGCATCCCAGTTTTCGTTCAATATTGCGTTGGCCCACCCTTTGCAGCTATAACAGCTTCAACTCGTCAAGCCAGTCAAGTTTCTCCACCCCAAACTCGCTCATCCATGTCTTTATGGACTTTACTTTGTGCACTGGCGCGCAGTCATGTTGGAACAGGGAGGGGCCGTCCCCAAATGAAAATTGTCCAAAATGTCTTGGTATGCTGACGCCTTAAGAGTTCCCTTCCCTGGAACTAAGGGGCCAAGCCCAACCCCTGAAATACAACCCCCACACCATAATCCCCCCTCCACCAAATGATTTGGACCATTTGATTCGGATGCAGGCACATAGACACTGGGGAGACGCTTCACACGTTAACAGCGGGGCACATGGACGCAGGGAACATTGATTTCCCTCTGCTAAATCAGCAGTTCCCTTTTAGGCTTGGGCTAATCCCCATTTTCACTACCCTAAAAAGCATCCAAGGTTTACAGCCATAACCAAGCCACTGACAGACAACGGTTATTATATCGCTGGGGGAATTGATATCCTATCAAGTTAACAGAGCACCTTGGGCCGGCGTCCATCCTCCTGCCTGACTTTGATCTTCTATGTGGAATCACTCCAATTGAGCTAATTAAAAATATATTTGACGATACTCCACTCTCTACCCCTGATGAAGGTCTAAATAACTGGAAACCCGTCGGGTATGGGGGTACAGCACCCATTGGAGAGTATCTACGTCATTCTATTTTACATCTTATGTTATAGCTTGGTCATTATATTTTGTTATGTCCGTTGTATGTACATCTTGTAGACGCTATACGTCTTTTTCTTTTATATATAGCTACATTTTTTAAATTTTGTAACCATCCAATAAAATCTTAACATAATACAGTGTTGGTGGCCTTTCAAAGTCCCAATTAGGGGGTTATCTTTCTATGTTCAATGATTTGGGCCAGTGCACCAAGCAAGGTCCATAAAGACATGGATGTGTGAGTTTGGGGTGGAGGAACTTGACTGGCCTGCACAGAGTCTTGACCTCAACCCAATAGAACACCTTTTGGAATGAATTAGAGAGGAGACTGCAAGCCAGGCCTTCTCGTCCAGACACTAGTGCCTGACCTCACAAATGTACTTCTGGAAGAATGGTCAAACATTCCCATAGACACACTCCTAAACCTTGTGGACGGCCTTCCCAGAAGACTTGAAGCTGTTATAGCTGCAAAAGGGTGGGCCAACTCAATAGGGAAACCTACGGACTCAGACTGGGAGGCCATTACAGTTCATGTGCGTGTAAAGGCTGGTGTCCCAATACTTTTGTTAATATAGTGCATGGCTCTCTGTCCAATCAGACTCAATGTCTAGTGAGGACTCAGGTGGGGGAAGGCCGGTTGAGGAGCTCGGACACGAAGTCAGGAAATGCTGAGATTCACATGGAACTTCAACTGCATCTCCAATTGGATTGGTTTTATTTGTCGGTAGCGTCTGCTTTATGTGTTATTTTTTTAATCGATTGCTCATCTTGAATGGTTGATTGAAGTGTCACAAGCCCCCCCCCGGTCTTGGTGATCTTGCTTTGCTTGCATAATGTGCTGTACGTGATAATTAAGTGAAAATCCAATAACAGCCGTAAATTCTACTCGGGGAATTATATTACCGATGCATCTTGTCACCCTACAAGCCATCATGTTATCTGCAACAGCTTTCATGTGACACCCCGACCCGCGTCAAATACCAACCGACACCCCCCAACTCCGAGGTAAACACACAAACATGAACAATCCTGAGCCCTATCCTTCGAGTCTTCCCATCCTCACATTTTACGGGCCCTGCCAGCCTTTTAAAGCGGTAGTAAACCCCTCTTGGTCATTATGGTCCTATAATAAGGCTTTCCTGTAGGTAAAATTAATATCTCCTAAGCGTGCGCCGTTTAGGAGATATCCACCCTGAATGCAGCCAGTGACATCACTGGGGCATGCACTTTGGAGGTCCGGCATACCTTGCCGAAACTTCAGAGCTTCATACCGGAACTGAGGGCGGACTGAGAGGGGAGTGATGTCATCGCAGTTCCGGACAATCACATAACCAGAGTGCGCAAACCTGGAAGAAAGACAGGGGGAACATGTCAGCCCTCTCAGAGGTGACATTATAGTGCTGGAGGGCTTCGTTCCAAGGTGCATACTAGCACATTATTTCATTCCTTTGCAGGTTTTTTTTTTTGCAACATCCGTGGTGTACAACTGCATTAACCACCTGGCCCTTTATGCGCAGTGGCCGGGTGGGAGCTTCCTCCTTCTGAGTGGACGTTCAGGAACGTCCCTACGAAGCAGGGGGATCACGCGCGTGCGTGCCCTCGCAGCGGCACGATCCCGATGCGGCACACCTCCGATCAGCAGGAGGGCTCTGTGATTGGCCCTTAGGGGGCGGACTGACCATTCGGCCAATGCCCGAGGGCCCCGGGCCACTAGGGGGCCCCATCGGGGTTGCCAGCCTCAGTAAAACCAGGGACAGTATGTAAAAATCTGTGTTTTTTTTTCATCTGTCTCTGAAATGTCCCTTACCGACATCCTTTTGGTCTAAAAATCCAGAGATTATAGCTGCCCCACCTCTCCAGTACCTTCTCAGCCAATAGAAACATGTCTGTGTATACTATGTGTACATGTATGTGTATACTGTGTGGCCCCATAATCTCTGATTGCCTGGGGGCCCTATAATCTCCTATTGCCCGGGGGCCCCATGAGTTGTCAGTCCGCCCCTGTTGGCCCTCCTGATCACATGACGACTGTGTCCAATCACAGCCCTCATGTGATGTACCTTTTATTATTTGTAATTGTTTTTGGGAATGGTGAAGAGTCTGGCACTAGTCTGGATGTGAGACATATTACATGTGCACTAGATCGGTAAATAGTCGGCACTGAATGGGGCGGGTGCAGGGCCAGTGTACGCAGACTTCCTATGAGCTGCAAGTGACCAGCCTGGTTTCAAGTCAAAAGATAGCGTCACAGTGAGGAGAAATTCCGGGACTGAACCCCCAGTGAGTGCACTGTGGGCCCCCTCCTCCTTTGGGCCCCCATATGAACTGCACACTCTGCACACACTAGGGACACACCAGTTTTCTTTTCGCTGCGAGGAAAGAGGGAAGAGTCCTAAGGACGTGGGTGCCATGTTTTCTTCTCCCAGTTGGTGCATCCAAGCAAAAATTTAACTCCCCCCAGACCCAAGTAAATAGTTCATCACTTTACATATTGATGAGTTTTGTGCTTGGCTGGAATTCTGCTCCGAGCTTCTCAGAGTCAGCCGAACGTGTAAGTCGATGCCCCGCGGTCTTGCAACGTGTAACCTGATGCTCATTTGTCTTATGTGATACTCTGCCACGAGCCACCGGCAGTAACCGAGTCATCAGGTCAACCTGACTTGACCCGCACAGCGGAGAATATTGCCGGCCCGGACCTCATAGCCTGACTGTCTGGACTGGTGACTCGACCCGCTATTTATGAAATATACAGAGAACATGTCTGTGTCTTCCCGTTCCAGGAGCCGGTGGTGTACGCAGGTCAGTCCAACACAAAGTATCGTTGGTGAGAAATATGGAGGTTACCATCATTGGCCTTGGTGGTATGTCATTGGTAGTGATAAGTTTAAACTCCCAACACAAAAATGTTTATTTAAATATATTCCTCAATGGCCACAACATATATAAATACACGTTGTGTGTACCATGTGCCTCTACAAACCCAAATATTACATTAAAAAAAGTAGTTAATAAAATAAAAGAGGGATGGATGTGCATGTAATCATGCACATCATTTAAAGTCCCACTACCCTCTTGCTTTCGTAAAAAAAGTAGCAGTGACATCACTGTGCTGTACATAGCCTGTGCAGTGAGCGGAGCTGTGGGAGGGGCCCAGACGGCTCCACCCACTACAGAAAACGACAGGAGGGGGTGGAGACAAGACTAGTCACCCGCATAAAGGAGAGAGAACAGAGCTGTGGGAGGGCCCCAGCAGGTGCCAATCATTACAGGATGGGCGGAGACAAGACCAGTCTCCCTGTACAAGGAGAGAGAGCAGAGCTGTGGGAGGGCCCCAGCAGGCTCCAATCATTACAGGAGGGGCGGAGACAAGACCAGTCTCCCTGTACAAGGAGAGAGAGCAGAGCTGTGGGAGGGCCCCAGCAGGCACCAATCACTACAGGAAAGGCGGAGACAAGACCATTGCCCCTGCACAAGGAAAGAGCAGAGCTGTGGGAGGGCCCCGGCAGGCTCCAATCACTACAGGAGGAGCGGAGACAAGACCAGTGCCCCTGCACAAGGATAGAGCAGAGCTGTGGGAGGGGCCCAGATGGCTCCACCCTCTACAGAAAACTACAGGAGGGGGCGGAGACAAGACCAGTCCTCCTGCACAAGGAAAGAGCAGAGCTGTAGGAGGGCTCCAGCAGGCTCCACCCACTACAGGAGGGTGTGGAGACAAGACTAATCAACCGCATAAAAGAGAGAGAGCAGAGCTGTGGGAGGGCCCCAGCAGGCTCTAATCACTACAGGAGGGGGCGGAGACAAGACCAGTGCCCCTGCACAAGGATAGAGCAGAGCTGTGGGAGGGGCCCAGCAGGCTCCAATCACTACGGGAGGAGGCGGAGACAAGACCAGCCCCGCTGCACAAGGAGAGAGAGCAGCAGTGGGCGGTCTTTATTACAGGAAGTCTCACACTGGATTACTGCACAGATCTGGAAGAAATACACAAAGCTCACCGAGATTCCACATGATGAATGGATTTTTTTTTGTAAATGCCTCGGCTGAGTCATTGGCTGCGGCCATTGGCTGACTGGAAGCCGGTTGGCAGACCGTTTTCGGTCATGACCCTTCGACAGACGGGCCGAATATCAACCGTTTTCTTCTGAACGGGACCAATGTCGCCTGACATTCGGCCCCTATGTACTAGCCTTCAGATTGTAAGCTCCTGAGGGCAGGGACTGATGGGAATGTACACTATTTATGTGAAGTGGTGTTGTATGAAAGGAGAAAGTGTCTTTGTGCAGTTGTTGTCCTGTTATCCCCTCTAGACTCTAGTGGTATGTAGGACACGGCCTCACTCCCCTCGCCCAGGAGATTTGTGACGTTGCCGGCCTCAAGTATCAGCCTGTCAAGTGCTGCTTGTTAGAGAGAGAGAGGGCACGCTGCGCGCTCTGCGGATATCATTCACTCAAGTGGGACTCTAGTGACTTGCAGCGATTGCACTTGTAGTGCTGACAGCCTCATTGGTACACATGGCAGACTCCCAAATCACACACACACGCCTCTCTTATCAGTTTTCAGTGATTGAAGAGAACCTGTCAGATAAAACCTTCATGGGAGAAATGTAAAGCTGACCTCCTACTGAAAAAAACAACAACTCTGGTTATTATACTGATCCAGTGGCTGCAATACTTTCTTGTCCCACTGATCTGGGTCTAGTATGCAGATCAGGAGCTACACTATATGGCCTACACCAGCCTTTATCAACCAGGGATTCTCCTGAGGTTGCTAGAGTTTCCCTGACCTGTGGCTGATTGACCTCCATTTGGATGGAGCCTGCATAGTTCTGTGTCCAACACCACATGGTATAGAGCCAGCGGCAGACACCAGTGACCTTGTCTGGATGGCCTACACCAGCCTCTCTCAACCACTCAACCAGAGCTCCTCCTGGAGTGACTAATGCCGCATACACACGATCGTAATTCTCGTCAGAAAAAGCTCTGATGGTTTTCCAGACGGAATTCCGCTCAAACTGTCTTGCCTACACACGGTCACACCAAATTCTGACCGTCAAGAACGCGTGACGTACAAAACACTACGACGAGCCGAGAAAAAAATCAAGTTCAATCCTTCCGAGCAGGGATCAAATACTTACCGTATTTATCGGCGTATAACACGCACACTTTTTTCCCCCTTAAAATCGGGGGAAAGTCGTGGGTGCGTGTTATACGCCGATACCCCCCCCCCAAAAAAGTGACAAAAATAGCGAGCGGCGTTGAAAAATAGCGAGCGCCGCCGAAAAAGACCGAAGTGCCGCCGGAAAAGACAGAGCCGACTGTGCTGCGCTCGCTCCCGAAACAGCAGGGAGGCGGGACCGCGAGCGGAGCCCAGCAGTCGGCTCGGCCTTTTCCGGCGGCGATTCGGTCTTTTTCGGCGGCGCACGCGTGGTCTGTCTCGGCGGCGGGAAATTTAAACGTGGGCAAGCTGCAAATGACACTGGCAAGCTGCAAATGACACTGGGCAAGGCTGCAAATGACACTGGGCAAGCTGCAATGACGCTGGGCAAGCTGAAAATGACGCTGGGCAGGCTGCAAATGACGCTGGGCAAGCTGCAAATGGCGCTGGGCAAGGCTGCAAATGGCGCTGGGCAAGGCTGCAAATGGCGCTGGGCAGGCTGCAAATGACGCTGGGCAAGGCTGCAAATGACGCTGGGCAATGCTGCAAATGACGCTGGGCAAGCTGCAAATGACGCTGGGCAAGGCTGCAAATGACGCTGGGCAAGCTGCAAATGACGCTGGGCAAGCTGCAAATGACGCTGGGCAAGCTGCAAATGGCGCTTAAATGTAAGTTTTTTTTTTTCCCCTAAACTTCCCTCCTAAAACGTTTTTTCCTTAAAATGCCCTCCTAAACTTGGGGTGCGTGTTATACGCCGGTGCGTGTTATACACCGATAAATACGGTAATTTACTTACTGAACTGCAACTCTTTTTTTAACATTTGTTTTAGGTGTTTTTTTTCTGGGTTTTGGGTTGATATTCTGTCTTTATCATTTAAAATACACCTATGATAAAATTTATAGATCCTTCATATCTTTGTAAGTTCACAAACTTACAAAATCATTATTTTCCCCACCGTACGTATATCATTTTTTTTGTTTTCTTTCAGACAGCGTGTGAATAAGCAAAAAACACCGGCAATTCGATTTTCACAGAGGCATTGTGCCCCCCTTTAAATAATAATAAAAAAAAAGTCTAGCAGGTCTGTATGGAAATAGCGTCCTTTTCATGTCAGGAGGGGCGAGGCGTCCGTTCTCAGAAGGCTGCTGAGCTGTGCAAAGCCGCTTATGGCGAATGGAGGCTAACAGCCAAGATTATAGAGAGGGTGAGGGTCGAGAGAGCTGGAACAGCCAGCCAGATGGAAACGGCATTCAGATTAACAGGCTCAATTAGTGGCAATTGTTTAGGGAGGGGAATTTGCCGACTTTACCGGATTGGGCAGAGGAGGCGCGGGAGAGCGGCGCGGCGCCAAGCGAGGAGCTAGACACTCCAGGAAACGATTTATGAAGGTGGCGAGCGGGAGCGGGCTGGATGGAGTGTTAGGAGGGGGGGGGGGGGGGAATTAGAGGCGGGTCACTGTTACCCAAAGAAATCGCTGTGCCATCGCGGGCGGCGTGCGATCTAACGCGGTATAATCATTGATAAGGGAGTTCTCTGTTCCGAAATAAGGATACAAAACGTGATAATGGGACGACGATCTGTGATTGGAATACGGGAAGAACGCGCGCGGCTTCTGTCCCTTATGGAGGTTCCAAAAATGATTGCCGACACCCATAGAGGGATCCAAATTTACATATTTCTTTTGGAAATTGCAAAGAATGAGAAGACATAAAATAGTTTGATCGACCACGAGGAATGTAGATTGTAAGCGCCCATGGGCAGGCCCTCCTCATGTCTTGTATTGAAGCTGCACAGTCTCCCTTTATTCAGTAAATTGTAATAATAATAATTATAATAATCAATAATAATAATAATAATAGACTCCACCAGTAATGGAATGAAAAGTTACATTTCAATCGCATGTGTGATTCCCGATTGAAAACGACTGAAATTGCTACTTTTATGAC
The DNA here is from genome assembly GCA_028564925.1 of Lithobates sylvaticus. Classification (NCBI taxonomy): domain Eukaryota; kingdom Metazoa; phylum Chordata; class Amphibia; order Anura; family Ranidae; genus Lithobates; species Lithobates sylvaticus. The sequence goes on along the minus strand of CM053037.1, from coordinate 185,235,850 downwards.
TTTTGGGTGGGAAGACTGTGGCCAGTGGAGGATTGACAATGCCTCAGGCTTGGTGGTCTTAAAGCTCGGTTCACAACTACAGGTGTGACTGAGTGCCGACGCGTTTCCACTCATCGTGTGTAGTGTAGCCAATTCGTTTCCAGGACTCTTTTCCGAAAACGCACTTGTATGCAGATGCATAGAGGTGCCATTAACAGTTAAAGACGCTGCTAAATTGTCCAGAGCCTCTCTCATCCTTTGGAGGTCCCTATCTCAATCTGTACAGAGCCTCTCCCATCCTCCAGAACTCTCAACCCCAATATGTCCAGAGCCTCTCCCATCCTCCAGAACCCCCTACCCCAATCTGCCCAGAGCCTCTCCCATCCTCCAGAACCCCCTACCCCAATCTGCCCAGAGCCTCTCCCATCCTCCAGAACTCTCAACCCCAATATGTCCAGAGCCTCTCCCATCCTCCAGAACTCCCAACCCCAATCTGTACAGAGCCTCTCCCATCCTCCAGAACTCCCAACTCCAATCTGTACAGAGCCTCTCCCATCCTCCAGAACTCCCAACTCCAATCTGTACAGAGCCTCTCCCATCCTCCAGAACTCCCAACTCCAATCTGTACAGAGCCTCTCCCATCCTCCAGAACTCCCAACCCCAATCTGTCCAGAACCTCTCCCATCCTCCAGAACTCCCAACCCCAATCTGTCCAGAGCCTCTCCCATCCTTTGGAACTCCCTACCCCAATCTGTCCAGAGCCTCTCTCATCCTTTGGAACTCCCTAACCCCAATCTGTCCAGAGCCTCTGCCATCCTCCAGAACTCCCAACCCCAATCTGCCCAGAGCCTCTCCAATCCTCCAGGGCTCCCAACCCCAATCTGCCCAGAGCCTCTCCCATCCTCCAGAACTCCCAACCCCAATCAGTCCAGAGCCTCTCCCATCCTCCAGAACTCCCAACCCCAATCAGTCCAGAGCCTCTCCCATCCTCTAGAACTCCCAACCCCAATCTGCCCAGAGCCTCTCCCCTCCAGAACTCCCAACCCCAATCAGTACAGAGCCTCTCCCATCCTCCAGAACTCCCAACCTCAATCTGCCCAGAGCCTCTCCCATCCTCCAGGGCTCCCTACCCCAATCTGTACAGAGCCTCTCCCATCCTCCAGGGCTCCCAACCCCAATCTGTCCAAAGCCTCTCCCATCCTCCAGGGCTCCCTACCCCAATCTGTCCAGAGCCTCTCCCATCCTCCAGAACTCCCAACCCCAATCTGTACAGAGCCTCTCCCATCCTCCCAGAACTACCAACCCCCGATCTGTACAGAGCTTCTCCCATCCTCCGGGGCTCCCTACCCCAATCTGTCCAGAGCCTCTCCCATCCTCCAGAACTCCCAACCCCAATCTGTCCAGAGCCTCTCCCATCCTCCAGAACTCCCAACCCCAATCTGTCCAGAGCCTCTCCCATCCTCCAGAACTCCCAACCCCAATCTATCCAGAGCCTCTCCCATCCTCCAGAACTCCCAACCCCAATCTGTACAGAGCCTCTCCCATCCTCCAGAACTCCCAACCCCAATCTGTACAGAGCCTCTCCCATCCTCCAGAACTCCCAACCCCAATCTGTACAGAGCTTCTCCCATCCTCCGGGGCTCCCTACCCCAAGCTGTCCAGAGCCTCTCCCATCCTCCAGAACTCCCAACCCCAATCTGTCCAGAGCCTCGCACAATCCTCTAGAACTCCCTACCCCAATTTGTCCAGAGCCTCTCCCATCCTCAATCTGTACAGAGCCTCTCCTATCCTCCAGAAATCCCAACCCCAATCTGTCCAGAGCCTCTCCCATCCTCCAGAACTCCCTACCCCAATCTGTCCAGAGCCTCTCCCATCCTCCAGAACTCCCAACCCCGATCTGTCCAGAGCCTCTCCCATCCTCCAGAACTCCCAACCCCGATCTGTACAGAGCTTCTCCCATCCTCCGGGGCTCCCTACCCCAAGCTGTCCAGAGCCTCTCCCATCCTCCAGAACTCCCAACCCCAATCTGTCCAGAGCCTCGCACAATCCTCTAGAACTCCCTACCCCAATTTTTCCAGAGCCTCTCCCATCCTCAATCTGTACAGAGCCTCTCCTATCCTCCAGAACTCCCAACCCCAATCTGTCCAGAGCCTCTCCCATCCTCCAGAACTCCCTACCCCAATCTGTCCAGAGCCTCTCCCATCCTCCAGAACTCCCTACCCCAATCTGTCCAGAGCCTCTCCCATCCTCCGAAGCTCCCTATCCCAATCTGTCTAGACTAGAGCCTCTCCCATCCTATAGAACTCCCTACCCCCATCTGTCCAGAGCCTCTCCCATCCTATAGAACTCCCTACCCCAATCTGTTTGGCTATCTCCTATTCTGTCTGCCTTTAGGGGGTCCCTGAAAACTCATCTCTTTAGAGAAGCCTATCCCACCCCCACCTAAGGCCGGCCATACAGGGTTCGAATCTCAGCTGGCTCAGCAGGAACCAGCCAAGATTGGAACCATTAATGGGCAGACTGAATGTACCAAGCTGATCGATCAACTTGGGTACAACCAGCCTGCCAAATTCGCTTCCGATTATTGCACGTGGCTGCTATAGCCATTAGGGATAATCACTGTCTTCTCCTGGCGGGGACGGCCACCCCCCCCTGAGCCGGGAGAAGACAATGTCTTGGCAGGGTCAGCGCTGGGGAATCGTGCAAAATTCTTTCCTGCAACCCGTGGCTGCAGGAAAGAAATTTGTACCATCTATGGCCTGCCTAACACCTGAACGTTGACTGTCTCGGTCATCTCCTCCATCACAGTTATTACTTTTTGCATCATTTGCCCTGCTCAGCTTGTAAGCTCTCATTAGAAGGACTTACCTAAAGCTGGCCATTTTTTTTTTTTATCAGCCATCCAGCCTAATAAAAAAAAAAAGACTTGATTCTCCCATTCACTCATTTGAGGTGGATGGAGGAATCCTCTTACTGCGCTGGTCACCCTATGGAGTGGAAAAATAACGAATCTTATCTGGCAGGATCGACAGATAATAAAACTATTTTATAGAGGAGGGTGTTTGTGGGGCTGGGGCACCGGTAGGCACACTGGGTATGTAGCCCCGGGGGATCTGGCTGCAGCATTTAGCCGCAGCAGGGCATGGGTGTTCTGTCCAGCAGCCTGTCAATCTCTACGAGGGGCTGCGGCTGGACGGTGCACCAAGCTGTACGAACGTTTTAGGTCAGCCTGCACCCACAATGCAGACTTCTTGTGTTCCCAGCCTGGGTGTATACTACCCTGAATGGAAGGAGCGCTGAGTGCACTGCCCAGCCCCCCGTCCAGCCGCAACATCCTCCGATAGAGTCTGACAGGCTAAAGGCAGAGCTGGGGAGCACCTGTGTCTTTCACCCATGGCTAAACGCCAGAGCCACATCCACTGGAGCTAAACACCCACCCGTTCTGCAGGGGGCCTAACACCGCTGCGCTCTTGCTATTCACAGACCGGAGCTCAGATGTCGTTTTTTTTATTTGCTCAGAGCTCCACTTTTAGGTGGAAAATACGTTCGGAGATCAGTTAATGCATTTGGGTGGCAAAAATATGAATGCAACCTCTACACTGGGGGGGGGGGGGGGGGGGGGGGGGGAGAGAGAACCTCTGGGGGAATCTAGGATGGAAAAGGACCTGGGGGTCCTAGTAGGTGATAGGCTCAGCAATGGCATGCAATGCCAAACTGCTGCTAACAAAGCAAACAGAATACTGGCATTAAAAAGGGAATCAACTCCAGAGATAAAACGATAATTCTCCCGCTCTACAAGACTCTGGTCCGGCCGCACCTGGAGTATGCTGTCCAGTTCTGGGCACCAGTCCTCAGGAAGGATGTACTGGAAATGGAGCGAGTACAAAGAAGGGCAACAAAGCCAATAAAGGGTCTGGAGGATATTAGTTATGAGGAAAGGTTGCGAGCACTGAACTTATTCTCTCTGGAGACACTTGAGAGGGGATATGATTTCAATTTATAAATACCGTACTGGTGACCCCACAATAGGGAGAAAACTTTTTCAAGGAAGGGAGTTTAACAAGACACGTGGCCACTCATTAAAATGAGAAGAAAAGAGGTTTAACCTTAAACTATGTAGAGGGTTCTTTACTGTAAGAGCGGCAAGGATGTGGAATCCCCTTCCACAGGTGGTGGTCTCAGCGGAGGGCATTGATAGTTTCAAGAAACTATTAGATAAGCACCTGAACGACCGCAACATACAGGGATATACAATGTAATACTGACATATAATCACACACATAGGTTGAACTTGATGGACTTTTTTTCAACCTCACCTACTATGTAACTATGTAACATATTTTATTTCCTCCTCTGATTGGACGGGATTTAGTTACGTTTCCTTTCTATTTCTGCAGGTATAAATGTCTCCGCCAACCAGGATGAGGAGACGGACTTCGAAACCTTCCAAATGCAAATCAACAGGGAGGACAAGAAATGCAGCTTCCACACCAACTCCGGCAAGTACTGGACTCTGGTGACTCACGGCGGCATCCAGTCTACGGCCACCGAAACGTAAGAACCCTCCTCCCGAGAGCCTCCGCAGGCACACCTTGGTCCTCCTGTGTGTTACCCGTCAAACTCTGCAGCCCGAGTTAAAAATGCCACGGGCACGGCAGCCCTGTCACGCTATAATGCCACAATTCTAGTGGGTGACCGGGGGAGGGGGGGGGGGGTATGTGGTGGTGTGATAAAACTGTGGCTCAGCTGCCTGCTTTTACCGTCTCCTGGCTGCCAATGTGAATGAGCCCCAATAGACACCGCCGCTCCAGTGATCTCCTGTGCCGGCCAGCTTACTGAACGCTCCAGCCTGTGGGCACAGGCAGTGCTGGGGCAGGGTCATCTAGAGCCCAGGGCGAACATGCCAAATTGTGCCCCCCCCCCCTGAAAATGTATGAGCATTATGTGTCAGCAAACCCCCCCCCCCCCCCCCCCCAACAAAAAAAAATCAAGTGCTAATCTGCATGCTTAGCTCAAATCCTCTGATTCCACATATGCTCCCAGCACAATCCCCTCCCCCCACCCATAAAAAAATCCCGCCTTCCTAGCACAAGTCTTCTACCCTCAAATTTCCCCTCTGAGAACAAATCCCCCCCCCCCCCCCCTCCCAGCATAAAATCCCCCTCCAACAATCCCCCATCCTAACACAAATACCCGCCCACTCCACAAAATTTCCACTACTAGCACAAATGCCCCTTCTAAAACAAATTTCCCCTCCTAGCACAAATTCCCCTTCCCATTACCTTTTCTAGCACAAGCCCACAAATCCCCCATCCTAGCACAAATCCTCTTCCTCCATCTCCCCTCTCAACAAAAATCCCCCCCAAAATCACCGTTCTTAGCACACTTCCCCAAATTTCCCCTCCTAAAACAATCTCTACCTCTTGCCGCCCCTCCCCCCCACCCCTAATTCCCCCTTCCAACACAAATCCCCTCCCCCCAATCTCTTTGTGGTGCCCCCGAACCTCACATGATACCACAGTGCACAGGGCAGCCGCCCCTTCCTGCCCACCCCTTGTCCCAGCCCTGGGCACATGTGCCATTCTGAGAACGCTTTACATTGTCTCAAAAAAAGGTAAAGCTTCCTCTGATTGGATGAGGTGGGGATTGTGACGTCACCACCCCACCTGGTCAAATCAAAGAACTGTTTGGATCTACTGAGAAAATGGAAAGCGTTCTCTGAATGGCACCTGCGCCCAGAGCCTCTCCCATCCTCCAGAACTCCCTACCCCAATCAGTCCAGAGCCTATCCCATCCTCCAGAACTCCCTACCCCAATCAGTCCAGAGCCAATCCCATCCTCTAGAACTCCCTACCCCCATCTGTCCAGAGCCTCTCCCATCCTCCGGAGCTCCCTACCCCAATCTGTCCAGAGCCTCTCCCATCCTCCGGAGATCCCTACCCCCATCTGTCCAGAGCCTCTCCCATCCTCCGGAGCTCCCTACCCCCATCTGTCCAGAGCCTCTCCCATCCTATAGAACTCCCTACCCCAATCTGTTTGGCTATCTCCTATTCTGTCTGCCTTTAGGGGATCCCTGAAAACTCATCTCTGTAGAGAAGCCTATGCCACCCCCACCTAAGGCCAGCCATACAGGGTTCGAATCTCAGCAGGAACTGGCTAAGATTGGAACCATTAATGGGCAGGCTTGACGATTGTGACGTCACCACCCCACCTGGTCCAATCAAAGAACTGTTTGGATCTACTGAGAAAATGCAAAGCGTTCTCTGAACGGCACCTGCGCCCAGCGGCCAACCTCCTGTGTTCACAATGCAGCAGGGCAGTCGCTCAGCACGGGACCTGGAAGCTAGTGGAGGTCACTGGAGTAGGGATGTAGTAGCAGTGCCTATACAGTAATTTCCAGCTTCTATCTAGAGGGATGCTACAGGTCTGGTATATACATGTTTGGTCAAAGTTAGACTAATGTAACAATATCCATACCTGGAATTCAGCATTAAAGTGGAGCTAAAGTCTCCAAACTTACCTGTCCAACAGTCCTGTGCTGTCAACGGCATCTTCTTCTGGGCCTCTTCATTGGCCGGCGGGGGATGACGTCACTCCTGCACATGCGCAGGAGGCCATCATTCCTGCACTCGAAGACTGGTCCAGCACTGCAAGCTGAATGGTGCATGTGCAGCTCAGTGCCCAGAGGAGACGGTGAGCAGGCAGGTAGGGGCACTGCGGAAGAAACAGTCCATGTCTCTTCTCTAATAAAAGCCACCCGCTCTCATGTTTTTACAGTGGGACTTCAGTTCTGCTTTATGTTCACTTAATGTTGATAGACTCACTACCTCTGCTGGAAGTCTGTTCCAGACACCAACTACTACTTTCCTAGGTCAGTTTTTAACATTCCTCCTTCTAGTTGGAGGTCATGTCCCCGTGTTCTTCATACTGATATCTCTCCCGGCCCGTATTTACACTTTTACAAAAGGGAGAAGCTCCAGGCAGGAAGAATTGATGACCAGCTCATCTGGTTTCACGCAGGCAGGGCTCAGCGCCGGGTACAATAGGCCTTGGCCTGGGGGGGAAAGACTCGGCCTGTGATGAGTAAATGAGGTTTCCGTTCTTCTGTAGTCAGAGACAATGAGACATATGGCAGATCAATACACAGGGGACCAGCTCTGTGGGAGGGACTGCAGAACCCAGCATGCTTCACCAAAGGAGGAATGGGCCCTCAGGATAGGAGGAGGAGGAGGACGAATGGGCCTTCAATGGACATTTACCATATGTTAGTCCATTAGTAGTCCATGGTTGTCCATTGGTATGGCCCAATTCAAGATCAAGGAAAACCAAGTTAGATGGATCATATACATGGGTAAAAGATAGACCGACGATGTTCAATCTTCGGGGGGTGGGCCGTCCCATATGATGATATCATCGTCAATATACCGGCTATACAGGACGATATGGGCGGCAAAGGTATAAGATAAGATCCCTCCAGACAAGGGACTTTTCCCACCAAGGGTGAGATTGGCGTAACAGGGTGCAAAAGATGCGCCCATATCTGGAGGAAAGAAATCACCTTGAAAGGAGAAATAATTGTGCTCCAAACAGAAGCGAGTGCCCTCCAAGATGAGCTGGGCCTGCGCGGGATGCAAATAGGACTCCTTAGTAAGGAAAAAGCTAAGGGCTGTGAGACCATCATGCGTGATGGAAGTGTACAGTGATTGGACATTGAGGGACAACTAGAGGTAAGTTGGTGCCCACTGGTAGTTCTTCAGAATATCTAATAATTACCAGAATGGGCCCTTCCTTCCGAGGAGGAATGGGCCTTCGCCATAAGAGGAGGAATGGGCCTTTGGCATAGGAAGAGGAATGGGCCTTCGGCATAGGAGGAGGAATGGGCCTTCGCCATAGCAAGAGGAACGGGCCTTCGCCATAGGAGGAGGAATGGGCCTTCGCCATAGGAGGAGGAATGGGCCTTCAGCATAGGAGGAGGAATGGGCATTCAGCATAGGAGGAGGAATGGGCATTCAGCATAGGAGGAGGAATGGGCCTTTGGCATAGGAAGAGGAATGGGCCTTCGCCATAGGCGGAGGAATGGGCCTTCGGCATAGGAGGAATGGGCCTTCAATAGGAATAGGCCTTCCCATAGGAGGAGGAATGGGCCTTCAGCAAAGGAGGAGGAATGGGCCTTCGCCATAGGAGGAGGAATGGGCCTTCCCTATAGGAGGAGGAATGGGCCTTCGTCATAGCAAGAGGAATGGGTCTTCACCATAGGAGGAGGAATGGGCCTTCGTCATAGGAGGAGGAATGGGCCTTCACCATAGGCAGGAATGGGCCTTCGCCAAGGAGGAGGAATGGGCCTTCGCCATAGGAGGAGGAATGGGCCTTCAGCATAGGAGGAAGAATGGGCCTTCAGCATAGGATGAGGAATGGACCTTCAGCATAGGAGGAGGAATGGGCCTTCTCTATAGAGGGAATGGGCCTTCCCTATAGGAGGAGGAATGGGCCTTCAGCATAGGAGGAAGAATGGGCCTTCCCTATAGGAGGAGGACTTCAGCATAGCAGGAGAAACGGGGCTTCAGCATAGCAGGAGGAATGGGCCTTCAGCATAGCAGGAGGAATGGGCCTTCGCCATAGGAGGAGGAATGGGCCTTCCCTATAGGAGGAGGAATGGGCCTTCAGCATAGGAGGAAGAATGGGCCTTCAGCATAGGAGGAGGAATGGACCTTCAGCATAGGAGGAGGAATGGACCTTCAGCATAGGAGGAGGAATGGGCCTTCTCTATAGAAGGAGGAATGGGCCTTCAGCATAGGAGGCAGAATGGGCCTTCCCTACAGGAGGAGGACTTCAGCATAGTAGGAGGAACGGGGCTTCAGCATAGCAGGAGGAATGGCCTTCAGCATAGCAGGAGGAATGGCCTTCAGCATAGCAGGAGGAATGGCCTTCAGCATAGCAGGAGGAATGAGCATTTGTAATAGGAGGAAGGAAGGGCCTTCGCCATAGGAGGCGGGATGGGCAATTGCCATAGGAGGAGCAATGGGCATGCTGGAATTTGTAGTTTTTCGACAGATGCTCAAAGACTGACATATACAATGGAGACTATAAGGGGCTGACACACATTTTGCTGGCTTGGTCCACCGTTGTCACTTAGCGATGATGTACAGCCGATGCTGGAGCAAGCGAGATAGGAAGTAGATAAAAGTGGCCAGAGGAGATCAGCAGCACTGGGGCCCCATTCACATTTGGCGTTTTAAGTCCTCAGGCAGAATTGTTGCAGTTCTGCTCACAATCCCAAATCGCACTGCAACAATGGCAATGTTTGGGTGCCATTCATATTCAATGGCATCTAAACACTGTGCGGTTGCACCACAATCGTCAAGTATTGTGCTGCAATCGTGGCAAACCACAACGCGTTGCCCAAAAGAAGCTCCAGTCCAGTCATGTGATCTCCTTGCGTCAGCTGACGGCAGCTGCAGGGGAGAGGAGGGAGCACCGACATCAGCTGGGCTATTGCAGGCTATGGGTGACATCACCACTCCTGACTTTACCAGCCGTTGTCAGTGCTCCCTCCTCTCCCCTGCAGCCACTGCTGGCTGACACATGGAGATCACATGACTGGACTATGTAATAGAGATAACAAGAGGAAGAGGTGTTTGTAGTCCAAATCAGGAAAACAGCATGGGGGTGAAAACTCTGCTCCCCCCATGGATACAGCGCAGTGAGTGTTGTCATCCTAGGACAGGAAGTGTGTTATTGGCAGGATCACCGGGTGAGAATAAAGGAAAAAATAGCCTGAAAAAAGAATACGAATGCAGCCGCCACATCTAAGGACGGGGAATCTGCCAGATATGACATTTTTGGTTTTGGGTTTACAAGTTCATTTAGAAGTAAACGGTGCTAAGCGGGGTTCTTAACGAGAAAACGTAAAATCTGTAAATGTCAGTAAACGCGTTGCGGCGGATCACCGCGTAATCAGAGGCAGAAAGGCCGCCAGGAGCAAAGCAAGGGAGCTTTGTGCTTCCATAGAAAGGATCTCCGGAGTCCCATTGTAACGTGTATTCTTCTCCCTTTCCTGGCAGCGCTCCCGGCACAATGTTCGAGATCGAATGGAGGGGCAGGAAGGTGGCCCTGAAAGCCGGTAATGGGAAGTACATTTGTACCAAGAAGAATGGGCAGCTGGCAGCCGTCTCCGACTCCATCGGTGAGTTTACAAAGCCGGAATCTTCTCACTGTATAATCACCGTTTATGCCGAAATGTGTTTACCCAGAAATGCCTTTCAGCCGGGTGACCCCCCCCCCGGGACGAGCCTTGCGTGGTCACATCAGAGGAGTGACCCTACCTCCGAGATGGGGCACCGGGTGCGGAATATCACTCTGAAGACTTTACACATCACACGGGTGCTGAAAATACCAAATTTTCTCCACTCAGGGCTCCTTCAGACGTCCAGCCGGGGTGGTAAAAAGGTTCCAACCCCCCCACTAACCCTAACCGGGGTTCTAACCCCTAGAATTAAAGTGAATGGACCCCTAGAATTAAAGTGAATGGACGCCCTAACAATGAACTTCTCTTATTTGCTCCATTCTGGTCTATTAAATATACAGCCGAAGGAGTTTTGTTTTATCTGTTCAATAAGTACAAAAAAAAAAAAAATAATACCCCCCCCCCCCCCCCACTGTGTATTGAAACCTCAAGCGTTGCTGACAAGGCTCTTCTCAGTTCCCAATTTAACTACAGAAAAACGGTTCTATACGCCTGGTGGGGGGGGGGGGGGGGGGCATTCCCGATCACCTGACCACTGAGATTGGCTGTTGCAGTGGTCATGTGATTGGGAGCTCACCCCAATCACATGACCACAAGTAAAAAATTAAATAGGTCACAAAAATTCTCGTACGACAGAAAAAAAATATCGGAAGTGATGTCACGTGTTTGTATTGTATTTTCGGACGACAACTATACGGACTTAACGAAAATCATACGATCGGTATCGTACAAGGAAAAATTTGGCGTTCGTCCGAACGAATAAAAAATCGGATGAATTGTCGTGATCGGCTCTCGAAAGCTCTGTACTAAACGATCCGATTATCGTACGATCGATTCGAAAGCGGTATTTTTCTTCCAATTTTCGGATCGTGTGTACGGGCCAATAGGCTTCATGTACACGGGACGTTTTTTACAACCTCTCCCGAACGATTTAACTTGACAGATCGTTTAAAACGTCCGTTGTGGCGCGTTTACATGCCGCGTTTGCGTTTAGAAGCGTTTTAAATATATATATATATTATTTGTTTTTTTTTTCAAAATAGGCAAAAAATTTAAAATGCCTTTAAACGAAACGCGTTTGGCGCTTGGGTGAGCTCCCAATCCCATGACCACTGCAACAGCTAATCGCAGCGGTCAGGTGATCGGGAAGCCATCCCGCCACCCCGGACGTATAGACCCGTTTTTCTGTAGTTAAATTGAGAACTGAGAACAGCCTTGTCAACAACGCCTGAGATTTCCGTAATCTCCTAAATATTTCATCTCCTAATCATTATTATTAGAATTATACAAGATTTATAAGGCGCCAACAGTTTGCGCAGCGCTTTACAACATGAGGGCAGACAGTACAGTTACAATACAATTCAATACAGGAGGAATCAGAGGGCCCTGATCCTGAGAGCTTACAATCATAAGGAGAGATGGAGAGCTGCTGATGACAGCGTAGTCACCACCGCGCTCTCAACACAGAAACTTTAGCTGTCCGAGGGTTGCCCCCGACATCCGTTTAAATACGTGACCTCTGGGAAAGGTTTACCCCCCCCCCCCCCCCTTCATGATCAGGCCACTTTGCCTCACTTTAACTGACAACAGGCGCGCGACGTTGTACTCAAATAAAGATTTCTTTTGGTGGTATTTGATCACGTCTGCGGTTTTTACTTTTTGCGTTATAAACACAAAGAAGAGCGAAAATTTTGAAAAAAAAATAATAAAAAATTTTACTTTTTTTGTTATAAATATCCCAAAATTTCAAAAAAAATAAAAATTCTTCATCAGTTTAGGCTGATATATATTCTACATATTGATTTTATTTTATAAACAAAAAAAGACCGACAATTTTGAAAAAAAATAAAAAAATAAAAAAAAAACACAACAATATTGTTTACTTTCTGCTATAAAACATATCCAATAAAAAAATAAATTGAAAAAAATTTAATTTCTTCATCAATTTACGGCAATATGTATCCCAATAAGCATATATTGATTGGTTTGCTCTAAAGTTATCGCGTCTACAAACTATAGGATATTTTTATTTTTTATACTAGTAATGGACGGCGATCAGCGACTTATAGCAGGATTGCGATATTGCAGCGAACAATCTGACACAAACTGACACTTTGTAGGAACCAGTGACACTAATACAGTGATCAGTGCTAAAAATATACACTGTCACTGTACTAATAACACTGGCTGGGAAGGGGGTTACACATATAGGGGCAATCAAAGGGTTAACTGTGTGCCTAGCCAGTGTTTATGTCTACTGTGCGAGATGCTTTTACTAAGGGAAGAGATGGAATTTATTCCCTGCTTTGCAGGGACACAAAATCCATCCCTTCCCCCCCATGTCAGAACAGCGATCTGCCTTGTTTGCATTTCCGTCTCTCTGCCTGACGATCGGCAGGAGCTGGAGGACATCAGGTACCTTGCACCCGCCGACCGGCTTCTGGTGTGTATAATCACAGAGTAAGCGAGCCGCCGGTGGCGCGCACGCGACCCCCATACTCGAAAGTGTGGGATCACGTGTGTATATACATGTGATCCAGCGCACAGCTGCCGCCCTGTAGCAGGAAAAATGCTATAGGGCGTTCTGCAGGCGGTTAAGCAGGTCTATGCGCCAAAGGAGTGAGACGGACTTTATGGTCTTGTGGCCACTGTGATTGGCTTGTCACCAAGATCACATGATCGGAAGCCCTTCCCACTGGCAGGCAGAGGAGCTGTCAATGACAGCCCAGTCACTGCTGAGTTGCTCACTGTACTTTCACTGTTGAATGAAGGTCGGATTTGATTTGGCCGCATATATGTTATCTTATCAGTACATGTACACGGGGTCGTTTACAGTCGTTTCTAGGCAGTTGAGTTTAGAGGTATTTTTGGGAACGCAAAGGCATGTCAAGCACCAAACGCGTATAAACGCGGTAACTCGCGTGTTTCGTTTAACCGGTTCCCGACCGGCTCCTGTACTTATACGGTCGGCAGAATGGCACAGCTGGGCAAAGTAACGTACCGTACGTTACTTTGAATTTCCAGCCATGCGCGCGCCTGCCGCAAACTCCGTGACCGTGCCCCCCCGCGGACTCGATCACCGCGGGGATACCCATGATCGCGTCACGGAGCTGAAGAACGGGGAGATGCCGATGTAAACAGCATCTCCCATTCTGCCTGGTGACAGCACACTGATCGTCTGCTCCCTGTCATCGGGAGCGGCGATCAGTGTGGTGTCACACACAGCCACGCCCCCAGACAGTTAGAAACACGCCCCTAGGATACACTTAACCCCTAAAACCACCTAGTGGTTAACCCCTTCACTGCCAGTGACATTTTTTATAGTAATTAATGCATTTTTATAGCATCGATCACTGTATTAATGCCAATGGTCCTAAAAAAAGGGGTCAAAATTGTCCGATGTGTCCGCCATAATGTCGCAGTCACGATAATAAAATCGATGATCGCCGCCATTACTAGTAAAAAAAAAAAAAAATATTAATAAAAATGCCATAAATCTATCCCCTATTTTGTAGACGCTATAACTTTTGCGCAAACCAATCAATAAACGCTTATTGAAATTTTTTTTTAACTAACAATATGTAGAAGAATATTTATTATAGCAAATTTATAATAATATAATATATAAATATAATAAATAAATATAATATTTATTATAGCAAAAAGTAAAAAATAATGCATTTTTTTCAAAATTGTCGCTCTTTTTTGGTTTATAGCGCAAAAAAATAAAACCACAGAGGTGATCAAATACCACCAAAAGAAAGCTCTATTTGTGGAAAAAAAAAGGACGTCAATTTTGTTTGGGAACAACGTCTCACGACCGCGCAAATGTCAGTTAAAGCGACGCAGTGCCAAATCGCAAAAAACACTCAGGTCAGGAAGGGAGTAAATCCTTTCCGGGGCTGAAGTGGTTAAAGGCGTTTTTCATTTTTGGCCATTTTGAAAAAAAATAAAAAAATAAATAAAAAATATATATATATATATTTTTTTTAACGCAACTAAACGCGCCATGTAAATGCGGCAAAACGGACGTTTTAAACGTGTTACAATCTGTCAAGTTAAATCCTTCAGGAGAGGTTGTAAAAACGTCCCGTGTACATGAAGCCTAATGGCCCGTACACACGATCCGAAAAAAAATACCGCTTCCGACGCAATCGTACGTTAATCGGATCGTTAGTACAGAGCTTTCGAGAGCCGATCACGAAAATGTATCCGTTATTATTGGATCGAAGAAGCGCAAAAATTTTCCTCGGACGATACCAGATCGTGCGATTTTCGTTTAGTCAGTACAGTTGGCGTCCGCAAAATACAATACAAATACATTACAACACATGATATCACTTCCGATTTTTTTTTTTCGGTCGTACGAGAATTTTTGTGACTTTAGTAACCTATTCAATTTCTGCTTGGGACTATTAAGCGAAAAAAATCTGTCATACGATATTCGGATCGTGTGTTACTGTTAGAAATTTTATCCAATTCCTTAAAATTGACCCAAATTCGAACTGTGTTTGGCCAGCTTTGCTGGTAAATGGCCGTCAGCCGGTACTCGGGTCATCTGTAGGGTAAATCTGCTTCTGCAAGTCTGAGGAAGGGTGCGAGGCGAAAGAGCAGAGGGGAAAAAAACAGCAAGAAATTGTTGATGAATGAGCGATAAGCTGATATTGGTCATTGGGGAGATAAGCTGACAAAAAATATCTACTTTTGGTTTCTGGATAAGAAAGAGGAAGAGAAGAGCGAGCAGAACCAGCAAGAGTGCAAGTGTGAGGGATGGAAAATTAGAGAAGTGCTACATAGAGACAAGGAGAGAGACGCCAATACCAAAAATATCTAGAGGGCCACATATCCCCCCCCCCCCACATTTGCAAAACCAGCTCCATAAAGACATGACTGCCCCCCCCCCCCCTTGGTGTACAAAGTCGGCTCCATAAAGACATGACTGTGCCCCCCCCCCCCCCGCTGTACAAAGTCAGCTCCATAAAGACATGACTGTGCCCCGCCCCCCCCCCCCCCCGGTGTACAAAGTCGGCTCCATAAAGACATGACTGTGCCCCCTCCCCCAGGGGCCGACTGACAACTCATGGGGCCCCCGGGCAATAGGAGATTATGGGGCCCCCAGGCAATCAGCGATTATGGGGCCACACAGTATACACACACACACACAGTATACAATCACACAGTATACACATACATGTACACACAGTATACACAGACATGTTTCTATTGGCTGAGAAGGTACTGGAGAGGTGGGGCAGCTATAATCTCTGGATTTTTAGACCAAATGGATGTCGGTAAGGGACATTTCAGAAACAGATGTAAAATAAAAAAAAAAAAAAACACAGATTTTTACATACTGTCCCTGGTTTCACCCTGATGGGGCCCCCTAGTGGCCCGGGGCCCTCGGGCAGTCCACGAGTGGTCGAATGGTCAGTTGGCCCCTGCCCCCCCCCCCCGCGTGTACAAAGTCGGCTCAATAAAGACATGACTGTGCCCCCCACCTCGGTGTACAAAGTCTGCTCCATAAAGACATGACTGTGCCCCCCCCCCCCCTCGGTGTACAAAGCCAGCTCCATAGATATATGACTGTGCCCCCCCTTTGTACAAAGCCAGTGTACAGAACCAGCTCCATAAAGACATGGTTTGACCAGTTTGATGTGGAGGAACTCAAGTGTCCTGTACAGAGCCCTGACCTCATCCCTACTGAAAGCCTTTGGGATAAATTGAAACCCCAATGGTGATCCAGGTGTTTTTTTTGGTGCCCAACACATGAGACAGGTCTTCTCATCCAACATCAGCACCTGACCTCACAATTGGGCACAAATTCCCACAGACACCCTCCAAAATCTTGTGTAAATCTTTAAAAGAAGAGTGGAGACGGTTATAGACATGAAGAAAAACTCCATAGTAATGGCCATGGGGTGACCAACTTTATATTATTGGCCATTGGGTCAACTATATTTTGGTTGAGCTAGATGGACTTTTTTCAACCCGACCAACTATGTAACTATATTATTGGTCATGGGGGCTCCATATTGTTGGCAATGGGGTGGGAGGAACAGCGACTCCAAATTATTGGCCAAGGTGGGGCCCACTCCATATTAATGGTCACAAGGTAACAACTTCATATTGTTGGCCATGGAGGGGAGGGACAACTTCATATTATTGGCATTGGTGAAGAGCAACTTCATTATAATGGCAGCCGCACACGGCAACGGGATACCAAAATGAATGGAGGGTTAACATGTTTCACACATGGTTATGACTAAGAACAAGGTGTGTGAAACATGTTATCCTTCCGTTAATTCCTGTGACTACATCTGTCCACATTACAATAAAGAAGATTTTATTGGTATTCCATTGGTGTGCCTATTCCAAGTTTCCTTGTTTGTCGCAGTGGCGAGCCGGGCCAGCACCTGTAGGGTTAACTGCTGTGGGATCGCCTTGGCTCACCTGGAGCAGTAATTTCTCCTCTGCCCTCCTGCCTCCATATTAATGACCATGGGGGCCAACTTCATATAAATCCATTAAATTATGGCCATTGAGGGCCAACTCAATATTAATGGCCATGGGGGGCCAACTTCATATTGTTGACCATGAGGGAGGGCAAATTCATATTCATTGCCATGGTGAAAAGCAACTTCATAATAATGGCCATGGGGGCCAACTTCATATTAATGGCCATTGGGTCAGCTCCAAATTAATAGTCATGAGGGGCCAACTTTGTATTGTTGGCCATGGGGTGGGTAGAAGAGCAACGCCAAATTACTGGCCAAGGTGGGGCCCACTACAACTTGATGGTAATAGGTTGCCAGCTTCATATTGTTGGCCACTGGGAAACAACGCCATATTAATGGCCATGGTGAAGGGCAACTCCATAATAATGGCCATGGGGGCGGCCAACTTCATATTAATTGCCATTGGGTCAGGTCCACATTAATGGTCGTGAGGGGCCAACTTCGTATTGTTGGCCATGGGGTGGGTAGAAGAGCAACTCCAAAATGACTGGCCAAGGTGGGGCCCACTACATCCTAATGGTCATAGGGTGCCAGTTTCATATTGTTGGCCACTGGGAAACAACGCCATATTAATGGCCATTGTGAAGGGTGGATTCATATTAAGGGCCATTGGGTCAGCTCCATATTAATGGTTCTGAGGGGCCAACTTCGTATTGTTGGCCATGGGGTGAGTAGAAGAGCAACTCCAAATTACTGGCCAAGGTGGGGCCCACTACATCCTAATGGTCATAGGGTGCCAGTTTCATATTGTTGGCCACTGGGAAACAACGCCATATTAATGGCCATTGTGAAGGGTGGATTCATATTAAGGGCCATTGGGTCAGCTCCATATTAATGGTCCTGAGGGGCCAACTTCGTATTGTTGGCCATGGGGTGGGTAGAAGGGCAACTCCAAATTACTGGCCAAGGTGGGGCCCACTACATCCTAATGAGTCATAGGGTGCCAGTTTCATATTGTTGGCCACTGGGAAACAACGCCATATTAATGGCCATTGTGAAGGGCGGCTTAATATTAAGGGCCATTGGGTCAGCTCCATATTAATGGTCCTGAGGGGCCAACTTCGTATTGTTGGCCATGGGGTGGGTAGAAGAGCAACTCCAAATTACTGGCCAGAGTGGGGCCCACTACATATTAATGGTCACAGGGTGGCAGCTTCATGTTGTTGGCCACTGGGCAACAACGCCACATTAATGGTCATGGTGAGGAGCAACTCCATAATAATGGTGACGGGGTGCCAACTTCATATTGTTGGCTATTGGGGGAGGGGGAGCAACTCCATATTAATGGCCATGGTTTGGGAATAAGATGTCCATCAAGCTTACAGTATATAAAAGTGTGATAGTCAGGTGTCCACACTACCTCAATGCACCTGCCCTCACCGCCACATCTGCCACCATCCCAACATTTCCTTCCCCCCATCCCCTTCCTGACCTTGCCCCCCCCCCCCCTGGAATTTGCAAACATTCGCTGGTGTACAATATAAAAGTTGGAGGAAAAGGCCAGGATGTCTCCCCTGTCCAACCAAATCTGCCGCCATCTTCTTACCACAGCTCGGTAAGCACAAGCAGCCAACAAAACTGGGCACCAGTAAAGACCAGTACAATGACCTCAGTGTGGGTGCCTGAACGCAGACAGGGTGAGTTTGGTCACACGCACCCACATGGATGTCATATTGGAAAATAGCCACCATGTCTGTGCAGCTGCAGGCATCTATAGGACTGGCTGCATGGGGGGGTGCACAGAACCCCTGTGTTGGGTAGCCGCGGCCCTCCATGGGGGTCCGGTATTGTACACCCCGTGTGAACGAAGCCTTACCATCTTAAAATTATTTCAAAAGTAATTTTTCATTTAAAAAATTCCTGGTGGTCCTGCAATATGGGACCTCATTCAGGCATTTCCTGTCCTAGGGTGACAACGCTCACTCATTGTACGTTCGGGGGAGGAGCAGCGTTGTCATCCTAGAACAGGAATACAGAACACTTCCCTCCTGGCTCTTCATCTCTATAACATAGAGGGTGTTCTGTAGTCAATAAAGGACTGATAAGACTGCGGAGTCCACAGGAAACACTGGCTTTCTGACGGGATCATCACTTATTGAACAGATAAATAAACAAGTTGAAAGAGTTTTATTATAACAGACGGAAAGGGAGCGAATTGGAGTCGATTGTTGGGGTCACACAGACTTCATACTGACACATTGTACAACACGGACATGAAGCCTGATTCTCCAAACTACATCCCGCTACAAAGATTCTACCATAGCGAGGGCCAATTATGTCCCCCCAATGTGCACAGACTGAGCATTCAGGTCAGCAGAGGCTGCCTATGGACTCCGCTTCAACCCCCCCCCCAGCCCCACACGTTTAAGGGGAACTATGATGGGGCCCTAATGTAAGGGGGAATTGTGATGGGGCCCTGATGTGAGGGGGGGGGATATGATGGGGCCCTGATGTAAGGGGGGGATATGATGGGGTCCTGATGTAGGGGGTGAATATGATGGGGTCCTGATGTAAGGGGGAATTGTGATGGGGCCCTGATGTAGGGGGTGAATATGATGGGGCCCTGATGTAGGGGGGGGGACTTTGATGGGGTCCTGATGTAAGGGTGGGATATGATGGGGCCCTGATGTAAGGGGGGAATTGTGATGAGGCTCTAATGTAAGGGGGAAATACGATGGGGCCCTGATGTAAGGGGGGAAATACGATGGGGCCCTGATGTAAGGGGGTGAATATGATGGGGCCCTGATGAAAGGGGTGAAAATGATGGGGCCCTGATGTAAGGGGGGAATATGATGGGGCCCTGATGTAAGGGGAGACTATGATGGGGCCCTGATGAAAGGGGTGAAAATGATGGGGCCCTGATGTAAGGGGGGGAATATGATGGGGCCCTGATGTAAGGGGAGACTATGATGGGACACTGATGTAAGGGGGGAATATGATGGGGCCCTGATGTAGGGGTTGAATATGATGGGGCCCAGATGTAAGGGGGGAATTGTGATGGGGCCCTGATGTAAGGGGGAATTGTGATGGGGCCCTGATGTAAGGGGGAATTGTGATGGGGCCCTGATGTAAGGGGGAATTGTGATGGGGCCCTGATGTAAGGGGGGATTGTGATGGGGCCCTGATGTAAGGGGGAATTGTGATGGGGCCCTGATGTAAGGGGGGAATATGATGGGACCCTAATGTAATGGGGGAATATGATGGGGCCCAGATGTAAGGGGGGAATATGATGGGGTCCTGATGTAAGGGAGGAATATGATGGGGCCCAGATGTAAGGGGGGAATATGATGGGGACCTGATGTAAGGGGGGGATATGATGGGGACCTGATGTAAGGGGGGAATGTGATGGGGACCTGATGTAAGGGGGGTGAAGGGGGAATTGTGATGGGGCCCTGATGTAAGGGGAATTGTGATGGGGCCCTGATGTAAGGGGGAATTATGATGGGGCCCTGATGTAAGGGGGGAATATGATGGGACCCTAATGTAATGGGGGAATATGATGGGGCCCAGATGTAAGGGGGAATATGATGGGGTCCTGATGTAAGGGAGGAATATGATGGGGCCCAGATGTAAGGGGGGAATATGATGGGGTCCTGATGTAAGGGGAGAATATGATGGGGCCCAGATGTAAGGGGGGAATATAATGGGGTGCTGATGTAAGGAGAGACTATGATGGGACCCTGATGTAAGGGGGAAATATGATGGGACCCTGATGTAAGGGGGGAATATAATGGGGTCCTGATGTAAGGGGGGAATATGATGGGGCCCTGATGTAAGGGGGGAATATAATGGGGTGCTGATGTAAGGGGGGAATATGATGGGGTGCTGATGTAAGGGGAGACTATGACGGGTACCTGATGTAAGGGGGAATTGTGATGGGGCCCTGAAGGGGGGAATATGATGGGACCGTGATTTAAAGGGGAGTCTATTGGGGGGGGGGTGGTTATGGTCCCTGAATATATGTAAAATATACTGTGTGGTCCTCATACTGAAAAGTGTGGAGCCCCCCGGAAATAAACTCTGTCTGGGGCACAGAGAGTTAAAGGGAAAGTGCGGTTTATTTCCAGTGAGCGCACACACCGCGTTCCTTTATTTCTGCATTTATTGGCTGAGTTTAGTAGAAAAGCGGCAGTACACTCACATCACCGAATACAAATATATAAAAAAAACAGAACTGTGTAGACAGAACTTGTCATGTTTGCTGGTTTTTGTTCCCTTTACCTGAAAGTCACCTGGGATGGAAGTTTCACATTTTCGTGGTTCTTGCTGTTCCATATTTCATACGTAGACTCTGTAGATTCTCCCTCTGTCTGTATAGCAGGTGTGATCCTCCATTCTGAACACCTGTTGAGATAAAAATGAAAGTCAGAGACGGCATGGCTGTCAGACAGGCGGAGAGGAGCGGTAAACGCAATCACCGAACGACTGCTGAGCAGAAAGCATATACGTGAAACGTACTGTATTCTGACAACGGGGACTCCCCTCCCCCTCCCGACAGAATACAGCATAGTCAGCACAGCAGTCATTGGCCGCAGTGGGTGATCGAATTGCTGTTTTTCCAGCAGGACCGACGCTGGTCTAACAATTGGCTTCTGATGAACAGAGAGGGCTACACATGTACTGAAATCAGAGGCGGCTCTAGGCTTTGTGAGGCCTTAGGCGAAACTTACACATGGGGCCCCACTCACACCCATAATCGGAAAAAAAATACAAGCACACAGAAAAGAGGGTGAGATAAAGAGGGGGGGAGAGAGAGAATCAGTGATTGAGCACAGGCAAATTAGGAGGCCGCGAGGCCCCTGTGAGTGCGAGGCCTTAGGCGGCCGCCTAATTTGCCTAATTGGAGAGCCGCCTCTGACTGAAATCTGGTTGGTTCCTGCTAAATTTGGATACGTGTATACTGAGCTATAAAGAGACCCTGTCATCTGGCCTATTCACAGCAAAGCCACGGAGACCTCCAACCAGGGGCGGACAATAAGAGATTATTGGGCCCCCAGGCAATCAGAGATTATGGGGCCACACAGTATACACACACACAGTATACACATACATGTTTCTATTGGCTGAGAAGGTACTGGAGAGGTGGGGCAGCTATAATCTCAGGATTTTTAGACCAAAAGGATGTCGGTAAGGGACATTTCAGAGACAGATGTAAAACAAACACAGATTTTGACATACTGTCCCTGGTTTTACTGAGGCTGGCAACCCTGATGGGGCCCCCTAGTGGCCCGGGGGCCTCGGGCAGTGCACGAGTGGCCGAATGGTCAGTCCGCCCCTGCCTCCAACCACTTTATATTCGCCCCTTCAGCGTACCCCCCACTCCTCTTTCCTCTATGGCCGCTGCTGCGAAATACCCGATGGTTCTGGGCAGGGCTTTTTTTCTCAGTGAAAAGGTGCAGGTACTTCCCCCTTTTAAGTCACCGCTTGTCTCCGCCCCCTACCCACCCCTGAGCACTGTCCCTTGGTTCCACCCCCCAAACCTACTGCCCATTTTAGAGAATACAGAACCAAGTATAATTGTGTGGTGTTAAGGTATGAATATGGAATTTGTTAATGATAACAAGTAAGGCAGTAAAATGGATCCCCTGCAGCCAGCAACAATAGATCCCCCCCCAAGAACAATAAAACCCCCCCCGCAACAATATACCCCAAGCAACAGTAGATCAACCCCAGCAACAAAAGACCCTACCAGCAACAATAGATCTCCCCCAAGAACAATAGAACCCCCACAACAATATACCCCCAAGCAACAGTAGATCAACCCCAGCAACAAAAGACCCTACCAGCAACAATAGATCTCCCAGCAGCCAGCATCAATAGACCCTCCAGCACACCCTAGCACCCCTTTGCCATTACATACATTCAGTGCTGGAGGTGCGTTCCCCCACGTTCCCGCTGGAAAAAAAGCCCTGGTTCTGGGTATAGCGGCGGACGTGACCTTCTCCCATGATGAAATGCTTGGGCCTAGTGACCAATCACTAGGCCTGAGCAGTGCCACATGGCGGAAGGTGTGACATCAATTCTCCCTCTGAGCAGCTAACTTCGGGTATATTGGTGGCAGCTGTGATGGAGGAAGCAGACTCTAAAGCACCCTGGTGTGCCATTTTGGGGCGTCAGAGGTGCCACGCCGTGTCTGGTATTTTTGCAAAGCGACATGCACTTTCATGGTGCGGGCGGGCACCATTGAAACACATGACGATAATCCAGGGCAGGCAGCATTCAGAAGGAGGTGCAAGTCTGTTTAGACCTGCTGCGTCTCCTGCCCACTGCTATGCTGCCACCACCATAGGTGGCACTCTCTTGGGAAAAGAGGGATGGAAATCGAGGATTCTGATGTGAAAAGGGGGACGGGCAAAAGAAGAGGTAACTGAGGGCTCTGATAAGGTAAAAGGGGGCTTTGAAGGAGGAGGGAGGTACTGAGGGCTCTGATGTGGAGAAGGAGGGGTTCAGATGTGACGGGGGGACCCCATTTTAGACTGAGGTGCCTCAAGATTTTGCATACTTTCAAAAGGAAGCCATGACTGAAAATTAGTTGAGAATTTACTTTAAAGTAGACGGATGAGGAGACACTGTCTCTTTAAACATGAACACCAATCTGATTACTGTATATACTCGAGTATAAGCCGAGTTTTTCAGCACATTTTTTTTGTGCTGAAAATGCCCCCCTTGGCTTATACTCGAGTCAAGCACTTTTCTGCAGCAGAGAATTACATTTTCTGACCCAACTTTGGGGGCCCGTATCTCGAGGTCACTTGGTGCTAGGAACCCCTAGATTTTGTGCGCAAACCCAGTTGAACTAGCACTAGAACATATCCAAAGATGGAGTTCCTAGCACCAAGTGACCCCGAGATACGGGGCCCCAAATTTGGGTCAGAAAATTTCATTCTCTGCTGCAGAAAAGTGCTTGACATTTTCCGACCTGATATTGAAGTGCTGTATCTCGGGGGCTAGTAACCCCAGATTTGGTGTGCAAACCCAGTGGTACTAGCACTAGAACATATCCAAATATGAAGTTCCTAGCACCAAGTGACTCTGAGATACGGGGCCCCAAATCGGTCAACTGTGCCCACCTGCAGCAATGTCATTTCGGGACCCTTTGGTCCAGAGACCCCCAATTTTGGCTGCAGCTAGGGGGCATCTAGGAACCATTAACTGCCGAGTTTGAACTTCGGGGGACCTATGGCTACAAATGGGCACAGTGAGGCATGCAAGTGGGCATTGTTGATCCTCTTTTCCACTTACAGTAGCTGTGCATTTCTCACCCTAGGCTTATACTCGAGTCAATACGTTTTCCCAGTTTTCTGTGGTAAAATTAGGTGCCTCAGCTTATACTCGAGTATATACGGTATTCACATTTACCACATTCACCGGGTTAAAGTAAATACACAGAGATTACCATCAGTAATGGACGGTTGGAAGAGATCAGTAGATCCAGAGATAACGCCAGCTGAAAGTGTATGCAAATCTTGACTTTCCCTATAGAAGTCAAGCTTAGTCCTGCTCCTCCTGATTGGCCGCCACTGCAAAGTACCGGTATGGAGGTGGGAGGGGCCAGACTCACCCTTTGCAGAAACTTGAGTTGCTCCATTTGTTTCCACAGGAGAGGATGAGGAGTTCACACTGAAGCTGATAAACCGACCGATATTGGTACTCCGCGGGGACCTGGGCTTTGTCTGCTACCACAAAACCTCCAACACGCTGGACGCCAACCGCTCAATTTATGATGTCTTCCAGATCATTTTTAACAACGGAGCGTACCAAATCAAAGGTAAACCCCCACCCCCCCCATCACCTGTCTACTATTGTCCTTCTGACCTCCAGCTTCACAATCTCCATCCTGGCACTGGGGGAGCCCGACAGTGAGCAGACCAAGAGCTGAATGATGGGTGGTCAGATGACCGCTCAGCTCTCTGTCTTCGAGTCGGCATGGGGCAGTTGTAACAGGAGGGATAAGTATGTTTGATTTTATATTAACCCCAACCTCTCCTTTAATGCCCACCTGTCCCAGGCTGCTGCTGTTAGCTCTAAACCAATGGGAAATAATCTTCTGCATCTGACAGTTTGGGTGTGTCCAATGCCGGCTCTCCTGCTGAGGTGTGTGGATCCATCCTTCACCCTCCATGTTATTACTGTGTCCTCTACTGACATAAGGGGTCAGCGGTGGGGACGAGAGAGCTCAGAGCATGACCAGACTTTCAATAGACCCAGAAGTGTCAAATGCTTAGAGGGAGAGTAGACTTTCAATAGACCTGGAAGTGTCAGATGCTCAGAGAAGGTCCAAGGTTTTGACAGATCTGGAAGCTCAAAAGGAGGACCAGGCTTTTGATAGACCCAGAAAGTTGGATGCTCAGAGGAGGAGCAAGCTTTTGGTAGGTCTGGAGATGTTGGAGGCTCAAAGGGAGACCAGACTTTTGTTTAACCTGGAGATGTTAGATGCCCAAAGGAGACCAGGCCTTCGATAGACTTGGAGGTGTCAGATGCTCAGAGAGGACCAGGCTTTTGATAGACCCAGAAAGTTGGATGCTCAGAGGAGGAGCAAGCTTTTGGTAGGTCTGGAGATGTTGGAGGCTCAAAGGGAGATCAGACTTTTGTTTAACCTGGAGATGTTAGATGCCCAAAGGAGACCAGGCCTTCGATAGACTTGGAGGTGTCAGATGCTCAGAGAGGACCAGGCTTTTGATAGACCTGGAATCTTAATTTTCAAAGGAGACGAGGCCTTCAATAGACCTGGAGGTGTCAGATGCTCTGGTGAAGACTGAGATGTTGATGGACCTGGAAGTGTTGGATTCTCAGAGGAGGACTAGGCTTTTGATAGACCTGGAAGTGCCTGATTCTCAGGGGGGGCCAGGCTTTTGATAGACCTAAAAGTGTCAGATGCTATGGGGAGGACCAGGCTTTTGATGGACCTGGAAGAGTTGGATGCTCAAAGTGGAATCAGGCCTTTGATAGACCTGGAAGTGCCTGATGCTCAGAGGAGGACCAGGCTTTTGATGGACCTGAAAGTGATGGATGCTCTGGGGAGGACCAGGCTTTTAATAGACCTCAAAGTGTTGGATGCTCTGGGAAGGACTAGGCTTTTGATAAACCTGGAAGTGTTGGATGCTCTGCAGAGGACCAGGCTTTTGTTAGACCTGAAATTGTTAGGTGCTGCAGATTCTTCAGGCAGTGGTAGTTCTGCAGTAGATCAGTATCATGGGCAACAGGGACTGGTGTTCATTTACAGCCAAGGCCATTATTTTGTAAGCAGCAGGGCCACTTTAAGAGCAACACGCAGCCCACATAACCCCTGTGGACATTTCTCTTCTGAGCCGTAATCTTGAACATCTTTTTGTTTCCGTTACAGGTCAGGGTGGAAAGTTTTGGTACACTTCCAGCAACGGCACAGTCTGCACGGACGGCGACATGTCTGAAGACTTCTTCTTCGAGTTCCGAGAGTACAACCGCGTGGCCATCAAGGGCAAAAACGGCAAATATCTACGCGGAGACCAGGCGGGCACGCTGAAGGCCGATGCAGAATCAGCAAATGCCGCTACCCTATGGGAATACTGACTGACCTCCCCAATACAGCTTAGCTATAGAGGACATTAGATGATTTGCTTGGAGGGCAAGGGGTCACTGGAAGACAGAGGTCTCCCCCAAAAACCTTCATTGGGGGAGATTGGAAGAGACCACAAGTCAGAGGCTTCATAGCTCTGTGTACAGCTCGGGGAGGGGCAATTCACTATGGACTCAATGACCCTTTACGAACATTGCCCCACTAGGATCATGGGAAATGCATGTCACTGTCATGATATTACCATTTTATTAGCCTAGTTAAAGAGATTTACAATTAGATTTTGTACACCTGAGAAGGCGATGTCCGCGGGGGCCACGTCACATATAGAAAGAACAGCCATTAGCTAGGACAACTATGGCGGCCTCCACTCCATTAAACCGTCCACACAGTGGCCACAAACGCAGCTTTGTCAGGAGGGACACAATATCCACACACGGTCAGACCAGCTGCTCCGCCTTTATGCCGGTAAATGGGATGGAGACTTTTTTTTTTTTTTTTACATATATATAATTTATAAGGAGGTGCTGAATTCCCGAAATCATTAAAACTGATGACAAGTCAACAGAAAGTTCATCAGTTGCCATTTGTTTGGCCTCTGGGTGGGTTTGAGGGCGATTTGTGTGTCCTGAGTGGACATGGGGATCTGTGGGTTTTGAAGACTTAATAGGGGAAGTCATGGAATTTTTAAGTGTTAATTCAGGCAAAAAAAATCAAAAAACACCCCATTAGATAATATGTATTAATTTAAAAAATAAACTATTTAAAATACTGTTAGTACAATGGCCTGACATCTTTCTTTGTATAACCCCCCCCCCCCCCCCCCAATCCCTGGAATCCCCTGCAGGAGGAGAGACTGTACACTGGAGGGTCCCAATGCTGCCCTTTGTGATAATCTGTGGGAGACCCGGCATTGTACCCCAGGGGAGCGCTTGAACTAATGTTCATATCTTGGGGTACCCCTACTATAAATTTGTATACAAATCGTGGTAGACAGTCTTCTTACGCTGATGGTCTTTGGAAATGATGCCCCATTACCCTGGTAGTCATTAAGAAGAAGGCCCATTACACAGGTGGTCTGTGGAGTGCCCCCCCCCCCCCCATACACTGGGGATAGAGGGAAGAATGCCACTTACATTGGTGGTCAGTAAGAAGAACGTCCCTTACATTGGTGGTCAGTGGGAAGAATGTTCCTTACATTGGTGGTCAGTGGGAAGAATGTTCCTTACATTGGTGATCAGTGAGAAGAATGTTCCTTACATTGGTGATCAGTGAGAAGAATGTTCCTTACATTGGTGATCAGTGAGAAGAATGTTCCTTACATTGGTGATCAGTGAGAAGAATGTTCCTTACATTGGTGATCAGTGAGAAGAATGTTCCTTACATTGGTGATCAGTGAGAAGAAATGTTCCTTACATTGGTGGTCAGTGAGAAGAATGTTCCTTACATTGGTGATCAGTGGGAAGAATGTTCCTTACATTGGTGGTCAGTGAGAAGAATGTTCCTTACATTGGTGATCAGTGGGAAGAATGTTCCTTACATTGGTGGTCAGTGAGAAGAATGTTCCTTACATTGGTGATCAGTGAGAAGAATGTTCCTTACATTGGTGATCAGTGACCATTCTTCCAGAAGCACATTTGTGAGGTCAGGCACTGATGTTGGACAAGAAGGCCTGGCTTGCAGTCTCCGCTTTAATTCACCCCATCGGTTTTCTATCGCGTTGAGGTGCAGCTCAGTCAAGTTCCTCCACCCCAAACTCGCTCATCCATGTCTTTATGGACCTTGCTTTGTGCACTGGTGAGCAGTCATGTAGAAACAGGAAGGGGCCGCACCCAAACTGTTCCCACAAAGTTGGGGAGCATGAAATTGTCCAAAATGTCTTGGTATGCTGATGCCTTAAAGCGGAGTTCCACCCAAATCCACTCCGCTTATTTGTCTCCTCCCTCCCTCCGGTGCCACATTTGGCACCTTTCAGGGGGGGACCGGGACCTGTTTTTAACAGGCCCCCTTCCCCACTTCCAGAGACGGCGCCGCCTCTTGGAAGTTCACCCCCCCCCTCCTCCTTATTCCGCCACCGGGCCAATTAGAAAGCGCAGCGTGCATGCGCAGTAGGGAACCGGATGTGAAGCCGAAAGGCTTCACCGACGGGTTCCTTTACCGCCAATGGCAGCAGCTGCACCCGACAGCCGATCCGAAGATCGGCTGGGGTGCCGACATTGCGGGCTCCTTGGACAGATAAGTGTCTATATATTAAAAGTCAGAAGCTACACTATTTGTAGCTGCTGACATTTCATTTTTCATGGAGGGGCGGACCTCCGCTTTAAGAGTTGCCTTCACTGGAACTAAGAGGCCAAGCCCAACCCCTGAAAAACAACCCCCACCATAATCTCCCCTCCACCAAATGGTTTGGACCAGTGCAAAGGGCAGCAGCAATAGGGTCGCTGGTTCAAATCCCAACCACGACACCATCTGCCTGCAGTTTTCATGTTCTCCCTGTTCCTACGTGGGTTTCCTCCAGGTACTCCGGTTTCCTCCCACACTCCAAAGACATGCTGGTAGTTTAATTAGACCGGGTCTAAATATTGGCCAAAATATGTGTATGTGTTTGTAAGCGCGTTGGGACCGTATGGGGTAAAGGTCCGCGAGATGGACACCGGCAGCAAAGTGCGAGTTTGGGGTGGAGGAACTTGACTGGCCTGCACAGAGTCCTGACCTCAGCCTGATAGAACACCTTTGGGATGAATTAGAGCCGAGACTGCAAGCCGTGCCTTCTAGAAGAATGGTCAAACATTCCCATAGACACACTCCTAAACCTTGTGGACGGCCTTCCCAGAAGAGTTGAAGCTGTTATAGCCGCAAAGGGTGGAGCCAACTCAATATTGAACCCTACGGACTAATGCCCCGTACACACGGTCGGAAATTCCGACCACAAAATCCGTCAAATTTTTTTCCGACGGATTTTGTTCGACACTGGTGTTGCATACACACAGTCGGACAAAGTTGTCGGAAAATCCGATCATCCCGAACGTGGCGACGTTCGTTGCCTACGACGGGACTACGTAGAGGCTAGTAGCCAATAGCTTTGGTCTTGTAATGTGATCTGAGCATGCGTGGCACTTTGTCCGTCGGAATTCGCTACACACGATCGGAAAAAGTCCGATCGGACTTTGTTGTCGGAAAATTTGAGAGCAGGATCTCAAATATTTTCCGTCCGATGGAGCCCACACACGGTCGGATTTTCCGACAACATGGTCCGATGGGACATTTTCCGTCGGAAATTCCGACCGTGTGTACGGGGCATAAGACTGGAATGCCATTAAAGTTCATGTGTGTGTAAAGGCAATATAGTGTACTTATAACAATATACACCGCTATTAAAATTATACAAATTTATGCTCAAAATATGAAAAGTACAACCCCATTGGTGTCACGCTTGGCCTATCTACAGTTCCGCAATGCACTGACATTAGGAAGTATAACATTGGCTTTCCCACCCTCCTCTGAGAATATATACATCCTTTGCTGTAGTCACACCAGAAGACTTCAAGATGACAGTAGCGGGGGGGGGGGGTTTAACAGTTATGTCACGACGCTTTTTGTGGGCTCCAACTATCCCACTTTCTCAGGCTCGGTGGGTCTCAGGGAGTTTTCCTGTAATGTAAAAGAACATACTGTATACCATTATATTACCCCCCTTTCCATTGCCCCACAAGTGATTGATTTTTAGGGAGGACCCCGGGGAAGGCAAGGTAGACACATATACTGCAAGACGGTTTATTGGACGGTGAAAGTTTGTGATATGCAGCTATATAGGAAGTAGGAGGAAGGAGGGAGGAAGTGGGGCCTGCCTATGTAATGAGGAAGTACCGCCGCCCCCCTTGCAAGTTTAAATATAGCTACAGGAACAAAAAGTTTGTGATAAGATTACATTGTAATCAAGACACCGGATTCTCTGTAATGCCGCGTACACACGGTCGGAATTCTCGTTGGAAAAAGCTCTGATGGTTTTCCCGTCGGAATTCCGACGGAATTTCGCTCAAACTGTCTTGCCTACACACGGTCACACCAAATTCCGACGGTCAATAACACAGCGGCATAAAACACGTTCGACGGCACTATAAAAGGGAAGTTTAATGCTTCTGAGCATGCGTCGAATTGTTTCCGAGCATGCGTCGGAATTTTGCGTGTCGGAATTGCATACACACGATCGGAAAATCCGATAGAAAGGTTTTTCCGTCGGAAAAATTGAGAACAGGTTCTCAATCCAAAGTCCGTCGGAAATTCCGTCAGAAAAAGACCGATGGGCGTACACACGGTCGGAAAATCCACTGAAAAGCTCCCATCGGACTGTTTCCATCGAAAATTCCGACCGTGTGTACGCCGCATAAGGCCCCTTTCACACGAGGCGGACTCCGCTTCCACAAAGTCCGCCTCCTCAGCGGGAGATCTCTCCGTTGATCTCCACTGAGCCGGCGGATGACAGGTTCCTCTCTGCTCACTGAGCGGGGAGGGGCTTGCGAGCGCCGCTGGTCACAATGGAGAGATCGGATGAAAACGGACAGTGTGTCCGTTTTCATCAGATCTCACCCGATCCGATAGCGACGGATCTGGACGTAGAGCCGTACGTCTGCTTTTGGCGGATCGGACATCAGCGGACATGTCTCCGCTGACATCCGACGCTCCGCAGACTAACATGGACCGCCCGTTCAGGTCAGCCGTCAAAACTGACAGGCGGATCTGAGCGGTCCGATCGCGTGAAAGGGGCCTAATATTTACATGGCCCAGTCTTCCCATAGTTGCTCCAAGTCGTCCTCTAGGCCTGAACACACGAGGAGCCATGAAGCAGCCGTCAGTCACCTTGGACATCTGTCCGTCTGGGGTTGGCGGGAGTCCAGGCAGCACGGCACATAGCTGAACATTCCCTCCGCCGGCAGCGACAATCTTCCCTCTGGGAATAATTCCCGATTGTCACTCACAGGCTGGCCTGTATTTGTTTGCCTGTAGCAGTCAATGAATGAACTTTTCCAACCTCGGCGGCTGTGGAAGAAGCCAAGTTCCAGCCTCGCGCCGACACCAGACAACAACTTGGCGTGGGACGGGAGCGGGGAAAGAGCGGGAGGCTGGGATCTGCGAAGTCTCTCCATGTGAAATCACACCGAGCTGCGGGGAAAGCAAAGGCTTGCAGATTCCACCAATCGCGGGTCGCAACGCTTTATAAATGGAACAAAGATTTTCACTGCACATTCACCGCATTCAGCTCTTGGCCAAATTAGGGGGAAAAAATAAATAAATCACATCGGGAGACATAGATGTCTGACCACCATCTCTCCAGATAGAGGTCTGCATGTCTATGACACAACGAGGGATGAGCTCCCGGTTCGGTCCGGGGTGAGCTTTGCTTGTTGGAGGGGGGCGCTCTTCTAATCGCTGGACTTTTAGCTCGTTTGGCAGACAATGTGACATACAGTACATTGGATTCTATCGTATATGACAGCTTCCTTATTCGGCTGTCAGTTGTTGTGAACCTCTTCCGCCCCCCCAAGCATTCAGATCTTTATAAAGGGGCACCTCTATTAGCATCCAGACCCTCATTAAGAAATACTGTAGCAGGTTTTTTGTGTGTGGTCCCCCATTAGCATCCATACCAGACCCTCATCAAGGAAAAGAGCCTAGTGGTATTTTAGGGGGAACCTCATGCTTTTTTTTTTGTAGGGTCCCCCATTAACATCCATACCAGTCTATCATCCAGGATAAGGGCCAAGTATGTATGAATCCCACACTATTTTATGCGTGGGGTCCCCCATTACCATCCATACCGGGCCCTCATCATGGAAAACTGCCTGGCAGGTATGTTAGGAGGGAACCCTAATGCTTTATTTTTGTAGGGCCCCCTATTAACATCTATACCAGTCCTTCATCAAGGATAAGGGACAGATATCTATTTTTAGGGGGAATCCCCCGATCCTTTGTGTGTGGTCCCCCATTAGCATCTATACCAGACCCTCATCAAGGAAAAGAGCCTAGCGGTATTTTAGGGGGAAACTCGTGCTTTTTTTTTATAGGGTCCCTCATTAACATCCATACCAGTCTTTCATCAAGGATAAGGGCCAGGTATGTATGAATTCCACACTATTTTATGCGTGGGGTCCCCCATTACCATCCATACCGGGCCCTCATCATGGAAAACTGCCTGGCAGGTATTTTAGGAGGGAACCTCATGCTTTATTTTTGTAGGGCCCCCTATTAACATCTATACCAGTCCTTCATCAAGGATAAGGGCCAGGTATCTATTTTAAGGGGGAATCCCCCACTCCTTTGTGTGTGGTCCCCCATCAGCATCCATACCAGACCCTCATCAAGGAAAAAAGCCTAGCGGTATTTTAGGGGGAACCTCATGCTTTTTTTTTTATAGGGTGCCCCATTAACATCCATACCAGTCTTTCATCGAGGATAAGGGCCAAGTATGTATGAATCCCACACTATTTTTTGCGTGGGGTCCCCCATTACCATCCATACCGGGCCCTCATCAAGGAAAACTGCCTGGTAGGTATTTTAGGAGGGAACCCTAATGCTTTATTTTTGTAGGGCCCCCTATTAACATCTATACCAGTCCATCAAGGATAAGGGCCAGGTATTTATTTTTAGGGGGAATCCCCCGATCCTTTGTGTGGGGTCCCCCATTAGCATCCATACCAGACCCTCATCAAGGAAAAGAGCCTAGCGGTATTTTAGGGGGAACCTCATGCTTTTTTTTTATAGTGTCCCCCATTAACTTCCATACCAGACCCTCATCAAGGAAAAGAGACTATTGGTATTTTAGGGGGATCTCATGCTTTTTTTTTTATAGGGTCCCCCATTAACATCCATACCAGTCTTTCATCGAGGATAAGGGCCAAGTATGTATAAATTCCCACACTATTTTATGCGTGGGGTCCCCCATTACCATCCATACCGGGCCCTCATCAAGGAAAACTGCCTGGCAGGTATTTTAGGAGGGAACCTCATGCTTTATTTTTGTAGGGCCCCCTATTAACATCTATACCAGTCCTTCATCAAGGATAAGGGCCAGATATCTATTTTTAGGGGGAATCCCCCGATCCTTTGTGTGTGGTCCCCCATTAGCATCCATACCAGACCCTCATCAAGGAAAAGAGCCTAGCAGTATTTTAGGGGGAACCTCATGCTTTTTTTTTATAGGGTCCCCCATTAACCAGTCTTTCATCAAGGATAAGGGCCAAGTATGTATGAATCCCACACATTTTTTTACGTGGGGTCCCCCATTACCATCCATACCGGGCCCTCATCAAGGAAAACGGCCTGGCAGGTATTTTAGGGGGAACCCCATGATTTTTTTTTGTAGAGTCCCCTATTAACATCTATACCAGTCCTTCATCAAGGATAAGGGCCAGGTATCTATTTTTAGGGGGAATCCCCCACTCCTTTGTGTGGGGTCCCCCATTAGCATCCATACCATACCAGACCCTCATCAAGGAAAACAGCCTGGTGGTATTTTAGGGGGAGCCCAATTATTTTTTTTGTAGAGTCCCCTATTAACATCTATACAATTCCCTTGTCAAGGATAAGGGCCAGGTATTTATTTTTAGGGGGAATCCCCCACTCTTATATGCGTGGGGTCCCCCATTACCATCCATACCGAGCCCTCATCAAGGAAAACAGCCTAGCGGTATTTTAGAGAGAGCCCAATGCTTTTTTTTTTTTAAAGGGTCCCCCATTAACATCTATACCAGTCCTTCATCAAGGATAAGGGCCAAGTGTGTATTTTTAGGGGGAATCCCACACAATTTTTTGCGTGGGGTCCCCCATTACCATCCATACCGGACCCTCATCAAGGATAAGGTATGTATTTTTAGGGGGAACCCCACACTATTTTTTGCGTGGTGTCCCCCATTACCATCCATACCGGACCCTCATCAAGGATAAGGTATGTATTTTTAGGAGGAATCCCATGCTGTGGTTTTTTTTTTTTAGGGGTGGGTCCGACATTATCTTCTATACGGGGCCCTCAGTCACTTTCTATAGAAACAGAAGTAGGCGGCTGGGAACGGTCATTTACCGGCAATTGTTTTTCCTTTGCAACCACCACTTGCTGTAGTAGATTGCAGTGCCAG
Organism: Lithobates sylvaticus; assembly: GCA_028564925.1. Classification (NCBI taxonomy): domain Eukaryota; kingdom Metazoa; phylum Chordata; class Amphibia; order Anura; family Ranidae; genus Lithobates; species Lithobates sylvaticus. Next base: position 185,201,431 of record CM053037.1, on the reverse strand, counting down.
GACACGGTCACCTAGCACCCAGTACTCCTGCCAGCTTGTAGGCAGGCACTCTCCATGCAGCACCCCCCCCCCCCCCCCCCTCACCACCACCTTGCAAGATACCGCAGCCCCCAGGGCAGCTGCCCCTCCTGCCCACCCATTGTCCCAGCTCTGGTAGGTTGTATACATCATACAGATGCACCAATTTAATGGCGGGGTCATCCCCGAGGCGTGTTATGTAAAGGATTTTTGCATTTTTCATTGTTGCCCTTAAAACATAACCAAAATCTCTGCTCCTGCCAAACGAAATGTTTGACAATTTTTGTTGGTACCGTCCCCCTCTCCCCCCCCCCCCCCCCAATTGTTTCACGATTATTTTCCTTATTAGCCTAGAGAGTTGTCATAAGTGTTTTTTCAACATTCGACTCACATTGACTTTAATGGAGTCTGGATTTGGCCCTGAACTTTACTCATGTTCTGTGAATCCGCCTTGAAATGAACCCGCGTACTAGGGCTGAAACAACTAATCGATAACTAATCGATTATGAAATTAATCGATTACTATTTTCATAATCGATTAATCGGCCAGTAACATAATGGGGTTAAAAAAAACTAAAATTAGCCCTTTATAGTACAAAAAGAGCAAATAATCGCTACTGTAAATAATACTTTCACAGTTCTACAGAAAAAATAAATAAACCCTTATGCCGCGTACACGCGATCGGAATTCTCGACGGAAAAGACTCTGACGGTTTTTCCGACGGAATTCCGCTCAAGCTGTGTTGCCTACACACGATCACACCAAATTCCGACGGTCAATAACACAGCGGCATAAAACGCGTTCGACAGCACTATAAAAGGGAAGTTTAATGCTTCCGAGCATGCGTCGAATTGTTTCCGAGCGTGCGTCGGAATTTTGCGTGTCGGAATTGCATACACACGATCGGAAAATCCGATAGAAAGGTTTTCCGTTGGAAAAATTGAAAACAGGTTCTCAATTCAAAGTCCGTCGGAAATTCCGACAGAAAAAGACCGATGGGCATACACACGGTCGGAAAATCCGATGAAAAGCTCCCATCGGACTGTTTCCATCGGAAATTCCGACCGTGTGTACGCCGCATTACAGTAGTGATTACTTGCTTTGCTTGTACTATAAAAGGGCTAATTTTTAGTTTTTTTAACCCCATTATGTTACTAAACGTCTTAGACCTGGTTCACATCTAGGTGTTTTTTTGGTGCTTTTTGCAGAAACGTACTACAGTTCATTTACATGGTTTCCTATGGGACACGTTCACATCTACGCTTTTTTCAGCCGCTGCGTATTTTGAAAGGTTCAGGGACTTTTTTTTTAACACAAAACTGTGCTTTTTTGGTTCAATATACTTCAATGGAGAAGCTGCTGAAATACATTTAATGCGTTTTTGCAGCAACAACAAATTGGCCAAAAAAAAAGAAAAAACGCAAATCGCAGCAAAATCACGTGTGCGCAAAAAACAAAAACGCACAGCAAAAGCACTGCAGAAACAGATCAAAAGCAAACTGCCAAAATGCTGGCCACACAGATCAAATTTCAGACGAGATTATTCAGTCAAAAAAAAAAAATAGAACGAACGTTCTTAAAATGAAATTTTTTGAAGGAAGAAAAAAAAATTTGATCTTTGAGTCTGATGATATTTACCAGATTCACCCTTTAATAGTATATACAGTATATCTCTCCACTAATAGTATATACAGTATATCTCTCCACTAATATTATATACAGTATATATTTCCTCTAATAGTATATACAGTATATCTCTCCACTAATATTATATACAGTATATATTTCCTCTAATAGTATATACAGTATATCTCTCCACTAATAGTATATACAGTATATTTTTCCTCTAATAGTATATACAGTATATCTCTCCTCTAATAGTATATACAGTATATCTCTCCTCTAATAGTATATACAGTATATCTCTCCACTAATAGTATATACAGTATATCTCTCCACTAATAGTATATACAGTATATCTCTCCACTAATAGTATATACAGTATATCTCTCCACTAATATTATATACAGTATATCTCTCCACTAATAGTATATACAGTATATATTTCCTCTAATAGTATATACAGTATATCTCTCCACTAATAATATATACAGTATATATTTCCTCTAATAGTATATACAGTATATATTTCCTCTAATAGTCTATACAGTATATATTTCCTCTAATAGTATATACAGTATATTTCTCCACTAATAGTATATACAGTATATATTTCCTCTAATAGTATATACAGTATATATTTCCTCTAATAGTATATACAGTATATCTCTCCACTAATAGTATATGCAGTATATCTCTCCACTAATAGTATATACAGTATATATCTCTTCTAATAGTATATACAGTATATCTCTTCTGTCTGTTATTCTCAGAGTTGATTCGATTTTTTGCTTCCTAACCATATACAGGGGGTCCCCGACTTACGAACGCCCGACCTACGAACAACCCCTACTTCCGAATGTCTGTTATTCTCAGAGTTGATTCGATTTTTTGCTTCCTAACCATATACAGGGGGTCCCCGACTTACGAACGCCCGACCTACGAACAACCCCTACTTACGAACGGGGCGCTGCGGGGACCCTCCGCCATTTTTTGCCGATTTTCGCCGCCTTGCGTCCGTTCTGCGCATACGCGGCCATACGGAGCCTCGGAAAATGCCGGAAATGTCCGTAATTTGCCGCGCATGCGCAGAACGGCATTAGACGGAACATCGGAAATATCCGGGAATGTCCGTATTTGTCGGTCTGCGCATGCGCGGCCGACTTACGAACATTTCCAACTTCCGTACAGGCGGGCAGTCCCTAACGAGTTCGTAACTCGGGGACCCCCTGTAGTTGGTTATTTATATTTACCATTTCATAGAGATATTTAAGAATAAATTGCCTTTTTTTTAATTTTACATATCAACTAAATTATACACCGCACTTTTTTTTTAAGGTTATTAACCGATTAATCAAAACAATAATCAGCCAACTAATCGATTATGAAAATAATCATTAGTTGCAGCCCTAGCGCGTACGTTCGTCTCATACCCAGATACAACAAAATCCTTTGACTTTCCTGTGTGGCCCATACAGAAGCCTCACTTCTCCCATAGCGGGCCGACAACGCACGTTCGTTCTCCGGTTGATTGTACAAGGAAGTCGTGGTGTGTCTGGTAACAGAGCAGGAAGGGGTTAACTCCGGCAGGAAGGAAGCCAAATGGCACTACATCTTGCTGAGAAGTGCACATTAAAATACTATTTATAAAATGTGGAAGTGATCCCATCTAAAAAACACAAAGAAATATACAGAATATATCCCTGGACACAGCACATATGACTGCGACTTAGCGCCAAACTATCCTCCGAGCGCCGCACACAATAGACGCACTCACCAACGAGCGTCCTCACCCCTCTTATAAAGATTCGGGAGAGTTTTGGTGAAAACGTTGCGTGTGGGGCAGCCTGTTCAGTTCAATGGGCTGCCCTATACATGGGAAATACAGAAAAGAAAAAGAAGTCCCCAGTCAACACTTTTCTAAAAATCGCGCTGCGCTGCTGCGGCACCATGCACATGAGAATATGCACCTTAGCAGATGCATCGGCACCGTTGCATGTCTGCTAAAGGGCATCACGTTTCTCTACATTGGGAAAGTGTTCGCTTTTGGACACGTTCCTAAAAACGTAGAGGCGTGAGCCTGGCCTAAAACGTCCAATTCACTTCCCATGGCGGTGTTACTAATTCACACTATTGTGACCCTTTTACCTGCTAGGAATGAAAGAATGGCGCCCTCAGCTCTGCCCTATGGGCCAATCCCTTATCACATGGTCTGTAAACCCGTTGTGCCCATTATGAGGGGTTCCCACCATCCCTGTGCTGAGTTCCCAGGTCTGTACACCCGCTGTGCCCATTATGAGGGGGTTCCCACCATCCCTGTGCTGAGTTCCCGGGCCTGTGCGCCAGCTGTGCCCATTATGAGGGGTTCCCACCATCTCTGTGCTGAGTTCCCAGGCCTGTGCGCCAGCTGTGCCCATTATGAGGGGATTCCACCATCCTTGTGCTGAGTTGTAGGGTCTGTACACCCGCTGTGCCCATTATGGGGGGTTCCCACCATCCCTGTTCCCGGGTCTGTACACCTGCTGTGCCCATTATGGGGGGTTCCCACCATCCCTGTGCTGAGTTCCCAGGCCTGTGCGCCAGCTGTGCCCATTATGAGGGGATCACACCATCCTTGTGCTGAGTTGTAGGGTCTGTACACCCGCTGTGCCCATTATGGGGGGTTCCCACCATCCCTGTGCTGAGTTCCCGGGCCTGTGCGCCAGCTGTGCCCATTATGAGGGGTTCCCACCATCTCTGTGCTGAGTTCCCAGGCCTGTGCGTCAGCTGTGCCCATTATGAGGGGATCCCACCATCCTTGTGCTGAGTTTCCGGGTCTGTACAACTGCTGTGCCCATTATTAGGGGTTCCCACCATCCCTGTGCTGAGTTCCCAGGCCTTTGCGCCAGCTGTGCCCATTATGAGGGGTTCCCACCATCCTTGTGTTGTCGTGTCTGTACACCCGCTGTGCCCATTATGGGGGATTTCCACCATCCCTGTGCGGGTCTGTGTGCCTATTATGAGGGGTTCCCACCATCCCTGTGCTGAGTACCCAGACCTGTGCGCCAGCTGTGCCCATTATGAGGGGTTCCCACCATCCCTGTGCTGAGTTCCCAGGCCTGTGCGCCATCTGTGCCCATTATGAGGGGTCCCACCATCCCTGTGCTGAGTTCCCAGGCCTGTGCGCCAGCTGTGCCCATTATGAGGGGTTCCCACCATCCCTGTGCCGAGTTCCCGGGTCTATACACCCGCTGTGCCCATTATAAAGGGGTTCCCACTATCGATTTTTTGATATCATGGTAAATGGAGGAGCTGGGAACACCCAACCCTCCCGGGTGGACAGGAGCGGAGCAAGGAATTTTGGGAGCTCTCATAGAAGGATATAGGGGCCGACTCAGCCTGCCAGGCTCCATAAATAATGGGAACAGCACTTTGGGGGGGCAGATCCATTAGCAGAGACCTGCGCACTATAGACGCCATGCTAGTTGCAGGTCGGAGAGGTTACCGCAGAGGTGCGTCCTGACCCAGAACTAGCATGGCTCCCGGGTGCCCCTTAAAGTCTGCTGTAGGGCCCCCCCCCCCCCCCGTGTGTGACGCGCTCCCTGTACTGTCACCCCAGGGGTTAATATTTCCTGTGGAGTCAGAGCAGTGGCGTTGCACAATCAGTGGTGATGAAGCAAGCTGCTCTCTCTCCATCCCTTCGCCCTCATTTCTCTTTTTTTTTTTTTGCACAATGGCCGGGAGGGGGGGAGGGGTCAGTGCTGATGGTGGACCCGAGCTCGCCGTTACCATATGTGGGGAGATTATCGCCCGCAGCCTCGGCCCTCCCACAGCAAACAATCCTTCCTAAATTGGAAGTCCTTGAATGGCCGATGCGATACTTTGTAGCAGAAATTGTTTTTTTTTTTTTGTTTTTTTTACTTTTTCCTCTTTTTGGCTTCTGTGTTGGAATCTCTGTGAGCGGAGTGAAGTTACACCCCCCCCCCCCGCCCTCCCCATCAGTGTTGGGGAATGTGGCCCCTTTACTGCCCACTCTACAGTCCTATTCACTGCGGGGTTCCCACATCACCCCCATGACCTTTGACCTGGCAGCTCACAAAGTTCATTGATTTTTTTTTATCCCCCTCCCTTGGTGATCGGGGGGGGGGGGCGATTACAGCGATCGCTGCCGATCATTACCGTAACTATCGCTGTACGAGGGTGACGGGGCGACTCCGCTGAGCAATCCGGGATTCTATCCAATCACAAGAATACAAATCGCAATGAGCGACGGCGTTTTCCCAGAAGGCCCCAAATTTTTTCTGCGAAACAATATCCGTATTCTCCAAAACAAATCCAATTATTGTCCCTGTGACTCCTTGTAATGGCCTTGATGAGCTCCTGGACCTCTCCTATTCCCCCCTCACCATTTCTTTAGAACAAGCAGTGCACATTAGTTGTGGTCATGTATACTGCTCTGGTGAACTACACATCCCATAATCCACGGGGGTTGTGTATTCTATGTGATGGTTGTATGATGGTGGTGGGGCGATCAGATTGTACAGAGCAACAATAGACATGTACGGTCATTGTGCCCGGTGTCGCACAATGTATGGCGCCCATCAGGCCCGGGCCGTGCCAATTCTGCCAGCTGTGGTGACATCAGAGGTCATGTGACACCGGCTATCCCCCCCCCAGCAGATGCTTCAGACTTCCTGGCCTTAACAACCACGACAAAGCGTGAAATAGCAGAGAGGTCAGAGGGTCTCCTTATGGCGGAATGTGATCCCCGGACTTCCACCAGACCATCCCGGAAAACAAAACATCAGACGCAGAAATAGTCCCGGTACACACAGAGGAACAATTGCTGATGGGATTTGCAGCAACAACAACAAAAGTATCCAAAACTTTTCTTTTAGTTATGTACAGAGCAGAGAAGGGATAAACCCATTGGGGACATTTCCTGTCTCATGGCTAAAACAGGAAGTGAGAGGAAATCCCTCCAAAAGTGAGGAGAGATCTCCTGATAGTTGTCACTGTAGATGTTTAACCCTTTCATCCCCCTGCCTGAAGACCGGGCCACCACCCAGCCCCCGCCTGCAGACTGGGCCACGAATCAACCCTCCTGCCAGCAGACCGGGCCACCACCAAGCCCCCCCGCCTGCAAACCATACAACGCCCCCCCCCCCTGCAGACCGGGACACCACCCAGCCCCCCCCACCTGCAGACCGTGCAACGCCCCAGCCCCCCCGCCTGCAGACCAGGCCACCACCTACAGACCAAACTGCCACACAGCCCCCCGCCTGCAGACCATGCAACAACCCAGCCCCCTAGCCTTCAGACCATACCGCCGCCCAGCCCCCTGCCTGCAGACCATGCAACGCCCCAGCCCCCTGCCTTCAGACCATACCGCCACCCAGCCCCCTGCCTGCAGACCATGCAACGCCCCAGCCCCCTAGCCTTCAGACCATACCGCCACCCAGCCCCCTGCCTGCAGACCATGCAACGCCCCAGCCCCCTGCCTGCAGACCGAGCCACCACCCAGTCTGCCGCCTGCAGACCGAGCCACCACCCAGTCTGCCGCCTGCAGACCGGGCCACCACCCAGCCCCCTGCCTGCAGACCCTGCCACCACCCAGCCCCCTGCCTGCAGACCCTGCCACCACCCAGCCCCCTGCCTGCAGACCGGGCCACCACCCAGCCTCCTGCCTGCAGACCGTGCAACCAACCCACCCCCCCTGCCTGCAGACAGGGCAACCAACCAGCCCCCTGCCTGCAGACCGTGCAACCACCCAGCCCCCCCGCCCACCTTGCCTACATGCCTGTAGATTATGACATAGACCAGATTCTTGCCTGCAGGTTGGGCCACTGTTCTGGCACATGCAAGCTCTTCAAAAAAAAAGCCAAACATAATTGCATTGTTGGTGCCTAGCGAGAGCTCCCCTCTGCAAACCCTGCACACAGCAAGCCCCGCCCCCCCTGCCAGCCTCATTTCAACTTTCACCAAATTTCAGTGATCACACCAACCAAACTGAACAATTCGTTGTGATCTGGGGACATATGGAATAATACAAAGGCTGTCTATGTGTCCATTTCTCGTTTACTCTCTACAGGTCTTCATAGTTCAGCCTGAGCCTGGGGGGGGGGGGGGGGGGGGTCTTATTCTGGAACTTGTGGTGCCTGGGGACACAGACGGGCCGGCCTACATTCTTGCTGCTCACTCTGCAGATGTGGTTTGTTTTCTCCTGCTTTACATTAAACAAGCAGGAAGCAGCATTGCATAGACATCCACCATCCGCTCTTCCTTATAAGGACATTTCTAGACCTGCCAATGTCGGGGGGGGGGGGGGGGGGGGGGCCTGGCGGGCCGGGTGACCCCGAGGACAAACAGCCGGACAATGGGCTCGGCAGGGGAGCTGACACTCGTTTACACAGCAAATGCTGGGACTCCCAGTTGTATCTGCATGGAGTGTGTTTGTGTGATGTTCTGCTTGTGCTCTCACAGCAACAAGCCAGTGCTAGGCAGGAAACACTGGGAGCATGCTGATCTCTTCATCTATGGGAAGATCTCTGGGTGCTCCTATGGCCTTCACTGGCCTGGGCCATGTAAGGAACCAACAAGGGGCGGAGCTCAGAACCCCCCCGAAACACACTGCCTGCTTTTCATTGGCTCCAGAGTTTGAGCCATTTTGTAAATACAGATGATGTAGGATGTCTGGACTGGCTGGGACATGTAGTCCTCTCCCCCATTATACGGGGCGTGAGGAGCCGCCGATACACGTGCAGGAGAATCGTTCATTAAAGGTGAACTCCGGGCTGATATTGAAGATACAAATCAGAGCAGCTCTGCAAGTATTGATACATTATTACAAGCAGTTCCTGAATGTGACCTGGTATCAGTTCCCCGTACAGCAGAACATGGGTGAGAGGGGAGGAAGCAGCAGCACAAGGAGCCAATCAGTTCATGTGCTGACAAGAAGCATGCTGATAGGAGGAGAGATCGGAGTGACCGAGAGATGACCTCATCACTGTGCTGCTTCTACTTTCACTGTCCAGTCACAGGCTGGGGAGACCTGGGCTCAGAGGAAGTGGGACGACTGTTGCTGGGCCAGCACACTGAGGACATCATCCAGTGGTACTGCAGGGGAAATCTCTGGATTGAACAGGATATTGCAGCAAAAGCTGGTTTTATATCTTCTGTTTTGCTGGCATACTGCTTTAAAGGTGAACTTTTGCTTTGTCCAATGTCCATTCACTTTCACAGCCCCCCCCCCCCCAGCAGACAGACTCCGCCTTCCTTGACTGCTTTGTAGAATTGGTAAGCAATGCCAGGGGGGCATTTCCAGGGACACGGCTGGTCATCTGATGGCAACGTCTGTTATTCTTAAAACGGATCTTTCCATCTATTAAATCTTCTGCCCTTGTTGTTGTTTTAACTTTTGGATAGTAAAACATTTTTTTTTTTTTCTGCCAGTAAATCCCTTATACAGCCCACTTCCCGTTTCTTGTCTGGTCATTAGCCTAGGCGGCTGACAACATGCACAGCTCTCTTTCTCTCACGCTCGAGTTTGCCAGGAAAGGAGGGGGGATGAGTCATAAGAGGGCCAATGAGAGCGGCAGAGCTGGGAGGTGTGCCTCTGTGTAAATCCAGGAAGTGAACAGGCAGCAGCTTCAGCTGCCCACAGTTAAAATGGCCGCAGCCAGACTCAGTGGAGGGAGATTTCTGCAGCATATTTGGCAAGTAAAAATGAAAAAAAAAAAAAAAAAAACTAACGTTTAATCCTAATCTATAAATAAATATGTTTTGAGATACACTTTAAAAACTTGCCTACTGAGCACTTTCACCCCCTTCCTGCCCAGCGCTGTCACACTTTGAATGACAATTTCGCAGTCATGCTACACTGTACTCATATGCATTTTTTTTCACACAAATAGAGCTTTCTGGTGGTATTTAATCACTACTGGGGTTTATATTTTTTGCTAAATAAACTAAAAAATTAATTTTTGGGGAAAAAAATACATTTTTCATAGTTTGTTATAAAATTTTTCAAACAGGTAATTTTTCTCCTTCACTGATGGGCACCGATGAGGCCGCACTGATGGGCACCGATGAAGCTGCATGAGGCCGCACTGATTGGCAGCACTGTGAGGCCACACTAGTGGGCACTGGTGGGCACACCCTGATTATCAGTGTAGATGTGATGCGGAGCCTTCATGACTGAAAGAACTGAAATCCAATTAATGAAATTGCTGGGGCCAGGGACAGTTGGGCTGGGGAGCAAAGTGCTAGATGATGCTGGGTGTTCTCCAGCCAGGAAATGAGGTGGGGCTCTATCTGACTTGCTGCAGCTTTTAATGCACATGGTGAGAAGCTCACAGTGTGCAGTGAAATCAGAGGAAGCCATTTCAGTCCAGGAGAGGAGCCGCTACAACTGTGCAATAATTGAGCTGGGGCTCAGATAGAAGACTGAAGGGGGGGCCGATATCAGACTGAAGGGGAGGCCGGGGGTCAGATATCAGACTGAAGGGGGGGGGCGGGGGTCAGATATCAGACTGAAGGGGGGGGGGCTGGGGGTCAGATATCAGACTGAAGGGAGGGGCTGGGGGTCAGATATCAGATAGAAGGGGGGGGCGGGGGGTCAGATAGAAGACTGAAGGGGGGGGCTGGGGGTCAGATATCAGACTGAAGGGGGGGCCGGGGGGTCAGATAGAAGACTGAAGGGGGGGCCGGGGGTCAGATATCAGACTGAAGGGGAGGCCGGGGGTCAGATATCAGACTGAAGGGGGGGCCGGGGGTCAGATATCAGACTGAAGGGGGGGCCGGGGGTCAGATAGCAGACTGAAGGGGGGGCCGGGGGTCAGATATCAGACTGAAGGGGAGGCCGGGGGTCAGATATCAGACTGAAGGGGGGGCCGGGGGTCAGATATCAGACTGACGGGGAGGCCGGGGGTCAGATATCAGACTGAAGGGGGGGCCGGGGGTCAGATATCAGACTGAAGGGGAGGCCGGGGGTCAGATATCAGACTGAAGGGGGGGCCGGGGGTCAGATATCAGACAGAAGGGGGGGCCGGGGGGCAGATATCAGACTGAAGGGGAGGCCGGGGGTCAGATATCAGACTGAAGGGGGGGCCGGGGGTCAGATATCAGACAGAAGGGGGGGCCGGGGGTCAGATATCAGACTGAAGGGGAGGCCGGGGGTCAGATATCAGACTGAAGGGGGGGCCGGGGGTCAGATAGAAGACTGAAGGGGGGGCCGATATCAGACTGAAGGGGAGGCCGGGGGGTCAGATATCAGACTGAAGGGGGGGGGGGGGCGGGGGTCAGATATCAGACTGAAGGAGGGGGGCTGGGGGTCAGATATCAGACTGAAGGGAGGGGCTGGGGGTCAGATATCAGATAGAAGGGGGGGGCGGGGGGTCAGATAGAAGACTGAAGGGGGGGGCTGGGGGTCAGATATCAGACTGAAGGGGGGGCCGGGGGTCAGATAGAAGACTGAAGGGGGGGCCGGGGGTCAGATATCAGACTGAAGGGGAGGCCGGGGGTCAGATATCAGACTGAAGGGGGGGCCGGGGGTCAGATATCAGACTGAAGGGGGGGCCGGGGGTCAGATAGAAGACTGAAGGGGGGGCCGGGGGTCAGATATCAGACTGAAGGGGAGGCCGGGGGTCAGATATCAGACTGAAGGGGAGGCCGGGGGTCAGATATCAGACTGAAGGGGAGGCCGGGGGTCAGATATCAGACTGAAGGGGGGGCCGGGGGTCAGATATCAGACTGAAGGGGAGGCCGGGGGTCAGATATCAGACTGAAGGGGGGGCCGGGGGTCAGATATCAGACAGAAGGGGGGGCCGGGGGGCAGATATCAGACTGAAGGGGAGGCCGGGGGTCAGATATCAGACTGAAGGGGGGGCCGGGGGTCAGATATCAGACAGAAGGGGGGGCCGGGGGTCAGATATCAGACTGAAGGGGAGGCCGGGGGTCAGATATCAGACTGAAGGGGGGGCCGGGGGTCAGATAGAAGACTGAAGGGGGAGGCCGGGGGTCAGATATCAGACTGAAGGGGGGGCCGGGGGTCAGATAGAAGACTGAAGGGGAGGCCGGGGGTCAGATATCAGACTGAAGGGGGGGCCGGGGGTCAGATATCAGACAGAAGGGGGGGCCGGGGGTCAGATATCAGACTGAAGGGGAGGCCGGGGGTCAGATATCAGACTGAAGGGGGGGCCGGGGGTCAGATAGAAGACTGAAGGGGAGGCCGGGGGTCAGATATCAGACTGAAGGGGGGGCCGGGGGGTCACATAGAAGACTGAAGGGGAGAGGGAGGATTTCAGTCTCCCGCACTCTTCATCCTCGGCTATGGCTGGAATCTCCCCCTCATCACAGCGAGGGTTTCTCCGGCGGGGGGGGGGGGTCATTCTCTGCACAGAGAACAAACACAGACAATGGAGTTTCGCCTACAGAATTCCATTGCTATGAGCACTCTGCTCCTGTGCCAGGTACGGCTCTCCTCCTATTCTCCGATGACCGCGCCCGCCACACCGCACCGGCGCAGTCCCTGCAAGTGCCAAGGGAGAATTCCAGGCCGCGTCCAGCTCTGCGCTGGCGGATGATTGGCTACGAATCTTTCCCGTTAGCGGACACACCCAAAACTTCCCGAGACGAGCCGCCTGGTATTTGGCGGGATGTACAGCGAACGCACTACCGCCTCTTCTATGGGGGAGGGGGGGGGGGGAAAGAAACCCCCATCCCTAAAAATCTCATCTTTAATATGTTCATCTCAGTTCAAAATTCACTTTTTAAATCTGCAGCTTCCATTAAAATCATCCCTGGCGATCCCGCCATGGAGGTTACTTCCTGTTATGGGGGTGACCAGGCTCCGCCCCCTGTGTCCTAATTGTGTCCCTGGTGTTGTCACCCAGACAGAGACTACAAGGGGCCTTTTCAGCACACATGGTACTCATCGCAAATCCTGGGGTACGACTTGGCGTCTGACTTTGCAGTCCCAAGTCGCAGGACAAGTCGCACAAGTGTGAAAGCTGAACTCCAGGCAGATATAAAAAAAGACCCAAAATGAATGCGATTCTGTAATCATTAATACTTTGTTAAGTCCCTGAATGTGACCTGGTATCCAAACAGTCCCTGTACAGCAGAGCCGGGGTGTGAGAGGAAGAAGCAGCACAAGGAGCCAATCGGTTGATTTACTAATGATAAGCGGGCAGAGTGACGGAAAGAGGAGCTCATGGCTTTGCTGCTTCTCCTTTCAGAGTCCCAGTCACAGGTTGGGGTGACCTGGGCTCAGAGGAAGTGGGTTGAATGATGCCGGCCATCACCCTGAGGACATCGGAACAGAAAAAAAAAAAAGGTACTGCAGGGGAAATCTCTGCACTGAAGGTGAAGTTTGCAGCAGAAGCTGGTTTTGTTTTAGGGCCAGTTCACACCTCATGCAGTCCTTTTCCTGCACCAAAAACGCATGGAAAGTGGGTTATATGGCATAGTTCACACCAGTGCTTGCAGTTCCCGGGGCGTACGAGTTCCAGGAAAGATAAAAGTAGAACAGCCTGTATTTTTCCTGCACTGGAACGCTGTAAAAAGCATAAAAAACACACTGTATAACACATGTCCTTATTTAGGTTATTTAGCAGTTCACACCACATGCAGTCCAGTGCGTTTTTGTTCGGCATCAAAAACGCATGGAAAGTAGGTTATATGGTTCCCAATGGCATAGTTCAAACCAGTGCAGTTTGTTCCAGGGCTTTTCAGTTCCAGAAAAAAAAAAAAAAAAGTAGAACAGGTTGCATATTTCCTGCACTGGACTGTACTGGAAGGCTGTAAAATGCATCAAAAACGCACTGGACCCTAGTATAGCGAAAAAATAAATAAAAAAGCACCTTGAATGCACCCGGAAACTCATCAAAATCGCACCGGAACGCATCAAAAACGCGCATGCAGAAACGTATCCAGAACGGATCTGGAGTGCATTTTTTGTGGTATGAACCGACCCTTAAAGTTAAAGCGGAGCTCCACCCTAAAGTGGAACTTCCACTCATCGGAACCCCCCCCCCCCCCCTCCAGTGCCACAATTGCCACCTTTCAGTGGGGAGGGGGGGGGGTGCAGATACCTGTATAATACAGGTATCTGCACCCACTTCCGGGTGTAGATAGATTCTGCGGCTAATACGCCACTTCCTGCGGGGGCCCCCCGCTGCCTGCTGGGAAACACACGGATCCCAGAGACAGCAGGGACCGCCCTTATTGCGCAGCGCGACTGGCGGGAGGGAGTAGGGAATTCCCATACTGAAGATGGCGGCGGCAGCACCCGAGAGCCGATCGACAGAACGTCTTCGGGTGCCGACATCGCGGGCGTGCTGGACGGGTCAGTGTCCATATTTTAAAAGTCAGAAGCTGCAGTAATTGTAGCTGCTAACTTTAAAAAAAAAATAAAAATTGCGGGTCTCCCTCTTTAAAGTGGAGGGCCACCCTAAAAAAAAAAAAAAAAAAAGAGCATTAATATTTTTGAAAAAAATAAAAATAAATAATAATTTAAAAAAAAAAAACATTTTTTTTACCTGAATTGAAATCCCTGTTGCTAGGCAGTCTTCCTAATCTGCCTCCTTCCTACTCCGCGGTGATCTTCGTTCTTCTGTCCTCCGCCGCGTTGTCTTCTGGGTAATGGGGCGTGCTGTGTTCTGGGAACTGTGTGTTCCCTAACACAGAGCGTCCCATTCACAAAGCGTTGCGCGACTCGCGCATGCGCAGTAGGAAACGGGCAGTGAAGCCGTAGTCTCCACTCCCTTTTTTCCTTACTGAGGATGGCGGCGCTGGGACCGGAGCTCCAACGGACATCTCGGCCTCCACGGCCGACATCGCGGGCGCCTTGGGAGGGTAAGTGTACTTATTAAAAGTCAGCAGCTACTTTTTTGTAATTCACTGGAATTCACTGGGGGGGAATTCACTGGACTGCATCAAAAACGCGCATGCAGAAAAGCACCTGGAACGCACGCGGACTGCGTTTCTATGGTGTGAACTGACCCTCAATGGACTCTTCATTTTTATCTCGTCATTTTTGCTGGAGTTCTGCTGGGTTCTCAGTCCGGAGTCCGGTGCGGTTTTGTTCACCAGTTGCACCTAAACCGGACCCAAAAAATAAAAAAAATTAAAAAATAAAAATAAATAAAAAACACACAGGACCCTTTTTTCCCCGGACATGTGTGAACCGACTCCATTGAAAGCCGGTCCGATTCACATGTTATGCGAATCGGATGTGGTGAAAAGCGCATCCGATTCGCATATATGTGAACCGAGCCTTCAGGTGATAGTTTCAATTTCATGGCACTCTCCGTCATCCTGAAAATGTACAATTCTGTAGTGATACAATGTATCCTTCCTTTTGTGAATATACAAAACAGGAATCCATTGTTCTGTATGAGAAGTTCAGTCACCAGAAATCCCAAAATTACAGTATCTGAGAAAAGTAAGTACACCCCTCACATTTTTGTAAATATTTTCTTCTATCTTTTCATGTGACAACACTGAAGAAATGACACTTGTCTACAATGTAAAGTAGTGAGTGTACAGCTTGTATAACAGTGTAAATTTGCCGTCCCCTCAAAATAACTCAACACACAGCCATTAATGTCTAAACCGCTGGCAACAAAAGTGAGTACACCCCTAAGTGAAAATGTCCAAATTGGGCCCAATTAGCCATTTTCCCTCCCCGGAGTCATGTGACTCATTGGTGTTACAAGGTCTCAGGTGTGAATGGGGAGCAGGTGTGTTAAATTTGGTGTTATCGCTTCTCACTCTCTCATACTGGTCACTGGAAGTTCAACATGGCACCTCATGGCAAAGAACTCTCTGAGGATGTGAAAAAAAGAATTGTTTCTCCACATAAAGATGGCCTAGGCTATAAGAAGATTGACAAGACCCTGAAACTGAGCTGCAGCACGGTGGCCAAGACCATACAGCGGTATAACAGGACAGGTTCCACTCAGAACAGGCCTCACCATGGTCCACCAAAGAAGTTGAGTGCACGTGCTCAGCGTCAAATCCAGAGGTTGTCTTTGGGAAATAGACGTATGAGTGCTGCCAGCATTGCTGCAGAGGTTGTAGGGGGGGGGGGGGGTCGGCCTGTCGGTGCTCAGACCATACGCCGCACACTGCATCAAATTGGTCTGCATGGCTGTCGTCCCAGAAGGAAGCCTCTTCTAAAGATGATGCACAAGAAAGGCTGCAAACAGTTTGCTGAAGACAAGCAGACTAAGGACATGGATTACTGGAACCATGTCCTGTGGTCTGATGAGACCAAGATAAACTTATTTGGTGTCAGATGGTGTCAGGCGTGTGTGGGGGCAACCAGGTGAGGAGGACAAAGACAAGTGTGTCTTGTCTACAGTCAGGCATGGTGGTGGGAGTGTCATGGTCTGGGGCTGCATGAGTGCTGCTGGCACTGGGGAGCTACAGATCATTGAGGGAACCATGAATGCCAACATGTACTGTGACATACTGAAGCAGAGCATGATCCCCTCCCTTCAGAGACTGGGCTGCAGGGCAGTATTCCAACATGATAACCACCCCAAACACACCTCCAAGACCACCACTGCCTTGGTAAAGAAGCTGAGGGTAAAGGTGATGGACTGGCCAAGCATGTCTCCAGACCTAAACCCTATTGAGCATCTGTGGGACATCCTCAAACGGAAGGTGGAGGAGCGCAAGGTCTCCAACACCCACCAGCTCTGTGATGTCATCATGGAGGAGGGGAAGAGGACTCCAGTGCCAACCTGTGAAGCTCTGGTGAACTCCATGCCCAAGAGGGTTAAGGCAGTGCTGGAAAATAATGGTGGCCACACAAAATATCGACACTTTGGGCCCAATGTGGACATTTTCACTTGGGGGTGTACTAACTTTTGTTGCCAGCGGTTTAGACATTAATGGCTGTGTGTTGAGTTATTTTGAGGGGACGGCAAATTTACACTGTTATACAAGCTGTACACTCACTACTTTACATTGTAGACAAGTGTCATTTCTTCAGTGTTGTCACATGAAAAGATAGAAGAAAAGATTTACAGAAATGTGAGGGGTGTACTTACTTTTTTCTATATACTGTATATAATAAACCAGAATGGGGAATTTATAGAGGACACAGATAAGGAACCCCCCGGGGGGGGGGGGGGGGGGGGATGGGTCTATATGAAGAACACTCTCCTCCATCCGTCTTCTGTAGTTCTCGGGGGTCATGAAGGAATGGCTCCACCCGGAATCCTGCAGGGAGGATTGAAGAAGTTTTTATATTTTGTTATGAAAGAGATTTGCTTCATTTTATTCATGTAGTATTGGTGTTTTTTTTTTTTGGGGGGTGGCGGGTTCGGTACTTTTTGGCCCATTTCACAATTTAAATCCCGGTTGACATTTAATGGCAATCATGAACCTGTCACGTTTTTTTTTTTATATATTGTTGATCTCCTGCAGCCTCTTGGCATCCACTTCCTGTCTCCATGAACTCCAGTGATGGATGCGTGACATTTCTCAGGGCGGGTTTCCCGATGGTGACAACGATGGATCAGGTCTGTGGAATGTGAGCTGAAATGGCCCCTTGTGGTGACAACACAAGGGACACAATTAGGAGACAGGGGGCGGAGCCTGGTCACCCCCATAACAGGAAGTAGCCTCCATGGCGGGATCACCAGGGATGATTTTAATGGAAGCTGCAGATTTAAAAAGTGACTTTTGAACAGGGGGGGGGGGGGACATATTAAAGTTTATATGAGCCCCACGTGTCGTCTCCATTGGAAGCCCATGTGACAGGGTGACAACGCTGGAGAACAAATGTGAGACCGGGAAGCGTTGTCACCCTATAACAGGAAGTGCCTGACCAAGGTATCTTCATGGCAGGATCACCAAGAATTGTTTTAAATGAAAGATGGAATTTTAAAAGGCATAGTCTAGTTTTGGGGCTGTTTCAGGTTATAATCATATTTAAAAAGGTCTAACAGCTCCACAGCCAGAGTTCTGTGAATGGGAAGACTACAAGTCCCATCCTCCATTAGAAGAACCGACAAATCACACACAAGGCAGTGGTGTCACCGCATTTGTAGTCTGTTGCTGACTCCCCCCCCCCCCCCCCCCCCCCCCCCCCCCCCCCCCCATCCTCCAGACCAGGGCTCTCCAGCTGTTGCGGAACTACATGTCCCATGAGGCCTTGTACAACTCTGACATTCACAGATATGACTAGGCATGATGGGAAGTGTAGTCCCTGAACGACTGGTGGGCCGTAGTTTGGAGACCCCTGACCCCAGACAGACCGGGGCTGGAATGTAAACAATGCAGGGGCCTGAGCATCGCACCTGAGATGTACTGATCACAGTTGCAATGCTCTGCAGACTTTAATGCAAAGTGTACTGAGAGCAGTGGCGATGTTCTGCAGGCTTGAATGCAGGAAAAGCTAATCAAGGTCGCAAAGCTCTGCAGCCTTCAATGCAATGACTGTGGTTTTGATGCGCTGCAAGTTTCAATGCAAAAAACGCACTAATTGCGGCTGCCATGCAAAATGCACCAATCCCAGTTGTGATGCTCTGCAGTCTTCAATGCAATGATGGCGGTCACGATGCTCTGCAGACTAACAAAACGCAGTGACTGCTGTTGCGATGCTCTGCAAGCTTCAATGCAATGATCGCAGTTGTGATGCTCTGCAGACTTACAAAACACAATGACTGCGGTTGGAATGCTCTGCAAGGTTCAATGCAAAACGCACTAATTGCGGCTGCAATGCAAAATGGACTGATCCCAGTTGTGATGCTCTGCAGGCTTCAAAGCAAAACATGAGGATTGTGGATTCAAAGCTCTGCAGCCTTCAATGAAAATATCGCAGTTGGGAAGCACTGCAGCCTCCAATGCAATGATTGCAGTTGCGATGCTCTGCAGACTTACAAAACACAATGACTGCGGTTGCAATGCTCTGCAAGGTTCAATGCGAAACGCACTAATTGCGGCTGCAATGCAAAATGGACTGATCCCAGTTGTGATGCTCTGCAGGCTTCAAAACATAAGGATTGTGGTTTCAAGGCTCTGCAGGCTTCAATGCAATGATCGCAGTTGTGATGCTGTGCAGACTGAGAAAACGCCCTGACTGTGGTTGCGATGCTCTGCAAGCTTCAATGCAAACCGCACTAATTGCGGCTACAATGCAATGGTCACTTTTGTGAAGCACTGCAGCCTTCAATGCAATGATCGCAGTTGTGATGCTCTGCAGCCTTCAATGCAATGATCGCAGGTGTGATGCACTGCAGCCTTCAATGCAATGATCGCAGTTGTGATGCTCTGCAGCCTTCAATGCAATGATCGCAGTTGTGATGCTCTGCAGCCTTCAATGCAATGATCGCAGTTGTGATGCTCTGCAGCCTTCAATGCAGTGGTTGCAGTTGTGATGCTCTGCAGGCTTCAATGTAAAGATTGCAGTTGAGATGCTCTGCAGACTTACAAAACTCAATGACTGCGGTTGCAATGCTCTACAAGGTTCAATACAAAAACGCACTAATTGCGGCTGCAATGCAAAATGGACTGATCCCAGTTGCGATGCTCTGCAAACTCCAATGCAATGATCGCAGTTGCGATGCTCTGCAGCCTTTGATGCAGAACGCCCTAATCACGGTTGCAATGCTTGCAGGCTTCAAAGCAAAAAAAAAAAACACGCTGATCGTGGTTGCAAAGCGCTGCAGACTTCAGCGCGCTGGCTGCGCTTGCGATGCTCTGCAAGCTTCAATGCAAAACGAACCAATCATGGGTGCAATGCTCTGCAGGCTTCAATGGAGAATTTCAGACAATGCACATATTTTGCATTCTTGCACACAGTGGAATGTGCCTTTAAATATATTGGAAGTGAACCTCTGGAGTGAGATGGGTAAAGCTTCTTCTCTGGGATTGGAGTGACTTTGGGGGTTCCCATGTCGTCAAGGACAAGCCGTGACTCGGGGGGTCCCCGCAGAGCGCGGTGGGCACCTAGATATGGCGGCGCTCCGCCCTGCAGCCACTACAATGGATGCAGTAATGTTCCAGGAATGTCAGGCAGCTGGCAGCGGCTCCGCAGTGCTCTCGGGGACGGGGAGGGGTGAGCAGCCGGTTCACACAGAAAACTTTTCCGAAGTTTCACCTTATAAGGGCAGAGCCAGGGAAGAGGAAGTTTCCGATTGGCCGTGTCCCTGGCTGCATTTTATAACCATTTAAAAACAAAAAGGGCCCATCCAGCTGGGTTCATGGCATGGCTGGATCTAAGGGGGTGCTCCAGCCCCCCCCCCCCCCCCCCCAGATTTCAATTGCGCCCCACTGACCTTCCATCCTCTGCCCCCCCCCCGACATTTTTTACCGCACCCCCACATCAGACAGGCTAGATCCGCCCCCCCGGCTACATTCATGAGAACGAACGATTTTCCCCGCGCCGGGTCTGCAGCGTTCGCCGCCCTTTCTCCGATGAAAAGACGTCGGAAACTTCAATTTGCAGTTATAGTTTAAGGCTCGGTTTCCACTATTGCGACCTGAATGTCGTGCGATTTTTGCCTGCGATTTGGATGCGACTTGAAGCCATGCCTGTGTATTCTTGACGTCTATGGACCTCAAGTCGCATCAAAGTGGGACCAAAGTAGTGCAGGGACTACTCTGAAGTCAAATCGCACAGATAAGAAGGGTACTCGTTAGAAATCATGGGATACGACTTGTCGCATGACAAGGCGCAATAAGTGGTGACCGAGCCCCCCCCCCCCCCCCCACACACACACAGAATGACACTTTGCTGTCCCATATTGCCAGCAGCGTCCATACATCAGGAGGGTGGGGGGTCATACGAGGACAGGAAGTCACAGTTGTATTATTATATATTCTTACATATTTGTTAATAATTTGATACTTGTTTTTTTTCTTCATTGTTACATTGTATTGAGAGGAGGAGGAGGAGGGCACTCCCTGCACTGTGTGTATAAAAGGGGCAAAATCAA
This sequence comes from Lithobates sylvaticus, assembly GCA_028564925.1. Taxonomy (NCBI): domain Eukaryota; kingdom Metazoa; phylum Chordata; class Amphibia; order Anura; family Ranidae; genus Lithobates; species Lithobates sylvaticus. The sequence continues at coordinate 185,180,860 of CM053037.1, read as the reverse complement.
TAGGGAGTGCGATGGGGTCGCGTCTACGCGGGGCATGCGGGGGTCGCGTCTACGCGGGGAGTGCGATGGGTTTTGCGTCTACGTGGGGCATGCGGGGGTCGCGTCTACGCGGGGAGTGCGATGGGGTCGCGTCTACGTGGGGAGTGCGATGGGGTCGCGTCTACGTGGTGGAGTGCGATGGGGTCGCGTCTACGTGGTGGAGTGCGATGGGGTCGCGTCTACGTGGTGGAGTGCGATGGGGTCGCGTCTACGTGGTGGAGTGCGATGGGGTCGCGTCTACGTGGTGGAGTGCGATGGGGTCGCGTCTACGTGGTGGAGTGCGATGGGGTCGCGTCTACGTGGTGGAGTGCGATGGGGTCGCGTCTACGTGGGGAGTGCGATGGGGTCGCGTCTACGTGGGGAGTGCGATGGGGTCGCGTCTACGTGGTGGAGTGCGATGGGGTCGCGTCTACGTGGTGGAGTGCGATGGGGTCGCGTCTACGTGGTGGAGTGCGATGGGGTCGCGTCTACGTGGGGCGTGCGATGGGGGTCGCGTCTACGTGGTGGAGTGCGATGGGGTCGCGTCTACGTGGTGGAGTGCGATGGGGTCGCGTCTACGTGGTGGAGTGCGATGGGGTCGCGGCTACGCGGGGAGTGCGATGGGGTCGCGGCTACGCGGGGAGTGCGATGGGGTCGCGTCTATGCGTGGGTCGCGTGTACGTGGGGCGTGCGGGGGTCGCGTCTACGTGGGGCGTGCGGGGGTCGCGTCTACGTGGGGCGTGCGGGGGTCGCGTCTACGCGTGGGGCGCGTCTACGTGGGGCGTGTCTACGGAGAATTCTTCTAAAAACACATACACACAGGAAGACATTAGCACTGCCTACAGTAGCTGCCAATCCGGGGCCCCTAGGCAACCGGTACCAGAAGACTCTATAGAAATCAATTGACTGGCACAGAATGTTAATGGGGGGGGGGTCTGTCCACCTCCATCCTTCGCATTCCCAGAATCCCTCCACAACAGGATTCGCTCTCCTGGGATCTCTGCCATCACTGAGCTGCCAAATGGCAGAAAACTGTGATGTGTAAGGGCAGCCCGGGGACAGGAGGGGGGGAGGGGTGTGAGGGGGTTAAAGCAGAACTCCGGGATAATAAATCCAATCGGTCATGCGACTTCTTCTAGAATCTTCTTCCAGATCTGTGCAGTAATCCAGTGTGAGGCTTCCTGTAATAAAGACCGCTCACTGCTGCTCCCTTTTTGTGCAGGAGGACTGGTCTTGTCTCCGCCCCCTCTGTGGTCGGTGGAGCCTCCTGGGCCCCTCCCATAGCTCCGCTCTCTCTCTCCCCTTTTGCAGGGGGACTGGTCAAGTCTATGCCCCCTCCTGTAGTGGGTGGAGCCTCCTGGGTCCCTCCCATAGCTCTGCTATCTCCTTGTGCAGGGGGGCTGGTCTTGTCTCTGCCCCCTCCTGTAGTGGGTGGAGCCTTCTGGCCCCTCCCATAGCTCTGCTCTCTCTCCCCTTTTGCAGGGGGACTGGTCTTGTCTCTGCCCCATCCTGTAGTGGGTGGAGCCTCCTGGGCCCCTCACATAGTTCTGCTCTCTCTCCCCTTTTGCAGGGAGATTGATTTGGTCTCTGCCCACTCCTGTAGTGGGTGGAGCCTCCTGGCCCCTCCCATAGCTCTCTCTCCCCCCCTTTTGCAGGGGGACTGGACTTCTCTCTGCCCCCTCCTGTAGTGGGTGGAGCTCCTGGCCCCTCCCATAGCTCTGCCCTCTCTCCCCTTTTGCAGGGGGACTGGGTTTGTCTCTGCCACCCCTCCTGTGTGGCTATTGAGGAATATATAGTTTTTGTGTCCGTCGCATTTCGCTTTACGTAAACCCAAATTCTATATTTCCGTAGATCTGGCACCGTGTTTCACTGTAACGCACTTGAAGCAAATGGTTTTATTTGTGAGTCAGTTGCAAAGTTTCTTACCTGGAGATCCTGCCATTAACAGCATTTGTTTCAGGCTGACAACACCAAGCCACTGCCTCACACTTCTCAGACTCCCATACATGCTCCTTTTGGTTGACCGTTAGACTTCCTATCCAACAGACCCAATGAGTAGTCCACCGGCCAACTGAAGGATTGCACATGGCAGGCTGACAACGCTGTTGTAAATGTGAGGCAGTGGGTAAGTGTTGTCAGACTTAAACAGGAAGTGCTGTTACTGGCAGGATCTCCAGGTGAGACATCTTGGCACCACGTCTCACTGTATACAGCGTTCTTATGCAAATTGTTTTTAAATGAGAATCTGTTGAGTTTCTTACCTGGAGATCCTGCCAGTAGCCGAACTTCCTGTTGCAGGCTGACAACGCTAGGCCACAGCCTCACAATGACAACAGCGGTTGTCAGCCTGCCATGTGCAATCCCTCAGCTGGCCATTGGGGCTGCTGATTGGGTCTATTGGTTGGGAAGTCTGACAGTCAACAGAAGGGCACAGGAGGCTGCCTGGAACAGGAAGTGATGTTACTGGCAGGATCTCCAGGTAAGAAACTTTGTAGCAAAAATTAAAAAATAACTATTTATATAAAAAAAATAAAAAACCTGCATACAGTGAGGTATGAGGCCAAACATCGTGAAAAGTTGGGGGTTCACATACACTTTAAAAGGAAACCCTTGCCAATATATGTTGGCTGCCATTATTGGCCTTCTGAAAATGCTTGCTGCCTGGCTGCCATGGTCATCCTCTGGAGTCACTGACCTGCAGCTACTTTCCAGCAATTGATGTCACAGCCTTCAGAGCCGCATACCTTTTAGTTGTCACCAGAACAAGACGACAAGGGTAATCTTCACATTGGGGACACCCGTCTCGGCGACAACACATTGGTGAGATTTCCTGTTGAATCTACAGGACAGGAAGTGAAATCTCCCCAACACTCATGGGGGGGTTAACACTTCCTTATCCAATCCAGAATAAAAAAGAGAATGTTTTTTGCTTTAGATTTACTTTGAGGCCAGATGGCAGAGATGGTGACTTCAGGGGGGCGCTGCCATGTGTATGACCTGGCATCCACCTCTTAGGTTTGTGCCTTTTAACTTGCATGTTTTACATCACTTTTGCGCACGGCGTGAATAAATAGTTTCCTGTTTGCGGATTGTTTCAGAGAATTTATACACTTGTCAGTCCTGTACTCACAAGCCGGGGAAGGGAAGGGGGGGGGGGGGGGGAGGAGGAGGAGTGTCACTTTTCTTCCTCCATACAAAGCCACCAACAGAAGATATCGCCCAATGACGGCTTATCAGTCCGCGCTGCCATTCCTTATAAGGAAACATACCTGAGAGAGCCGGCAGGTTCCAGCAGAGCAAAGGACGGCCTGCCGCAGCAGGTACGACATTCCTCAGCTGAATGCTTTATCAGGGAGGGGCCCTCCTTTCATTATCTCCGCACAGGTGATGTGTTCTGACGAAACCTGGACTGTCAGTGCTGCACCACTGAATCAGCTGGGGAAGGAACACACGTGTAACCCTTTCTCTGCCAGAGACGTTTAAAAAGATAATTTTAGGCCCCGAAGCTTTGTGAAAACATCCAAAACATGGATATGATTTCTGAAAGCAGAGACCCTGGAGAATAAAACGGCGGTAGTTCCATCTTTTTTTTTATGTCGCACGATATTTGGGCAACAAGTCATGAAACACAAAAGTTTCAGTAAACAATACACCTAAAGTTCATTTTAGGGTGCACAATCACAATATATTACCCCATTTTTTTTGATAAATAAAAAAGGAACGAGTAAATAGATACCCAACATGTCAAACTTCAGTACTGCCTTCATTCCCACAACTCTTTACTCCTATACAGGAGGGGGAAGGAGCCATGCCACCATGGACCAAAGATAATGGGACCATAATGGTGGTTGGCACTGCCTTTATTCCCACAATCCTCTACTCCTGTACAGGAGGGGACAGGAGCTGTGCCATCATGGACCAAAGATAATGGGACCTTAATGGTAATCCTCTACTCCTATACAAGAGGGGACAGGAGCTGTGCCACCATGGACCAAAGATAATGGGACCATAATGGTAATCCTCTACTCCTATACAAGAGGACAAGAGGGGACAGGAGCTGTGCCACCATGGACCAAAGATAATGGGACCATAATGGTGGTTGGCACTGCCTTTATTCCCACAATCCTCTACTCCTATACAAGAGGGGGCAGGAGCCATGCCACCATGGACTAAAGATAATGGGACTATAATGGTGGTTGGCGCTGCCTTTATCCCCACAATCCTCTACTCCTGTACAGGAGGGGCAGGACCCATGCCACCATGGTCCAAAGATAATTTGACCATAATGGTAATCCTCTACTCCTATACAAGTGTCAGGCACTGCCTTTATTCTCACAATCCTCTACTCCTATACAAAAGCTGTGCCACCATGGACCAAAGATAATGGGACCATAATGGTGGTTGGCGTGCCTTTATTCCCACAAACCTGTACTCCTGTAAAGGAGGGGGCAGGAGCCATGCCACCATGGTCCAAAGATAATGGGACCATAATTGTGTCTGGCACTGCCTTTATTCCCACAATCCTCTACAAGAGGGGACAGGAGTTGTGCCACCAAGGACCAAAGATAATGGGACCATAATGGTGGTTGGCACTGCCTTTATTCCCACAATTCTCTACAGGAGGGGGCAGGAGCCATGCCACCATGGTCCAAAGATAATGGGACCATAATTGTGGCTGGCACTGCCTTTATTCCCACAATCCTCTACAAGAGGGGACAGGAGTTGTGCCACCAAGGACCAAAGATAATGGGACCATAATGGTGGTTGGCACTGCCTTTATTCCCACAATCCTCTACTTCTGTACAAGAGGGGACAGGAGTCATGCCACCATGGTCTCGAGATAATGGGACCATAATGGCAGCTTCTTTCCCATAATCCTCTACTCGTGTATATATAGGAACTAGTCAAGGAACCATGCCACCCCCAGACCTAAGTTAAGGGCCCACAGTGACTGCTATCTTCTTTCCCATAATTCTCCACTCCTGTATAAAGGAAGCAGGAGCAGTGCCACCATTGACCAAATATAAAAGAAGGCTGTAATGGTGGCTGGCATTGCCTTCTTTCCCATAATACTTTGCAGCTGTAAATTGGGATCTGATTCTGGATTCTAAGCTCTCATTGATCGAGTAATCAGCCATCTCTCTCTGACTATCTAATGCAGCTTTCCAGTTCCCAGCATGGTGTCAGCCCAGTCAGCCTTCCAGTAATGTATATTAATGTACATCATGTACTACAAGCCTGCAAGTCATACAGTGTTACACAAAGCTTCATTGAGCAACCCAGCTCCCCCCCCCCCCGCCAATCCACTATTACTCCCTAATGATGTCTGAGCCTTCAGCCATCCAATTGTAGCGGCCCCCTGTATCCCGGGGCGCTCGGAGGCCCTCAGCTGGAAGGACCCTTCAATAATTGATGGTGACATGCGGATGGCGCAGGCAGGAAGTGATGATCTGCTGTTTCTGCATCAGTCACCCCTCTGTCCCCAGTGCAATGTGGAAGCAGAAACAGGAAGTCTCGGCCCTCCCACAGTTCCCGCCACTGCTACAGCACGCTGCAAAACACATACACCACATTCTTCACATTGCAGACAGCGCCATGTACATAGGAGCCAGCAATAAAGACTGGAAACATATGTGTTCTGAAGTCTTCATTTCCTTGTTTAGACTGAGGAGGTCAGCTCCACCTCAAACTGAGATTTCACATTGAAAGAAAGCTGAAATCATAAACTGGTTCCCCCCGTCCCGGTGACACGTTAGAGAACGTATCCGCTCTCCCCATTGATAAAGTCAACAAATACCTGGCCGGGGTCCAGCAGTGAGTGACTACTGTCACTGTCTTTTGGGAGAGGGCAGAAACACATTCTAGAAGACCTAGAGATCATTTTCAGCAATGACAGTCACATGGCTGAAAATAATCCAAAAATAGGGAGGCGAGACAAACTACAACAGGAAGATCACACTGCCGGGGTCACCGAAAAGAGACTCCACCGATAATTAGGAAGTTGGGGGGAGGATGAATGTAGTGCTTGCTGATCACTGTCCCCAACAGCAGCCGGCCAGCAGTAGCAGGGGGCCCCATCACCATCCTACTCAATGGAGCGGATAGCATGTGTGGCCGGTATTACACAGCAGATTTTGATGTGGCGAGTCACATGACCAGACATAAAAGTGGGATTATGGAAGATGCAGCATGTGTGTCCTGCTTAGCTCAGTGCAGAGCCCTCTGTAAAAGCCCATAAAACACCATCTCAGGGGAGCCACCGGGCATCCCATCAGCTCAGAGCAGCTGCCGCAGTCTCTGCTAATGGGTTAAATGGGACCGCGGAGCTGCAGGGAAAACTCAAAGGAGCAATGCAAAGAAACACCCCATCTGTCCTCCTGATAACAGGAAGAATGAGAGACACAAGACAAAGACAACCTGACCCTACAAAACATCAATATTACCCACACTGGAGGTAGAAAGATAACCCAACATTAACCCAAACTAGATGTACAGACAACCCGACCCTACAGGACATTAATATTACCCTTACTGGAGGTACAAAGACAACCCGACCCTACAAACATCGATATTACCCATACTGGAGGTACAAAGACAACCCGACCCTACAGACATCAATATTACCCATACTGGAGGTACAAAGACAACCCGACCCTACAGACATCGATATTACCCATACTGGAGGAAAAAAGGCCACCCAACCCTACAGACATCAATATTACCCATACTGGGGGGTGCAAAGATAACCCAACATTCACCCAAACTAGATGTACAGACAACCTGACCCTACAAACATCAATATTACCCATACTGGAGGTACAAAAGGCAACCCGATCCTACAGAAATGTATATTATCCCAGACTGGAGGTACAAAGACAGCCCTACCCTACAGACATCAATATTACCCACACTGGAGGTACAAAGATAACCCAACATTAACCCAAACTAGATGTACAGACAACCCGACCTACAGACATCAATATTACCCATACTGGAGGTACAAATGCCACCCAACCCTACAAACATCAATATTACCCATACTGGAGGTACAAAGGCAACCCAACCCTACAGACATCAATATTACCCATACTGGAGGTGCAAAGATAACCCAACATTCACCCAAACTAGATGTACAGACAACCCGACCCTACAGACATTAATATTACCCATACTGGAGGTACAAAGACAACCCGACCCTACAGACATCAATATTACCCACACTGGGGGTACAAAGATAACCCAACATTAACCCAAACTAGATGTACAGACAACCCGACCCTACAGATATTTATATTATCCCAGACTGGAGGTACAAAGACAGCCCTACCCTACAGACATCAATATTACCCACACTGAAGGTACAAAGACAACCCGACCCTACAAACATCAATATTACCCATACTGGAGGTACAAAGATAACCCAAACTAGATGTACAGACAACCCGACCCTACAGACATCAATATTACCCATACTGGAGGTACAAAGATAACCAAACATTAACCCAAACGATATGTACAGACAACCCGACCCTACAGACATCAATATTACCCATACTGGAGGTACAAAGACAACCCGACCCTACAAACAAACATCGATATTACCCATACTGGAGGTACAAAGGCCACCCAACCCTACAGACATCAATATTACCCATACTGGGGGGTGCAAAGATAACCCAACATTCACCCAAACTAGATGTACAGACAACCTGACCCTACAAACATCAATATTACCCATACTGGAGGTACAAAAGGCAACCCGACCCTACAGAAATGTATATTATCCCAGACTGGAGGTACAAAGACAGCCCTACCCTACAGACATCAATATTACCCACACTGGAGTTACAAAGATAACCCAACATTAACCCAAACTAGATGTACAGACATCAATATTACCCATACTGGAGGTACAAATGCCACCCAACCCTACAAACATCAATATTACCCATACTGGAGGTACAAAGGCCACCCAACCCTACAGACATCAATATTACCCATACTGGAGGTGCAAAGATAACCCAACATTCACCCAAACTAGATGTACAGACAACCCGACCCTACAGACATCAATATTACCCATACTGGAGGTACAAAGGCAACCCATCCCTACAGATATTAATATTATCCCACACTGGGCGTACAAAGACAGCCCGGCGCTACAGACATCAATATCACCCACACTGGAGGTACAAAGATAACCCAACATTAACCCAAACTAGATGTACAGACATCAATATTACCCATACTGGAGGTACAAATGCCACCCAACCCTACAAACATCAATATTACCCATACTGGAGGTACAAAGGCCACCCAACCCTACAGACATCAATATTACCCATACTGGAGGTGCAAAGATAACCCAACATTCACCCAAACTAGATGTACAGACAACCCGACCCTACAGATATTTATATTATCCCAGACTGGAGGTACAAAGACAGCCCTACCCTACAGACATCAATATTACCCACACTGAAGGTACAAAGACAACCCGACCCTACAAACATCAATATTACCCATACTGGAGGTACAAAGATAACCCAAACGAGATGTACAGACAACCCGACCCTACAGACATCAATATTACCCATACTGGAAGTACAAAGACAACCCGACCCTACAAACATCAATATTACCCATACTGGAGGTACAAAGGCCACCCAACCCTACAGACATCAATATTACCCATACTGGAGGTACAAAGGCCATCCAACCCTACAAAACATCAATATTACCCATACTGGAGGTACAAAGGCCACCCAACCCTACAGACATCAATATTACCCATACTGGAGGTGCAAAGATAACCCAACATTCACCCAAACTAGATGTACAGACAACCTGAACCCTACAGACATCAATATTACCCATACTGGAGGTACAAAGGCAACCCATCCCTACAGATATTAATATTATCCCACACTGGGCGTACAAAGACAGCCTGACGCTACAGACATCAATATCACCCACACTGGAGGTACAAAGATAACCCAACATTAACCCAAACTAGATGTACAGACAACACAACCCTACAGACATCAATATGATCCTACAGACAGCAAAAAGTTCCCCACACTGCACAAACAAAAGACAATACAACCTCACAAATACCAATATTACAATATGCATGAAGGCGACCTAACACTACAGACATCAATATCACTCACATTGCACCTACAAAGACAACCTGGACTTACAGACATTAATGTTCATCATATTGGGGGTACAAAGACAACCCAACAATAACCCAGACCAGACATACAGACACCAATGTTATGTACAAAGAGATCTGTATGGACCAAAGCACGGCCCTGAGAAAACAAATGTTGACATTATACCCGTGCAGTGATGTGCGTCGTATACTTCTCTGCTGAGGTATATCATGCGTCCATTGATGTGAAGAGACCCCCACCAAGCTGCATTTTTTTTTTGCGCCCCAACCCCCCCCTTTAAGGATCCCAACATGCTGACTTCATACTTTTGTAAAGGAAACCTAAAAAAAAAAGTAAAATTTTTAAGTAGATGTTTGCCCGGACACCTGATTTCAGACGTTGTTCTGAAATTCAGAAAAGGATCCTGGCAGGAAGCTCCTTGTTCAGGCACTTCCTGTTATGGGGTGACAACGTTCCTCCTCCTCCTCTGCCAGTATTGCTCCTGTGTTGTCACCCTGCCCCCAGTCATGATCTGCCTGCATTACATAGAGAAGAGCAGAAGTCCAGTTATTAGGACTAAAATAAGATATGTAATAAAAAAAACAAAAAAGTTTTATTTAAAGTGTCATTAGAATGTTGAGGGGGGGGGGGGGGGGGGGGGGGGGCAGGGAAGGAGAAATATGAGCAAATTAAAACTTTGATGCAGCAAATTCCTTCAAAATACCTCAATAAAAAAAATAAAAAATAAAACTTTGTCCAGTCAGCTCTGTACGAAATATCTCTACAAACTATCCAGGGGGGGGGGGATAAGGCTGAGTAATATATAGATCTCTCTCCATACTTCTCCTGCCTGACTCACTCCGTGATCTTACCCTGCAATTTCCTGCTTATGACTTGCTGGTGTGTGTGGCGGGGGGGAGGGGTAGGAGCAGGAACTACACGGTATCACGGTCTGCGAAGACTGAGCCATAAAAGGAGAGTCTTCAGAGGTGACAGGGAGGGGCCCGGCGTACACGCGGAGGCCTGACGCAGCTTTCTCGAAAGGCCCGGCCTCTGCAAAGATTTATTTTAATTATTTTTTTTTGTATTCTGGTGAAAGGTCTCTCCGGTCTCACAGTCCCGAAAATAGGTGAACACTCGCTCGGGGGGGGGGGAGCGAAAATAGGTGAACACCTTTTGGGGCGCGATAAACCGTGCTTAGTGCAGACTGCGTCGTGTTCACTGGCACAGCGAGGGCGCGTTTCATTTCCAAAAGCGGAAAACCCATCTTCACACGGAAATAATTTGTGCGTCATAGACGTGAAAAGACCGCATCGGTTTTGGTGCGTAGAATAAGCGCATTGTGCCGGCAAGCAGTAGGTGGCGCTAGGACTCCTTAGAAACATCAGTCACTGTGACATAAGAGATCGTTAGTTACAATTTGCAACACTTTCTCATATGATTTGCTTTGTAGCGATTTCTCACCAATAGTTGACGGGGGGGGGTCGTTTCTAGGGCGACATGCGGTGCATTCTACCCCGACCTGCGTTTCCAGCGCATCCAAATGAGCTTCATATTTCTCACCATGATACACGTGTAATCGCCGCGTTGATGCGTTCACACCAAGTGCACAAATGCATTATGGGAAATGAATCTGCATGGTGGCAGACGAATTGCGTCCTGGCCATGGCGTGCAAAGGCTCGCTTCACCGTAAAAAGCCGCAACCTTTTCCCACGATGCACTGAAACGCGTTGCTCTGTGGCAGACCTTAATTCTTAAGGTCACCCCCCCCCCCCCGTGCGTGTCTTCCTTCATTGTTGTTATTATTATTATTATTACACAGGATTTATATAGATTGTGCCACAATTTTACAGAACGGGTCAGGGCTTCTTTGCCGCCATTTCCATTGAAATGAATGGACTGCTCTACACGCGACGCATGCGCGTAGAGGTAAAGGAAGGCAAAGACTGCAGGAAAACAAAGTGGAAGTTGAAGTGTGTCTGAATTAGAGCTGCAAGATTCTGGGAAATAATTTGAATCGCAATATTTTTGCTTAGAATAAAGATCGTGATTCTCTCGCGATTCTCGCAGCGTAACATCATCTTTCACATTATACGAAAAAATTGGGCTAACTTTACGGTTTCAGTGTATTTATTTTTTTATTCATTAAAGTGTATTTTTTTTTTCCAAAAAAAATATTGCATTCAAAAGACCCTGGGACATAAAATATTGCAAAAGCAGCCATTTTTTCCTCTAGGGTCTCTGCTAAAAAAAAAAAAAAATGTTATATATATATATATATATATATACACACACACATATACATATATACATACATACATACATACATAGATATATAGATATATACACAGATAGATATAGATAGGTGTTTGGGGGTTCTAAGTATTTTTCTAGCAACAAATACTGATTTTAACTTGAAACCAAGTGTCAGAAAAAGGTTTAGCCTTTAAGTGGTTAAACTCCTTTGCAGACGCTAAAAGAACAAAATGTTACAATGTTTTTAGTTAGCTCAGTGGCTGAGAAATGTTGTGAAACTTGGCAGACTGCCTGTTTTTTTTTGGCTTGAGCAGAGAACTCTGCATAGAATCGGGAAAATGCTTTGTTAAGATCGGGAGGGGGAAAGAATCGCAATCTCCATTCTTAACAATTAATCGTGCAGCACTTTTGATGGAGCCTAATGCCGCGTACACACGGTCGGAATTCTCGTCGGAAAAAGCTCTGATGGTTTTCCCATCGGAATTCCGACGGAATTTCGCTCAAACTGTCTTGTCTACACACGGTCACACCAAATTCCGACGGTCTGTAACACCGCGGCATAAAACACGTTCGACAGCACTATAAAAAGGGAAGTTTAATGCTTCCGAGCATGCGTCGAATTGTTTCTGAGCATGCGTCGGAATTTTGCGTGTCGGAATTGCATACACACGATCGGAAAATCCGATAGAAAGGTTTTCCGTCGGAAAAATTGAGAACAGGCTCTCAATCCAAAGTCCGTCGGAAATTCCGACAGAAAAAGACCGATGGGCATACACATGGTCGGAAAATCCGTGGAAAAGCTCCCATCGGACTGTTTCCATCGTGTGTACGCCGCATTAGAATAGCCCTTCAAGCACTTCCTCTTATAGAGTGACAACACTCTGACCCAGACTCCCTGTAAAGCAACATGTTGTCACCCTACCACATGGCCGATGGCCATTCAAAAACTTATTTTTTAAGGGCAACAACACTCTGACGAGTCTCCCAGTTATGCTAGGGTGTTATCATTCTCCTGTGTTGTCACTGTATCACATGAGCTTCCAATGGAGCCTACAGCACAGGAATAGGTAACACTTAGCATAACTGGGAGACAGCAGGTCAGAGCGTTGTCACTCTTCAATAGGACGTTTTTGAATGGCCATCAAAACCTTATGTGGTAGGGTGACAACATGTTGCTTTACTGAGATTCTGGGTGAGAGTGTTGTCACTCTATAAGAGGAAGTGCTTGAACGGCCACTCTTAGGCTCCATCAAAAACGTATGGGGTAGGGTGACAACACATAGTGTATCTGGGAGAATGGGAGAGCTTTCCATTCATTTCAATGGGAGAATGGGTCAGAACGTTGTCACTCTAACAGGAAGTGATTGAATGGTCACTTGTAGCCTTCATCGGAAGATTATGTGGTAGGGTGACAACATGTAGTGTATTTGGGAGAATGGGTGAGAGCGTTGTCACTTTAAAACAGGAAGTGCTTAAATGGCCACTTATCACCCTGTCACATAACCTTCTGATGAAGGCTACAAGCAGCCGCTCAAGCACTTCCTGTTTAACAGTGACAACGCCTTGACCCATTCTGCCAATTATGCTGCCACATAAGCCTTCTGATGAAGGCTACAACATGCAACATAACTGGGAGACTGGGTGAGGGCATTGTTACTTTACAACAGGAACGGTCTTGAATGGTCACCTGTACCCTTCATCAGAAGAGTATGCAGTAGGGTGACAACACGTAGCGTATCTGGGAGAATGGGTAAGAGCGTTGTCACTCTAAAACAGGAAGTGCTTGAATGGCCACTTATCACCCTGTCACATAAGCTTCTGATGAAGGCTACAAGTGGTCACTCAATCATTTCCTGTTATAGAGTGACAACCCCTCTGGCCCAGTCTACCAGTTATGCTGCGGCGTGTTGTCACCCTACCACATAAGCCTCTGATGGAGCCTGCCAATGGCGGTTTTCACACTCATTATGCAGACATGGGTCCGCTGCTTTCACCATCCGGAGACCCCCAACTGAAAAAGGCCATGCAGCCATCACTGCAGTGTATCACTGCACTGTATGTAGTCAGATACCTCATTATTCCTACTACAAAACACACCCTATAAGTATCACAGCAGCGAGGGAAAGAGAAAAGCCCAGAGATGCCCCCTGGATGTTTCCAGACTTCCTTTAATAACCATCGGCCTCCTGGTCAGCATGGCAGCCGTGGAATGCTTTATATGGCTGCGTGTTTGATATCAGAGACACAGGAAGCTCTGAAAGTTACGCCAAGGATGAACTGCTGCATTGTGGAAACAGATGTTCTAAATCCAGGGCCTGGGATTTAAATAGCTCTCATTGTTGGCCTCCGATTGGAGAGGGTGGTGCTGCCCCCACATGGCCCTCAGGGGGTACTGCAGCCAGGCCATGCTACAGTCAGCTGATTGCAGAGCTGACAGCTGAAAGTCACCAACATTTCCACCATTGCTGGGTGGAGGAGGAAGCGGTGAGCGGAGAATCTCATCCGGTGATCAGCTGGAACCCTTCCAACTTTTCACTGCAGAGAATAACAGATTCTTCCTATGAACTCCTCCGCTGTATATCAGGATCATCCCACTACATTTCCTTTATTTCTGCTACTTTGTATCTAGACGTTTCCCTGTTTGTAGGACAATCTGGAAGGGACGGACGCATTCCTCAGATTGTATTGCAAGAATGAACACCTAACTCCAGGTGGACAATGACTTTATTGGTTGATAAAAGGGTGTTTTTCATCCCCACCCCAAGTCGGGAGTAAATTCCCAAGCCGGGAGTAGGCATCACCAGTGGGCTATCTAGGCCCCCCATGTCAGAAACATCGAATGACCCCCAAGCCAGGGAATAGGCATCACCAGAGGGAGAGCTAGGCCCCCCCATGTCAGAAACATCGAATGACCCCAAGGCAGGAGTAGGCACCACCAGAGGGAGAGCTAGGCCCCCCATGTCAGAAACATCGAATGACCCCCAAGCCAGGGAATAGGCATCACCAGAGGGAGAGCTAGGCACCCCCATGTCAGAAACATCGAATGACCCTCAAGCCAGGGAATAGGCATCACCAGAGGGAGAGCTAGGCCCCCCCATGTCAGAAACATCGAATGACCCCAAGGCAGGAGTAGGCACCACCAGAGGGAGAGCTAGGCCCCCCCATGTCAGAAACATCGAATGACCCCCAAGCCAGGGAATAGGCATCACCAGAGGGAGAGCTAGGCCCCCCCATCTCAGAAACATCAAATGACCCCCAAGCCGGGGAGTAGGCACCACCAGAGGGCCATCTAGGGCCCACGATGTCAGAAACATCGAATGACCCCAAGGCGGGAGTAGGCATCACCAGAGGGTGATCTAAGCCCCCCATGTCAGAAACATCGAATGACCCCCAAGCCGGGGAGTAGGTATCATCAGAGGGAGAATTAGGCCCCCCCATGTCAGAAACATCGAATGACTCCAAGCCGGGAGTAGGCATCACTAGAGGGTGATCTAAGTCCCCCATATCAGAAACATTGAATGACCCCAAGGCGGGAGTAGGCATCACCAGAGGGCGATCTAGGCCCCCCATGTCAGAAACATCGAATGTCCCCCCAAGCTGGGGAGGAGGTATCACCAGAGGGCGAGCTAGGCCCCCCATGTCAGAGACGTTGAATGACTACAAGCCGGGAGTAGGCATCACTAGAGGGCGTTCTGAGCCCCCAATGTCAGAAACATCGAATGACCCCAAGGCGGGAGTAGGCATTACCAGAGGGCGATCTAGGCTCCCCATGTCAGAAACATCGAATGACCCCAAGCCGGGAGTAGGCTTCACTAGAGGGCGAGCTAGCCCCCCCCCCCCCCATCTCAGAAATTTTGAATGACCCCCCAAGCCGGGAGTAGGCATCACCAGAGGGCAATCTAGGCCCCCCCGTGTTAGAAACATCAAATAAACGCTGTCCTGGAAACATTTTCATTGGATGCTCTGTGTACAATGTGGTGTAAACATGCTCGGAGGTTGCTGTAAACTACACTGTGCATGCCGGTCAGTTACGCTGAGCTTAGAGGGGCCATAAAAAATAATAAAATGTGAACCGAAATCTGCCCAACGAATGGGCTGCCAGCGATCCAAAAATGGTGCGATTTCTGGCAGCCCATCGTAAGCTAGTGGGTGGCACTGATGGCAACAAGGTGTGGAGGCGTGCCATTCAGAATGTCATCATGCACATTGCTGCAATGCAATAGTGTGAGTGGGCCCTCAGGCTGGGTTTGAACTATTGTGAATTGGATGCGGATTTCTCCGCACCCAATTAGCATAGCAGGAGATTGTGACCGGCTGTCTATGGAAACGGTTCACACATCCCCGCAGCGGCTCCGCTGTGAATTGCACGGGAGACCTGTGCGTATTTTAGTCCGTTTAAGGTCCGAATTCAGCCCAAAATTTGAGCTGAAATCGGACCTGAAACAGTGAATGGAGACGTACCGGACTGTGAGACGAAACCCTCACCCGGAATGCACACACGCAGTTTTAATGCGGTGACTGCGGCAGAATGCACTGGTGCGCCGTGCGTTCGTACAGCTGCTTGCAGGCCAATTCAGGAGCAGGAAGGGTGACAACACTGCAGCTCAAGGAGGTGTTGTCACCCCAGGACAGGAAGTGTCTGTGGATACACCTCGCCGGTGTGATTTAATTAAAAAGCAGGACAAGAAAAGATTGCTGGAACATGATTGGTTTAGATACTTTAAATAGGAGTCTTCATAAAATCGCTCCGTATCACAATCGTAAACCCTTTGCTGTCAAATCAATGTGAACACAAAGTCCTCTGTAATACGGGCAGCGAGGAGTTCTATGTACTAAAAGCTTCACCACAGCTTCCCTATAGCCTCAGTGTTGGACTTTGTGATAACATAGCTCCCCCTACTGGTCAGGACTGGTAACAGCACATCTTAAAGCTATACACAGCTGTCAACTCCTAGCTACGGTATGTTATCAGACTCGCTGGGATGGTTAAAAGAGGAATGTGAGACCTAAAGCGGAGTTCAACCCAAGTGGAACTTCCGCTTATCTGATTCCTCCCCCCTCCGGTGCCACATTTGGCACCTTTCGTGGGGGGGGGGGGAGCGGGTACCTGTTTTTGACAGGTACCCTGTCCCCACTTCCATTAGACCTCGCCTCTCCTCCTTCCCCTGTTGCCGGACTAGTAAGAGAGCGCAGCGCGCTTCGCGCATGTGCAGTAGGGACACGGATGTGAAGCCTCAAGGCAAGGCAGCACCCGACGGAAACATCACCTGGGGTGCCGACATCGCTGGACTCCAGGTCGGGTAAGTGTCCCAATATTATAGCTGCTGACTATTAATTATTGGAAAGGGGGGGGCGCGGAACACTGCTTTAACCACTTGCCTCACAGGCACTTTCACCCCCTTCCTGCCCAGGCCATTTTCAGCTTTCAGCGCCATCGCATTTTGAATGACAATTGGGCGGTCCTGTAACACTGTACCCAAACAAAATGTTTTGCATTTTCTTCACACACATAGAGCTTTCTTTTGGTGGCATTTAATCACTGCTGGGTTTTTATTTTTTACAAGAAAAAAAAAAAAAAAAGAGACTGAAAATTAAAAAAAAAATAATAATTTGTTTTTCTTAGTTTCTGTCAGTAAATTTTGTAAATAAGTAATAGTTCTCCTTCACTTATTGGCGCTTACGAGGCAGCACTTATGGGCACTGATGAGTAGGCACTAATATGCTGCACCCATGGGCACTGATAGGTGGCACCGATGAGGCGGCACTGATTAGGTGGCACTAATATGCTGCACCGATGGGCACTGATGAGCCCTGGTGGGCGGCACTAATGGGCACCGATGAGGCGGCACTGATTAGGTGGCACTAATATGCTGCACCGATGGGCACTGATGAGCCCTGGTGGGCGGCACTAATGGGCACCGATGAGGCAGCACTTATGGACACTGATTAGGTGGCAATGATGAGGCACCAATATGCTGCACCGATGGGCACTGATGGGCAGCACTAATGGGCACCGATGAGGCCGCACTTATGAACATTGATTAGGTGGCACCGATGGGCACTGGTGGGTGGCACTAATGGGCACTGATGAGTCACTAATATGCTGCACCGATGGGCACTGATAGGTGGCACCAATGAGGCGGCACTGATGAGGCGGCACTGATGGGGCACTAATATGCTACACCAATGGGCACTGATAGGTGGCACTTATGGACACTGATTAGGTGGCACTGATGAGGAGGCACTAATATGCTGCACTTATGGGCACTAATAGGTGGCACTGATGGGTGCCACTGATAGGCGGTATGTATAGGTGGCACTGATGGAAGACACTGACTGGCATCACTAATGATCACTGCTTGGTGGTACTGGGGGGGCTATATTGTAATTAGGGCCCTGATTACATGTCCGGGGGTTCCCTGTGAGGAGATTAACCAGCTATATAACTGTGAATGTAAAGTTCAAAAAATAAAAAACACACAAAATCGCGTCAAAACGCACCGCGCAGTACACAGCGGACACTTTGTGATAGGGGACAGAAAATGATAGTACACCGGCACTGCTGGAGCTGCAGATGGAAGCACCGCAGCAGCCAGACAGTGGTCTCTCTGGTCACGTGACCCTCGTTTTTGGACAGAATGGGTGTTGGTGAAGGCGGGGTGGGGGGGAGTCTGTCCTCAGCCACGCTCTGTGTGATTAGCACCTGGCGGGAAGCACACGCGCCCCCGTGGATAACTCTATAACCATGTGCCTCTCCTCTCTTGCGCAGCCAGTTATCTGTGCCTGCGCTGTCGCCTGCGATAATTGGAGCTGTCACAGAACAAAGAGGTTCCTTCCCTTCGGGGACCGCCGCCTGCCTTGTAAAGCCACGAACGCTACAAGTCTCTCTTATTTATTTTTAAAAAGGACCCGGCTATGGTCGGAATTCACTCCAGGCAAAAAAAAAAAAAAAAAACGCTGCACGCTGGAGCTCTGCTGCCCTCTGGCGATGAAGTGGCAGAACTGCAGAAAACAGCACAGCCGATTATTAAAAGGGTACACCCGGACATACCCCCCCACCCCCCAAACCTCCCTCTCCCCCCCCTTCTAGATCACTGCCCGGCATTCATTTTTCTAAATCTTTGTTCCTGTAGCGAGAAATGGGCTTTTATTACTTCTGTGATGTCATCAATAGGATTGTAAACTTCTCACTGGGGTAGCGACTGGGAGCCCAGCTCTGATTATTGTAGGCACCCCCCGCCCAGAACTACATCTCCCAAGAGCCCTTTACCTATAGTGTGTGTGTGGGGGAAACGCTCTTTGCAGTTGGGGTGTAGTGACACATATGGCGACCCATCACATTTGGCTACCCGCTGGACTGCACATGTGCGACGCCGCCATATGCTTTCCAACACTGTGGCGATCTGCGTTCTCGCAGAATTTTGTGGCCACACCCCTGAGTCCAGGTTCAAGCCCCACCATCCAAGTGGACATAGAGTTAGATGATAGCTTTGTGGCGAGCCCGCCAGGGGCCCTGTTGCAAACAGTGTTGGAATGCATATGGCGGCGTCACGCATGCGAAGTCCAGCGGGTAGCCAAATGTGATGGGTCGCCATATGTGACGCTACAGGGGCAGCACCATGGTTTTGCTGAAAAGGAATTCCTTAAATGCATGGGGGGGGGGGGGGGACAGAGAGGGGGCGGGGTGATAGGTGGGGTTCTGTAATAGGCGGGGCTGACAATGCTGCTTAGAGTGTTAATGAAGAAAGGAGCACGCTTGATTTATTGCCGATTGATTCTTTTTTTTGGCGCTCACAGAATGTCTAACTTTGCCCTGACATACACTTTAAGGGCAAGTTTAGACGGGCAGCTACATTGCGGATCACTTTTAAGAGGCATCTGACATTTGGTCAGGAGGCAATAGGACACTTACCTACCCCCTGCTTTAACCCACATATGCGGCGTGTCCCCATTGGCTTGAATGGGTCACGTTTGGTAGCGGTACTGTGATAGTCTTGCGGTGGGTGTGACGCAAAACATTGAAACAGCAGCATATTAAACACCCTCATCTTCTGTCTTTGCAGCTTAAAGGCCAAATCCAGGGAGAACAAAAGTTTTTTTCCCTTGCAGTGGGGCGCGTGAAGGATTGCCGATCATGTGACCGCTGCCTGGGACCAGGAGCTGTCTTTTAATCGATGAGGCTCACAAGCAGGCAGCACAAATATTGTCTGTAACAGATTCATTCCCATGAGCGTTAGCTCCATCTAGTGGACAAATTGCGTTATATTTCCTATACACACACACACTATATATATATATATATATATATATATATATATATATATATACACACACACACACACACATACACATATACATATATATATATACATACACATTTATATTTTATATATATATACATACACACACACACACATATATACATACAGTATCTCACAAAAGTAAGTACACCCCTCACATTTCTGTAAATATTTTCATGTGACAACACTGAAGAAATGACACTTGTCTACAATGTAAAGTAGTGAGTGTACAGCTTGTATAACAGTGTAAATTTGCCGTCCCCTCAAAATAACTCAACACACAGCCATCAATGTCTAAACCACTGGCAACAAAAGTCAGTACCCCCCTAAGTGAAAATGTCCACATTGGGCCCAAAGTGTCAATATTTTGTGTGGCCGCCATTATTTTCCAGCACTGCCTTAACCCTCTTGGGCATGGAGATCACCAGAGCTTCACAGGTTACCGCTGAGTCCTCTTCCCCCTCCTCCATGATGACATCACGGAGCTGGTGGATGTTATAGACCTTGCGCTCCTCCACCTTCCGTTTGAGGATGTCCCACAGATGATCAATAGGGTTTAGGTCTGGAGACATGCTTGGCCAGTCCATCACCTTTACCCTCAGCTTCTTTAGCAAGGCAGTGGTCATCTTGGAGGTGTATTTGGGGTGGTTATCATGTTGGAATACTGCCCTGCGGCCCAGTCTCTGAAGGGAGGAGATCATGCTCTGCTTCAGTATGTCACAGTACATGTTGGCATTCATGGTTCCCTCAATGATCTGTAGCTCCCCAGTGCCGGCAGCACTCATGCAGCCCCAGACCATGACACTCCCACCACCATGCTTGACTGTAGGCAAGACACACTTGTCTTTGTCCTCCTCACCTGGTTGCCCCCACACACGCCTGACACCAAATACGTTTATCTTGGTCTCATCAGACCACAGGACATGGTTCCAGTAATCCATGTCCTTAGTCTGCTTGTCTTCAGCAAACTGTTTGTGGTCTTTCTTGTGCATCATCTTTAGAAGAGGCTTCCTTCTGGGATGACAGCCATGCAGACCAATTTGATGCAGTGTGCGGCGTATGGTCTGAGCACTGACAGGCTGACCCCCCCACCACCTAAACCTCTGCAGCAATGCTGGCAGCACTCATACGTCTATTTCCCAAAGACAACCTCTGGATATGACGCTGAGCCCGTGACCTCAACTTCTTTGGTCGACCATGGCGAGGCCTGTTCTGAGTGGAACCTGTTGACATGAACAAGGCATTTTCCTCTACACAACTGCCACTCACTGGATATTTTCTCTTTTATTCCCCACCATTCTCTGTAAACCCGAGAGATGGTTGTGTGTGAAAATCCCAGAAATACTCAGACCGGCCCGTCTGCCACCAACAACCATGCCACGTTCAGTGTCACATTAATCCCTTTTCTTCCCCATTCTGATGCTCAGTCTGAACTTCAGCAAGTCGTCAACACGTCTAGATGCCTAAATGCATTGAGTCACTGCCATGTGATTGGCTGATTAGCAATTTGTGTTACCAAGCGATTGAACAGGTGTACCTAATAAAGTGGCTGGTGAGTGTATGTGTGTGTGTATATATGTATATACAGTATACGTGTGTGTGTACAGTATATATATATATATATATATATATATATATATATATATATATATATAGTGTGTGTGTGTGTTCGCCTCTCCTCTGGCATCCATCCAATTAGCCGGGCTCCTGCGGGGTGAATGCACTAGACCCAGATATGTCAGCTCGGAAAGGGCAACTGGACCATACAGCCCGGGAGAGCAGCCTCCATGGGACGCGCAGGCAGCGGCGTGTCAAATCCTAACCGACAGACCGGCAGCCGCCAGACTCAGAGGGGGGGGGGAAGCAGAGCGGCTCCATCTCCTCCCGCTTCACTCTCCTGAATACAATCCTTCTGTGAGCGCCTCCTCCCGATCCCGGCTCCTCCGCTTACTCCACCTCGGCCTGCTGGGAATCGTCCGCTATCGGCGAGGTCTAAAATGAAGGACTAAAAAAAACGTGGCAAAAATCCATCAGCGTCCTCCCAGGTGAAGCGTCTCCGTCCTCCCGGAATTCTGCTTTACTTCCGTTTTCTAGAAAATCTGGAGATCATCCAGGCAACCGGCAAACCCTGAAGATTCTTCACCGGGAATAACCGAAACTTCAAACTGGTACAACTGGCCAGCCGAAACGTCGTTCAGAGAGCAGCTGATCCCGCTTGAAGTGGATCGCCTCAGGGCAAGGACCGCACTATACCACAGATGGACACCAGTGGTAAAAGTGCCCTGAGGCGATTCAGTTCGCATAGGTAGTGCTATACAAGTCACTCATTCATGTCTTTTAGCAGGGGGGGGGGGGGTGGAGGGGCGTTGGGATGCCATTGAGAATGATTGGCATTTGGCACCACATCTCACCAGTGTGAATGGGCCCTAAATCGGCTACAAATTTTCACATTGTTTCAAAATCTATTTTGATTTTTTCCATATACAGTGGGGGGGGGGGGGGTGGGGGGAGGGGGAATAATATACCGTATATACTCGAGTATAAGCCGAGTTTTTCAGCACATTTTTTTATGCTGAAAGTGCCCCCCTCAGCTTATACTCCAGTCAAGCACTTTTCTGCAGCAGAGAATGACATTTTCCGACCCGACTTTGGGGCCACTTGGTGCTAGGAAATGGTGTGCAAATCCAGTGGAACTAGTAATACAACTTTGGGGTTCCTAGCACCAAGTGGCCCGAGATACGGGGCCCCGAAGTCGGGTCGGAAAATGTCAAGCACTTTTCTGTAGCAGAGAATGACATTTTCCGAACCGAATTTGGGGCCCCGTATCTTGGGGACACTTGGTGCTGGTTCCACTGGGTTTCCAGACCAAATTTGGGGTTCCTAGCACCAAGTGGCCCCGAGATACGGGGCCCCAAAATCGGTCAACTGTGTCCATCTGCAGCAATGTTATTTCGGGATCCTTTGGGTAAAGAGACCCCAAATTTTGGCTGCAGCTAGGGGGGCATCTAGGGACCCTTAACTACCGTGTTTGAAGTTCGGGGGACCTATGGCTGCAAATGGGCACAGTGAGGCTGCAAATGGGCACAGTGAGGCTGCAAATGGGCACAGTGAGGCTGCAAATGGGCATTGTTCACCCTCTTTTCCACTTACAGTAGCTGCGCATTTCTCACCCTAGGCTTATACTCGAGTCAATACGTTTTCCCAGCTTTTTGTGGTAAAATTAGGTGCCTCGGCTTATATTCGAGTATATACGGTATTTGATCCCCTGCAGATTGTGTAAGTTTGCCCACTTACAAAGAAATGAAGGGTCTATAATTTTTATCATTGGTGTATTTTATGATAGAGACAGAATATCAACCAAAAATCCAGAAAAAAAAAAACATGATACAAACCTCCCCCAGAGTTACAATGTACTGTCTGACCACTTGGGGAGACTGTAGAAGGAGGAGGCATTTCCTCAGTCTCCCCTCCCCCAGGGATCAGACTGTACATTGTAACTTTGTAGAAGGAGGAAGCATTTCCTTAAAGTTAAAATGTACAGTCTGATCACTGGGGGAGGGGAGACTGAGGAAATGCTCCCTCCTCCTTCTAAAAAGTTACAATGTATTATAATGATACTATTGCTGTATATTGTTATTTATGCAGATTTGCAACGTTATTAAAATGTCCCATTTTTTTCTTTTAGTAAATATCATCGGATTCCTTTGATAACAGCAGTCGGGCCGGGGGGGAGGGGCCGATCGTTTCTCTCCTCGGTTATACAACCTGAATAAATAGAGTATATCTGTAACATGCGGAGGCTCCGGAGTGGAGGAGGGGGGCGCTGCCTGCGTTGTACATGACCCGATCTCGCGGCGGTGCGTTACACAGAGCCGCTGCGTTTGGGTCGGTAGGCGGATCGGGTGATCGGAGGCACTACAGCGGCTTCAATAATTGATCAGCAGCCAGGCCATTATCTCCCCTCCGCGGCTGCAGGCGCTCGCTCTGCAACAGAAGGGAATGTGGATTCTGCATTAACCCCGTCACCCCGCGCCTGTTTTTGCCCGCGCCTTCCCCCATTCCTCGCAACAAAAAAATGGAGCTAAAAACAAGCGCGGGTCCTCGGGAAACCTCCAACCTGAGAGGGCGGCTCCGGTCAGCAGCTAAATCCACAGTGGAAGCTCTCAGGAAATGTTTCAAAGTTCTATAAAAGGAACAAACATAATGCACAAATAGTGGGCGAATGTTATGTGTACCTGAACACGCACGCCATTGGTGTGACTGGACCCCAACATTAAAGAGTGACCCCACTTCTGTTAAAAAAAAAAAAAAACACCCCCGCCCCCCCCTCCGGGTGATCTCTGTACATTGCAGGGATTTGCAGATTCCTCCCTTTTGTTACGCTGAAGAAAAAGCCATTTGTTTCTCTGTGTCCATGTGCATGAATGTGAATGCAAATGGGAGGGACCTTATCATTATCAATCAGCTGCTGCACCTGCAGGGCTCTAAACAGGGCTGGTGCAAGAACTGTTGACACCCCAGGCGAAACCTCATTTTGCTGCCCCCCCCGTCCCCCGGCTCCACTCCCTTTTCCCTGCCATGTAAACTCCACCTTTTTAACGAAGCGCCCATCAAATGCAGCCTCACCAGCGCCCATCATTTCAGCCTCAACAGCGCCCATCAAATGCAGCCTCACCAGCGCCCATCATTTCAGCCTCACCAGCGCCCATCAAATGCAGCCTCACCAGCGCCCATCAAATGCAGCCTCACCAGCGCCCATTAAATGCAGCCTCACCAGCGCCCATTAAATGCAGCCTCACCAGCGCCCATCAAATGTAGCCTCACCAGCGCCCATCAAATGCAGCCTCACCAGCGCCCTTTAAATGCAGCCTCACCAGCGCCCATCAAATGCAGCCTCACCAGCGCCCATCAAATGCAGCCTCACCAGCGCCCATCAAATGTAGCCTCACCAGCGCTCCCTTTAAATGCAGCCTCACCAGCGCCCATCAAATGCAGCCTCACCAGCGCCCATCAAATGTAGCCTCACCAGCGCCCTTTAAATGCAGCCTCACCAGCGCCCATCAAATGCAGCCTCACCAGCGCCCATCAAATGCAGCCTCACCAGCGCCCATCAAATGCAGCCTCACCAGCGCCCATCAAATGTAGCCTCACCAGCGCCCTTTAAATGCAGCTTCACCAGCACCCATCAAATGTAGCCTCACCAGCGCCCATCAAATGCAGCCTACCAGTGCCCATCAAATGTAGCCTCACCAGTGCCCATCAAATGCAGCCTACCAGTGCCCATCAAATGCAGCCTCACCAGCGCCCATCAAATGTAGCTTCACCAGCGCCCATCAAATGCAGCCTACCAGTGTCCATCAAATGTAGCCTCACCAGTGCCCATCAAATGCAGCCTCACCAGCGCCCATCAAATGCAGCCTACCAGTGCCCATCAATGAATGTTTGCTTGTTTCCATTCATTCTGGAGTCGGGACACAGACACAGTCCTTTGCCACTGCTGAGCCTCTGACAGGCGGCTGCCTGCTGATGCTGAGACTTAATTTCTTGCTGCAGAGAGAAGAAAGTAAGAACACCAGTGGCTGGGCGCCCTAGGCCGCAGGGCGCCCTAGGCAGCTGCCTAGTTTGCCTAGTGGTAGCACCGGCCCTGGCTCTAAATGAGGAAAGTGGCAAGGTCTGCATCCCTTAACCACTTGACCACTGGGCACTTAAACCCCCTTCCTAACCAGACCAATTGTCAGCTTTCGCTGCTCTCACACTTTGAATGACAATAACTCAGTCATGCAACACTGTACCCATATGACATTTTTGTCCTTTTTTTTTTTCCCACACAAATAGAGCTTTCTTTTGGTGGCATGTAATCACCGCTGTTTTTTTTTTTTTTTTTTTTGCGCTAGAAATCAAAAAAGACTGAAAATTTGGTAAAAAAAAATTCTTTGTTTCTATTAACCACTTGCCTACCGGGCACGAACACCCCCTTCCTGCCCAGGCCATTTTTCAGCTTTCAGCGCTGTCGCATTTTGAATGACAATTGCGCGGTCATGCAAGGCTGTACCCAAATAAAATTGTTATCATTTTTCCCCACAGATAGAGCTTTATTTTGGTGGTATTTGATCACCTCTGCGGTTTTTATTTTTATTTTTTACTTGCGCTATAAACAAAAATAAGAGGGACAAGTTTGAAAAAACATAATATTTTTAACTTTTTATTATAATAAATATCCAATTTTTTTTTAAACAAATTTTTTCCTCAGTTTAAGCCGATACGTATTCTTCTACATATTTTTGGTAAAAAAAAAAATCGCAATAAGCGTATATTGATTGGTTTGCGCAAAAGTTATAGCGTCTACAAAATAGGGGATAGATTTATAGCATTTTTATTATTATTTTTTTTTTACTAGTAATGGCGGCGATCTGCGATTTTTATTGTGACTGCGACATTGCGGCGGACATATCGGACACTTTTGACACATTTTTGGGACCATTCACATTTATACAGTGATCCGTGCTATAAAAATGCATTGATTACTGTATAATGTGACTGGCAGGGAAGGGGTTAACACTAGGGGGCGCTGCAGGGGTTAATATGTTCCCTATGTTAGTGATTCTAACTGTGGGGGGAGGGGACTGACTGGGGGAGGGGACCGATCGTTGTCCCTATGTACAAGGGACACACCATCGGTTTCCTCTCCAGTGACAGGACGTGGATCTGTGTGTTTACATACACAGATCCACGTCCTGCTCAGTTACTGGGCAATCGCGGGTGCCCGGCGGACATCGCGGCCGCCGGGCACGCGCATCGGGTCCCCAGCGACGCGGCGGGCACGCGCGCCCCCTAGTTGCCAAAATGTAGACGACGTCATATGACGGCGTCCCGCCACAAGAGCCGCACCGCTCCGCCGTCAATTGACAGTGGGCGGTCGGCTACTAGTTAAAATTGATTGCAGAGTATTGTCACAGAGCAGCGCTGTGGGCACTACACATCCAGCCCACAGCGCTGTGGCCATCTCTCCCCCTCTCCGCTTCTCCCCTCTCACTGTACCGATCGGTACAGAGAGGGGGAGGGAGGAGCCGGCGTCATGACGTGCCGCCGGTTTGTTTACATGTGATCGCTCCGCCATTTGACAGAGCGATCACGTGGTAAACGGCCGCTATCAGGGGCCGTTTACGGTGATGCGGATGTTCCCGAGTGCGCGCCGCAGGGGGCGCGCGGGAGCAAGATTCTGGGAGGACGTCCCATAGAGGCTTGGTTTCGGGGCTACGGCGCATGCGCGAGATTTGCAAAGGGAAACATAGTAAAGGGCGGAAATGACGTACAGAAGAGATTCAAGAAACGGCAGAGATAATGGCGTGGCCAAATACCCGGAAGTGAAGATTTACTAAAAGAAGATAAATAAGGTATTTCCCAACCTCGTTTTCTGATGATTTTAAATGCATTTACAAGTGTAATTCTTTACAGTATTTATAAATTAAAAAAAAAAAATAAGAAAAATTGTCTGGGATTTACCTCTTTAAAAGACCTGATTTCCCTTTGGAAGAGTCTGACCAAAAATGAGATTTGTGTTGCAGGAGATGCCCAAAATCGACTTGTATCGTAGCACAGACTTCTGGGAAAATCAGTGAGCCAATCACACAAGCTGGAAATGTCATTTCTGGTGAGGGGGGGCGCTCTGTATACCATCTGTGTACAGAGCGCCTCCATATTGGATTTTAACCGGTTCCCGACCGGCGCATGACGATGTACGTCGGCAGAATGGCACGGACAGGCATAAGGGCGTACAGGTACGTCCCCTTTAAGAATGCCGCCGTGCCATCGCATGGGGGGATACCCAAGATCGTCTCACGGGATGGCTGAACAGGGAGATGCAGAAGTAAACAGCATCTCCCCATTCTGCCTAGCAACAAGTAACACTGATCTCTGCTCCCTGCGATTGGAGCAGAGATCAGTGTTCACTAAAACACAGCCACGCCCCCCCCCCACAGTTAGTAACACGCCCCTAGGAACACTTAACCCCCTACACTGCCACCCCCTGGTTAACCCCTTTACTGCCAGTGTCATTTACACAGGAATCAGTGCATTTAAAAATAGCACGGATTGCTGTATAAATGACAATGGTCCTAAAAATGTCTGATGTGTCCGCCATAATGTCGCAGTCACAATAAATAAATAAAAAAATAAATAAAAAATAAATCACAGATCGCGATAGTAAAAAAAAAAAAAAAAAAAAAATTATAAAATGTATAAAACTAAACCCTATAACTTTTGCGCAAACCAATCAATATACGCTTATTGCGTTTTTTTGCCAAAAATATGTATTCTTCTACATATCGGCCTAAACTGGAGGAAAAAATGTTTTTTTATATATTTTTGGGGGGATATTTATTATAGCAAAAATATAAAAAATAATGCATTTTTTTTTTTTCAAAATTGTCGCCATTTTTTTTTTACCCACAAAAGTGGAGCTACATGTTACGATAAGGAACTTTGTTTTTAGTCATATACAGTGGATATAAAAAGTCTACACACCCCTGTTAAAATGTCAGGTTTCTGTGATGTAAAAAAATGAGACAAAAGATCAATCATTAGAGAACTTTTTCCACCTTTAATGTGACCTATAAACTGTACAACTCAGTTGAACAACAAACTGAAATCTTTTAGGTGGAGGGAATAAAAAAAAAAACACACCCTTACACTAACACTTTGTTGAAGCACCTTTTGATTTTATTACAGCACTCTTTGGGTAGGAGTCTATCAGCATGGCACATCTTGGCTTGGCAATATCTGCCCGCTCTTCTTTGCAAAAACACTCCAAATCTGTCAGATTGCGAGGGCATCTCCTGTGCACAGCCCTCTACACATCACCCCACAGATTTTCAATGGGATTCAGGTCTGGGCTCTGGCTGGACCATTCCAAAACTTTCTTCTTCTTCTGGTGAAGCCATTTCCTTTGTTGATTTGCATGTATATGTTTTGGGTCGTTGTCATCCTTTAAGATGAAGTTCCTCTTCATGTTCAGCTTTCTAGCAGAAGCCTGAAGGTTTTGTGCCAATATTGACTGGTATTTGGAACTGTTCATAATTCTCTCTACCTTGACTAAGGCCCCTGTTCCCGCTGAAGAAAAATGGCCCCAAAGCATCATGCTGCCACCACCATGCTTCACGGTGGGTATGGTGTTCTTTTTTTTTTAGCCCCTTAGCGCCTGAAAAACGCCTCAGTGTGAAAGGGGTCAAACTCATGTTAGGGATCAGTGGTGAGCTGTCCCTTAGGTTGGTGGTCAGCGGTGAGGGGTTTTCCTAGGTTAGTGGTCAATAGTGAGCACTCCCTTGATGTTGGCAAATCTATGCCACCATTGGGTAGAAAATCACTCAGCCCAGCACTGCCTGTATAGCTGGATGTTGCTAGGTCCACAACACGAGCCTCAGGTGCCCAGGTCTAACCATATCCATCATCAGGCTAACCATACCCATCATCAGGCTAACCATACCCATCATCAGGCTATCCATACCCATCATCACTTTAATCAAAACAGTCATAGTTACATAGTAGGGGTGCAACGGATCGTCACCGATCCGTGATCCGAACGGGTCACCCAGTTCGGATCGGCACACCCCGCGATCCGCGGAGCGCTCCGCGGCCTCGGCCTTAGGAAAGGCCGCGGCTTCGGCCTAGCTCTGGAGCGGCGGCCATCTTGGTACACCCGGCCGCTGTTTACAATGTGATCGCTCCGTCAAATGACGGAGCGATCAGTTGTAAACAAACTCTGCATTACCCATACCCTGCCAATACTCTGCATTACCCATACCCTGCATTACCTATACCCTGCCAATACTCTGCATTACCCATACCCTGCATTACCTATACCCTGCCAATACTCTGCATTACCCATACCCTGCATTACCTATACCCTGCCAATACTCTGCATTACCCATACCCTGCATTACCCATACCCTGCCAATACTCTGCATTACCCATACCCTGCATTACCTATACCCTGCCAATACTCTGCATTACCCATACCCTGCATTACCTATACCCTGCCAATACTCTGCATTACCCATACCCTGCATTACCCATACCCTGCCAATACTCTGCATTAACCATACCCTGCATTACCTATACCCTGCCAATACTCTGCATTACCCATACCCTGCCAATACTCTGCATTAACCATACCCTGCATTACCTATACCCTGCCAATACTCTGCATTACCCATACCCTGCCAATACTCTGCATTAACCATACCCTGCCAATACTCTGCATTAACCATACCCTGCATTACCTATACCCTGCCAATACTCTGCATTAACCATACCCTGCATTACCCATACCCTGCCAATACTCTGCATTACCCATACCCTGCATTACCTATACCCTGCCAATACTATGCATTACCCATACCCTGCATTACCCATACCCTGCCAATACTCTGCATTAACCATACCCTGCCGATACTCTGCATTAACCATACCCTGCCAATACTCTGCATTAACCATACCCTGCATTACCTATACCCTGCCAATACTCTGCATTACCCATACCCTGCCAATATTACAGTGGGGGAGATGACGTGGATATTACAGTGGGGGGAAATGACGTGGATATTACAGTGGGGACTATATGGTGGAATTTTTCACAGGTTTTTGCAAATTCAATTATCATTTGCTGATCCGAAAAATGATCCGATCCGTGACTCTGATCCGAGGATCGATCCGATCCGTGAGTTTTTTGATCCGTTGCACCCCTATTACATAGTAGGTAAGGTTGAATAAAGACACCAGTCCATCCCGTGTGTGTGCACATGTGTTTTTTCCAATAGTAAATGAAATATCCCTGTATGTTGTGATTGTTAAGATGCCCACCTAAATATTATATACAGTGGAACCTTGTATTACGAGCATAATCCGTTCCAGGAGAATGCTTGTAATCCAAAGCACTCGCATATCAAAGCGTGTTTCCCCATAGAAGTCAATGGAAACAAAGATAATTTGTTCCGCATTGACTTCTAGTGCATGCAATACCGCATGTGACCAGAGGTGGGGGGGGGGCACCGGAGAGACTCGGAGACGGCTCGGCTGCACTCGGAAACACTAATGCCGCGTACACACGATTGTATTTTCCGACAACAAAACCGCAGATTTTTGTTGCGAAGGATGTTGGCTCAAACTTGTCTTGCATACACACGCTCACACAAAAAAGTTGGCCAAAAATTCTGAATGCAAGAACGCGGTGACGTACAACACGTACGACGAGCACAAGAAAAAGGAAGTTCAATAGCCAGTTCAGCTCCTTCTGCTTGATTCCGAGCATGCGTGGACTTTTGTGCGACGGACTTGTGTACACACGATTGGAATTTTCCGACAATAAAGTTTTGTTGGCGGAAAATTTGAGAACCTGCTATCAAACATTTGTTTGGCGGAAATTCCGACAGCAAAATGTTCGATGGAGCGTACACGCGGTCGGACTTTCCGACAACAAGCTCACACCGAACATTTCCCATCGGAAAATCCGACCGTGTGTACGCAGCATATGGAAACTGAGTATTTCCGAGTATTCCTGAGCGTCTCCGAACCGTTCCGTGTCACAGGCGCCCCCCCCCACACTTATGGCCAAATGCGGTACTGCAGAGGCTTGAATCCTGCTAGTTTTGCAAGAGACAACACTGGCAAACCGAGTCAGGATTTAAAAAAAAAAAAAATTATTGCTCGTATTGCAAAATGCTCGTTAACCGCGTTACTCGCAAATCAGAGGTTCCACTGTACATAAAAAAATTATTAAAAAAAAAAAAAAAACACACAGGAGGTGACCGACCCTGATAGAAAATGCCACGCAGACTTCAATTTTGAAAAGAACTCATATGGATGATTTTGGGTGTGTGGGGGGTTAATCCCAACACACGGTACCCGGCACGGGACTGCAGCACGGCTACATTATTATTTCACCGCTGAAAACTGACAATCCGGGTCAGAACGAGTGCAAGCCGCCTGGAACAAAGACACGATTTATAATACATGTTACAGAAGGCGGCCTCCTGTCATACCTCTAAATCAGAACAAAGTCCAATATTATCTCCGCGCTGGATAGAAAACAACCGACCACAAAATTCTCCAGATTTCCCCGGCTACAGCCGAATGTTTCACTTCTTAACCACTTCAGCCCCGGACCAATTTGCAGCCAAAAAGGACAAGGCCCCTTTTTTTGCGATTCGGCACTGCGTCGCTTTAACTGACAATTGCGCGGTCGTGCGACGTGGCTCCCAAACAAAATTGACGTCCTTTTTTTTCCCCCACAAATAGAGCTTTCTCTTGGTGGTATTTGATCGCCCCTGCGATTTTTATTTTTTGCGCTATAAACAAAAATAGAGCGACGATTTTGAAAAAAATGCAATATTTTTTACTTTTTGCTATAATAAATATCCCAAAAAATATATAAAGAAACATTTTTTTTTTTTGTTTTTTTCCTCAGTTTAGGCCGATACGTATTCTTCTACATATTTTTGGTAAAAAAAAAATAAATAAAAATAAAATCGCAATTAGCGATTATTGATTGGTTTGCGCAAAAGTTATAGCGTTTACAAAATAGGGGATAGTTTTAAAGCATTTTTATTATTTTTTTTTGACTACTAATGGCGGCGATCAGCGATTTTTATTGTGACTGCGACATTATGGTGGACACATCGGACATTTTTGAGACCATTGTCCTTTATACAGCAATCAGTGCTATTTAAATGCACTGATTCCTGTGTAAATGACACTGGCAGTGAAGGAGCTAACCACTAGGGGGACGGGGAGGGGTTAAGTGAGCCCTGTGTGTGTTTTCTAACTGTCTGGGGGCGTGGCTTGGGGAGTGACGTCACTGATCGGCGTTCCCGATGACAGGGAACAGACGATCAGTGACAGTGTCACTAGGAAGCACGGGGAGAGGTTTGTTTACACAGACCTCTCCCCGTTCTTCAGCTCCGTGACCCGATCGCGGGACACCAGTGGCGATCGGGTCAGCTGGTCCCGCGGCCGGGGAGCTCAGGACCGGGTTGCGCGTGCAACCCACGGCTGGGCTCTTAAAGGGCAACGTACCTGTACGTTGATGTGCCCAGCCGTGCCATTCTGCCGACGTATATGTGCAGGAGGCGGTCCTTAAGCGGTTAAAGAGTAACTACGCTTCTGTAGATGCAAAAAAAAAAAACAACCCTCCCCCTCTGGGTGATCTATGGACATTGCAGGGAGTGTAGGGGGTGGATTTACTAAAAGGCAAATAGGCTGGGCACTTTTCCAGTGCAGTACCTCAAGAGCTTAAAAAATGAGGCAACGCTTTACAAAGAATATCCAATCACATGCAAGGAAAATAAATAAAAATTGAAAAATAAAACACATTTTTGCTTGCACGTGATTGGATGGACGTCAGCAGAGCTTCTCCTTATGTACTAAGCATTGGAGCAACTTGCAGAGTGTACAGTCTATTTGCCTTTAGTATATCCCCACTTACCAAAAAAAATAAATTAGTACTGTATATACTCGAGTATAAGCCGACCCGAATATAAGCCGAGGCACCTAATTTTACCACAAAAAATGGGAAAACTTATTGACTCGAGTATAAGCCTAGGGTGAGAAATGCGCAGCTACTGTAAGTGGAAAAGAGGGTCAACAATGCCCATTCGTAGCCTCACTGTGCCCATTTGCAGCCATAGGTCCCCCGAACTTCAAACTCGGTAGTTAAGGGTTCCTAGATGCCCCCCCTAGCTGCAGCCAAAAATTGGGGTCTCTGGACCCAAAGGGTCCCGAAATGACATTGCTGCAGATGGACACAGTTGACTGAATTTAGGGCCCCGTATCTCGGGGGCCACTCGGAGCTAGGAACCACCAAATTTGTATATGTTGTATTGCTATTTCCACTGGGTTAGCAGCTAGGAGCACCAAATTTGGGGTTCCTAGCACCAAGTGGCCCCCGAGATACGGGGCCCCAAAGTCGGGTCGGAAAATGTCAAGCACTTTTCTGTAGCAGAGAATGACATTTTCCGACCCGACTTTGTGGCCCTGTATGTATCTCGGGGCCACTTGGTGCTAGGAACCCCAAATTTGGATATGTTGTATTGCTAGTGCTGGGGTTCCTAGCACCAAGTGGCCCCCGAGATATGAGGCCCCAAAGTCGGGTCGGAAAATGTCATTCTCTGCTGCAGAGTACGGAAAAACTCGGCTTATATACGGTATGTATTTTGAATGGTGTTTTTACCATCACTGGGACATTCAGAGAGCACGGGACACACACATAGAACTCGATTTATGCTACAGGGGCGGGTTTAATTACTAAAGGCAAATAGACTGCACACTCTGCAAAGTGCAGTTGCCCCTGAGCTCAGTACATGAGGGAAAGTCTACGGACTTCCACCACCAATCATGTGCAAGCAAAAATGCAGTTTTTTTTTATTTGTTTGTTTTTTTTAGTTTCCTTGCATGTGATTGGGTAGGCTTTGCAAAGTGAAGCTCCCCCCTCATTTACTAAGCTCTGGAGCAACTGCACTTGCAGAGTGCTCAGTCTATTTGCCTTTAGTTAATCAACCCCACTGGATAAGCATGTTTTTTTTATTTATTTTTTCATTTTTAATCATCATCATCAAAACACGACGACACTTAGAAACGCCTCTTTAATTGTACAATATCTATAAAAAATATATAATAATTTTCAGTTTTTGGGGGAACCAGCCAGTGTAAATTCTGGCATATCCCCCCCCACCACCCAGACATGAATGGGAAGCACAGGTGTACCAGGATATATGGAGTACATACATAAAACACTTGTATACCATACCGAGAATAGTTTTTCTGTTCTGAACCCCTTGCCTACCGGGCACTTCCGCCCCCTTCATGCCCAGGCAAATTTTCAGCGCAGTCACACTTTGAATGACAATTTGGCGGTCATGCTACACTGTACCCATACGACATTTTTATCATTTTTTTTCCACACAAATAGAGCTCTCTTTTGGTGGTAATTACCACTGGGGTTTATATTTTTTGCTTAAAAAAGGAAAAAAAGAGGCTGAAAATTTTTTGGGGAAAAAAAAAAAAACACCTCTTTTTATAGTTTGTTCTAAAATTTTGCAATTAGGTAATTTTTCTCCTTCACTGACATGCGCTGATAAGGCTGCACTGATGGGCACTGACAGAGGGAACTGATGGGCATTGATAGGCAGCACTGATGGGCACTGACAGAGGGAACTGATGGGCACTGATAGGCAGCACTGATGGGCACTGACAGAGGGAACTGATGGGCACTGATAGGCAGCACCGACAGAGGGAACCGATGGGCACCGACAGAGGGGACCGATGGGCACCGACAGAGGGGACCGATGGGCACCGACAGAGGGGACCGATGGGCACCGACAGAGGGGACTGATAGGCAGCACTGACAGAGGGAACTGATGGGCATTGATAGGCAGCACTGACAGAGGGAACTGAGGGGCATTGATAGGCAGCACTGACAGAGGGAACTGATGGGCACTGTCAGAGGGAACTGATGGGCAGGACTGATGGGCACCGATAGGCACTGACAGAGGGAACCTAGGGCACTGATGAAGCGGCATTGATGAGGTGGCACTGTTGGGACTGCACTGACAAGGAGTGTAGATGTTTTACAGAAGCCGGTTATTGGCTCTCCTCTCCTCATGCGGTCAGCGTGATGAAAGGAATGCCGATAACTGGCTTCTGTTTACATTGTGATCAGATGTCCCTCGAAACAGTTGATCACATGAAAAAGGGCTGCTGCGATTGGCTCTTTACCTCAATCTGTGTCTGAAGCACAACGCGGGGGGGGGGGGGCTTGGGTTGGCGGTCAGCGCGATCTGGGGGCAAAGTAAGCCCGTGCTGTAGCAGTCTTTCGGCTATAGCGCATGCGGAAAGTGCTTAAAATACTTCTGTACACGATGTGTATTTACATAAAGTACTGCCATATACAGCGAGAGCCCCACAGCAATTACAGATCCAGAACGATCCCCTTTCTGACCTCCTCCATGTATCGGCTTCCAGTCTATTCTACTAACAGGAGCTAAACCTGGAATATAGAGGAGATCCTCGGGAAGGTCATATGAAGAGCAGGCCGGGGTCTCGAAGCTCCCTGTAGATATGGAGGAGTCTCTCGGCGGCTGTACTGGAGAGATTTTCCTCATCTACATTCAGACGCTCCTTCAAGGTCCTCAGTTCTTTCAGTAACGGCTGAACACAGAGAAGAACAGAAAGAGACATCAGAAAACTTCAATATTAGGAACATCTCTCCTTTGTCTGAATTGTTGCATGCAGAGCAGAAGAATGTCAAACTGAAGGACAGAGAGGACTAGAGAACCAGCGGATAGCAAATGAAAATGCTGAGTGCCTGGCTGTCAAGTGGAACCTTGCTCTGGGGGAACTTGGCAGGGGGGAGGAGCCAGGACAGCTGGAAGGGGACCAAAGAAAAGGAGGATCGGGGCTGCTCTGTGCAACGGTAAGTATAACATGTCTGTAATCAACAACCTTTAACCACTTCAGCCCTGGAAGATTTTACCCCCTTCCTGACCAGAGCACTTTTTTGCAATTCGGCACTGCGTTGCTTTAACTGACAATTGTGCGGTCATGTCCTTGGACAGCTGTAATATTAGTAGATATAAAAAGTGTAACAAAGCAAAAAATAAAATGTTGTTTTATAGCACAACCATTAAAGTGGTTGTAAACCCTTTTAAGTGACTTTTACCTATAGGTAAGCCTAGAATAAGGCTTACCTACAGGAAGTGGAAATATCTCCTAAACGTGCGCCGTTTAGGAGTTATTTCACTTTTAGTGCGCCAACGTCGTCATCGGCGCTGTGAAGAAACGGATCACCGTACCGTTTCTTCCCCCAGCGTGTGCCGTGACTGATGGCTCCTGCGCGGGAGTGACGTCACGCGACTCCGGACAGTCACAGAGCCGGAAGTCCGTGGCCCCGGAAGGAAGAGGGGCGAAATGGACGCGGCCTGCACAGGGGACTGTCCGGGCTTCGTTTGCAGGTAAGTGTCATATAATGGGCTAGTATGCGATGCATACTAGCCCATTATGTTTTCAATTTGCAGGCCTTGCGGGGAGCAAAAGAGAAAGTAAATCCCATTGGGGTTTACTTCTTCTTTAACGACTTTCAGACAGGACCAATTTGCAGCCACAGGACCAGGCCCCTTTTTGCGATTCGGCACTCCGTCGCTTTAACTGACAATTGCGCCGTCGTGCGACGTGGCTCCCTAACAAAATTGACGTCCTTTTTTTCCCACAAATAGAGCTTTCTTTTGGTGGTATTTGATTGCCCCTGCGGTTTTTATTTTTTGCGCTATAAACAAAAAAGAGCGACAATTTTGAAAAAAAAAAACACAATATTTTTTATTTTTTGCTATAATAAATATTCCCCAAAAATATATAAAAAAACTTTTTTTTTTCCTCAGTTTAGGCCGATACGTATTCTTCTACATATTTTTGTTAAAAAAAAAAAAAAAAATCGCAATAAGCGATTGATTGGTTTGCGCAGAAGTTATAGCGTTTACAAGATAGGGGATAGTTTTATAGCATTTTTATTAATAATTTTTTTTTTTTATTAGTAATTGGCGGCGATCAGCGATTTTTATTGTGACTGCGACATTATGGCGGACACATCGGACATTTTTGGGACCATTGTCATTTATACAGCAATCGATGCTATTTAAATGCATTGATTCCTGTATAAATGACACTGGCAGTGAAGGGGTTAACCACTAGGTGGCAGTGTAGGGGTTAAGTATGCCTAGGGGTGTGTTTCTTACTGTGGGGGGGGGGGGGGCGTGGCTGTCAGCTAGTGAATGCTGATCTCTGCTCCAATCACAGGGAGCAGAGATCGGCGTCACTAGTTGCTAGGCAGAATGGGGAGATGCTGTTTATTTCCGCATCTCCCCGTTCAGCGTTCCCGTAAAACGATCGCATGTGTCCCTGCGGCGATCGAGTCCGCGGGACCCGCGACCGGCCTCACGGGGGTCCCGACCGGCGTGGGGTCCCGACCGGGGCGGGAGCGCACCGGGATCGGCGCGCTCCCGATGGCACGGAGGCATTTAAAAAGGGACTTATATATACACCCTTATGCCTGTCCTTGCCATTCTGCCGACGTACATCGGCGTGCGCCGGTCGGGAAGCGGTTAAGTCTGTAATGGACCTTAGAGCGCCGCACAGAGCTAAGAGGTGAGCAGATTAACTCCGACCCCCCCCCGAGACAGGGATATAGGGGTGCCGACGTTTGTATTCACTTATCCTTCAGTGATTAATGCATTGTCTATTAAGGAGCCACACGCCCAGCCCAACCAGTGTGGATGTGTATATGGAACAGCCTCAGACAGCTCTCCTTCGCAAGCCACGCCCCCCCCCCCACTCTGATGCGTTTCGCCCAGCCCACCAGGGGCTTAGTCATAGAAGGGGGGTGTGGCTTTTGTGAAGAAGAGCTGCGTGAGGCTGTTCCATATCCACAGCTATTGGGTAACGTTACACCTCAACATCAGGGGAAAGCCACATACCTCCTGAGCCATAAACTGCTGCTGGATCTTCCCCAAATCCAAGTCCGGGGTGTGACCGCCGCCATTTTGGTTCTGCTGAAGCAAGCTCTAGGGAATGAAATTAGAAGTCACGTTAAACTCTGTTATATGATGGAACGTGTCAAAACCATAATATCTACTACACCAAGACCCCTTTCACTCTGGCAGAGCCCAGCCGCTAAAGCACTGCTCGTTTTTGTGGCGCTTTATCGCTGCTTTTCGGTCACTAGCAGGGCGTTTTTTTTTTTTATTATAAAAAAAAAAAATGGCGCTTTCAAAACGCTTTGGAAGCGCTGCCCACTCATTGCAATTGGCAGGGCGTTTTGGGATCGCTAAATACATCGCTCCCAAACCGCTCCAAAGATGCTGCTTGCAGGACGCAAGTGCACCGCCCCAGTGTGAAAAGACACACTGGAATGAATGGGAGGCGGTTTTCAGAGGCTGGAAAAAATCAATGTGTGGTGTCGCGCTCCTGAACTGATGTCAGTATAAAAAATCGCATAAAGTTGCTGTGGTGTCACATCAGCAAACAGGGAATAATATGCGAATTAAAAGTGACTGTGTGCATCGCAAGCTAAAACCATCAGTAAGACAATCGAATAAAATATATACATATATTGCAATACGCTGACATCAAAGGCAATAATACATAAAATGTATCCGTATAAATCTAGAAAGTGACTAGTGTGCAAAAAACATAAAAAACACACTCAAGTGCATGCAAAATGTTCTAAATGGAACACAGAAGTGGATGAGTGAA
This sequence comes from Lithobates sylvaticus, assembly GCA_028564925.1. Taxonomy (NCBI): domain Eukaryota; kingdom Metazoa; phylum Chordata; class Amphibia; order Anura; family Ranidae; genus Lithobates; species Lithobates sylvaticus. The sequence goes on along the minus strand of CM053037.1, from coordinate 185,141,834 downwards.
AATGACTCAAACAAATAAACTTCCTATGGTCGCTGTGAAGCAGTGGAGTGAATGGTGATAAAAAAAAAAAAAAAAAAATAATTATTAACATAAAGAGGGGATGAGTGGTTCAGGTTTATGGAGATACCATAAGGTATAAAACCAGAGAAATGCAGGGAGTGGTGAAAACCAATGGGGTAATGGTGGATGTGATGGCAGCAATCAAAAGTGCTGGAAATAGCGACCAATGTGAACAGTGGTACTAAAAATTAACAAACAGAGGTAGTCAGGAAAATTGTAATGTGATGGAGAAAATCAACATATACAAAACAATGCAAAGCAGTCCATATAGCATCTGATATTAATAGACAGCGTGGAGGTGGTGATAACCAAAAATGATCCAATCTGGGCTGCACTACGGTGCCAAGTGCTAGGTGGGGGTGGGGAGTGGTGGATGGCTTGCCCAAGGTGAAACTAGTGCTGGGGTCTTCGGTGCTAGTGACACCCGTGGGTGTCCTTCCTAATTACCTTGTTACTGCAAGGTAAGCAGCATATGTGTAAAAGCCAGGAAGGTGGATTCACTCTGGGGGATGCTCCGATGGTCTCTCAAGGGGATGTTGCACATGGGTCTCTGTCACAGTACTCCTCTCCTATCCGCAGCAGTATGTGGAGCCTATATGATTGTGGCTTTACTGGTGCTCAGGACCAGGTTTCGCTCGGTGTGTACCCAGGTAAGGTGGGTATAAAGGGGGGGAGAGAGTGACAAAAGGGAGCCGTATAGTGTAGTATTTGGTATTAAAACAGAGAATCAGCTTTATTTTAAAAAAGGGTACTCACAATAAACAAAACAGCAATAGATATTCAAAAACGAGCGCCGAGCTCGTGACCAGTGCGTCACTTCCGGGGTCCGTGTCCTACGCGTGTCGTCACCGTCACGTGACTTCATCGGGGATAGTGAATGGACCGTAGGAAGTGTCTTTAAATAGGGTATAGCGGTCGGCCATTTTCCTGTGGAAATCCTATATTTATAATGGGGCGGCCATTTTCCTAGGGATAGGCTCCAACCGCGGCCATATTTGTGTGGATTATTTGAGACACAGGCAATGGAAACTCGCTGTGATGATTACCAAAATGCAATAAAGAATATAGTGGGATTAAAATTGTATACTGATGGGAAACAGATCGCAAATGTAGTAGGGTTATTCTGCACAGAACGGGGATAAGTGTGACCCGGCCATAACAGAATATGATGCGCCTAAGGTCATATGTATAAATGCGCTCGATACGATGCGCAGTGATGGAACACAATAATGGATATATTTTTATTTTTAAAAGAATAAAGAAGTATATATGAATATATGCTATGATAAAAAATATATTAAAAAATTGGTCTGGGGAATATATATAATAATATGGTACAAGTAATAATGAAAAAATATATCTGTGTAAGAGATATTATAAAAGAAATAAAATTCATATATTTGAATTAAGATATAGGGATGACCTGAATAAAATTATTTATTAAAAATTACAGGACAACCCAAATAGAATATTTGTTGAATAAAGGGTGAATTTAAAATTGTAGATTGATCAAAGATTAAAATACAAAAAATGAAAGGATAGGGAATCATGTGTATAAATACTAACGGACTCCGGAAATGATGTCAGGCAAACAGAGTTTACAAAAAATGACAGAGTGGCATAAAATGCTAAATCATGTGCCAGCAGTAACATCACATAAAATTCGCAAAATAACTATGGGTGAGCGTACAGCTGACCGGCACTATTAGAAACGTAAGTTCTCTATGGAATGAATAGAGGAGTGGCATGTCGGTAATGAGCGAAAAAAACTTAGAATCGCATGATGACCGTAGATAAAACTGGAATTTTAAAATGTTAAAAATCACTAATAAAACAATTGAGGTCAAATTCGATATTTAAACCGTGTGGCGTAGCTGTGTCTAAAATAAAAATCCACTTTGACTCAATCTGGCTGAGGGTGCGGACCTTATGTCCACCTCGCCAGTGTCTTTTATAGGGTTCAATGCCCCAGAATTTGAGGTGTTTGGGGTTTCTGTTGTGATGTGTGGCGAAGTGTTTAGAAACACTGTGCTTATCAAAGCCCTTCAGGATGTTTTGTACGTGTTCCTTTATTCTCACTCTCAGGGGTCTTTTTGTTCTTCCGATATACTGGAGGCCACAGCTGCATTCCAGCGCGTATACAGCGCCTTCTGTGTTGCAACAAATAAAATCAGAGACTTCATAGGATTTGCCAGTGCTTGTCGACTTAAAGTTGAATACCTTTTCAGGTTTTCTAGCCTTGGTACACGCGAAACATTTTTTGCATGGATAGAATCCTTTGCCAGAAAAAAACGTATAGCCAATTTTTGGTGGATCCGGGATGTTCTTCACTAGTTTGTCTCTAAGGGTTGGTGCTCTTTTGTACACGAACTTCGGTTTTTTTTGGGAGTAATGGTCCTAAATGTGTATCGCTTCTTAAAATATGCCAGTGGTTCTGGATTATCTTTTCAACCGCTTTGTGTTGGGCATTGTAATCTAGAAGGATTGGTACCCCACTAATTTTGGAGTCGTTTTTGGGTTTATCTTTGATCAACTCTATTCTATTCATTTTCTCTACTTCTTCTATTTTGATGTTAATATCTTGTTTACTGTAGCCTTTGTCAATGAATCTGTCACCTATCTTCTTAGCTTGGGTGATAAAATCCCTGTCGTGTGTACAATTCCTTCTTAAACGCATCAGCTGTCCTTTCGGGATATTGCAGAGCCAGTTTCTGTGGTGACAGCTGTCAATAGGTAGATAGCTGTTCTTATCCACATTTTTAAAGTGCGTGCTCGTGCATAGTGTGTTATTCTCTTGGAATATCTTCAGAGGCTATTTCTAGCGCTAAAGTGCCTGAAAACCGCCTCAGTCTGAAAGTAGCCTAATGCCGCGCACACACGATCGGAATTCTCGTCGTAAAAAGCGCTGACGGTTTTCCCAACGGAATTCCGCTCAAACTGTCTTGCCTACACACGGTCACACCAAATTCCGACCGCCAAGAACGCGGTGACGTACAACACTACAACGGGCCGAGTTCAATGCTTCCGAGCATGCGTAGGAATTTTGTGCGTCAGAATTGCTACAGACGATCGGAATTTCCAATAGAAACCTTTTCCGTCTGAAAAATTGAGAAAATGCTCTCAATTCTTTGCTGTCGGAAATTCGGGCAGCAAAATTCCAATGGAGCCTACACACGGTCGCATTTTCCGATGAAAAGCTCTCATCGGTCTTTTTCTGGCCGGAATTCCGATTGTGTGTACGCGGCATAAGAGGTTGTTTACACTAGTGGGTGGAGTAAAACCACACAGATGAGACATGTTCTTACTGCTCCCCCTTTAGCTGGAGAGGCAGCAACCAGGGGTGTACGATGCTTTGCTTCATGGCCATGGCAGGAATTATAACCAGTTGTGATTGGTGAGCACTACGGTCACTTCAGGTGAATGGGGGGGGTGTGCTGCAACTTCCCTGCAAGGCACACATTTGCAGTGTGGCATTACAATGCGCCCTGTCAGTTTCTCTCTGAGAGGCGTTCAATACTCAGATTACCCTTCAACTCGCCATAAATCTGGCCACAGACGGAAAAGAAAATCAGCCGGTTCAGCAGAGACTGGACAGATTTTAATTAGTGTGTGGCCGTCCCGGTTATAAAATAAAAAAAATAAATAAAAAAAAACACAATTTCTGTTGATCAGCAACTGATTAAAGTATTCTGACAGCGCTGGGTCCCGCTGTCTGAATACAATGTCCCGGTGGAGGGGGCTTCTTCCATCTGTGGAAAAAGCCCCCTTCATTCCTCTATCCATTTGTGTGGATAGAGGAATCTGTCTAAACAAAAAAATAAATAAAAGCTACCCATCTATGGCCATCTTCAGGTGAAATTTAAACACGTGGCAGACCTTGCCACCACTTTAAAAAGCGATCTACAGTGGATCACTTTATGGAGGAGTTTGACAGGCAGTGAGGAGGTGATAGGCAGGAAGAAGGCGACCTGTTTTCACCCCGTCCATGCCAACCCACGTGCCGCAAACACTACACTATATAAAGCTGGTCTGATTGGTTGCTATCCGGCTGATTTATTTTTTTGACGGAAGACGGTGTGGCTTGGAGGGCAACATGCAGAGGAATGCAGGAGGAGGTGTGTATTCTGCATTGTCACACCACGTATTTGCCACAGCTCTGCTGCTCCTTACACAAAATGGAGCTAAAAAACGACTGCAGCGCCCTGCGTGGGTCCTCACACAATACCTCTGGACTGCGGTGTAAACCTAAGGGCCAAAGCACTCAGAAAAGGTTTTGTAAAGGAGCATGTATAAATGCCCACTAGCAGGGAGTGCAATGTGTATCTAAACACAAGGGGTCCCCCAACCACCGCGCTTCGGCCCACTGCCCGACCAAAGCCTCTCTGCAGCCGGGCCGCGGGTGCGGCGGGCGGCATGAGAGAGCAAGGCAGGCGGGCGGATGAGAGAGCCAGGTGGATAAGAGAGGTGGGCGGGCGAATGAGAGAAGCGGGCTGGCGAGCAGAGATGACATCATCTCTATCCGCCGGCCCTGCATCACCGCTCTTCTGCCCTCACAGCGTAGGCCTCTTAAATGTCAGAGCTGCGGCGGGGTGCAGAGAGATGACATCTCTCACCGCCCGCCATCACCGCTCTCTTTCCCTCGCTCAGAAACTACCACTGCACAGAGGCCTGCCTCTGTGCTAAATGAACCAGTGTTGCCACCAATGCAGTGACAATCAACATCTGGTGGCACTGGGAGGCAGCGTGGCAAGTGACTATCTGCATCTGGCGGCAAGTGACGTGGCAAGCGACAATCTGCATCTGGTGGCAGGCGATGTGGTAGGTGACAATCCGCATCTGGTGGCAGGCAACGTGGCAAGTAACAAGCTGCATCTGAAGGCAGGTGACAATCCACATCTGGTGGCACTGGCAGGCAGCGTGGCAAGTGACAATCTGCATCTGGTGGCAGGCAGCGTGGCAAGTGACAAGCATGAACAGCATGGTAGGTAATGTGGCAAGTAACAAGCTGTATCTGAAGGCAGGTGACAATCCACATCTGGCGACAGGCGATGTGGCAAGTGACACACTCAGGGCTCCCACTGATTCTGCACTATGAGGAGTTGAACTATTTCATTTTATATTACAATGCAATAATAGAAATAATGTGCTTCAATCATCCTGACACCAAATCTACCATGGTGCTGTGATGATTGAAGTGCCAACACCAGCCATTTCCCCCGAAAAAAAAAAATCAAAAAAAAAATCGCTTACCCCTGGTCCTTGGCACAATTTTCTTCTACGCAGCGGGTCCCCGGTGCCAAAAAGGTTGGGGACCGCTGCCTAAACACACACCCGCTGGTGTAAATGGGCACTGACATTTCAGAGTAACTCAACCTTTGTAGAGAAACAGCAGGGACAGTCTATAGCCGGCCCATAGGAAGGATCACAGATTGCCTGAAGGCAACAAAGAGGTCGCCCGGCCTCCGTTAAACTGACTGAACCCTTAGAAGTACGTCACCAAGATTGGGGATTGATCTGGATCAATACCTGGAAATGACTGATCACTGCCAAGTGTAGTGCAGCCACAACATGTAAATGGGAGCTGAGGATCTGAATTTCAATGGCGGGGACAATTCCTGCTGCAGCCACATCCAACACAGAAATCTATAGGAAAAAGAAAGCATAGAGTTTAAAGTGGTGGGACACCCTGAAAACAAAAAAAAAAAACTTAAAAAAATGTTAGTAACAATTTAAAATGAAAAAAAAAAAAAAAAAAAATATATATATTTTTTTTACTTACCAGAAATGGCTGTTGCTAGGCAGATCGTCCTAATCTGCCTCCTCCAGCGCCACCGTGATCTTCTCTCCTTACGTCTTCTAGTGAATGGGGCGCGGTGTGTTATGGGAACTGTGTCCCACAACACATTGCGTTCCCCATTTACAAATTAGACTCGCGCATGCGCAGTAGGCCGCGCGCCGACTCGCGCATGCTCAGTAGGAAACGGGAAGCCGTTTCCCTTACTGAGGATGGCGGCGAGGGTAAGTGTACTTATTAAAAGTCAGCAGCTACTTTTTTTTTTGTAAGGTGAAACACCCCTTTAATAAGAAACCGAGAATTACACACACATGCCAGACTCCTCTCCATGGCCCTCTCTGATTTTACTGCACACTGTGAGCTTCTCACAATGTGCATTAGAAGCTGCTGCAAGTCAGACAGAGCCCCGCCTCCTTTCCTAGCTGGGGGACTTCCTGCATCATCTAGCTCTTTCCTCCCTGACTGTACCTGGTCCCGCCCCTTTCATTCATTCGATTTCAGTTCTTTCATTAATAATAGCCCAGCATCACATGTGTTGTTACCTAGGCTGGTGTGTATGCAATTTTAATTTTTTATATATGAAATTTGTAAAAAAAAATCAAAATCAAAAATGAAATCATAAACCATGGGTTGCAGGAAACAAAGAAGAAAAGATAAAGAAAAAAAAAAAGAAAAACCGCTCGATTCCCCTCCATCAACACAGTCAGGGCTGATTCACATCACAAACAGGTGCTTTTTTCCCTTCTTTTTTTCCATTGTACTGGGGTCAGGTGCATTTTTGATGCATTCCGGCACTTTTTTATGCGTTTTACCGTGTTCCAGTACAGTCAAGTGCAGGAAAAATGCAGCATGTTCTACTTTTTTTTTCTGGAGCGCAGCGGAACTGACTGCACTCGTGTGAACTGTGCCACTGGAAACCATATAACCTACTGTCCATTAGGGGTGCAACGGATCAAAAAACTCACGAATCGGATTGTTCCTCGGATCAGTCATGGATCGGATAATTTTTCTGATCAGCAAATAATTGAATTTGCAAAAACCTGTGAAAATTCCACCACCATATAGTCCCCACTGTGATATCCACGTCATCTCCCCCACTGTAATATTGTCTGAGTATAGCCGAGTATTGGCAGGCTAATGCAGAGTATTGGCAGGCTAATGCAGAGTACTGGCAGGCTAATGCAGAGTACTGGCAGGCTAATGCAGAGTACTGGCAGGCTAATGCAGAGTACTGGCAGGCTAATGCAGAGTACTGGCAGGCTAATGCAGAGTACTGGCAGGCTAATGCAGAGTACTGGCAGGCTAATGCAGAGTACTGGCAGGCTAATGCAGAGTACTGGCAGGCTAATGCAGAGTACTGGCAGGCTAATGCAGAGTACTGGCTGGCTAATGCAGAGTACTGGCAGGCTAATGCAGAGTACTGGCAGGCTAATGCAGAGTACTGGCAGGCTAATGCAGAGTACTGGCAGGCTAATGCAGAGTACTGGCAGGCTAATGCAGAGTACTGGCAGGCTAATGCAGAGTACTGGCAGGCTAATGCAGAGTACTGGCAGGCTAATGCAGAGTACTGGCAGGCTAATGCAGAGTACTGGCAGGCTAATGCAGAGTACTGGCAGGGTAATGCAGAGTACTGGCTGGCTAATGCAGAGTACTGGCTGGCTAATGCAGAGTACTGGCAGGCTAATGCAGGGTACTGGCAGGCTAATGCAGGGTACTGGCAGGCTAATGCAGGGTACTGGCAGGCTAATGCAGGGTACTGGCAGGGTAATGCAGGGTACTGGCAGGGTAATGCAGGGTACTGGCAGGGTAATGCAGGGTACTGGCAGGGTAATGCAGAGTACTGGCAGGGTAATGCAGAGTACTGGCTGGCTAATGCAGAGTACTGGCAGGGTAATGCAGAGTACTGGCAGGGTAATGCAGAGTACTGGCTGGCTAATGCAGAGTACTGGCAGGCTAATGCAGGGTACTGGCAGGGTAATGCAGAGTACTGGCAGGGTAATGCAGAGTACTGGCAGGGTAATGCAGAGTACTGGCAGGGTAATGCAGAGTACTGGCAGGCTAATGCAGAGTACTGGCAGGGTAATGCAGTTTGTTCACAAGTGATCGCCTCGTCATTTGACGGAGCGATCACATTGTAAACGGCCGCCGGGTGTACCAAGATGGCCGCCGCTCCAGAGCTAGGCCGAAGCCGTGGCCTTTCCTAAGGCCGAGGAGCGCTCCGCGGATGTGCCGATCCGAACAGGGGGACCCGTTTGGATCCCGGATCGGTGACAATCCGTTGCACCCCTACTGTCCATGCATTTTTGAGGCAGAAAAAATAAATAAAAACGCACTGGACTGCACGTGGTGTGAAGTGGCCCTCAGTGTTAATAGGGTGATATCTCCCGCGGAGCTATCACGTTCTCCCAGCAGGGGTTGGGGGGAGCCGTCCCTGCCGGGGGAACACAGTGACTTATTACTAGTGGCTAGAGTCGCTGGCAATAATGGAAGTTTAAAAATCCCGACATGCTGGTTGTACCCAAGTCAATCGATGGAGCCTCAGCCTGCCCATATATGGTTCGAATCTCGGCTGGTCCCTGCTGAACCTACTTAGATTTTAACCGCCTATGGCCGGCTTTACATTCAGTTCTGCTACACCAAATGGTACCATCACACAGGTGCTCCGGGATGGCAGTGCTGGGAGTTCCTGCACTCACCTCTTGTACCTGCAGGCTGAAATCCTTCCCATCTGGGGTGACACCTTGCACCTCCGCCAGGCTCTGCTCCTTCACCATGTCCATAGACAGCAGCCAGTGCAGTACAGCCCAACACAGGGGGCTCCCTGGAAGAAGGAAATGCAAAATTACAAAGCTGGACTACTAGCAGATCCACCTCTTATTACAGGACTACATTTTTCCTTTTTAATGGAGGATATGGTTATAAACCCAGAGGGCAGTGACAATCATTGTAGTAGCGATCACTACTACAGAGATTCTTCACTCCCACAGCTATGGCATTATCCATATATACCGTATATACTCGAGCATAAGCCGAGTTTTTCAGCACATTTTTTTTGTGCTGAAAATGCCCCCCTCGGATTATACTGGAGTCAAGCACTTTTCTGCAGCAGAGAATGACATTTTCCAAACCGACTTTGGGGCCCCGGATCTCGGGACCACTTAGTGCTAGTAACCCCATTGGATATGTTGTAGTGCTAGTTCCACTGGGTTTCAATACCAAATTTGGGGTTCCTAGCACTAAGTGGCCCGAGATGCGGGCCCCAAAGTCGGTCAACTGTGTCCATCTGCAGCAATGTTATTTCGGGACCCTTTGAGTCCAGAGACCCCAAATTTTAGCTGCAGCTCGGGGGCACCTAGGAACCCTTAACTACTGAGTTTGAAGTTCGGGGGACCTATGGCTGCAAATGGGCACAGTGAGGCTGCAAATGGGCATTGTTGACCCTCTTTTCCACTTACAGTAGCTGCGCATTTCTCACCCTAGGCTTATACTCGAGTCAATAAGTTTTCCCAGTTTTTTGTGGTAAAATTAGGTGCCTCGGCTTATATTCGGGTCGGCTTATACTCGAGTATATACGGTACATTGGTTTGAGCTGCATCAATACAACAGCACACTAAAGGTGTGTTGCAAGAATAAATAAAAAAAAAATAAAATAAAAAAAAAAGAAAGAAAGAAAATTGCTCCATTCCCACATCAACATAGTCAGTATTGATAGGGGAATGCCTCCTCTGCAGCCATGTGTTCTCCCGATGGGGGAAGCTTTCCCCGCTGGGAGAACACAGTGATCAGCGCTAGCAGCTATAAGAGCCACTAGCAACAATCGCAAGTAAAATCCAACAGGCTGGTTGTACCCAAGTTGATTGATCGATCGTGTACATTCAGCCTGTCCATACATGGCGTGATCGTCTATGGCCGGCTTAAAGGGGTTGTAAAGTCTTGTTTTTTTTTTTTAAACAAACATATCATACTTACCTACCTCCTCTGTGCAAGGGCTTTGCACAGAGTGGCCCCCGACCCTCCTCTTCTGGGGTCCCAAAGCAGCGCTCCTGGATACGCCCTGCAGCGACTGCCCCGACTGGGAAGCACTTTCCATGGGGGCACTCATGCGGGCGCGCATCCGAGCCCTTCTGCTGTGTCCATTGACACATACAGCAGGGATCGGCCCAGCCCCCCGGCTCCCTGTCATTGGATTTGATTGACAGCAGCAGGAGCCAATGGCTGGGCTGCTGTCAATCTATCCAATCAGGACCCAAGACGCCGGCTGGAGCTGGTGTGCTTTTCCCTGTCGCTGGAAAGACCGGGTTAAGGTAAAGGGGGTTGGCTGCTACATCACAGGAGCTTTTTCACCTTAATGGATAGACCCCTTTAAGGATCTCGATCGCATGCCTGATGAAGGGGACCTGCGTGGCACCAAAACGTTGCTATGGTAACTAGGATGTGATCGCTGAATGTAGCTATAGACTTGTCTTGGAGACCCTTGGTGTGCTGGAGACACACTTCTCGCTTTTCAATGTTCTTGGTTCCAGCTGGTGGTTGCAGCAGCACCCATCCACATCTACAGCCAGTTTCAGATATGTGTGCGTTGGGGAAATTTTGTGCTTGGCTGTCACATGATCGGGGGGCCATCCTACCGGCTCCCAACCATAAACAGTGATGGGGAGCTGTCAGTGACAGCGAAGTCACTGTGCTGGGGGAAAAAAAAAAAAAAAAAGGACTGAGCACACTACCCAGCTCAGAACAGTACATATATAGGCGGCATTAGAGCTCACCGCCATGCTGCCACATAAAGGGTTAAACATACACATTTTAACCGCTTCCCGACCGGCGAACGACGATGTACGTCGGCAGAATGGCACGGACAGGCATAAGGGCGTACAGGTACGTCCCTATAAATTTTAAGACCGTGCCATTGCATGCGCGCTGCCGCCGGCTCGCGCGCCAGTCGGGACCTCCGTGAGTCCGATCGCGGGTCCCGCGGACTCGATCGACGCGGGGGATACCCGCGAACGTCTCACGGGGAGGAAGAACGGGGAGATGCTATAGTAAAAACAAGCATCTCCCCGTTCTGCCTAGCAACAGTGACACTGATCTCTGCTCCCTGCGATTGGAGCAGAGATCAGTGATGTGCCACGCCCCTCACAGTTAGTAACACGCCCCTAGGAGACACTTAACCCCTACACTACCACCTCCTGGTTAACCCCTTCACTGCCAGGGTCATTTACACAGGAATCAGTGCATTTGTATAGCACTGATTGCTGAATAAATGACAATGGTCCCAAAAATGTCCGATGTGTCCGCCATAATGTCGCAGTCACAATATAAATCGCAGATCATTACAAGTAAAAAAAAAAAAAAAAAAATATATTAATAAAAATGCCATAAAACGATCCCATTTTGTAAACGCTATAACTTTTGCGCAAACCAATCAATAATCGTTTATTGCGATTTTTTTTTACCAACGTAGAAGAAGAATACGTATCGGCCTAAACTGAGGGGAAAAATTATTATTTTTTTTATATATTTTTGGGGGGATATTTATTATAGCAAAACGTAAAAAAGAATGCGTTTCTTTTTTCAAAATTGTCGCTCTTTGTTTATAGCGCAAAAAATAAAAACCGCAGGGGCGATCAAATACCCCCAAAAGAAAGCTCTATTTGTGGGAAAAAAAGGACGTCAATTTTGTTTGGAAGCCACGGTCGCACGACCGCGCAATTGTCAGTTAAAGCGACGCAGTGCCGAATCGCAAAAAAGTGGTCTGGTCCTAAGCCAGCAAAATGGTCCGGTCTGAAAGTGGTTAAGAGAGAAGGAAAAAAATAAATAAAAATTGAAAAAAACGAAAGAAGAAAAAGAAGAAGGAAAGAAGAAGAAGAAAAAGAAGAAGAAGAAGAAGAAAGAAGAAGAAAGAAGAAGAAGAAGAAGAAGAAGAAAGAAGAAGAGAAGAAGAAGAAAGAAGAAGAAGGAAGAAGAAGAAAGAAGAAGAAGAAGAAGAAGAAGAAAGAAGAAGACTCTTTTTTGCCCACCTGATTTTCCATTCTGCAAGGCTTGGGCCAACAAGGAGGCAGATATACGAATCCGTGCTTTTAGCGGCGCTGAACTGCTGGCTCCTTGGTTATCAATAGCTGCGGAGCGCATATCCTTTATTCCTGCGGCGGACGCCTTGATAAAGACTCGGGCCACGTCCTCCGGCATCATTTGAAGCGTCTCAGGTTGGCTTATTTGGGGACCAAATCGCAGACACTGCAGCAAGTCCACGCTGTGTGTCCATAGAGGTATACAGACCCCACCCCGGCCCGGTGAAGGATCTGCAGACAGACCGGAGTCCCTCATCAGTCCCTCTAAATTATAAAATAAAGTGAATGTGATTTTTATGGGGAAATGCAGACTGCGGTAGGTGTGTGCAGGTAGAGGGAAGGTCCGCTCTGTCCTCTCTCCGGGTTTTAGTGATGTAAGAGGAAAAGAATAGGAGGTGTCAGAGCCGATCAGGACGCACAGAGTCCACCCTCCCTCCAGGACACAATCCGTCCCGTTCTCCAGGGTGCAGGACACAGAGATACAGTCCGTCTGCAGCATCCTGGTCCACTGTGTCTTCACATCGCACCGAAAGGGACTGCTCCTCCAATCACAGGACAGAAGCTGGCGGCTGAGCGACATCACCTGGTTCAGCTTCTGTAATACCCGGCTCTTCTCACCGACTGCCGACTTCAGCTGGGATACCCTGCAGAAGGAAAACAGGGTACAAAAAAAAAGACTTGTACTACCAACGCAAAGCAGACCTTCACCACTTCCCTCCACTCCACTCTCCTTCCATCCTCTTTTTGGCATTGCACTGTTTTTTGTTTACTTTACTTTTTTTTTTTTGTTAAAACGTTCGGCCCCATCTCCCCCATGCATGTCAGTTGCCTAAGGCCGCGTACACACGATCGGATTTTCCGATGGGAAATGTTGGATGTGAGGTTGTTGGCGGTAAGCCCGACCGCGTGTACGCTCCATCGGACTTTTTGTTGTCGGACTTTCCACCAGCAAATGTTGGTTAGCATTAGGGCTGAAACAACTAATCGATTATGAAATTAATTGGTTACTATTTTCATAATCGATTAATCGGCCAGTAACATAATGGGGTTTAAAAAATAAATAAAATTAGCCCTTTACAGTACAAAGAGCAAAAAATTGCTACTGTAAATATTACTTTCGCAGTTCTACAGTAAAAAAAATTAACCCCTTACAGTAGTAGACATGTGCACAATAGAAAAATTTGTTTAGCTTCGTTTTGTTTCTGTTCGTTTCTGTTGATTCGTAAGTCGTCGGTGTTCGTATTCGTAACGATTGGTATTTTCGTAAGAGTTATTTTTTCGTTGATTCGTTTTTCCGTTAGTTTAGGTTTATTCGAAATTCGGACGCATTCGTATTTTCGTAGATTTAGTTACATTCGTACTTTCGGTAGATTGATTTATTTGTACTTTCGTAACAATGTTTTCGTAGATTTGTAATCGGAGCATAATTCATAATTTTATGTAATGTGTATGCTATTATTACATTGTAAGAGACACGGAAAATTACGAATCGAAAAAAAAAAGTTACGAATGTACACATTTTTTCGTTCAATCCATTCGAAGCACGTTAAGCAGCGCCATTGTAAGGGACACGGAAAATTACCAATTCAAAAAAAAAAAAAAAGTTACGAATGTACGAATTTTTTCGTTCATTTTGATTTTGTTTTTTCGGATTTTCTTCTTTCGTAGTTTCTAATTTGGTTATTTTGGATTTTCGTTGTTTTTCCTATTCGATTATTCGTTATTTTTTTTTGCCAATCATTCGTTCATTCGTACGATAACGAATATAACGAATTTTAACGGAAAACGAAAAAAAAAAAAAAAAAACTAATTGCACATGTCTATACAGTAGTGATTATTTGCTTTTTTTGTACTATAAAGGGCTAATTTTAGTTTTTCGCTGAATGAAAGAATGTTGTTTGAAATTTTGTTTTTAACATTCTGTTTTTAAAATAAATTGTAATTTCTGAATGAAAACCACATACACTGTCTGAAAATTCCTTTGACCAAGAAGTTTTCTATTATTTCCAAATCGCCACTGTGGTTGAAAATGAACGTCGGTTTGACCCCACTAACGATTAGAAAATTGAAAGAACATTCTTAAAATAAATTTTTTTTTGAAGGAAGACATTGTTTGTTTTTTTAAATAAAAAAAAAAAATTGATCTCCGAGTCGAGATGATATTTACCAGATTCACCCTTTAATAGTATATATCCTCTAAGGCCCCTTTCACACTGGGGCGGTGAGCCGCGGTGACGGTAAAGCAGCGCTATATTTAGCGCTGCTTTACCGTCGATTTAACCGCGGTATTTGGCCGCTCGCGGTGCGGTTTTAACCCCCGCCAGCGGCCGAAAAGGGGTTAAACACCCCCCGCAGAGCGCCGCTGTAGCGGCGCTTTGCGGCGGTATTGCCGCTGTTTCACCGCGGTGTCCCATTCTATTCAATGGGAAGGAGCGGTATAGGATCGGTGAACACACGGCTCCTATCCCGCTCCAAAGATGCTGCTAGCAGGACTTTTTTTGTCATCCTGCTAGCGCACCGCTCCAGTGTGAAAGCCCGCCGGCTTTCACACTGGAGTTAAAGGGGCCGGATTTTTTCATGCGGTGAACAGGCGCTATTTTTATGAATATTTGCATGAAAAACGCCCCGGTGTGAAAGGGGCCTAATAGTTTATACAGTATATCTCCTCTAATGGTATATATACTGTATATCTCTTCTGTCTGTTATTCTCAGAGTGAATTAGAAATGTTGCTCTCTAACCATATAGTTGGTCATTTATATTTACCACTGCATAGAGATATTTAAGAATAAATTGCCTTTTTTTTAAAACTTTACACATTAACTAAATTATACACCACACTTTTTTTTTTAAGGTTATTAACCACTTCAGCCCCGGACCAATTGGCAGCCAAAGGACCAGGCCCCTTTTTGCGATTCGGCACTGCGTCGCTTTAACTGACAATTGCACGGTCGTGCGACGTGGCTCCAAAACAAAATTGGCGTCCTTTTTTTCCCACAAATAGAGCTTTCTTTTGGTGGTATTTGATCGCCCCTGCGGTTTTTATTTTTTGCGCTATAAACAAAAATAGAGCGACAATTTTGAAAACAATGCAATATTTTTTGCTTTTTGCTATAATAAATATCCCCAAAAAATATATAAAAAAACATTTTTTTTCCTCAGTTTAGGCCGATACGTATTCTTCTACATATTTTTGGTTAAAAAAAAAAATCGCAATTAGCGATTACTGATCGGTTTGCGCAGAAGTTATAGCGTTTTCAAGATAGGGGATAGTTTTATAGCATTTTTATTAATAATTTTTTTTTATTAGTAATGGCGGAGATCTGCGATTTTTTTTTGTGACTGCGACATTATGGCGGACACATCGGACATTTTGACACATTTTTGGGACCATTGTGATTTATACAGCAATTAATGCTATTTAAATGCATTAATTCCTGTATAAATGACACTGGCAGTGAAGGGGTTAACCACAAGGGGGCAGTGTAAGGGTTAAGTATGCCTAGGGGTGTATTTCTTACTGTGGAGGGGCGTGGCTGTCAGCTAGTGAATGCTGATCTCTGCTCCAATCACAGGGAGCAGAGATCGGCGTCACTAGTTGCTAGGCAGAACGGGGAGATGCTGTTTATCTCGGCATCTCCCCGTTCAGCCGCCCCGTGAGACGATCGCGGGGGTCCCCGCGACGATCGAGTCCGCGGGGACCGCGATCGGACTCACGGGGGTCCCGACCGGCGCGCTCCCGATGGCACGGACAGGCTAAAGGAGGGACTTATATAAACGCCCTCCTGATTGTACGTGCCATTCTGTCGACGTATATCGTCGTGCGCCGGTCGGCAAGTGGTTAATAGTATATATCCTCTAATAGTATATACAGTACATCTCCTCTAATGGTATATATACTGTATATCTCTTCTGTCTGTTATTCTCAGAGTGAATTAGAAATGTTGCTCTCTAACCATATAGTTGGTCATTGATATTTACCACTGCAAAGAGATATTTAAGAATAAATTGCCTTTTTTTAAAACTTTACACATTAACTAAATTATACACCACATTTTTTTTTTTTAAGGTTATTAACCGATTAATCGAAACAACAAATCGGCCAACTAATCGATTATGAAAATAATCGTTAGTTGCAGCCCTAGTTAGCATGCTCACAAATTTTCTGCCAACAAATGCGTGTTGTCGGACTTTCCGATCGCGTGTACACAAGTCCGTCAGACAAAAGTCCAAAAGTACAAACACGCATGCTCGGAGTCAAGGACAAGCCCGCAGCGGTCGGTCTTGTAAAAACTAGCGCTCGTAATGGAGATAATCGCGAACGTCTAGTACGTCACTACGTTCGTAATTGTTGGCCAACATTTGTGTGACCGCGGGAGGGTGGCAAGCGGTTAAAGGCCGTCTCCTCCTTTTCAACACATTACACCCATATTTGGGGTGCAACAAGTAGCTAAGTAAATCCCAACCCCAGAGCACCCTAACCACGTGACAGTGTACAGTGGCATCTTACCCGCAGCCGCTGTCACGTGTGCAACCAGTGCGCCTGTGCAGGGTTCCACTCACACAGCCATGTCATTAATTTACAGAGATCTGTGAATGAATGAACTACAAATCCCATATGCCACCACAGCAGATGGACTTCTAGTTCTCAAAAGAATACAGGTGTGGTGATAACAGCACTCGCAGTCCATTGGCACTTCCTCCAGCTCTCTACCTACGTACGGGCAGGGAGCTAGAAGAAGAGTCTGCAGGAGCCTGGCATTGCACCCCCCATCCACTGATCACAGGTGCAAAGCTTTTTTTATTTTGATATATTGTTAGTGTGTGTGTGTGTATGATAGATAAATATATAAAAAAAAAAAATCTATCTATCTATCTATCTATCTATCTATCTATCTATATATTTGTACATTTTGTTTTGCTACAAATATATGTACATTTATTTCCGAAAAGTGGACTTATCCTTTAACTTGCAATGTCATAAATCAATGATCTAAAAAAGTTCACCATCAACTTTATCTTGATAGAAGCTCGCCCCGCGAGTCCCAAACTGCTCACCTGTCAGACACCGAGCCGATCCCAGACAGCAGCTCTTTAATCCGGAGTCCGGTGTTGTCCCTCTCCAGTCCAGGCCTCTGACCGCCATGTCCTTTCTGATTGAACCTGCACAGCATGAGGCGCCCCCTGCTGGACAGCAGAACCAGACCCGTACCTGTCAGGGGAAAGTTACAAAAACGCTGCAATTACAGTATTTTTGGAGGGCGAAAACTATTTTAAAAAAAAGGTAACAGCGCTCTTTCCGGGGGCAACCCAATCCATACACCAGATCCACTCACAGGTGCCTGAGCTCGATGTATCCCATCACACTCCAACGTCATAAACGGTAGAAAGAGCCGGCAACACTGAAATCCTTGAAGTGTAGTTTATTGGTGACAATAAAAACAATAGCGCCAACACGTTTCAAGGTTGCAATTCTGTAGACTCCCAATTCAAGTGGAAGTAAACTCTCTCAATCAACATGAACTCTGTAATCCTTATGCAGCTAGCATCTTAGGAATCCTTATCCAGAGACATTGCGTGCTTCTCCTGCGATAAGAAGCCTGCATGCTCGCTGTTTGTGACAGCTGAACTTCAGTTCCACTTTAGGTTTAGGGAAAGCGGAGAAGGCTGGAATATTATTCCTCACTCCCATGGTAGCCAGTGCTCTTCTCTTTAATGTTATGGGTTGTAGAGGGACCCTTTGCAATCCTCACGTACAAAACGTAGGACTATTGGTGCTGCACTGTGTGCGATGACATCAGCGCCGGGAGCACCTTAGAGAAGAGGTTTCGGGGGACCGGTCACCCAGTGGAGGAGGAAGCCTACCGGTGTGAGGAATAAAGCTTATTACTCAACCCCTGGACCTAATGAGAATTTAACC
The DNA here is from genome assembly GCA_028564925.1 of Lithobates sylvaticus. Lineage (NCBI taxonomy): Eukaryota > Metazoa > Chordata > Amphibia > Anura > Ranidae > Lithobates > Lithobates sylvaticus. The sequence continues at coordinate 185,123,994 of CM053037.1, read as the reverse complement.
CCTGCAGTGCCAGGAGGCTTTGTTGCAAGGGTTTATTATTTTAAAGCGGTTCTGCACTGTCTGTAGTGTTTTTCTATCTTTAGTGCAGTGCAGTAGATTATGACATGTAAATCAGGTACTCACGTGTCCCATTTCTGTGCCTCTCTGCTGCCGGTTTTCGTCATTTAAAATAACTTTAAAAAATCTGTCCTGCTGGGGGCCATCTTGCCTGTGGGCATGTGAACCCACACAGGCACTTCAGATGGCCCAGCATGCACCGCCGTTACTGCGCCGATCTCGCGCGTGCGCAGTAACGGCAAAGAGTAGCTCAAGTTCCCGGACATCTTCCGAAATCTCGCGAGATTTCGGCACATCTGCCGACATCTCGCGAGATTTCGGAAGATGTGACCGAAATCTCGCGAGATTTCGGAAGATGTGACCGAAATCTCGCGAGATTTCGGAAGATGTCCGCACTGACTCCTGGGATCAATGACACCAGATCCCAGGAGACAGTGCGGGGTGACGACGATCGACGCAGAGACCCCCGCCCACCGCCGCAGAGACAGAGGAAAGGAAGTCAGCGATTACAAGGTAAGTGGGAAAAAAAACAAAAAAAAACACACTTCATTTAGTACTCTTTGCCTGATTTGGAAGGCAAAGAGATTTACTAAATGAAATGTGTGCAGAACCGCTTTAAAGCATAAGTTCAATTTTATTTTGTTATTTTTTTTAATTAACCACTTCAGCCCCGGACCATTTGGCAGCCAAAGGACCAGAGGTCTTTTTTCAATTTCGCACTGCACTACTTTAACTGGTAATTGCGCGGTCATGCAATTTTGTAACCAAACGAAATTTGCGTCCTTTTCTTCCCCACAAATAGAGCTTTCTTTTGATGGTATTTGATTGCCTCTGTGATTTTTATTTTTTGCGATATAAACGGAAAAAAGAGCGAAAATTTTGAAAAAAAAAGAGATTTTCTACTTTTTGTTATAAAAAAAATCTAATAAACTCAATTTTAGTCAAACATTTGGGCCAAAATGTATTCAGCCACATGTCTTTAGTAAAAAAAAAAAATGCCAATAAGCGTATATTTATTGGTTTGCGCAAAAGTTATAGCGTCTACAAACTAGAGTACATTTTCTGGAATTTACACCGCTTTTAATTTATGACTGCCTATTTCATTTCTTGAGGTGCTAAAATGGCAGAGAAGTACAAAACCCCCCCAAATGACCCCATTTTGGAAAGTAGACACCCCAAGCTATTTGCTGAGAGGCATGTTGAGCCCATTGAATATTTTTTTTTTTAGTCCCAAGTGATTGAATAAAGACAAAAATAAAAAAGATTTTTTTTTTTTTCAAAAAGTTGTCACTAAATGATATATTGCTCACACATGCCATAGTTATATGTGGAATTGCACCCCAAAATACATTTTGCTGCTTCTCCTGAGTATGGGGATACCACATGTGTGGGACTTTTTGGGAGCCTAGCCGCGTACGGGGCCCCGAAACCCAAGCACCGCCTTCAGGATTTCTAAGGGTGCAAATTTTTGATTTCACTCCTCACTACCTATCACCGTTTCGAAGGCCATAAAATGCCAAAATAGCACAAAACCCCCCAAATGACCCCATTTTGGAAAGTAGACACCCCAAGCTATTTGTTGAGAGGCATGGTGAGTATTTTACAGCTCTCATTTGTTTTTGAAAATGAAGAAAGTAAAGAAAAAAAAAAAATTTTTTTCTTTTTTCAATTTTCAAAACTTTGTGACAAAAAGCGAGATCTGCAAAATACTCACAATACCTCTCAGCAAATAGCTTGGGGTGTCTACTTTCCAAAATGGGGTCATTTTGGGGGGTTTTATGCCATCTGGGCATTCCATGGCCTCCGAAACTGTGATTGGCAGTGAGAAGTGAAATAAAAAAATTACACCCTTAGAAAGCCTGAAGGCGGTGATTGGTTTTTGGGGTTCCGTACGCAGCTAGGCTCCCAAAAAGTCCCACACATGTGGTATCCCCGTACTCAGGAGAAGCAACAGAATGTATTTTGGGGTGTATTTCCACATATGCCCATGACATGTTTGAGCAATATATCATTTAGTGACAACTTTTTGTAAAAAAAATATATATATTTTTTTTTTTTTTCATTATTCAATCTCTTGGGACAAAAAAAAAAAATATTTAATGGGCTCAACATTGCTCTCAGCAAATAGCTTGGGGTGTCTACTTTCCAAAATGGGGTCATTTGGGGGGGGTTTGAACTGTCCTGGCATTTTATGCACAACATTTAGAAGCCTATGTCACACGTCACCCACTCTTCTAACCACTTGTAGACAAAGCCCTTTCTGACACTTTTTGTTTACATGAAAACATATTTTTTTTTTGCAAGAAAATTACGTTGAACCCCCAAACACTATATATATTGTTAAAGCAAAGGCCCTACAGATTAAAATGGTGGGTGTTGCATTTTTTTTTTCCACACAGTATTTGCGCAGCGATTTTTCAAACGCATTTTTTGTGGAAAAAATACACTTTTTTTTATTTTAATGCACTAAAACACACTATATTGCTCAAATTTTTGATGAAATAAAAAATATGATCTTAGGCCGAGTACATGGATACCAAACACGACATGCTTTAAAATTGCGCACAAACACGCAGTGGCGACAAACTACATACATTTTTAAAAGCCTTTAAAAGCCTTTACATGATACCACATTAGATTCACGGAGGAGGTCTACTGCTAAAATTACTGCCCTCGATCTGACCTTCGCGGTGATACCTCACATGCATGGTGCAATTGCTGTTTACATATGACGCCAGACCAACGCTTGTGTACGCCTTTGCGCAAGAGAAGGGGGGGCAGGGGTGCTTTTTTTTTTTTTTTTTGTTTTTTTTTTTATTTATTTAGCTTTTTTATTTTATTTTTAAACTGTTCCTTCCATTTTTTTTCTTTGTTATGATTTTTATTGTTATCTCAGGGAATGTAAATATCCCCTATGATAGCAATAGGCAGTGACAGGTACTCTTTTTTTGAAAAAATTGGGGTCTATTAGACCCTAGATCTTTCCTCTGCCCTCAAAGCATCTGACCACACCAAGATTGGTGTGATAAAATGCTTTCCCAATTTCCCAATGGCGCGGTTTATATCCGGGAGGGGGGACATTCCCTCCCACTGCTTGTAAAAGCAGTCTAGAGGCTAATTACCCGCTAGAATTGCTTTTACATGAAAGCCGATCACTGGCTGAAAAGAATGATACCAAGATGATACCTAAACCTGCAGGCATCATTCTGGTATAACCATTCAAAGTCCAGCAACATACTGGACATATATTGTAATCTTTTTTTTTTTCATGCAGCCTCTTGGCTGAACGAAAAAAAGAGATTGATTGGTGGGTATGCCCACCATTAGAATACCTCCCTTCATCCACCCACTTCTAATGATGGGCATACATGCACCATTTATATATGCCGATGCATGGGGGCATCCTCCCGCAAAAGTTATGCCGTGTACACACGGTCGGAATTTCGACCGTATGTACGTGGCATTAGGAGCCAATCGCTCCCCCCCCCTGCTGCCCCCATGCTTCGGCATATATGCTCTTTTTTTTAACTGTGGTGGTGAAATCACCTCCTACAGCGTTGGAGTCGCGGCTTTATGTATCGTGGGAGCAAACGCTGTTGCTGTCAAGATAAATAAATCCGCGTTGCAACTGAATGGCGCACCTGAAAACAAAAAAATGCTCAACACTAAAACACACAGTAAACAAAATTACATACCTGAAAAGCAAGCGTGATAAAACATAATAAAACATAATAAAACATAATAAAACATTGCAGAATAGAATGGAGTAAAAAAAGAGCAACAATAGAGAGAGAATAGAGTGAGAGAGAGAACAATAAAACGACAACTATTTTATTTTTTTTTTTATTTTTTTGAGATTCACAGGTAAAAAAGCTCCTGACTGAAGCGACTGAATCAAAACGCTACCACAAAAAAAATGTTAGCGATCGCAGGGATCAGGCCTGACTCTGCGAACGCTGCAGTTATGTGTGCTTAGTGTTTTGTAAGTGACAGTGATCGATCGATACTGCACTTGGGTGGGCTGGGCTGGGCGGAGGGGGAAAACGCAGGTGCTAGCAGGTATCTGGGCTGATCCCGCTAACAATGCGTTTTTTTTTTTGGAACCCTAAACTGCTGGGACGCTAGTATAGATCTGATCAGATCAGATATTGATCTGTTCAGATACTGTGCCACTAAGGGAGGTGTATGCTTTGTGCGTGGGTGTTTGCGGTACTGGCACTAACCTGGGGCGACGCAGACCTTATTTGACCCTAAAACCTAATTGATATCACCCGCCGGGCGATCAGGGGGTTAAACCGTTATTGGGTAATAAATGGCGGGTGCCCTGACAGTATAAAAAACAAGCTAACTAACCAGCGTCACCCGTAACAGTAATACAAAAAAAAACTGGTTACCTAGCGACACTAATGCAGCGATCAGAAAAACGATCGCTTAGTGACACTGGCAAAAGGGGGTGAAAGGGTTAACTAGGGGCAATCAGGGGGTTAAAACCTTTATTAGGTAATATATGGGGGTACCTGACGCTATATAAAAACCTGACGGGGAACCTAAATAACGAAATAACTAACTGGCTAACCAGCGTCACCAGTGACAGTTATACAGTGATCACTGGTGAAAGGGTTAACTCTAGGGGCAATCAGGGGGTTAAAAACCTTTATTTAGGTTGTAATATGGGGGTACCTGACCTATAAACCTATTTATGAACCTATATAAACATGGCGGTTACCTAAAAAAAAAAAATGGTTACCTAGCGACACTAATGCAGCGATCAGAAAAACGATCGCTTAGTGACACTGGCAAAAGGGGGTGAAAGGGTTAACTAGGGGCAATCAGGGGGTTAAAACCTTTATTAGGTAATATATGGGGGTACCTGACGCTATATAAAAAACCTGACGGGGAACCTAAATAACGAAATAACTAACTGGCTAACCAGCGTCACCAGTGACAGTTATACTGTGATCACTGGTGAAAGGGTTAACTCTAGGGGCAATCAGGGGGTTAAAACCTTTATTTAGGTTGTAATATGGGGGTACCTGACCTATAAACCTATTTATGAACCTATATAAACATGGCGGTTACCTAAAAAAAAAAAATGGTTACCTAGCGACAGCAGTGACACTAATACAGCGATCAGAAAAACGATCGCTTAGTGACACTGGCAAAAGGGGGTGAAAGGGTTACCTGGGGGGCAATCAAGGGGTTAAACCTTTATTAGGGGGGGGTGGGGGGCTACCTTGGACCTAAAACTAACTGCCCTGACAGTTATTACAGTCACACTGACACTAAATGCAGTGATCAGTAAAAAAATGATCACTGCAATTAGTGACACTGTGACTGGGGGGGGAGGGGGTGATCTGGGGGGTGATCAGGGGGTGACAGGGGGGTGTTTTGTGTGCCTATGTGTACTGGTGTCAGTGTACTGTTTGTGCACTAACCTTTAGATGTTCACAGCTCGGCGTTCCGGTCACATAGACCGGCGCACCGAGCGTGACATCACTTCCTCTGCCTGTGTTTTGATTGACACAGACAGAGGAAGCATCTGATTCGCCAGGAGCGATCGCGAGGGGGTGGCCAGAAACCACTGGCCGTCCCCTCATCCCGGATCGCTCCTGAAGCGATCCCGACCGTCCCCGCCGGCCGGGGGGGGTCCGATCGGACCCCCCACCCGCCGGAAGAATGGCACGTACAGGTACGTGGTTCTGCCTGTACGTGCCATTCTGCCGACGTATATATACAGGGGGCGGTCGGCAAGTGGTTAATTGCAGTTATTTTTGCAGAAAAAAAAAAATACATAAATTATATATAAAAATTGCATTATTGTTTTCCTGCAGGACCCCGGAAAGTATTGCACCCCTGATCAGTGGATCAGGGGTGCAATGTCAGACTTCTGCCTTTCTATGGGCTGTCAGTTTGAAAACGGCAGGGCTTGTAAATGGACTATGAGCGGGTTCATCAGCAACCCCCCCCCCCCACAGTTCATACAGAGCTACAAGCTCTCTGCTACGGTGGATGACAGTACTTGTAGTTCATTCATTCACAGGAAACTGGATGAATGATGGCCGTGCTACTTTTAAAATTGTGACAGTGGGTGCAGGGAGAAAAACTCACATCCATTGTCACACTGGGGAGGGGGATGGGGGGTAGCCCAGGGGGAGAGGTGGCAGGAGCTCCAACATGCTACATATTCCGCCCCAAGTACAGGTGAAACATAACATGTTCCTACGTGTGAATGTATCCTTTAACCACTTGCCGACCGCTGTGCGCCAATATATGTCGGCACAATGGCAGCAGTGGGCAAATGGGCGTACCTGTACGTCCCCTTTAATTGATGGGGCTAGCGGGCACGCGCCCCGCCGCGTACAGTGTGACCGTGCACTCGATGTCCGCCGGTGTCCTGCGATCGTGTCACGGAGCCGCAGAACAGGGAGGTGCCTATGTAAACAAGGCATTTCCCCATTCCGCCTAATGACATGGATCTACTGCTCCCTGTCATCGGGAGCAGTGATCGCTGTCATGTCAGTGGTAGCCCATCCCCCCCACAGTTACAATAACTCCCTAGAACACATTTAACCCCTTGATCGCCCCCTAGTGTTTAACCCCCTTCCCTGCCAGTGTCATTTATATAGTAATCAGTGCATTTTTATAGCACGGATCACTGCATAAATAACAATGGTCCCAAAATAATGTCAAAAGTATCCGATGTGTCCGCCATAATGTCGCAGTCACGTTAATAAATAAAATATTATTATTATTAATAATCGCAGATCACAATTACTAATAAAAAAAAAAAATAATAATAATAATAAAAATGCCATAAAACTATCCCCTATTTTGTAGACGCTATAACTTTTGCGCAAACCAATCAATATACGCTTATTGCGATTTTTTTTTAAACAAAAATATGTAGAAGAATACATATTGGCCTAAACTGAGGAAGAAATTAGTTTATTTTTTTTTTATATATATTTTTTGGGGATATTTATTATAGCAAAAAGTAAAACAATATTGCTTTTTTTTTTTTTCAAAATTGTCACTCTTTTGTTTATAGCGCAAAAAAATAAAAACCGCAGAGGTGATCGAATACCGCCAAAAGAAAGCTCTATTTGTGGTGAAAAAAGAACGTCAATTTTATTTTGGTGTAACGTCGCACGACCGCACAATTGTCAGTTAAAACGACGCAGTGCCAAATCGCAAAAAGTGCTCTGGTCGGGAAGGGGGTAAAAATCTTCCGGGTCGAAGCGGTTAATGTGCCAGAAATTGGCTTTAACCACTCTGGAAGGTTTTACCCCCCCCCCCCTGCATGACCAAGCCCTTTTGTGCTATTTAGCACTGCGCTACTTTAACTGGTAATTGCACAGGCATGCAATGCTGTACCCAAATTATATTTATATAATTATTTTTTCACAAAAATAGGAGCTTTTTATTGGTGGTATTTGATCACCACTGGGTTTATTTTTTGTGCTATGCACGAAAAAACAAAAAAAAAAGAAGACTGAAAATTGTGAAAGGAAAAAAAACAATATTTTTTACTTTCTGTTATAAAACATATCCAATTAAAAAAAATAAAAATTAAATCATTTCATAAATTTTGGCCAAAATGTATTCTGCTACAATAAGCCTAATAAGTGTATATCGATTGGTTTGTGTGACAGTTATAGTGTCTACAAACTATGTTATATATACTGGAATTTGTATTTATTTTTATATTGGTAAATGGTGGTGATCAGCGACTTATAATGGTAATGGGACTGTGATAGTACGGCGGACAATCTGACACAAACTGACACGGGAGGGGGCTGACTAACTGCCACTAATACAGTGATAATACTACACACTGGGGGTTATTTATGAAAGGCAAATCCACTTTGCACTACAGGTGCACTTGGAAGTGCAGTCGCTGTAGATCCGAGGGGAAGCTCTGCTGATTTTATCATCCAATCATGTGCAAGCTAACAACGCTATTTGTTCTTTTCTTTGCATGTCCCCCTTTGGATCTACAGCAACTGAACTTCCAAGTGCACTTGTAGTGCAAAGCGGATTTGCCTTTCGTAAATAACCCCCAAAATCACTGTACTAATGACTAAGGATGGGCTCAGGTGTGTTCGCAGCTCCACCTGCCTGAGCCCGCCAGGAAGCTTACACTGCGCAGCACTAATCACAGGCAGTGAGACATTTCACGATCTATGCACCTGCGGATCCAGAAATGTCTCACTGCCTGCGATTAGCGCTGAGCAGTGTAAGCTTCCTGGCGGGCTCAGGCAGGTGGAGCTGCGAACACACCTGAGCCCATCCTTACTAATGACACTGGGTGGGAAGGGGTTAACATCTAGGGGTGATCAAGGGGTTAAACGTGTGCCTAACAATGTGTGCTGATGTTACTGATCGCCAAATTTCTCATCCCGGCTTTGCAGCGATAAGAAACAGAGATGTTTCCTCTGTACAGAGCTCTGTGTTGATTGTCAACACAGAGCTCTGGGCCGTGATTGGATACAGCCGATCAGCAGATCCCGGTAGTGAATAATTGGCCCGGGACTTGCTGACAGACTCCTGCTGTGTACAATAGGGGTGCAACGGATCGTGATGGGTCACCCTGTTCGGATCGGCACACGCCGCGATACGCTTCGCGGCCTCAGCCTAGCTCCGGAGTGGCGGCCATCTTGGTGCACCCGGCAGCTGTTTACAATGTGATTGCTCCGTCAAATGGCGGAGTGATCACTTGTAAACGAACCGGCGTCATGATGACGCCGGTTCCTCTCTCCCCTCTGTGTACAGATCTGTACAGTGGAGGGGAGAGATCGGATGACAGCAGCGCTGTGGGCTGGATCTGTAGTGCCTACAGCGGTGCTCTGTGACAATTGGTCACAGCCACCCCTCCATACCCTGCCAATACCCTGCCATACCCAGCCATGCTCAGCCAATATTACAGTGGGGGAGATGACGTGGATATTACAGTTGGGGAGATTGTGGATATTACAGTGGGGGAGATGACGTGGATATTACAGTGGGGACTATATGGTGGTGGAATTTTCACAGGTTTTTACAAATTCAATTATTATTTGCTGATCCGAAAAATGATCCGATCCGTGACTCTGATCCGAGGAACGATCCGATCCGTGACTCTGATCCGAGGAACGATCCGATCCGTGACTCTGATCCGAGGAACGATCCATGAGTTTTTTGATCCGTTGCACCCCTAGTGTACAATCCCAGTGGCTGTTGGCAGGGAAGCGCACGTGTCCGCGCCCCTAAACCCAGAAGCAGGCAGCGATGTACCGGTACGTTGCTTTGCCTGCAGAGGACGCCTGTCCGCAGTACATTGGGCGGTGGGCGGTCTGCAAATGGTTAAATTCTTAGTTTTGTTGGCAATTTAATTTTGACAAGAGGGTCACTTTAAAAATCTTCCCCTTGCTGGCTAGAATAAGGTTTTATTATATATGAGCACCTAAAACAGACCTACCATCAGAAGTGTGGATGTTCTCTGATACGGCTGCAATCCTCGGAACATTGTGTCGGACAGACGACACCACGGAACCCCTCGGTGCAGAGGCAGGGGCCCCGTCCTCGGCCTTGGGAATGGTGATGGAGAAGAGGTCGGAGGGGTTGCTGTAAATGACAGCGGCGGTGGAATAGAATGCACAGCACACAGGAGCATGAACTGGATACTTCCTATATTCACAGGCTGCACCTTCCCCTTCATCGCCAGACGTCACCGACACCAAGGAGCCCTTCTGTCCAATCAGCAGCACACAGTCACAGGAAACGTTCCCAGAGCCTCCGATTGGTTGCTCAGTACCGCCATCACGTGGTCCTGCCTTAGTTGCCCCGACAGAGACCACCGGCTGCTCCATGTGGTACAGGAGTCTCAGTAAGCTCTGATTTCCATCACAAGAACCCGAACTCTTCAATGGGAAGTATGCCACCCGACCATCAGGGAAGCCGCAAAGGATTATGGGCGAATCGAGCATCGCCAGATCGACTCCAAACAATCGAGTGAACAGTCGTGCTTCCAGGAGAAAGGAAGACGGGCCCCCGTTCACTTTATCTTCTTTCCATAGAGAGACACAACACAGGACCGGCTGCGGGGGAAGATCCGGCGTGACCGCCTTGCCGGATAACGTCACCTCTCTGGTCGGCGATGGGTTGGGGTCTCCATAACCAAGGGATTTCCGGGGAAAGACTCTGACCTTCCATTCTTCTGACTGCCGTACGGCCAGGACCAGAACATCACCCGCCAGCGTGAAGGAGGAGGAGGCACTGCCATCCCGCAAGCAGCAGAACCCGGGCCCAATATGGTGGACAGTCATCCCTCCTTGCTGTGATGTACAATCCGCTTCCTGCAACAACCTACAGATATAAGAACAGCCAAAAGTATTAGAGAATTACCCCGGATAACAAGAGACCAATCAGTAAACTGCGAGTGCAGCTTTCCTCAACCAGAAGTCCTGCAGAGAATGCTGGGAGTTACCTGAGCAATCAGAGATTCCTGCAAGGACCCCCAATGTAAAGGAGCCCTCCAACTGCAGCCTACACACCGGAGACAGTGCAATCAGCTCCTCATAAGGGGAAGGATGTGAGACGCCAAAATGGCATCAGCTGGAACTAAATCTGCCCCAATATTTACATTCTGTAGGAAGTATTATGTTGTCATCATTCCTTAACCACCTCAATACCGGGTGCTTACACCCCCTTCCTGCCCAGGCCAATTTTCAGCGCTGTCGTTGTCTAAATGACAATTGCGTGGTCGTGCTACACTGTACCCAAACAGAATCTTTATCATTTTGTTCCCACAATCAGAGCTTTCTTTTGGTGGTATTTGATCACCTCTGCGTTTTAACATTTTTTGCTAAACAAAAGACCTAAAAGTTTTTCTTTTATTTCGGTTATAAAATTTTGGAAATAAGTACGTTTTCTCCTTCACTGACAGGCACTGATAAGGCGGCACCAATGAGGTGGCACTGATATGCAACACTGATGGGTATTGATAGGCAGCACTGATGGGCAATAAAAGGCTGCCCTGGTGGGCACTTATAGGTGGCACTGATAGGCATCACTGATCGCACTGGCAGGCATTGGGGGATGGGCTTTGATTGGCATTTCCCTGGTGGTCTAGGGTGGCATACCTGGTGGTCCAGTGTGGTGCCAAAAAAAAAAAAAAAAAATTTTTATATATATATATATATCAAAAATTATAGTTTTTTTTTATTATATATATAATAATAATAAAAAAAAATTATAATTTTATATATATAAAATTATATTTTTTATTATTATATTATATTAATTAATATATATATATATATATATATATATATAATAATAATAATAATTTTATATATATATATATATATATATATATATATATATCAAAAATTATAGTTTTTTTTATTATATATATATAATAATAATAAAAAAAAAAATTATAATTTTATATATATAAAATTATATTAATTAATATATATATATATATATATATATATATATATATATATATATATATATATATAATATATATATAAAAATAATAAAAAAAAATATATATATATATATATATATATATATATATATATATATATATATATATATATATATATATATATATAAAATAATAAAAAAAAAAAAAAAAATTATATATATATATATATATATATAATAAAAAAAAATAAAAAAAAAAAAATCGCAGAGATGATCAAATACCACCAAAAGAAAGCACTATTTGTGGGGGAAAAAGAACAATTTTATTTGGGTACAAAGTCGCAGGATCGCGCAATTGGCAAGTTAAAATAACGAAGTGCCGTATAGCAAAAAAAAATGGCCTGGTCATGAAGGGGGGCAACTGGTTAATAATATACACTATAGTACTTCCTTTAGTATGGGTGGTACTCTGGGAGATGAAGCCAGACTTTGTGATGGTGATGTCGGGTGACTTACCTCCCAGTCTCGTCCCATTGCAGGAGGAAGACTCCGCAGGGCGCGCACAGTGCGTACAGCTGATTGTTCCCGCGGTCAACTTCCATATGGGAGATTTTGGAAGGAAATAAATACACGGCCTGAAAAAAAAAAAAAAAAAATAATACATTTTTTTTTAATTAAAAAACACAACATGGTCCCGTCTCAATGCACACTGAACACGCCATTTGTTGCAAAGCAGCAAAAATTTTAAGCTAAACTCCAACCAGATTTAAAATCTGCACATTAATCCCCTTCCCGCCGACCGCCTCCCGGTCCTTTAAGTCAGTGGATCTCAACCTCAGGTACCCCCCCAATGGGCCGTGTTTTGGGAACTTCCCTAAGGCCACTTTCACACTGAAGCGCTTCTAAACTGCCAGTAAAAACACTGAGCGCTTTTGAAGAGCTTTTCAGGCGCTTTTGAAGAGCTTTCCATTAATTTCAATGGGGAAGGGAGTTTTTCACAGCCCTGCCAGCGCACTGCCCCAGTGTGAAAGCATTCATTGATTTTAATGGAAATAAGTTTTGGTGAGCTTTTTAGGTGCTGTTTTTAGCGTGAAAGCACCTCAGTGTGAAAGTGGTCTTAGATAAAAGAGCTCTTATCATCAATACCATGTCATTGATGTTGGTTTAAAGCAGCTGTGCAAAGTAAAGGAAAACCTGAAAACATGGAGCGGAGTTTGAAGTACAGAAATATGATATTAACCACTTGCCATCCGCGCTATGGCCGAATGACGGCCACAGCGCGGATCTCAATTCACGGGAGGCCGTCATATGACGTCCTCCCCTGTGCACGCTCCCTGTAGGGCGCGCTGTGATCACAGAGTCACTGAGACTCGGGTGATCAGCGATCCGAGTAAGGGGCGGGTCCCGGGCCCCTTACCATGTGATCAGCTGTCAGCAAAACAAAAGCTCTTGATTGTTTTTTTTTTCTCCTCACGCTGACAGCGGAGGAGAAAAAAAAAAGCCGATCACCGGCTTATCTTAAAGGGACATCGACCGCTGTGATTGGCTGTCACAGGGAGCACGCTCTCTGAACGGTAAGTTGTAAACACAGGGCCGGATATATATGAGGCCACTCGGCGCCAAGGCCCACCCACCGCGAGGTCACATATATGCCGGTGCCTAGTGGTTAACCACTTGCGACTACTACTACTACCACCAGTTAGGGTTGCCACCTCATCCCTTTAAAACCCGAAAACATATGAATTACACAGATTCAGAGGCTAATTTAATTCATATTAAGGCACCAAGTGAGTTTAACCACTTGCCTACTGTGCACTTAAACACCCTTCCTGCCCAGACCAATTTTCAGCTTTCAGCGCTCTCGCACTTTCAGTGACAATTGCGCGGTCATGCAATGCTGTAACCAAATACATTTTTTTATCAATTTGTTCGCACAAATAGAGCTTTAGTTTGGTGGTATTTATTCACGACTCCGTTTTTTATTTTTTGCGATATAAGCGAAAACATAGCGGAAATTTTGAAAAAAAACCAATATCTATATTTCTCCTTTCTGTTTTAAAAGAAATCCAATAAAATCAAATTTTGTCATAAATTTAAGCCAAAATGTATTCTCCTACATGTTTTTAGTAAAAAAAATTCCGTTAAGTGTATAATAATTGGTTTGCGTGATCACGGACATTATGTACGCAAATGATCATGTACAGATGTGTGCAGGTGATCACGGACATATGTGTGCAGATAATCATTGGCACATGTGATTTTACTGGGACATATGTGGGGGACATGTGTTTTTATTATTTGGAGACATGTGTTTTTATTATTTGGGGACATGTGTGTTTTGGGGACATGTGTGTTTATTTGGGGACATGTGTGTTTTGGGGACATGTGTGTTTTACTGTGGGGACACTACTGGTGATCAGTGAGTAAAAAAAAAAACAGCTAACTAGCAACCGGCTGTTTGTTTACATCACATGACGGCTGTGATTTGACACGGCCGTCATGTGATCAGGAGGGCCAATCACCGAGCCCTCCTGCCGATCCGAGATGCGCCGTGTCCGGGTGACACGGCCGCATCGGGATCGCGCCGCTGCGCGGGCACGCGCGATCCCTCTACTTCTGAAGGACGTTCCGGAACGTCCTATCAGAAGTAGACGGCTCCCACCCGGCCGTATATGTATAGTGGCCGGGTGGGAAGTGGTTAATGACCTCCTTAAAATCAGCCACAGAACCCGTGTACATAATATGTGTTCGGTTTTAAAGGGATGAGGTGGCAACCCTATGCCAAATGTATGTATATAAACGTCCTGGGCAGAGAATGGGTATGCCAGGATCGTGGCTGCATCTGTGCGGTTCCCAGGATCCGCGCTCCTATCAGCAGACCTGAGACCAGCATTGTGGGTGTCGCCAGGTCGAACGGAGACCAGGAAATCGTTTGCTGAACTTCCTTACTGAGTAAGAACTGGGAAGCAAGACGTGATTTCCGGGTCTGGTGGACACCATCCCCAGCCACTCTGGTCAGGGAAGGAGCGAATAAAGTGTGATTTGTGCTCCATTAGCTGCAATAGGAGGACGGGGGAGACATCGGAGAGTCTAAAAGATCCCAAAAGTCTCATTAAAGAGAACCTGTCTTGCCATAATACTGTCACATAGTAGACATTCAGTCCCCTATGTGACCGTAAAAAAAGGTTTGGTGGGGGGGGGGGAGTGCTTTGCATTTTCTAATGCAAAGAACTCTCTGATTGGACGAGGTGATGATTGCGACACCACCACCCCACCTCTCTACCTCGTCCAATCAGAGAATGCTTTGCATCAGTGTGAAAATGCAATGCATTCTATAAATGCCGCCTTTGCCCAGCGGCAGACCTTTGTATTCGCAGTGCACCAGGGCAGCCGTTCAGCACAGGACCCAGAAGCTAGTAGAGATGACTGTAATAGCAATGTAGTAGTAGTGGTAAAGTAGCGGTGCAGTACTGGTGTCTATACAGCGATTTCCAGCTTCTAGAGGGATCCCAGATATAGTATATACAGGGCACAGGACCCAGAAGCTAATGGAGATCGCTGTAGTAGTGTAGTAGCAGTGCAGTAGTGGTGTAGTATCAGTGCGGTAGTGGTGTAGTAGCAGTGCGGTAGTAGTGTAGTAGCAGTGCGGTAGTAGTGTAGTAGCAGTGCGGTAGTAGTGTAGTAGCAGTGCGGTAGTAGTGTAGTAGCAGTGCGGTAGTAGTGTAGTAGCAGTGCGGTAGTAGTGTAGTAGCAGTGCGGCAGTAGTGTAGTAGCAGTGCGGCAGTAGTGTAGTAGCAGTGCGGTAGTAGTGTAGTAGCAGTGCGGTAGTAGTGTAGTAGCAGTGCGGTAGTAGTGTAGTAGCAGTGCAATAGTGCAGTAGTAGTGCAGTAGTGGTGTCTATACAGCAATTTCCAGCTTCTAGAAGAATCACACAGATATAGTATACACAGGGCACAGGACCCAGAAGCTAGTGGAGATTGCTGTAGTAGCAGTGCCGTAATGGTGTCTACACAGCGATTTCCAGCTTTTAGAGGGATCCCACAGATATAGTATATACAGGGCACAGGACCTAGAAGATAATGGAGATCACTGTAGTAGTAGTAGTAGAAGTGTAGTAGCAGTGCAGCACTGGTGTCTATACAGCGATTTTCAGCTTCTAGAGGAATCCCACAGATATAGTATATACAGGACCCAGAAGCTAATGGAGATCACTGTAGTAGTAGTAGTAGCAGTGCAGCACTGGTGTTTATACAGCGATTTTCAGCTTCTAGAGGGATCCCACAGATATAGTATATACAGGACCCAGAAGATAATGGAGATCACTGTAGTAGTAGTAGTAGTAGTAGAAGTAGTAGTAGCAGCAGTGCAGTAGTGGTGTCTATACAGCAATTTACAGCTTCTAGGAGGAATCCCACAGATATAGTATATACAGGGTACAGGACCCAGAAGCTAATGGAGATTACTGTAGTAGTATAGTAGCAGTGCAGCACTGGTCTATACAGCGATTTCCAGCTTCTAGAGCATGGGTCTCAAACTAGCGGCCCTCCAGCTGTTGCAAAACTACAAGTCCCATGAGGCATTGCAAGGCTAACAGTTACAAGCCTGACTCCCACAGGCAGAGGCATGATGGGGCTTGTAGTTTTGCAACAGCTGGAGGGTCGCCAGTTTGAGACCCCTGTTCTAGAGGGTTCCCACATATATAGTATATACAGGGCACAGGACCCAGAAGATAATGGAGATCACAGTAGTAGTAGCAGTGCAGCACTGGTGTTTATACAGCGATTTTCAGCTTCTAGAGGGATCCCACAGATATAGTATATACAGGACCCAGAAGCTAATGGAGATCACTGTTGTAGTAGTAGTAGTAGTAGTAGTAGTAGAAGTGTAGTAGCAGTGCAGTAGTGGTGTCTATACAGCGATTTACAGCTTCTAGGAGGAATCCCACAGATATAGTATATACAGGGCACAGGACCCGGAAGCTAGTGGAGATCGCTGTAGTAGAGGTGTAGTAATGGTGCCTACTCCAGTGATCTCCTCTTCTTCCAGGTCCTAGGCCAAGCCACTGCCCTGGTGCATGGTCAACACAAGAAGCTGGCTGCAGGGCGCCAACACCATTCAGAGAACGCTTTGCTCCACCTCATCCAATCAGAGAACACTTTCCATTCATTGAGAAAAAAAAAAAAAGTAAAGCAATGCTGCGCTGCCGTTCTTCTGTGTTCTCAATGCAGAAGGGCAGCTACTCAGGGACGCAGAAGCTGGTGGAGATCACTGGAGTAGTGATGTAGTAGTGGTGTATATACAGTGATTTCCAGCTTCTAGAGTGATCCCACAGGTCTGGTATGTACAGAGTGGGTCCAAGATGGAACAATTTCCAGACCTGGAGTTCAGATATAAAGGAGCCGTCATGTTGCTCTCATATTGGGGTTTTATTTACTAAAGCTGGAGTAATCAGTCTCACTTCTGCATAGAAACCAATCAGCTTCCAAGTTTTAATTTACAAAGCTTACTTGAACAAGCTGAGGTTAGAAGCCGATTGGTTCCTCTGCAGAAGTGAGACGGATTTCGCACTCTCCCGCTTTGTGTTGTAGAATCTCTCACCGTGATCTTCCTCCTCTCCAGGGAGAAGACGTGGAGGAATTCGCTGCCTCCGCACACATAGAGATCGCTGCCCCAGGGGACAATGCAGCCTTTACCTCCGGGCACACCGCCGGCCGGGCACTGCAACTGCACCAACTGCTCCATCCCGGCCAATCCTACCTCTTTGTCGGGGTCTAAAGAGAAAAATAAAATAAAATCGGGTCATCAAATCAGATCTGAACCCAATCGTTGAAATCTCATAGAAGCTCCAACATATTAACCCCTCGGCTGGAGGAGGTTGGGTTTGCTGTGTGTGGCGTCTATTATAAACTATTGTCGGGTTACTAAATATAAAATATCCGCACAATTTAAAATCTTGACAGGTTGGGTATCAATGTACTCGGTGTGACATCATCTTTTTTTTTTTTTTTACCATATTGTGTTTGGTTCATGAATTTTAATGCACACACTCAATACTGGGCACCTTCACCCCCGTCCCGCCCAGCCCAAATTTTTGTTTTGTTCACACAAATAGAGATTTATTTTGGTGGCATTTAATCCCCACTGGGGGGGGGTTTATTTTTTTGCTTAATAGACAAAAAAGACCAAAATTCTTTTCTTTCCATTATAACATTTTGCAAGTAAGTAAATTTCTTCTTCACTAATCTACACTAATGAGGCTGCGCTGACGGGCACAGATGAGGCTGCGCTGAGGGCACAGATGAGGCTGCGCTGAGGGCAAACCCGGTGAGGCACTGGCATGGCTGCGCAAATTGCTGTAGGTGTACGTCAGCCGCATTACGACCTCTAGGGGGCCTGTGGACAGCAGCTGCAATGTCCTCAGAGAGCCAGAACGGGGATTTGTCAATGTAAACAGACAGATCCTCATTCTGTCAGGGGAGTAGAACAGCGATCTCTCTCTACTGTCTGTTAGTCCCCCTCCCCCCACAGTTAGAAACACCTCCCTAGGAAACACACTTAACCCCTTGATCGCCCCCTAGTGTTAACCCCTTCCCTGCTACCCTGCCCTTTCCACCACACAAGTCACGTGACCCCCCCTTTTCCACCACACAAAAGTCACATGACCCCCTCTTTTCCACCACACAAGTCACATGACCTCCCCCTCCCCCACACAAGTCACATGACCTCCCCCTCCACCACACAAGTCACATGACCCCCCCCTTTCCACCACACAAGTCACATGACCCCCCCCCTTTCCACCACACAAGTCACATGACCCCCCCTTTCCACCACACAAGTCACATGACCCCCCTTTCCACCACACAAGTCACATGACCCCCCCCCTTTCCACCACACAAGTCACATGACCCCCCCTTTCCACCACACAAGTCACATGACCCCCCTTTCCACCACACAAGTCACATGACTCCCCCTTTCCGCCACACAAGTCACATGACCTCCCCCTTTCCACCACACAAGTCACATGACCCCCCCCTTTCCGCCACACAAGTCACATGACTCCCCCTTTCCACCACACAAGTCACATGACCCCCCTTTCCACCACACAAGTCACATGACCCCCCTTTCCACCACACAAGTCACATGACCCCCCCCTAATCTACAGTAGTCATGTCAGGGGGCCCGACTCGCCTCCGTGTAGGAGGGAGTAGTGCGGACCGGTCACACCGCGACTCATACCGACATCCACCGTTCTTCCCGCCTTATATTCTATTTTTTTATCCTTAACGCCGATTGGCCTAGCCTTCCGTCACTCCGCCGATCCGACCGCTCATTGAGCGCTTTGCCTGTGAGACACGCCCACTTCTCCGCGGCGAGGCATGACGGGAGGTGTAGTCCATGTGACAGGCGGTGACGGCCCGGGCCAATAGGAGGCGGGACACGTGACTGGTGGAGCGGTGACGTAATACCCGCGCTGCTGGTCTTTATTCAAAGTTGCGGGTGGAAAGTGTCTGTCAGAGAGACACCCGGATGTGGCCCGCGGGCCAGAGTGCCGTGTGGACCGTTCCTGAATAATCTATACAAATCATTCCCCAGAATGAGAGCTCAGGGTCCAATTATCCTCTAAAGAGTCACCTGCCTGTAATATATATATATATATATATATATATATACCGCATCATGGGGGGTGATATACATCTCAGGAGCCTATAGGCTGAGAATTCTGAACGCCCCATGACGTTTTTGTCACTGATTTTCATCTATATTGCCCTGTTCTGTCAAAAAATGTCCGCCTATCGAATAGTGTCCGCCCCTTACTGCGCAGGCGCAGTACGGAGGACAAGGAGATTCGGAAAATCTCCGAAGATGAACGGCGCCTGCGCCGTGAGTCCAGGTGCAAGCCCCACCATCCAAGTGGACATAGTGCTACACATAGTATTCTAACTCTATGTCCAATTGGATGGTGGGGCTTGCACCTGGACTCACGGCGCAGGCGCCGTTCATCTTGGGATATTTTCGGAATCTGCTTGTCATGTGTACTGTGCATGCGCACTACACGGCGGACACTATCCGACGGGGGACAGCATTTGACAGGTGTTCTGCCGAGAAAGGTCCCCCCGGCGGGGATAATGACCCTCCTGTGCTGCGCAGCGCTTGCGCAGTACGAACCACAATGGCTGTTCATCTTTCGGGAGACTTTTGGCGGTTCCGTAGTCGTTCATACTGCGCCTGCGCAGTACAGGGGGGTCATTATCTGCCGGGGGACCTTTTTCGCTGGACACCGGGACCCGACATTACATTAAAGCCGCGATCAGTTTTAAATGACATCCATTTTTAAAACACTTTTTATGACAATAAATTGCATATTAGCCTTTAAAATTAGCACTTTTGATTTTTCATGTTCGTGTCCCATAGACTTTAACGTGTTCGCATGTTCGAACAAATTTTTTGCATGTTCTGCTGCAAACCGAACCGGGGGGGGGGGGGGGGGGGCTAATCAGCTCATCCCTAATGGTGGTGGGGAGGGAAGGCTCATTGATGGAATTGGTGGGGGGAGGCTCATTGATGGAGGTGGAGGGAAGGCTCGTTGATGGAGGTGGGGAGGGAAGGATCATTGATGGAGGTGGGGAGGGAAGGCTCATTGATGGAGGTGGAGGGAAGGCTCGTTGATGGAGGTGGGGAGGGAAGGATCATTGATGGAGGTGGGGAGGGAAGGCTCATTGATGGAATTGGTGGGGGAAGGCTCATTGATGGAGGTGGGGAGGGAAGGCTCATTGATGGAGGTGGAGAGGGAAGGCTCATTGATGGAGGTGGAGAGGGAAGGCTCATTGATGGAGGTGGAGAGGGAAGGCTCATTGATGGAGGTGGGGAGGGAAGGCTCATTGATGGAGGTGGGGAGGGAAGGCTCATTGATGGAATTGGTGGGGGAAGGCTCATTGATGGAGGTGGGGAGGGAAGGCTCATTGATGGAGGTGGGTGGCAAGGCTAATTGATGGTGGTGGGGAGGGAAGACTCATTGATGGAGGTAGGTGGCAAGGCTAATTGATGGTGGTGGGTGGCAAGGCTCATTGATGGTGGTGGAGAGGGAAGGCTCACTGATGGAGGTGAAGGAGGGAAGGCTCACTGATGGAGGTGGGGAGGGAAGGCTCATTGATGGTGGTGGGGGGGGGCTCATTGATGGTGGTGGGGAGGGAAGGCTCATTGATGGAGGTGGGTGGCAAGACTCATTGATGGTGGTGGGGAGGGAAGGCTCATTGATGGAGGTGGGTGGCAAGACTTATTGATGGTGGTGGGGAGGGAAGGCTCATTGATGGAGGTGGGTGGCAAGACTCATTGATGGTGGTGGGGTGGGGAGGGAAGGCTCATTGATGGAGGTGTGGAGGAAAGGCTCATTGATGGGGGAAGGCTCATTGATTGAATTTGCGGGGAAAGGCTCATTGATGGAGGTGGTGGGGAAGGAAGTTTTGTTGATGAAGGTGGGGAGGGGAAGTTCATTGATGGTGGTGGGGAGGGAAGGCTCACTGATGGAGGTGGGGGAGGGAAGGCTCACTGATGGAGGTGGAGGAGGGAAGGCTCACTGATGGAGGTGGGGAGGGAAGGCTCATTGATGGAGGTGGTGGGGAAGGATGTCCCGTTGATGGAGGTGGAGAGGGGAGGTTCATTGATGGAGGTGGGGAGGGGAGGCTCATTGATGGAGGTGGGGAGGGAAGGCTCATTGATGGTGGTGGGGCGGGAAGGCTCACTGATGGAGGTGGAGGAGGGAAGGCTCACTGATGGAGGTAGGGAGGGAAGGACCATTGATGGAGGTGGTGGGGAAGGAAGTCTTGTTGATGGAGGTGGAGAGGGGAGGTTCATTGATGGAGGTGGGGAGGGGAGGCTCATTGATGGTGGTGGGGAGGGAAGGCTCACTGATGGAGGTGGAGGAGGGAAGGCTCACTGATGGAGGTGGGGAGGGAAGGCTCATTGATGGAGGTGGTGGGGAAGGAAGTCTTGTTGATGGAGGTGGAGAGGGGAGGCTCATTGATGGAGGTGGGGAGGGAAGGCTCATTGATGGAGGTGGTGGGGAAGGAAGTCTTGTTGATGGAGGTGGGATGGAAGGCTCATTGATGGAGGTGGGGAGGGAAGGCTCATTGATGGTGGTGGGGAAGGAAGTCATGTTGATGGAGGTGGAGAGGGGAGGTTCATTGATGGAGGTGGGGAGGGAAGGCTCATTGATGGTGGGCATCAAAACTGGACCATGGAGCAATGGAAGAAGTTGGCCCGTTCTGATGAATTTCAGGAGAGGTTTGAGGAAAACAACAAGTTTAAAGTGTTGGAAGTGCAGTTCCTCCAGAGCTTAGTAAATGACGCGAAGCTTCACTTTGCAGAGAAATACCCAATCATGTGCAAGGAAAATAATATATAAAAAAAAAAAATGCATTTTTGCATGCACGTGATTGGATGATGGAAGACTGCAGAACTTCCTCTTATTTATTAACCCCTGGAGCAGCCATTGCAGCAAGGAGCACATGGAAGGGCAACGCATTTCATCAAATCAGTCTGACTTGTACTGTATAATGTAACATTAAAGTGTAATAATGTGTTCATATAATGTAATAATATAATAAAATATTCTATAATGTATTCTTATAATATAATAAATTAATATAATATTATAAGATAAAACATAAATAAGATAATTAAATAAAAATAATATAATATATATTAATATAATAATATGTTCATAGACTATAATGCAATACTAATAATATAATATAATAATAATATAATACAGTGATAATGTAATAGCAGAGTGATAGAGTCATTCTGTAATACTCTCATATTATAATCTCAGCATTATCTGGTGATTTGAGTGATTTATACATTTAAAAGAAGAAATACTTTAGAACATCCATCACCCTCCAATCAGATTATAGTGGAGTGACGTAATCCTAACATAAGACCGTTCCAATGATGTATTGGACCGCCCCGCCTCCTGGACCACCCGGTGTTCGGCGAATACCCGAGAAACCAGGCACCGCCCCTTTTGTGTTCTCCACCAAACTGTGCCAGGAGTCCCCGCCCACTTCCTCCTATTGGCAGCTGTGGCGCCACTAGTGCGGGAAGAAGCCTCCGCTTCGGCCAATGAGGAGCAGTGGGCGGGGAGAGTTCGTTAGGTTGTTGTGTGTTGCTGCCATGGAAGTCTAGAGCGCCGAGAGGAGTGTAGAGTGTCAGCTCTGCGGACCAGAGTAGGACCGAGGGTGAGAACTACCGCTAACTCCTCCCTAACATATCATGTGAACCCCCATCCCACCTCCTATATATACACCATTTACCCCACTATATACCCCACTATTTCCCCCCTCCTATATATACACCCCACTATATACCCCCTATATACACCATACACCCCACTATATACCCCCTATATACACCCCACTATATACCCCCTATATACACCCCACTATATACACCATACACCCCACTATCTCCCCCCTATATATACCATACACCCCACTA
This sequence comes from Lithobates sylvaticus, assembly GCA_028564925.1. Lineage (NCBI taxonomy): Eukaryota > Metazoa > Chordata > Amphibia > Anura > Ranidae > Lithobates > Lithobates sylvaticus. The sequence goes on along the minus strand of CM053037.1, from coordinate 185,101,029 downwards.
TCTCCCCTATATATACCATACACCCCACTATATACCATACGCCCCGCTATATACCCCCTATATACACCATACACCCCACTATCTCCCCCTATATATACCATACACCCCACTATATACCATACGCCCCACTATATACCCCCTATATACACCATACACCCCACTATATACCCCCTATATATACCATACGCCCCCACTATCTCCCCTATATATACCATACCCCCCACTATACCCCCTATATATACCATACACCCCACTATATACCATACGCCCCACTATATACCCCCTATATACACCATACACCCCACTATATACCCCCTATATATACCATACACCCCACTATATACCCCCTATATATACCATACACTCCACTATCTCCCCTATATATACCATACCCCCCACTATCCCCCCTATATATACCATGCACCCCACTATACACCCCCTATATATACCATACACCCCACTATACACCCCCTATATATACCATACACCCCACTATCTCCGCTATATATACCATACACCCCACTATCTCTGTTATATAAACCATACACCCCACTATCTCCCCTATATATACACCATACGCCCGCTATACGCCGCCTATATATACCATACGCCCCACTATATACCCCCTATATATACACCATACGCCCCACTATCTCCCCTATATATACACCATACGCCCGCTATACGCCCCCTATATATACCATACACCCCCTATATATACCATACGCCCCACTATCTCCCCTATATATACCATACACCCCACTATCTCCCCCCATATATACCATACACCCCACTATCTCCCCCTATATATACCATACACCCCACTTTCTCCCCCTATATATACCATACACCCCACTATCTCCCCCCTTATATACCATACACCCCTATACTATCTCCCCCTATATATACCATACACCCCTATACTATCTCCCCCTATATATACCATACACCCCACTATCTCCCCCCTATATATACCATACACCCCACTATCTCCCCTATATATACCATACACCCCATTATCTCCCCCTATATATACCATACACCCCACTATCTCCCCCCTTATATACCATACACCCCACTATCTCCCCCCTTATATACCATACACCCCTATACTATTTCCCCCCTTATATACCATACACCCCTATACTATCTCCCCCTATATATACTATCTCCCCCTATATATACTATCTCCCCCTATATATACCATACACCCCTATACTATCTCCCCCTATATATACCACACACCCCACTATCACCCCCTATATATACCATACACCCCACTATCTCCCCCCTATATATACCATACACCCCACTATCTCCCTCTCCTATATATACCATACACCCCTATACTATCTCCCCCCTATATATTATATACCATACACCCCGCTATCTCCCCCTTATTTAGCAATGATTGTATTGGTCGGGTTTTCTCTCCTGATGGGAGCAGCAGGGGGACTGACTTGTGATGAAATGGAGACTTTTTTACACTGAAATCGAATCATTCTCTGTATGAAGGTAAAAAATGCCCCATTTACCCCCCCAACCACCATCCCCATATCATGATCCAGTACTGTCCTGTCTGCTCTCTCTCCCTTCCTCTCACAGGAAAGACTGAGAGCAGTGGTATCCACTGTGCGTGTCTGTAGATGCACACAGCCCCACTAAGTAGCGAGCCCGCATGTGTGCCCCCCCCCCCCCAGGGAGGGGCTTGCAATGGGGGCACACACAGAAGAGGAGGCGAGAACAGCCCTGGGGGACTCCAGAAGAGGAGGGCGAGAACAGCCCTGGGGGACTCCAGAAGAGGAGGGCGAGAACAGCCCTGGGGGACTCCAGAAGAGGAGGGCGAGAACAGCCCTGGGGGACTCCAGAAGAGGAGGGCGAGAACAGCCCTGGGGGACTCCAGAAGAGGAGGGCGAGAACAGCCCTGGGGGACTCCAGAAGAGGAGGGCGAGAACAGCCCTGGGGGACTCCAGAAGAGGAGGGCGAGAACCGCCCTGGGGGACTCCAGAAGAGGAGGATCAGGGCGACTTCTTGTTTTTTTTATAGGCAGATGGATATAAACAGAAACCTTCCAATGGGGACACTAGTTTTGGTGACTTTGGAGGGATCTCCTCTCACTTCCTGTTTGGCTATGGGACAGGAAGTGAAGGGAAATCTTCCCCAATGGGACACAGATGGCAAAAACAAACCTGACAGGGGTTATAACCCTCCCTTACTCCATGTAGAATTAAACAAAAAAACATTTTGCCTATAGTTCTACTTTCATGCGATGGATGGGAGATAAACGGATGCAGAAATCTGAGTATATTCCACTATAGCAGGAAGATAAGTGACTTCTGTATGGTTTGGCGATCGGTTCAGTCCGTGGGGGGTGGGGCTCAGACAATCACCAGCACCCCCTCCCCGCTGCTTTGGGGTAAATATTCCTGAAAAGTAGATTGCACTGGGTGCTGGTAGAGGGCGGAGGGTAGTGAACAATGGAGGAGAAGGTGGTGAAGAGGAAATAAGACCTAGCGTGGTTGTCGGTGATGGCTGCAATATAAGCCCTACCCCCCAAATAAGCCCTAGTTAAAGTCCTTGTAGGTCTTATTTTCAGGGTAGGGCTTATTTTCAGGGAAACAGGGTAGGGCTTATTTGGGGGGATAGGGCTTATATTGCAGCCATCACCGACAATCATGCTAGGTCTTATTTTTGGGGAAACAGGGTAGATCTAAGTATGTTAATGACACCCCTCTGCATGAGCTCTTATACTTGTGTTTCTCCACCAGGGTCCCGCGGCATGCTGGGGGGGGGGCACTGGGCTTCCCTGGGGTGCTACAAGCATGGGACCCAGTTGGCCCTGGATCAGCTTTGTGAGTTGCCAGCACCATAACAACCAATGACACTGCAGGTCCAGGACATACAATGTCATTCACCCGCACCTCATCAACGCTGACTCTTGATACACGGCAGAGAAGGTGGAAGTCCATCTCCCACCCTCTGATGTGATGAGCCGTGACTGTGTGATTGGGGGGGGGTTCAGAATTGGAGAGATTCTGATGTGACGGGGGGAGGACCTCCTGATGTGACAGAGGGGAGGGACCTCCTGATGGGGGGGGGGGGTGGGCCCTCTGATGTGACGGAGGGACCTCTGATGTGATATGGGGTGTGGACCTCCTGATGTGACGGAGGGGAGGGACCTCCTGATGGGGGGGGGGGTGGGCCCTCTGATGTGACGGAGGGACCTCTGATGTGATATGGGGGAGGGACCTCCTGATGTGCCGGGGGGGGGGGGACCTCCAGATGGGGGGGGGGGGGGTGGGGTAGACCCTCTGATATGATGGAGGGACCCCTGATGTGATATGGGGGGGGGTGGACCTCCTGATGTGAAGGGGGGTTGGACCTTCTGATGTGATGAGGAGGACCTCTGATGTGAAAAGGGGGTGGCGGGTTTGGACCTCCTGATGTGATGAGGAGGACCTCTGATGTGAAAAGGGGGGGGGTGGCGGGTTTGGACCTCCTGATGTGATGAGGAGGACCTCTGATGTGAAGGGGGGGGGGGGGTTGGACCTCCTGATTGGGGGGAAGGGGGGTTGGACCTTCTGATGTGATGAGGAGGACCTCTGATGTGAAGGGGGGGGGGGGGGGGGTTGGACCTCCTGATTGGGGGGAAGGGGGGTTGGACCTTCTGATGTGATGGGGGAGGACCTTCTGATGTGATGGGGAATTTGTATACTTTTACAGAGTGCTGTGACTAAAAAAAAAGTTGAGAAAAGCTGCCCTATATTGTAATGTAATGGCCTTTAAAGTTCTTCTCCAGCCAAATACGTTTTGTCTCAGTGGTATCTACTGAAGCCAGAACTAAGGGAAAAGGTTTTTGTGTGAATGGGAGAGAACAATGCAGGGAGCAGACAACACTCCTCACACCGAGGTTTAAATGGACCAGAGGGCTGAAGTGAGGAGAGAACTTCCTATTGGCCCCCCTTGTGATGACATCAGCACGTGAACAGCCAATCCACAGGGGGGCATTTAAATGGACCATTCACACTACCAGGAGAGGGGAGACAATGAGAGGCATTGATGAGGCTGACCTTTAAACCCCCCATCAGACTGCAGCTGCTCGGATCTGATTCCCTGAAGGAAAAGGTCATTCTCTGCTGCAGAAAAGTGCTGGACTCGAATGTTTTTTTGTGAAAAGTGTCGCCTCCCATCTATCCACCCCCCTATGTACGTACCCCCCCCCCCCCCCCCCCCCCCCCCCACCCCCCCCCCCCATGTAGGTACCCCCCCAATCCCATCTCCAGCTTTTGCTTGCAACATTTTTCACTCTAACGCTGATTTCTACTTTCCATACATTGTGGCCATAACACATCCTATAAGGAGATGATCCAATCATACGATATAAATTGGAGGAGGGGCACTGTAATGTTATATCTGGCTTATGTAGCGGCTCCATATTCCGTGGCGTTGTACACATTGTAGCAATAACGCATCCTATGAGGAGATGACCAAAGGTATCGGAGATGCAAATTTTATATAATCATACGATATAAATCTATTTTGCTTCCTCCCGGCAGGTCGCCATGCAGAGCCCACTCGGGACGCCCGTCCAGCAGGGAGGAGGAAACAACAGTGAACTGGTCCTCACCGGCTCGCAGGTCTCCGCCACCAAACGCCCGAGCAGCGCCAAGCTCATCTCCCGCTCCATCTCCGTAGTCACCGATACCCGGAGCAAAGGCAACTCATTGGTGAGCTATACAGGGGCTGAACGCCCCACAATGCTCCTGTTGTAGAGTAATAATTATTACCCCGGAATGATTTCTAGTAATGAGACACTATAGCCTTAAAAATAAATTCTATTCCAGTCTGTGTTCGGAACTCCTTCTCTGTCTCTCTTCCTCCTCCACATCGCCTCCAAATTCCTTTTTATTTTCCCGCGGTGATCTGACTTTTTGTTAGAAGGTGGCTACATTCATACTCCATGATCTCTCTGTATGGAGGAATGTAGCCCCCCCCCCCGCCTTGGTGCTGCTGTATGCAGGAATGTAGCCCTTCTGCCTTGGCCCCACTGTGTGTGGGAATGTAGCCCCCCCCCCTGCCTTGGTGCCGCTGAATGCAGGAATGTAGCCCTTCTGCCTTGGCCCCACTGTATGTGGGAATGTAGCCCCCCCCCCTGCCTTGGTGCCGCTGAATGCAGGAATGTAGCCCCCCCTACCTTGGTCTCACTGTATGTAGGAATGTGTGATGTGATGGACCTCTGATGTGTAGCCCCCATGCCTTGGTCCCACTGTATGGAGGAATGTAGCCCCCCTGCCTTGGTCTCGCTGTATGTAGGGATTATGGGCCAAGGCAAGGGGCTACATTCCTTCATACAGTGGGACCAAGGTGGGGGGGGGGCTACATTCCTTCATACAGTGGGACCAAGGTGGGGGGGGCTACATTCCTTCATACAGTGGGACCAAGGTGGGGGGGGCTACATTCCTCCATACAGTGGGACCAAGGTGGGGGGGGGGGGGTACATTCCTTCATACAGTGGGACCAAGGTGGGGGGGGGGGCTACATTCCTTCATACAGTGGGACCAAGGCGGGGGGGGGGGGCTACGTTCCTTCATACAGTGGGACCAAGGTGTGGGGGGGCTACATTCCTTCATACAGTGGGACCAAGGCGGGGGGGGGGGGCTACGTTCCTTCATACAGTGGGACCAAGGCGGGGGGGGGGGGCTACATTCCTTCATACAGTGGGACCAAGGCAGGGGGGGGCTACATTCCTTCATACAGTGGGACCAAGGTAGGGGCCTCAACCTGATAGAACACCTTTTGGGATGAATTTGAGCGCAGACTGCGAGCCAGGCCTTCTCACCCAACATCAGTGCCTGACCTCACAAATGCGCTTCTGGAAGAATGGTCAAACGTTCCCATAGACACACTCCTAAACCTTGTGGACGGCCTTCCCAGAAGAGTTGAAGCTGTTATAGCTGCAAAGGGTGGGCAACTCAATATTGAACCCTACAGACTAAGACTGGGATGCCATTAAAGGTCATGTGTGTGTGTATATAAAGGCAGGTGTCCCAATACTTTTGGTAATATCGTGTGTGTGTGTATGTATATATGTATGTGTGTGTGTATATATATATATATATATATATATATATATATATATATATATATATATATATATATATAAATACAATACTACCAGCCCCCACAAGATGTGTGTATAATATATTAGAAAAAATATATATATATATATATATATATTATTTTTTTTTTTTTCTTTCTAATATATTATACACACATCTTGTGGGGGCTGGTAGTATTGCATCTATTTTTTTTTTTTTCCAAATAAAATTTTGACATTTTAATGTGGATAAGGAAACGGCTGAGAAGGGGTTAATGGCAGCAAATCTGAGCGTTTTTTTTATTTATTTTGTAATCTCCGATCACCTTTCTGACCTTTTTTTGTGTCTCCTGTACAGAAAGACTCGCCGCGGGCGATCAATAACCTTCGCCGCTCCAACAGCACCACTCAGGTGACCCCCGGGAACAGCGATCTGCTCAGGTAATGCAACCAGACGCCGGTACAGAAAGACGCAGCGATAAGTACAGATGTGGGAGGCGTATGAAAGATCCGCACCACGGGGGCCCCCCCAGACTTTTCCCAGAGACAGCCGTGTACTAGAAGTGTCGGGACTCTGGGGGGGGGGGGGGGGAAAGGTGGCCGGCCGGCTTTTCATATTCTGACCTTTGTGGTTCCAGCTGCTGCCCCCTGGGGGGGGAATAATAGAAGATCAGCGAGGTGGGGGCCGCACGCTGCTCATCTCTGCTGGAATGTGGCAGATGTTCTCCTGGGGTGGGGGGGGATTACATTGCTTACCTTGTAGTGAGCTCTGTAACAAAGAGTGACAAGGAGGGGGGTGCAGGGTTCCAACCCCTCCCCCCCCTGTGTCCTATTGAGATGCATGAGGACCCAATTCTAAGGCTACCTGTTGGGGAATTTTGGGTAATTAAAGTCAAGTGATGGGCAGGCCGAGACCTGCAGTGCCGGGACAAGGAGAGGCAGTGAGAAGCCCCCCTTTATAGTAGATTGGACCCCCGGAGTGGAAGATGCTCACTTTACACCTTGTATCATGAACTATTTCCAGGGATTATTCCCCATAAAATACAGATTTCACTTCTTTTTTTTTCCCTCATCTCAGTGCTGCTGATCTCCTGCAATCTCCTTCAGCCACTTCCGGTCTCCAGTGTCAGCTGCAGAACATGGCTCCGCATCGGCTTTCTGATAGTAACAATGACAGGCAATGATTGTGTGCGATACGGGGCATTTTCTGAGCTTCACACTGTATGCGGCACATTATCCAAGTCCCCCTTACATCGAGGTCCCCATCAGAGTTGTTCCCCCCACCCTCCTTGCATTAGGGTCCCCATCAGTGTTCCCACTTACCTCAGGGTCCCTGTAGGGGTCCCCCCTTGCCTCAGGAATCCCATCAGGGCCCCCCCTTTTATTGTGGTCCCCATCAGAGTTGTTCCCCTACCACCCTTGCATCAGGATCATCCCTTACATTAGGGTCCCCATCAGAGTTCCCACTTACCTTAGGGTCCCTGTCGGGGTCCCCCCTTGCCTCAGGATCCCCGTCTGGTTTCCCCCCTATTCATTGAGGTCCCCATCAGATTTCCTACTTACCTCGGCGATCCCTTTCATTGTGGTCCCCATCAGTTGTTCCCCCACAGCCTTGCATCAGGATCCCCCCTTACATTAGGGTTCCCACTTACCTCAGGGTCCCTGTCGGGGGGGGCCCCCTTGCCTCAGGGTCCCCATCAGAGCCCCCATTACATTAGGGTCCCCGTCAGGTTTTCCCCCTATTCATTGAGGTCCCCCATCAGATTTCCCACTTACCTCGGGGATCCCATCAGGGACCCCCCTTTCATTGTGGTCCCCATCAGTTCCCCCACCGCCTTGCATCAGGATCCCCCCCTTACATTAGGGTCCCCATCCGAGTTCCCACTTACCTCAGGGTCCCTGTGGGGGTCCCCCCATGCCTCAGGATCCCCGTGAGGTTCCCCCCTATTCATTGAGGTCCCCATCAGATTTCCCCCTTACCTCAGGGTCCCTGTTGGGGTCCCCCCTTACCTCAGGGATACCATCAGGGTTGCCCTTTCATCGTGGTCCCCATCAGAGTTGTTCCCCCACCCCCTTGTATCAGGATCCCCCCTTACATTAGGGTCCCCATCAGAGTTCCCACTTACCTCAGGGTCCCCATCAGAGCCCCTCTTACATTACGGTCCCCGTCAGGTTTCCCCCCTATTCATTGAGGCCCCCATCAGATTTCCCACTTACCTCATGGTCCCTGACGGTGTCCCCCCTTACCTTGGGGATCCCATCAGGGCCCCCCCCCTTTCATTGAGGTCCCCATCAGAGTTGTTCCCTCACCCCATTGCATCAGGATCCCCATCGGAGTCTCTCCCCCCCCCCCCCTTACATTAGGGTCCCCATCAGAGTTCCCACTTACCTCATGGTCCCTGTCGGGTCCCCCCTTGCCTCAGGGTCCCCATCACAGCCCACCTTACCTCCAGGGTCCCCATCAGTTTTCCCCCCTATTCATTGAGGCCCCCATCAGATTTCCCACTTACCTCAGGGTCCCTGTCGGGGTCCCCCCTTACCTCAGGGATCCCATCAGGGGCCCCCTTTTCATTGAGGTCCCCATCAGAGTTGTTCCCTCACCCCCTTGCATCAGGATCCCCTTCAGGGTCCCCCCCCCCTTACATTAGGGTCCCCATCAGAGTTCCCACTTACCTCATGGTCCCTGTCGGGGTCCCACCTTACCTCAGGGTCCCCATCAGGTTTCCCCCCTATTCATTAATGTCCCCATCAGATTACCTACTTACCTCAGGGTCCCCCCTTAGCTCAGGGATCCCATCAAGGCCCCCCCCTTTAATATAGGTCCCCATCAGAGGTGTTCTCCCACCCCCTTGCATCAGGGTCCCCATCAAAGTTCCCACTTACCTAAGGGTCCCCCTTCACCTCAGATTCCCCATTGGAGCCCCCCTTACCTCGGGAATCCCCACGTGCCTCAGGGATACCATCGGGACCAGGGTCCCCGTTGAGGTTTCTCCCTTACCTCAGGGTCCCTGTCGGGGGTCCTTAGTCTGTGCACATCAGCTTCAGTCCGGATAAAATGTTGTAGCGGGCCGCTTGTGGCCGGGGGGGGGGGGGGCGTAGTTTGGAGACCCCTGTCCTATGCTTAAAAAAAAAAAGAGAACTCCAGGCAATTTTTTTTTATTTTCCCATGCAGTGGGGCTGCATGCACACTGTACGGGTTAGTTGCAGATATACTTACCTAATCCTCCTATCCTCCAAGCACAAAACCGGTCCCTCTTTTATTGTTCAGTTAGAAAAATCTTGACAGAGTGCTGAAAACTTTGTCAAAAACGCCCCCTTGCTGTGAGTGACAGGTGATTTACATATCTCATGCACTAGCCTGAGACAGGCACATCCTGTGTAAAAAGTTCACAATTCACATCCCCCTCCCCTCCAGCTCTCCCAGGATTGGCTTCCTTTGCTGTGTTTTGACTGGCTTTTTCTCATCATGGGATGTGATCCACAGACCAGAGTGAAAGGAAATGTATTCTCGAGTGAACAGCAAGAAGAATATAAGGGAGATGTATGTAGTCAGAGTTGGGCAGAGTAGAACATGCAGTAATCTGATGATTGTTATAGTGCAGTGTGTGTGTCTGAGGTCACCTGATCACAGATAACATTCCTTTCCATCACCAGGATTTGTTATGTGGGGGAGGGGTGGATTTCTCACTTTTTTATAATTACACAGGATGTGCCTGTCTCAGGCTAGTGCATGAGATATGTAAATCACCTGTCATTCACAGCAAAGGGGGCGTTTTTGACAAAGTTTTCAGCACTTTGTCAAGATTTTTCTAACTGAACAATAAGATTGCTCAGGCCTCGAGTAGATCTGTGTGGCAAGACTGGGCTCAAATGAAAGGAAATCGTATTCTCTACATTATGACATCAAAACATTTATTTGAGGGTTTACATCCACTTCAACCCTTGCAGTGCACTGGAGCCCAACTGAAAGAATAGTTTCAGAATTCCCCCAGAGTTCCGCTTTAATGAACGCTGCCGATCTCAGAAGACTATTGGAAGTGATCGGAGATTGCAGTGAGCGGGTTCAGGTCTCATTTAAAGCTGACCCTGGCTGGTCATATACCCCCCCCCCCCCCCTTCATTAACCTGCCGAGGAAATAAAACCTCTCCATTTTCATTACATTCCTTATTTTAGACCCAATAATGTAACCTCTGGGCGTCTGTGCTTCTCTGTGCGATGCAGGCAGATCGTGGCTGGTGGGAGGGGCCAGCAGGGGGTTGTACATAAGTACCTGAAAACATCACAGCACCCGGCCTCAGTACCCCTCTATAGAGCCCTCAGTCCTGATGCAAGCAGTGGGAGGAGTTATGGAAATGTCACAATGCCATGGTGGGCGGGGTCAGTCTGGAGGAGTAGGCGGTCCCAGGCGGCTGTATTCACATTGGAGTGCTGGGAAGAGGTGATACTCTGGAGTGGAGGGGGGGGGGGGATTCTGGTTTTAGAAGACTGGGAGGACATTCATCAGATCACCTTATAACTTCTCTTCCTATTACGTCTTATTTGTAGTTCATGTACCAATTTTGTCTCCATTTCGTCCTCTATAGCGGGGATCAGACAGAGGACTTCCTGGCCTTCTTCCAGAGCAGCTCCATCGGCAGGAAAAAGCTCCATGGATTGGCCAAAACCCCCCCGGAGAGGAAGACCACCTGGAACGTTCTGGTGAGTTACTGAAGACCTCAATTCATGAAGGTGACACACCTTGTCAGATACTCCCTCCCCCCACCCCTTCAGTCTTGTTGTACCGGCTCCTCTCCTACACTGAAATGTCTTCCTCCTGATTTCACTGCACACTGTGAGCTTCTCACAATGTGCACTAGAAGCTGCAGCAAGTCAGAACCCCGCCTCATTTCCTGGATGATGTCCAACGTCATCGCCAAGAGTGTTGAACTATATTTTTTTTTTTGATTGAAAATGTAACTATATTGCCGAACTACAAGTCCCATCATGCCTCTGGGAGTCATGTTTGTTACTGTCAGCCTTGCAGTGCCTCATGGGACTAGTTCCCCAAAAAGCTGGAGAGAGCCGCCAGTTTGACACCTGACTGTCCCTGGCCCCACCCCTTTTCAATCATTGGATTTCAGTTTGTTTATCGTGGAGGCTCGGCATCACGTGTGGGCGTTACCCAAGGAGATCTGCACGCTTGGGAACGCCCACTCCTTCCACCCATCAAGGCCTTTTTGATATTTGCATAACTCCTCCCAAGATTGCATATGGGCAGCACCAAGCGCTGTTTTCTGCCACCCTCATCTGTTCATAGAAGCCGTACTATCAGTTACTGCAATGAAAAGTGCTCTATGAATGGAGGATGGGGGGGTGGATGAAAGATCCGCCTCCTCCATTCATAGAAGCCGTAGTATCAGTTACCGCAATGAAAAGTGCTCTATGAATGGAGGATGGGTGGGTGGATGAAAGGTCCGCCTCCTCCCATTCATAGAAGCTATAGTATCAATTACTACAGTGAAACGTGATCTATGAATGGACGATGGGGGGGGGGGGGGATGTGGCTAAAAGCTCCACTTCCTCCATTCATAGAAGTCGTACTCTGTTACCACAATAAAAAGTGCTCTATGAATGGAGAAGGCGGACCTTTCAGCCACCCACCCATCCTCCATTTGTAGAGCAGTAACTGATAGTATAGCTTCTATGAATGGAGGATGGGTGGGTGGATGAAAGGTCTGCCTCCGAGGGGCATAGGCAGCACTTTTGGCGAGTGCTTGTGACAGGTGGAACCACTCTGCTTAACCCCCTGCAGCACCAGAAGAGCACAGCTGGGGGGGGGGGGATTGAGCAAACCAGGGGGGCAGAGGAATGAGGACTTTAAGGAAGAGAGCGACCAGCAGCTTGCGGCACCTTCCTTATTACTGTCCCTGGTGCTGATCAAATAAATCCCTAAACTTCACCTATAAATATTAGAGAGTGGTGATTGCTGCTTTGCACTCTCCCCTCCCCACCCACCATACATACATTTCTGTAGGGTGGTCCTCTTCCCCCCCCCCCCCATACATTCTGTAGGGTGGTCCTCTCCCCCCCCATACATTCTGTAAGGTGGTCCTCTTCCCCCCCCTCCATACATTCTGTAGGGTGGTCCTCTTCCCCCCCCCCCCCCTTCCATACATTCTGTAGGGTGGTCCTCTCCCCCCCCCCTTCCATACATTCTGTAGGGTGGTCCTCTCCCCCCCCCCGCCTCCATACATTCTGTAGGGTGGTCCTCTTCCCCCCCCAGCCTCCATACATTCTGTAGGGTGGTGCTCCCCCCCCTTTCATACATTCTGTAGGGTGGTGCTCTCCCCCCCCCATACATTCTGTAGGGTAGTGCTCTTCCCCCCCATACATGCTGTAGGGTGTTCCTCCCCCCCCATACATTCTGTAGGGTGTTCCTCTCCCCCCTCCATACATTCTGTAGGGTGGTCCTCTTCCCCCCCCCCTCCATACATTCCGTAGGGTGGTCCTCTTCCCCCCCCCTCCATACATTCCGTTGGGTGGTCCTCTTCCCCCCCCCCTCCATACATTCTGTAGGGTGGTCCTCTTCCCCCCCCCCCCCTCCATACATTCTGTAGGGTGGTCCTCTCCCCCCCCTCCATACATTCTGTAGGGTGGTCCTCTTCCCCCCCCCCCCCGCCTCATACATTCTGTAGGGTGGTCCTCTTCCCCCCCCAGCCTCCATACATTCTGTAGGGTGGTCCTCTTCCCCCCCCTCCATACATTCTGTAGGGTGGTGCTCTTCCCCCCCCTCCATACATTCTGTAGGGTGGTGCTCTCCCCCCCCTCCATACATTCTGTAGGGTGGTGCTCTCCCCCCCTCCATACATTCTGTAGGGTGGTGCTCTCCCCCCCTCCATACATTCTGTAGGGTGGTGCTCCCCCCCCTCCATACATTCTGTAGGGTGGTGCTCCCCCCCCCTCCATACATTCTGTAGGGTGGTGCTCCCCCCCTCCATACATTCTGTAGGGTGTTCCTCTCCCCCCCCCCCCTCCATACATTTCTGTAGGGTGGTGCTCCCCCCCTCCATACATTCTGTAGGGTGGTGCTCCCCCCCTCCATACATTCTGTAGGGTGGTGCTCCCCCCCTCCATACATTCTGTAGGGTGGTGCTCCCCCCCCTCCATACATTCTGTAGGGTGGTGCTCCCCCCCTCCATACATTCTGTAGGGTGGTGCTCCCCCCTCCATACATTCTGTAGGGTGGTGCTCCCCCCCTCCATACATTCTGTAGGGTGGTGCTCTCCCCCCCCCCCCTTCATACATTCTGTAGGGTGGTGCTCTCCCCCCCCCCCCTTCATACATTCTGTAGGGTGGTGCTCTCCCCCCCATACATTCTGTAGGGTAGTGCTTCCCCCCCCCCCCCCCCATACATGCTGTAGGGTGTTCCTCCCCCCCATACATTCTGTAGGGTGTTCCTCTCCCCCCTCCATACATTCTGTAGGGTGGTCCTCTCCCCCCCCCCCCTCCATACATTCCGTAGGGTGGTCCTCTCCCCCCCCCTCCATACATTCTGTAGGGTGGTCCTCTCCCCCCCCTCTCCATACATTCTGTAGGGTGGTCCTCTTCCCCCCCTTCATACATTCTGTAGGGTGTTCCCCCCCCCCCATACATTCTGTAGGGTGGTCCTCTCCCCCCCCTCCATACATTCTGTAGGGTGGTCCCCCCCCCCCCCTCCATACATTCTGTGGGGTGGTCCTCTCCCCCCCCCCCTCCATACATTCTGTAGGGTGGTCCTCTCCCCCCCCCCTCCATACATTCTGTAGGGTGGTCCTCTTCCCCCCCCTTCATACATTCTGTAGGGTGGTCCTCCCCCCCCCATACATTCTGTGGGGTGGTCCTCTCCCCCCCTCCATACATTCTGTAGGGTGGTCCTCTCCCCCCCCCCTCCATACATTCTGTAGGGTGGTCCTCTCCCCCCCCCTCTATACATTCTGTAGGGTGGATTTATGGTTTTATCTCAGCAGTCATAATGATACCAGTTGCACCATCTCACACCGGGCCAGGAAGGGTATGAGGTGCCCTATTGGAAATATGTAACAGCTGCAATGTGAGCAGTTGGGGGGTCTATAGAGAAGAATTTCATGCACAGTAATTATTATCTCCCATGTTTGATTTGTAGGATGAACAGTCGCGGGTGTTTCCCATTCCCTCCAGTGCCCGAAGCACCAGCTCAGTGCAGAGTATGGGCATGAAGAGAAGAGAGATGCCGGCTTTGGCTCCCAGCTTTCCCGCCAACAACAGGTGAGGGTTAAATTTGTACAACCGGCACTCCTGCCTGTGTCTTAGAATAAGAGGGAGGTGAAGCCTCCATTATTCTACATGTAATATCCTGCCCCCATTGTGTTTTAGTTGGTTAGTGGGCATTAGGGAGGGAGTGGGCCATCATTTAGCACTGTGTATACACCCACATGTGTGACTCTATAGTCACATGGGCTGCTCAGATGTGATTGGGAGGAAATTCTCAGGATAGAAACTCGCTGGCAACTGAGCATGTGCAGAGCTGCCACCACAGCTACAAAATCCCCAACTGCAATAGAGACAGGAGGGGGAGACAGCAGGATCAGCCAGGATTTTTGCAGAATACAGAAAAGGAATCTCATAGGGAGTGACTATGAGCAGCATGGAATACACCATTTATTCATCGTTTTTTATGATAGGGGGTGTCAGAAACCATGAAATCAGGCCGAGACAGAAGTACAGTTAAATCACACTTGTTTAATAATAAATGTAAAAAGAACAAACGTAGTCAAAACATAGTTCAAAGTTCAGTAGCCAGAAAAGATAGTCAGCCAAGCCAGAAGTCAGGGGTCAATGTAGTGGAACAGCAAGCAGGATCTGGAGCCAGAAGGGATGTCAGCAAAGCAAGTCTTGAACAAGATTGCAGGAGATAGTTTCTGTGTTGTTTGACCAAGGCGAAGGCAGAGCTCCTCTGGACTGGACGGCTTAAGTAGGCAGGACTAACGAGCAGGATATCATCAACAGCTGAGTAACTGTGGAGAGAGATGAGAGCTGGCAATTGGCTGACAGCTGAGCAGCCAGCTCAGAGAAGGAAGGGCTGAGCCCTGCCCTGACAGGGGATTTAAGGACACTTTAGGCAATGAAGACAACACCCAGCAGCACCTCAAGTGTGGACCCCTAATTAACGCGTTTCACAGAAGGTAGGCTTAAGCCCATCTTGGGTGAAATGCGTTAGTGTGGGGAGTTCACAGGCAGGGACTGTCACCTTGGCTTAGTGGAATAAAGTTTTTGAATTGAGAGACGTTATGGGAGAGAGGCCGTACTCCATGTCCTATTCAGAGTGTGGACGGCCCCCTGGTGTCAGGCACCTGATCTCTAGGAGGATACAAGAGCGCCATGACCATTAAAAAGACATTGAGGTTGATTTTACTAAAGACAAAATTAGACTGAGCTCCTTCATCTATCGCATCCGGTGCTTCTGGGTGTGGGGGACCAGGTGGCCTCCTTCCATCTTGCAGGACCTCAGGTGGTGGGAGAATGCTGGAGAGGTGAGTGTAAATCTATGGAAGGGGGAGGGCTGTGCACAGAATGCCGTTTCATTTCCCTAAGCAGGAAGGTGACGGGTTCTTTTTAAAATTGCCCTACTTTTTTTTATTTTTACAATTGATCTTTTCTGTTTCAGGAGTAACAAGGGAGCTGTGGGGAACACGGTCACCACCATGGTGCATAATGACTACTCCTCCGACGAGCGAGGCCTCAGTGCAAAGAGCTCCAATCAGAAGACGCCATCGCTCAAGTAAGCGCAGTTTGCTTAAGTCGGTACACTTGTTGGTCTGTAGAGGGCGCCTTTTACACCAGTCTAGCTTATAGCATAGATTTCAGGAAGAACCTACGATAAATCAGGTGCAGGGAGCGGAATAGCGCTAAGAACTTCTCTCTGTCTGGCCCGCAAACCCGCCAGCAGTGCGGTCTCCTGACAGTGCTTGGGGAGGACTTCATTCTCTGTGGTGTCCTGCTCTGCATATTGAGGCAATTTACACAGCATACCTCTGTATATACCAGAGCTTGGGATCCTCTGGCGCTGGGATCTCCAACCTACGGCCCTCCAGCTGTTGCAGAACTACACGTCCTATGAGGCCTTGTAAAACCCTGACATTCACAGACATGACTAGGCATGATGGGAATTGTAGTTCCTGAACAACTGGAGGGACATAGTTTGGAGACCTCTGCATCTAGAGGCTGAAAATCACTGTATAGACAGTGCTACTACACCCTTTCTACAGTGCTACTACACCCTTTCTACAGTGCTACTACACCCTTTCTACAGTGCTACTGCACCCCTTCTACAGTGCTGCTGCACCCCTTCTACAGTGCTGCTGCACCCCTTCTACAGTGCTGCTACACCCCTTCTACAGTGCTGCTACACCCCTTCTACAGTGCTGCTACACCCCTTCTACAGTGCTGCTACACCCCTTCTACAGTGCTGCTACACCCCTTCTACAGTGCTGCTACACCCCTTCTACAGTGCTGCTACACCCCTTCTACAGTGCTGCTACACCCCTTCTACAGTGCTGCTACACCCCTTCTACAGTGCTGCTACACCCCTTCTGCAGTGCTGCAGTGCCCCTTCTGCAGTGCTGCAGTGCCCCTTCTATACACTGCTGCTACACCTTTTCTACAGTGCTGCTACACCTTTTCTACAGTGCTGCTACACCTTTTCTACAGTGCTGCTACACCTTTTCTACAGTGCTGCTACACCCCTTCTACAGTGCTGCTACACCCCTTCTGCTGCGCCCCTTCTACAGTGCTGCTGCGCCCCTTCTACAGTGCTGCTGCGCCCCTTCTACAGTGCTGCTGCGCCCCTTCTACAGTGCTGCTGCGCCCCTTCTACAGTGCTGCTGCGCCCCTTCTACAGTGCTGCTACACCCCCTTCTACAGTGCTGCTACACCCCCTTCTACAGTGCTGCTACACTCCCTTCTACAGTGCTGCTACACTCCCTTCTACAGTGCTGCTACACCCCCTTCTACAGTGCTGCTACACCCCTTCTGCTGCGCCCCTTCTACAGTGCTGCTGCGCCCCTTCTACAGTGCTGCTATACCCCCTTCTACAGTGCTGCTACACCCCTACAAAATCTCTGAGGAACGTTTCCAACACCTTGTTGTATCTATGCCATCAAGAATGAAGGCAAAAGGGAGTCCAACCCGCTACTAGCAAGGGGGACCTAATAAAGTGGCCAGTGAGTGTGTATGTGCTGAATGGCTCTAGCAGGACCCCATGGCTGAGTGAAGCCCTTCTGCACATCTGTACATGTGCTATACTGGTGGTGCCAAAGGGGGTGGGAGGGCAGAGCCGGTACGGAGCGGGACTGAAGTTCTGCTTTAAGGGTGGCACATAATATGGAGTACACATCATGCTATAGACTACTGGGACTACTCCTTATGCCAGTGATGGCGAACCTTGGCACCCCAGATGTTTTGGAACTACATTTCCCATGTAGCTCCACTACACTGCAGAGTGCCAGAGCATCATGGGAAATGTAGTTCCCAAACACCTGGGGTGCCAAGGTTCGCCATCACTGCTATATGCTATAGAGAATTGGGGCTGTGAAGGGATTGCACTTTTTCTGTTTTGGGTAAGCTATATGGGACATGTCTGCCATGAAGGAGATTTTGGCGGACGTGTTGTACTGTAATTTAATCCATATCATTTTTTTCATTTCAGTAACCAAAGAACCACCCCCAGTGATGATCCCGGGAACAGCTTCCAGAAATCGCAGAAAAACCTCTCTGGTGCCAACAACCTGGGCCGCAACTACACCGGGGGGAGCTCCCCGCAGAAGAGGCGCGAGGTCACCGCCGAAGAGGCGGAACGGTTAGTGTCCTCCTCACTCCGGTCTGTCGCTGGACGAATCAAATGCGAACGACTTCTTCCAGACAAAATAGAACGGGTCTGTAGGTGGTCTACAACTGCATTGCTCCAGAGGGAAAAACTTACAATTGCACACAATGCAGTTCCATTCACCAGTGAGCCCAACCATGTGATCAGAAGCTGTTAGGAACAACAAGCCTTTACAGCCAGGCACACTGATGGGAATAAGATGTAGGCAGCACAGTGGGGGGGGGGGGGGGGGTCAGTGTGGGGGATGGGAGGACAATTGCAGAACGATGCACTGTATCTGTGTCTCTCTCTCTTTCCAGCAGCTGAAAGCCGGTGGGAGGGGAGGGGGGGGGGGGAACTGGCTTTCAGCTGCTGGAGGGAGAGACACAGACACAGTGCATCATTCTGTATTTGTCCTCCTGTCCCTTCGCACCGATCCCCCTGATTCCCCCCCCCCCCAGTGTGCCTAGGCCCCATACAGGAGGCACAGTAGTACCCCCCTATAGACGGCCCTGCTTGTAAGACCTTGCTGTAAAAGGACAGAACTTCCAGAACTGGACCGACTCCCTGTCCTTCTGTATATATTTCTTCCCCTCTTTTCTCTCCCTCTTTTTTTTTAAGCTTACTCTGAGCAGAAAGGAGATGCTTTCGCAGTATAATACCCGAGAAGCAGTTTTTTTTTTTTCCTGGTTCTACCCTGACATGCCAGGAGGAGGCCATACATCTCCTATTTTATTTTTACTGGTTCGGGTTAGAACACTCCAGAGGCAATCAGGGCAGTGTTTGTGCACAGACTTTTTCTGCATTGCTTTTCTCTGGAACACCGTCCATTAAAAAGAGGGGCAAGACCTCAAGTAAAATGGCTGCCGCAGAATTCTGCATTGACTTTTATTGGAGAACAGATGGCGTTGACGCACACAGAGTCAGCAGGGGAAAGCGGCACCATTGGAAATAGTGTCAGCGCACCTTCTCTCCATGTTCACATACTGGCCGAGTTTGTCCTCATTATTTAGGGGACACAGGACATCTCTAAGGTGCAAGCCCTGCCCTTAGGTGGATGGACAAGTAAAACAGTCAATCATCACCTTAGCGCTGTACCATCCCCCGGATGGGAAGCTGAAGGCTCCAAAGCCTTTCCATCCCAGCTTCTAAAACCTTTTAATCATGCGTAGTCTCTTCCCATGAACATTCCATGATGAACGGGGTCCTCTTCATTTTCTCCAGTAGTGGGCAGTTTTCCATGCTGCAGGGGGCGCTGTACACTCTGAGTCTACGGACATTCCAAGATAATGTTTCTATTTCCACCTACTGTATATAGTCGGAACAGAAAGGTTGGTCTGTTTGTCTTTTTATTTTTTATTTATCGAGGTGTAGAATATGTGTTCACAGACAAAACATTTCCAAATTGCCCCTACTATTTGCCCTAAAAAAATAAAAAGTGACCTGAAGAAACATCGGTTATATTTTACTTTGTTTAATGGATACAATGGGAATACTCCCCCCCATCTTTACCTACCCTACCCCTTTCTTTACCCTACCCTTCTTTAACCCTACCCTACCTTTCCTTTCCTTGCCCTACGCTTCCGTACTCTTCCCTTCGCTTCCCTACAATATGCTTCCTTACCTTACCCTTCGCTACCCTTTCTTTACCCTACCCTTTCTTTACCCTACCCTTTCTTTACCTTACCCTTCCCTTTCCCTTACCCTATCCTTCCCTTACCCTATCCTTCCCTTACCCTATCCTTCCCTTACCCTATCCTTCCCTTACCCTATCCTTCCCTTACCCTATCCTTCCCTTACCCTATCCTTCCCTTACCCTATCCTTCCCTTACCCTATCCTTCCCTTACCCTATCCTTCCCTTACCCTATCCTTCCCTTACCTTCCCTTCCTTACCCTATCCTTTCCTTCATTACCCTTTCCTTTCCTTCCTTACCCTTTTCCTTATCTTCCCTACCTTACTCTACCCTTTCATATATATATAAATTATACTTTTATTTTTTTTAGGTTCATTCTGCAGGTGAACAATGCAGCCGTCACCATTCAGCGATGGTACAGGCGCCAGCGGCAGAAGAATCGGGCGGGAGAGATGGCGATAAGACATATGCTGGCTTCCAAAAAGGAGGTAATTGTTCGGTGTCCCCCCCCCCCCCCTCCCCCTGGATGTCTGGAGGCCTCCCCTCTCTACCAGCCAATGGGGCTGCAGGTACTCTAAGATCTCCAATAAAACTGTCAGGATGAGTGTTCCCAGTCCTGCCCCCTATAGGCTGCTGATTATCCTTCACACACATAGAGAGGATGCATGTCCATGACCATCTCTGTGTCCGTAGTTCTCTGCGGTGTTTAATTATTGCTGCCTAACACGGTCTTTGATTGGTAACTTTAACCCTTTCGCTGCCAGAGCGACAAGAAAGGAATTATTGCTTCCACTGCAGAGCATGCAGTGATATGCAACAACGTAAGTCATCCAGTATGTATAAGCACCCAACACATGGCGATATTCACATTTACATTGAGGGCAGGCTCAAAATTTGGGGGGGGGGGGGGGGGGGGGTGGTTAAGTTAAAAAAAATGTTTACACTTTGCTTCTGTGTTCATTCTAGCTGGATTGAGATCAAGAGAAGAAGTTTGCTGGTCTCCCTCCGCTTTACCCAGCCACCCCCACCATGGGGATCACAGCCTGGAGCCCAGGAAACATGGTGGGGGAAGGGCTGCACACTACTAGGGGGTCCATGAAAGCGATTAGGTGGCTGTACAGCCGTCTGATTGCTGACAGTTGGCTTGTCACACCTTCCAGCTGCTGTGCTGCTCACTGTTCTCCTTGCTGGAGGGGAAGCTACACTTGAGGACCTGCAGTGCCAGGATCTCCCTGCTTCTGCTTCACTCATTCTGTAGATCGGAGCTTCCTCAACCTCTATCATTACCCCTCCCAGGAATCAGGACTTGAGGAAGCAAAGCCCTGCCTCCACCAAGATGGCCGCCTCCACACAGAGAGACAGTGCAGAAAAAGGCATAAGTCACTAATGAGGGAACGGTCATCTGCAGGGAGACCACAGCCATGCCGGTGATTGGTCCTTGTTTCTGGGCCTGGCCTTCACCACTCAGGTCCTCCATAACACACATTGATGAAATTATTTTAGGGGATTATAGTTGCATATCCTGAACATTTTTAAATTATAGATTCTCAGCTGTCCCTGTTTGAAAATTTTCCCAATCTTTCCCTCAGGAGCGGCAGCAGCAGGCGGGTGAGAGCGTTACACTAAACTTCCAACAATCCAAGGTGGAGGAAAGACGCCGCGTCAGAGAGGAGAAGGCACGCCAGGCTCGGCGGGCAGCAATCCAGGTAAGAGGCGTGGTCTGACTGCTTACCAATGGCACCGATATCAGAACTTTACTCATGAAGGGCATGAGTAACTCCAATCACGGCTGATCACGATGTAAATAGGAAGAGCCGGCGATCGGCTTTTCCTCACTCGCGTCTGACAGACACGAGTAGAGGAGAGCCGATCGGTGGCTTTCCTGACAGGGGGGGTCTGTGCTGATTGCTTATCAGCGCAGCCCTCCCTCGGATCCCACCCAGCACCACCATAATTCCGCCCAGGACCACCAGGGATGCCACCACACTGGACCACCAGGTATGCCCCCGTAGACCCCCAGGGAAATGCACATCTGTGCCCAGGCAGCTGCCAATCAGTGCCCACTGACAATGCCTACCAGTGCCACCAGGGATGCCCATCAGTGCCTTATATCAGTGCCATGTATTAATGCCCATCAGTGCCACCCATAAGTACCCATCTTTTCATCCTTTTTAGTGCCCACCAGTGCCACCCATGAGTGCCCATCAGTGCTGCATATCAGTGCCGCCTACCAGTGTCCATCGGTGCCGCCTCATCAGTGCCCGTCAGTGCCGCCTTATCGGTGCCCATCAGTGAAAGAGAAAACTCACTTATTTGCAAAAAAAATTTTTTTTCAAATTTTTGGTCTTTTTTTATTTGTTTAGTAAAAAATAAAAAACGCAGAGGCGATCAAATACCACCAAAAGAAATCTCTATTTGTGGGAACAAAATGATAAAAATTTTAGTTGGGGTACAGTGTAGCATGACCGCGCAATTGTCATTCAAAGTGCGACAGCGATGAAAGCTCAAAATTGTCGTGGGCAGGAAGGTGTATAAGTGCCCCCCGGGATTGAAGTGGTTAAACAACAACAAGGGCAGAAGATTTAATAGATGGAAAGTTGAAAAAAAATGACTGAAGAGCCGGGAGGAGTCTGTTCCTGCAGCCAATCAATGGTGATCAGATGATAATTAAATCTACAAAAGAGAAAGACGGTTACAGCCATAAATAAGTAAAATAATGACATTTCAATAAGCTTTACCTTTTTTAGCTCCAAATCTAAGCCATAAATGACTGCAGCCCTGTAATCATTAATATATCATTAAATTGTATTTATAAACCAGCAGTGTAAGCCTGAATGGCACTTTGTGTCAGCCTCTTGCAACCCCTGTACAGCAAAGCTCAGAGGGATAGAGGTAGCAGAAGCACAAGGAGTGAACATGCTGATGGGGGGAGAAAGCAGAGTGACAGAGAGAGAGGAGCTCATCAGTCTGCTGCTTCTCCTTTCCCTGCCCACTGGGGGGTGGTGTGGAGACTTTATGTGCAGCAAAGACCTATCAAGTGTCCTGATGTGGTAAGGTGCTGTGCTGTGTGGCAGAGCTGTATAGCTCTCAGGACTGTAAGACAACGAACAACAGGGGGCGCACCAGCCTAGTGCATTATCCCTTGGATACTTTTATAAAGAATTATTATTATACAGGATTTATATAGCGCCAACAGTTTACGCAGCACTTTACAACATGAGGGCAGACAGTACAGTTACAATACAAATCAATACAGGAGGGATCAGAGGGCCCGGCTCGTTGGAGCTTACAATCTAGTATAAAAACATACTCACAAAAACAGCACATCAAACCTCTGACTCTGGCACAGTGATAGGGTGAACCCGGAGCATGCCAATGCCAAAGGAACGCTTGTCCAGGATCCAAAAAATGACTAACGTGTTTCGGGGGGTGAACCCTCTTCTTCAGAGATCTTGGGACTGGCTGGACAGAAATACGGATCTTTCAGCAGACACGTTCGCTCAGATAAATGCATTTCATTTGTGTATTTAGTGGTTTGTCTGAAGTTCAGATTTAACATATAATAAGGGTCAAAAGAAAAAGTGATTTTGTGCCTTAAACTCTTAACCCCCCCCCCCCCCCCTTATCCACAATAACAGGAGCTGCAGCTGAAGCGAGCGCAGAAAGCCCTGGAGACTCAGAAGGTGGCGGAGGAGGAGCTGGCGCTGCTGGTAAAGAGCGCCAAGGTGGGAAGGAAGAAGACCGGAGGCATTACCATGGCATCTCCAACAGGAAGGGGCAACAAATCCAAAAATAATACTGGTAAGAAATGTCGCACAATGCAGAGTAACACCCCCCATGCTGGCCCTTTAAGAAAATATTACACTGGAGGTATTTTGTGGGCTTCCTGATCAGGATATCACTGTGATTGGATGTCAGTGACTAGGGAAGCACTGATAACATTTTTTTTTTTTTTTACAATGAGTAAAAGTACTGATACTTTTTTTAGTACTCGCTGATACCAATTAACGATACCTACCGCAACTGTTTTGTTTTAACTTCAGCTGTCAGCAATAGTACAAAGCATTAAAAAAGTTATTTACAAATGAAATAAATAGATTTTTTTAAATTTATTTTTTATTTTTATTTTTTATTTAGCGCTTTTTCAATGTGAAATGTGTTTAATATATGCCGTATATACTCGAGTATAAGCCGAGTTTTTCAGCACATATTTTTTGTGCTGAAAATGCCCCCCTCGGCTTATATTCGAGTCAAGCACTTTTCTGTATCTGGGTGCTAGGAACCCCAAATTTGGAACTAGCACTACAACATAGCCAAGATTGGGATTCCTAGCACCAAGTGGCCCCGATATACGGGGCCCCAAAGTTGGTTCGGAAAATGTCATTCTCTGCTGCAGAAAAGTGCTTGACGTTTTCCGAACCGACATTGCTGCAGATGGACACAGTTGGCCGACTTTGGCGCCCCGTATCTCGGGGCCACTTGGTACTAGGAACCCCATATTTGGATATGTTGTAGTGCTAGTTCCACTGGGTTGGAATTTGCACAGTGAGGCATGCAAATGGGCACAGTGAGGCATGCAAATGGGCACAGTGAGGCTGCAAATGGGCACAGTGAGGCTGCAAATGGGCATTGTTGACAATCTTTTCCACTTACAGTAGCTGCGCATTTCTCACCCTAGGCTTATACTCGAGTCAATACGTTTTCCCAGTTTTTTTGTGGTAAAATTAGGTGCCTCGGCTTATATTCGGGTCGGCTTATACTCGAGTATATAAGGTATGTGTAAAAATATTCACTAACAAAGCAAACAAAAAGAAAACAAACAAAGAAAAAAAGCAGGAAAATAATTAAATGGAGGAGAATAGGGAGTTAATTAAGGCTAATTAGAGTAAATTAAGGGTTAATAAGGGGTTAAACAGAGGAACATTTGTTCATCCCTTTGATCTGCACATGAAGAAACAGATATATACAGAAAGAAACAATGTTTCTTTTTATTTTAGTGTTTCAGGGCTGAGCAATGTTGCTAATAAACATTGCCTGCTGCTTTTTATTTATTTATTTATAATTTTTTTTTTTTTTTGACAGCTCCAATTACCGGACTTCTTTAAAGTGGGGTGCCCACAAAAAAAAAAAAATTAAAAGTCAGCAGCTACAAATACTGCAGCTGCTGACTTTTAATAATCGGACACTTACCTGTCCCAGGGTCCAGCGATGCAGGGGAACGAGACCCCCCCTCGTTCCCCGCTCCGCTGGCGGCGCCGGCATTCTTAATGTGGGAACCCGGCTGTGGCTTCACAGCCGGGCACCCACTGCGCATGCACGAGCGGCGCCATGTGCCGTGATTCGACGCTCACTCATCTGGGACACGTGACGTCATTGCCCGGGCAATGAAGGTGGCAGACTACGAGGGACCCCCTAGCAACAGGCATTTAGAGGTGAGTAAAACATTTTTTTTTTTCCCAATTATTTTTTTTTTATGATTTTTAAGCCACATTTTTTTTTTTTTTTGGTGGCAACACCACTTTAACACAGGGAGACCCACCGACAGCTCAGCCGAGCCGAGCCTGAAAAGTATCGGTTTCAGGTATCGTTGCATTTGCACGAGTACCGATACTTGTGCAAATACTCGGTATGGGCACCGATTCCGATACTAGTATCAGTGCAACCCTATCATTGATCACATGATTGGTGTTCTGTCCTACCAGCTCTGGATCATTGCTGTGTGACCTGGATCTGGGGACATGCAACTCCTATTGAAATCGAATGCATAAAAAACGCACTGCGTGGTTTTGTCTTTTGGTGTGCTTTTTGAGTTGCATGTCCATGTTTCAAAGGTGCATGCTGGGAGTCAGGCAACCATAAAACGCGCCAAAAAAAACACATTAAACAAAGCATATGCGTTTTTACCACATTTAGACCTCTTTCACACTGAGGGAGTTTTGCAGGCGCTATCACGTTAAAAATAGGGCCTGCAAAACGCCCTAAAACAGCTGCTCCATGCGCTCCAGTTCACACTGGAGCGGTGCGCTGGCAGGGCATCAGAAAAAGTCCTGCCAGCAGTTTCTTTGGACCGGTGAACTCGCCGCGGCTCCCCATTGAAATCAAGGGGGCAGCGCTGCGATACCGCCGGCAAAACGCCGCCCTGGTAGCGTTTTGCAGGCGGATTTAACCGCCCTGCTAGCAGCCGAAGAGCGGCGCTAAAATGACGGTAAAGCACCGCTAAAAATAGCGCCGCTTTACTGCTGATGTCCTAGGCGGCTCGGTGTGAAAGGGCTCTTACCAGGAATGTGAGGAGGGCCTAAATCTCCCCTTCTGCAGCAGGCTGACAAGAAGATTCCTTGTAATTATTTCTTGGGGGGGGGATGGGAGGGCGCAGGTGGAAGGACACGTTGCAGTAAGACGGTCTGACCAGCACAGATGCAGTTTTGCTTGAGGAATGACAGTCATAACTTTTTCAGACGCATGTCGGGGCCTGTGTGATAAACGAGGAATAATAACAAATCTTTGTGAATTTTTGTAAGAGGGAAAATTCATCAACACAAAAAAAAGAAAAGGAATCGGGATTATTTTTGGAGCCAAAACTCTCAGGAGTAACCTCACAATTGTTGCTGTTCATAAAACGTTACATTTTATTGAATGCACAAAACATATTAAAAAAAAAAATGCATTTAATGAAATCACAATTTGCTGTTCACCATTCAAAACAATAGTGATCTCCATATGCAATATACTGTATGTGTGTCTCTCAAACAATTGGGTAATATTTTGTGTGCATTAAAATTACCATATATACTTGAGTATAAGCCGACCCGAATAAAAGCTGAGGCACTTAATTTTACCACAAAAAACTAGGAAAACTTATTGACTCGAGTATAAGCCTAGGGTGAGAAATGCGCAGCTACTGTAAGTGGAAAAGAGGGTCAACAATGCCCATTTGCAGCCTCACTGTGCCCATTTGCAGCCATAGGTCCCCCGAACTTTAAACTTGGTAGTTAAGGGTTCCTAGATGCCCCCTATCTGCAGTCCTGAAATGACATTGCTGCAGATGGACACAGTTGACCGATTTTTGGGGCCCCCGTATCTCAGGGTCACTTGGTATAAGAACCCAGTGGAACCAGCACTACAACATATCCAAAGATGGGGTTCCTATCACCAAGTGGCCCCGAGATACGGGGCCCCAAAGTCGGCAGCAGAGAATTACATTTTCCAAACCGACTTTGGGCCCCCCTCGTATCTCGGGGCCACTTGGTGATAGGAACCCCATCTTTGGATATGTTTTAGTGCTCACCAAATTTGGGGTTCCTAGCACCAAGTGGCCCCGAGGTACGGGGCCCCAAAGTCGGGTCGGAAAATGTCAATTTCTGCTGCAGAAAAGTGCTTGACTCGAGTATAAGCCGAGGGGGGCATTTTCAGCACAAAGAAATGGAGATCACTATTGTTTTGAATGATGAACAGCAAATTGTGATTTCATTAAATGCATTTTTTTTTCCTTTCTATGTTTTGTGCATTCAATAAAATTTAACGTTTTATGAACAGCAGTAATTGGGAAGTTATTCCCAAAAAGTTTTGGCACCAAAAATAATACCAGATTTTTTTTCTTTTTTGTCTGTGTGTGCGTGTATATCTAGATAGATATTATCTTTCTCTCTCTCTCTCCCCTCTTCCTTCTCTCTCTCTCTCTCTCTCTCTCTCTCTCTCTCTCTCTCTCTCTCTCTCTCTCTCTCTCTCTCTCTCTCTCTCTCTCTCTCTCTCTCTCTCTCCCCTCTCTTCTCCCCCCTCTTCCTCTTCCCCTCTTCCTCTTCCTCTTCCTCTTCCTCTTCCTCGTCCTCTTCCACTTCCTCTTCCTCCTCCGCCTCTCTCTCTCTCTCTCTCTCTCTCTCCGTCCTCCGTCCTCCCTCTCCTTCCTCCTTCCTCTCCCTCTCCCTCTCCCTCTCCCTCTCCCTCTCCCTCTTCCTCTTCCTCTTCCTCTTCCTCCTTCTCTCTCTCTCTCTCTCTCTCTCTCTCTCTCTCTCTCTCCTTCCTCCTTCTCTCTCTCTCTCTCTCCTTCCTCCTTCTCTCTCTCTCTCTCTCTCTCTCTCTCTCTCTCTCTCTCTCTCTCTCTCTCCTTCCTCCCTCTCCCTCTCCCTCTTCCTCTTCTTCCTCCTCCTCCTTCTCTCTCTCTCTCTCTCTCTCTCCTTCCTCCTTCTCTCTCTCTCTCTCTCTCTCTCCTTCCTCCTTCCTCCCTCTCCCTCTCCCTCTTTCCTCTTCCTCCTCCTCCTTCCTCTCTCTCTCTCTCTCTCTCTCTCTTCCTCCTTCCTCCCTCTCCCTCTTCCTCTTACTCTTCCTCTTCCTCCTCCTTCTCTCTCTCTCTCTCTCTCTCTCTCTCTCTCTCTCTTCTCTCCTCTCTCTCTCTCTCTCCTTCCTCCTCTCTCTCACTCTCTCCTCTCCTCTCTCTCTCTCTCTCTCTCTCTCCTTCCTCCTCTCTCTCTCTCTCTCTCCTCTCTCTCTCTCTCTCTCTCTCTCTCTCTCTCTCTCTCTCTCTCTCTCTCTCTCTCTCTCTCTCTTCCTCTCTCTCTCTCTCTCTCTCTCTCTCTCTCTCTCTCTCTCTCTCTCTTCTTCTTCTTCTTCTCCTCCTCCTCCTCCTCCTCCTCCTCCCCTCCTCCTCCTCCTCCTCCTCCTCCTCCTCCTCCTCCTTCTCTCTCTCTCTCTCTCCTTCCTCCTTCCTCCTTCTCTCTCTCCTTCTCCTTCCTCCTTCTCTCTCTCCTTCCTCCTTCCTCCTTCTCTCTCTCCTTCCTCCTTCCTCCTTCTCTCTCTCCCTTCCTCCTTCTCTCTCTCCTTCCTCCTTCCTCCTTCTCTCTCTCCTTCCTCCTTCCTCCTTCTCTCTCTCCTTCCTCCTTCCTCCCTCTCTCTCTCTCCCTTCCTCCTTCTCTCTCTTCCTTCCTCCTTCCTCCTTCTCTCTCTCCTTCCTCCTTCCTCCTTCTCTCTCTCCTTCCTCCTTCCTCCTTCTCTCTCTCTCTCTCTCTCTTCTCTCCTCTCCTCCTCTCCTCCTCTCTCTCTCTCTCTCTCTCTCTCTCTCTCTCTCTCTCTCTCTCTCTCTCTCTCTCTCTCTCTCTCTCTCTCTCTCTCTCTCTCTCTCTCTCTCTCTCTCTCCTGTATGGAGAAACTAGTCGCATGCGTTGCTCAGGTGTGATTTTGGCCCATTCTTCCACACAAACTGTCTTCAAATCTTGAATGTTCCGTGGGCCTCTTCTATGAACTCTGATCTTTAGTTCTTTCCATAGATTTTCTATTGGATTCAAGTCAGGTGATTGGTTGGGCCATTCTTTATTTTCTTATTTTCTTTTTTTTTTTTTCCTAGTGGCAAATTTACACTGTTATACAAGCTGTACACTCACTACTTTACATTGTAGCAAAGTGTCATTTCTTCAGTGTTGTCACATGAAAAGATAGAAGAAAATATACTTACTTTTGTGAGATACTGTATATTTTGCATAGGGAGATCACTATTGTTTTGTATGGGGACTTGCCTGTTTAGGCTTTGAGACCCAGTATAGGGGGGGACAGCAAATTGTGATTCCATGAAATGCTTTATTTTTAATTTTTTTTAATGTTTTATATTTAATAAAAAGTAAAAAGATTTTTTAACAATGGTAACTGTAGGGTTATTCCTAAGCGTTTGAGCACCCAAAAAAAAATCCCACTTCTTTTTCTTCCCCCCCTTTTTTTTTTTGTGTTGATGCTTATACTGGGGATGTGGTTAACAACAAGGCCTGGGGAATGCCCAGGAAAAAACCAAGCCTACTTACCACCAGCTTGCAGACAACCAAATTAACCTGTCTAACATGTGCGTTAAAAACAGGGGTTTAGTCCGCACGCATTTGCAAACGCATGCGTAAGCCACAGAGCCTCGTCAAGGCACCCTGATATCTGTGGTCCTAACACTAAACTAAGAGTGTCCCCACAGTGGAGGCACATACATTCTAATGGGTAGATGAGGGCAGGTGGACTGAAGGGGAGCCACCCCTTCTTAAAGGTACAGGAGCACACCAAACCCCCAGCAGATAGCACAATGGCTGCAAAGGTGTAGGTGCGCTGCTGGACCAATACAAACACTAAGTGATAACAAAAACGTGTCCACCGCCCCCCTCTACAGCTGGCTATCGCAGTAAGTGGCATTGGAAGGCTAAAGCAGATAACAACAAGGCCTGGGGAATGCCCAGGAAAAAAACCAAGCCTACTTACCACCAGCTTGCAGACAACCAAATTAACCTGTCTAACATGTGCGTTAAAAACAGGGGTTTTGGTGCCCGACCTATCAAACTGCATCATATGGGGAAAGAGGGGCCAATGGGACTTTAAATGAAGCATGTCAAATGAAAAATAGATAAATAAATGAAGATAGTAAAACCATGCGAGAGGGTAAACTGATTTGGATTTAATTTAAAGTCACAGACCCCTAGGGGTAGTCCCTAAAGTAAATAACCCCTAGGGGTAGTCCATGATTATAAAGCATACAGTATTGTGAATGCATTCACAATACTGTATGCTTTATAATCATGGACTACCCCTAGGGGTTATTTACTTTAGGGACTACCCCTAGGGGTCTGTGACTTTAAATTAAATCCAAATCAGTTTACCCTCTCGCATGGTTTTACTATCTTCATTTATTTATCTATTTTTCATTTGACATGCTTCATTTAAAGTCCCATTGGCCCCTCTTTCCCCATATACATTAACTCGGGATGGAAGCATGCCATAGATTTCTGTCACTTTAGCTAGGTTCCATTTTGCCAAATACTATTAACTTTGTTCCATTGAGTTTTGACTCCCCTCATGCGATTTCGTCACTCTGTAGTGGCAATTTTTAATTTTAATTTATGCATCTCTATTATGAATTGCATCTATGTATGTCCATTGATTTGTCTGCATGCAGATTTTCTGATGATTATGATTCACATTATTGCTCCTACCTCGACTATACATGCATTTACATCACTGCATGCTTCAAAACCATGGACCACCCTTTGGGGTCAGTGACCTTAAATTAAATCCAAATCAGTTTACCTACTCGCATGTGTTCATGCGATTTCGTTCTTCTGATTGGCAATTTTTAATTTATGCATTTCTATTATGAACTGCATCTATATATGTCCATTGATTTGTTTGCATGCATATTCTTTGATTATGATTACAATATATGTTCTTACCTCGATCATACATGCATTTACACCACTGCATGCTTCAAAACGATGGACCACCCTTTTGGGGGTCTTTGACCTTAAATTAAACCCAACCAATTTACCTACTCGCATGTGTCTATCATTTATATATTCTTTTTCAATTGACATGCTTCATTTAAAGTCCCATGTGCCCCTCTTTTTCTATATATATATATATATATATATATCAAACTGCATCAGTGTGAGACCTAAGGTGAACAGACCTGACTATACTTTATTTCCGGCAGGTTCTAGAACACAGGATGCGCTGGAATGTGACAGCTCCGGAGTTCCCCTCTTTAAACCAGCACCGGACAGGAGTAACCATGAGCAGGGCATGGCGGTATGTACCCAACCATTCATGTACACATCACATACCGCTGGCTGATAATTTCTTTTTTTTTTCTATTTCTTTTTTTTAAAGCAAATATGAGAAATCAGATGAAACACATTTATTTTTAGTTACAAATTAAATTAAATTATAAAGTATCATGGAACTGCTAGAGACTTTGTCACCAGTGGTTATTTTGGCAGAAAATTTAGATTTTCGTTTTTAGTCTTTTGACTAGAATGTCATTTTAGTCTTCTGCAATTGTTTTTAGTTTTATGTCCCGTACACACGGTCGGAAATTCCAACGGAAAATGTCCGATCGGACCACGTTGTCGGAAAATCCGCCCGTGTGTGGGCTCCATCTGACCTTTTCCGTCAGAAATACATTTTAGTCGACTAAAACTAATTTTAGTCATCTAAAATCTAATGGACGTAGTTAAAGTGGTGTTTCCCCCCTAAAAAAAAAAAATGCTTAAAATTCCTAAAAATAAATAAATAAAAAATAAATAATTGGAAAAAACATTTTTTTTTTTTACTCCCCTCTAAATGCCTGTTGCTATAGTAACAAAAGCCCTAACCTACCTGTATTGAGTGGGCACCACTCGTTGAGCAGATAGTGGTGCTCACACTCCCTGAATAAATCCAGATTAGACGCTGTAGGTATACAGGCATATTTATCACACTACATCAAGTGAAGCTACTACACTTCCCAAACCATGAGACGATATGACACCAAAGTTGCAAAGTTGTATTTATATATATATATATATATATATATATATATATATATATACAGGGGGTCCCCGAGTTACGAACTCGTTAGGGACTGCCCGCCTGTACGGAAGTCGGAAATGTTCGTAAGTCGGCCGCACATGCGCAGACCGACAAATACGGAGATTTCCGGACATTTCCGATGTTCCGCCTATTGCCGTTCTGCGCATGCGCGGCAAATTACGGACATTTCCGGCATTTTCCGAAGCTCCGTATGGCCGCGCATGCGCAGAACGGCCGAAAGACGCCGAAAAAGAGCGAAAAATGGCGGAGGGTCCCCGCAGCACCCGTAAGTAGGGGTTGTTCGTAGGTCGGGTGTTCGTAAGTCGGGGACCCCCTGTATATATATATATATATATATATATATATATATATATATATATGTTTATGTGTTCCTGAAGACATGTATGTCCAATGTATACCTTTTCTACTGCTATTTTTCTATCTCAATAAAATTAGATTGAATTGCCTGTTGCTAGGGGGTCCCTCGTAGTCTGCCTCCTTCGGTGCCTGGGCTGGTGACATCACTTCCCCTCGGCGCAGGAAGGGCTCCCTCCCTCCTGTCAGTCATCTGGGACATGTGACAGGTCCCAGATGACTGTGCGGCAAATCACGGCGTGCGGCGCCGCTCGCGCATGCGCAGTGGGTGCCCGGCTGTGAAGCCACAGCCAGGTGCCCACAGTTGCAATGCCGGCACCGCCGAGCTGATCGGGGGGGCGAGCGGAACTTCGACCCCCCCCACCCCCCACCGCATCGCTGGACCCTGGAACAGGTAAGTGTCCGATTATTAAAAGTCAGCAGCTGCAGTATTTGTAGCTGCTGACTTTAAATATTTTTTTTAGGGATACACCTCTTTAAATTGTAATGCATTATTTAAGCATTCCTCTTCAATTTCAAAGCTCATTATATACTGCTGGATTGACAAATCTAATCTAAAATCTAATATGTTAATGTAAAGTCTTGTGTTTTTTTTTTTTTTATTATTAACCACATCATCCCCGGAAGGATTTGCCCCCTTCCTGACCAGAGCACTTTTTTGCGATACGGCATTGCGTCGCTTTAACTGACAATTGCGCGGTCGTGCAATGTTGTACGCAAACAAAATTTATATCCTTTTTTTTCCCACAAATAAAGCTTTCTTTTTTTTTTTTTTTTTGCTATAATATCCCAAATAAAAAACAACAAAAAACTAAAAATGTCTTCCTCAGTTTAGGCCGATTTATATATTCGACATATAGTGGATTTGATAAGAACCCCCCCAGTTAGATCACCCCATACAAATCAAAGGGCAGATTAGTATCGGGTCTGGGTTGCCTGACCATCACTTTGTCTACAATTTCCTCTTCTTTAGGGTCTCCCATCGGCAGAGCAGACTCCGGGGGACATGGATGTCGCAGCCTCTGCTCAGTCTAAGACGACTCTCACGGACTTACTGGACACATTGAAACAGCTGGAGGAACCTTTGCTGGGCATCAAACCCGACAGCAAAGACAAGTTCAGCTGGATTGATGGGGTAAGAAGAGTGCAGAAGAGTTTCCAATATTATTATTATTATTATACACACGCGCGCATTTAAAAAAAAAAATTATATATATATATATATATATATATATATATATAAATTTTTTATTATTAATAAAAATTTTTTTTTTAAAGTGTGTGAATATATATATATATATATATATATATATATATATATATATATATATATATATATATATATATATATATATATATTATATATTACTCTTTACCTGCGGAACTTGACCTCTGAAAATTTTACCCCCCCTCCTCATAACCAGGCCATTTTATGCAATACGACACTGCGTTGCTTTAACTGACAATTGCGCGGTTGTGCGACGAGGTACCCAAATACATTTTTGGCCTTTTTCCCCTACAAATAGAGTTTTTTTTTTTGGTGGTATTTGATCACCCCTTTTTGGTTTTTTATTTTTTGCGCTATAAATAAAAAAAAAAAAAGACCGCCGATTTTTGTAAAACAAAAACAGTATTTTTTTACTTTCTGCTATAAAACATGTCCAATAATTTTTTTTTTTTTAAAAAGATCAAATTTCTTCATCAATTTAGGCCAATATGTATTTTTCTACATATTTTTTGGTAAAACAAAATCCCAGTAAGTGTATATTGATTGGTTTACGCGAACGTTATAGCATCTACAATCTATGGGATTTACTAGTAATGGCGGCGATCATCGGCTTATATAGGGAGTGCGATTTTTGCGACGGACAAATTGGACAACCTAAGTGATGTTTTTTGGGAACCAGTGACACTAATACAGTGATCAGTGCTAAAAATATATGCACTGTCACTTTACTAATGACACTGGGAGGGAAGGGGTTAAGATCAGGGGCAAGCTGTGTGCCTAGGTTGTGCTTATTCACTGTGGGGGAGGTGATTTTAATAAGGGAAGGCTAAGATCCGCATTCCTGCTTTGCAGGAACACCGGATCCATGCCTTCCCTTCTGCCTTGTTTACATAGACTGCTGTTCTGCCTGTGTACTGTGCAGTCAGTGGGTGCTGGTGGACATCGAGTCCACCAGTGTTAGGTCCCTTTCACACTGCCGCGATTTTTGCGGCCACAATTTTGAAGCGATTTAGATGCGACTTCAGGGAATGCCTGTGTGAACTTGAGGTCTATGGCCGTCAACTTGCATCAAAGTCGGACCAAAGTAGTGCAGGGACTACTTTCGAAGTCGGTGCGACTTCAAGTCGCAAAGATTTGAATGGTTATCATTGGGAATCATGGGGTACGACTTGTCATGCTACTCTGATTTCCAAAGTTGCACAAGTGTGAAAGGGGCCTTAAAGTGGTTGTAGGGGTTCATTTTTTTTTTTTTTTTTTCAAGTAACAAACATGTCATACTTGCCTCCACTGTGCAGCTCGTTTTGCACAGAGTGGCCCCCGATCCTCAACTTCAGGGGTCCGCTGGCGGCTCTCGTGGCTCCTCCCCACATCAGATAACCCTAGGAGAAGCGATCTTCCGAGAGGGTTACATTGCGGGAGCGCTTCCGAGTTCCAGCATTCGTCCATAGTCACCGAATCTATGACTCGGCTCCGCCCCCCGGTGCCCACGTCATTGGATTTGATTGACAGCAGCGGGAGCCAATGGCTGCGCTGCTATCAGTCTATCCAATCGAGAGCCGAGAACCTCGGGCGCGTCTTCGCCGGGTCAAGTTCCAGGGCTCAGGTAATTAAAACGGGCTGGGAGGTCACTGCCAAAAGTTTTTTTTCACCTTAATGCATAGAATGCATTAAGGTGAAAAAAAAACACAAAGGTTTACAACCCTTTTAAGATATAACTGTAGTAAAGCTGTGCGATCCTTCCTGTGAAATCAAACTTTTCCTATATGGTGCCTGAGTCCTCCATCCATACAGATGGATACAAATAGATCTTTGATTTCTTTGGGTGCCCCCCTATGATTGTTGTAGCTGGGGGGGATTTAATAAAACTGGAGAGTTCAGAATCTGGTGCAGCTGTGCATGGCAGCCAATCAGCTTCTAACTTTCAGCTCGTTCAGTTATGCTTTGACAATAAATCCTGGAAGCTGATTGGTTACCGTGCAGAGCTGCGCCAGGTTTTACACTCTCTAGTTTTAGTACCCCCCCCCCCCCCCTATATAGTAATTGTAATGTCCTCTCCCTCTTTCTCTCTTTTTAGGATGCAGACACCTCCCTGACTGTCGATAACTTGGAACGGCTCAGTCAGATGACACGCGACGGGCAAGCGGAGCAGAAGGAGCCCCAGAACGGGACTCTGCTGTCCGAGGCCAAGTTAAAGAATATCATCAGTTTTCTGGATGAGATGGAAAAAGCCGAGCAGGAGAGACCTCGATCGTCCGCATCCAACACTCACCGAACGGTAATCAGAATCATCGATTTTATATTGCTTTCCGATCCGCCAGCAGGAATTAACCCTTTAGCTGTCAGAGCTAGGGTTTTTTCTTTCCTTTTTTTTTTTTTTTTTTTTTTGCACACGTTGAACAAACAATTGGGTAATATTTTGTGTGCATTAAAATTACCATATATACTTGAGTATAAGCCGACCCGAATAAAAGCTGAGGCACCTAATTTTACCACAAAAAACTGGGAAAACGTATTGACTCGAGTATAAGCCTAGGGTAAGAAATGCACAGCTACTGTAAGTGGAAAAGACGGTCAACAATGCCCATTTGTAGCCTCACTGTGCCCATTTGCAACCATAGGTCCCCTGAACTTCAAACTCCCTAGTTAACCGCTTCCCGACCGGCGCACGACGATATACGTCGACAGAATGGCACGGACAGGCATAAGGGCGT
The DNA here is from genome assembly GCA_028564925.1 of Lithobates sylvaticus. Lineage (NCBI taxonomy): Eukaryota > Metazoa > Chordata > Amphibia > Anura > Ranidae > Lithobates > Lithobates sylvaticus. Next base: position 185,064,825 of record CM053037.1, on the reverse strand, counting down.
ATAAATATGTCCCCTTTAAGATGCCGTCGTGCCATCGGGCGCGCGCTCGCGCCGGTCGGGACCCCCGTGAGGCCGGTCGCGGGTCCCGCGGACTCGATCGCCGCGGGGACACCTGCGATCGTTTCACGGGAAGGCTGAACGGGGAGATGCGGAAATGAACAGCATCTCCCCGTTCTGCCTAGCAACTAGTGACGCCGATCTCTGCTCCCTGTGATTGGAGCAGAGATCAGCATTCACTAGCTGACAGTCACGCCACCCCACCCCACAGTAAGAAACACACCTCTAGGCACACTTAACCCCTACACTGCCACCTAGTGGTTAACCCCTTCTCTGCCAGTGTCATTTACACAGGAATCAATGCATTTAAATAGCATTGATTGCTGTATAAATGACAATGGTCCCAAAAATGTGTCCAAAAATATCCGATGTGTCCGCCATAATGTCGCAGTCACAATAAAAATCGCTGATCGCCGCCATTACTACTAAAAAAAAAAATATTAATAAAAATGCTCTAAAACTATCCCCTATCTTGTAAACGCTATAACTTCTACGCAAACCAATCAACAATCGCTTATTGCGTTTTTTTTTTTTTACCAAAAATATGTAGAAGAATACGTATCGGCCTAAACTGAGGAAAAAAACATTTTTTTATATATTTTTGGGGAATATTTTATTATAGCAAAAAAAGTGTTTTTTTTTCAAAATTGTCGCTCTTTTTTGTTTATAGCGCAAAAAATAAAAACCGCAGGGGCGATCAAATACCACCAAAAGAAAGCTCTATTTGTGGGAAAAAAAGGACGTCAATTTTGTTTGGGAGCCACGTCGCACGACCGCGCAAATGGCAGTTAAAGCGACGCAGTGCCGAATCGCAAAAAGGGGCCTGGTCCTTTGGCTGCAAATTGCCCCCTAGCTGCAGCCAGAATTTGGGGTTTCTGGACCCAAAGGGACCCGAAATGACATTGCTGCAAGTAGACACAGTTGACCGATTTTGGGGCCCCGTATCTCGGGGCCACTTAGTGCTAGAACCCCATATTTGTTGTGCAAACCCACTGGACCTAGCAATACAACATATCACTAAGCATTAAGTGGTCCTGAGATACGGGACCCCAAATTCGGTTCAGAAAATGTAATTTTCTGCAGTAGAAAAAATGCTTGACTCGAGTATAAGCCGAGGGGGGGATTTTCAGCACAAAAAAATGTGCTGAAAAACTCGGCTTATACTGGAGTATATACGGTACTTTTTTTTTTTTTTTTTTTTAAATATGGGTTTGATAAATCATTGCACCAATATCATGTGACATGAAAAAAACTGGAACTACCACCATTTTATTCTCTAGGGCTTCTGCTTTCAGAAAATATATGTTTGGGGGTTTAAGTAATCGTCAGGCCTAATATGTGCATTTAAAATATAAAAGACCGAGTTGTGTGGAGTAAATGGATACCTGTAAATCGTATTGAGCTTTGTTACCCGAAACGCAACAGTTTTTATGACCCCCAAGCTCTACCGCAAGATGAAATAGATGCGGAGCGGAGTGTCGGTGCTCAGGTTAAAATGTCCAAAACGCTTCCAAATGTCAAAGAAAAGCCGGCACACGAATGCTTCTTCTTTATGCAATTTTATTCCAGCAGTTACAGACAAATGCTAACGCGTTTCGGCCGTAAGCTTTACTCATAGCAGAGGTCAACCGTTTCGCATTAAAGTATAATTAAAGGCAAAACTTTTTTTTCTTTAGCGTTGGATGGAGTGGAGTGGGATGAGTCCCAAGTCAAAGTCAGAAGAATTACGATTTTTGTTGGGTTTTTATTGCTCTCTGGGTTCCTTTTGCAATCCCCCCCCCCCCCGCCCACACTTCCTGTTGTGTCACAATGACAGGAAGTGAGATAGCAATAGATTGTAGCAAATGAAGGAAATCTATACAATGCACGGTGTGCTCTGAATGTTCTTGTTGCCTCTTCCCTGAACAGCCGCTGCTGTCGGAGGAGGAACTGAATCATCTAGAACAGGCCTCGGCGGTGGCTACCGAGGTGACCAGCTCCATGCTGAAGATGCGTCTGGAGCTGGAGGAGAAGAGGAAAGCTTTGGGGCTCCTGCAGACGGCGCTGGTGAGTATCTCTTTCTCCATTATCCTCACCATAATTCCAGGGGGAGGGGGGGGGGTCCGGACTTTTCAATACGAGGGCCACATTGTATCTATTACAAATATTCGAGGGATGAAAAAAAAATCTATTTTATAAATGATCCAGGAAATGACTTTCACATCAGAGCCCCCCTCCCCCCACCCTTCCCTTTCCCATCACAGCTCCCCCTGTCTACACCCCCCATCCTTCCCTTCCACATCAGAGTTCCCTCCGCCCTTCCCTTCCACATCAGAGCTCCCTCCGCCCTTCCCTTCCACATCAGAGCTCCCTCCGCCCTTCCCTTCCACATCAGAGCTCCCTCCGCCCTTCCCTTTCCCATCAGAGCTCCCTCCGCCCTTCCCTTTCCCATCAGAGCTCCCTCCGCCCTTCCCTTTCCCATCAGAGCTCCCTCCGCCTTTCCCTTTCCCATCAGAGCTCCCTCCGCCCTTCCCTTTCCCATCAGAGCTCCCCTCCGCCCTTCCCTTTCCCATCAGAGCTCCCCTCCGCCCTTCCCTTTCCCATCAGAGCTCCCCTCCGCCCTTCCCTTTCCCATCAGAGCTCCCCTCCGCCCTTCCCTTTCCCATCAGAGCTCCCCTCCGCCCTTCCCTTCCACATCAGAGCTCCCTCCGCCCTTCCCTTCCACATCAGAGCTCCCTCCGCCCTTCCCTTTCCCATCAGAGCTTCCTCCACCCTTCAAGGTAAAGAAGAAAAGGCTGCACATCAGGTGGAATCCCGTTTATTTAGTCACCAAGTGACCCCAAGAGACACCAACACAATCTCGTAGACGCGTTTCACACAGTACAAATGTACTTAGTAATGATTAACATCAGAGCTCCCCCCACAACCCCCTTTCACATCAGAGCTCCCCCCCACCCTTCCATCATTAGAACCCCCCACCCTTCCCTTCCACATCAGAGCTCCCCCCCACCCTTCCATCATTAGAACCCCCCACCCTTCCCTTCCACATCAGAGCTCCCCTCCACCCTTCCTTTCCACATCAGAGCTCCCCCCCCTCCCTACGCTTCTCTTCCACATCAAAGCTCCCCCCCCACGCTTCTCCCGTCACATCTCGGAGTCTATAATTTATATGAGGCCCCCACCATCTGTGATCATTGATGGTGTCTCCGAAAACTAACAGACTCTTCTCCTTCACAGGCCCAGCAGCGGGAGCTGACGGTCCGCCATGTAAAGCAGACAGAGAAGGAGTTGGGGTACCAACTGAAACAGCAAAGTGAGCAGTACGAATCCACCATCCAGAGACACCTGACCTTCATAGACCAGGTAATGGCATGAACCATGTTGGAAAAAACTTCTGGCCTGCAACCCCCTGTAATGGAAGAATTTGAGTACCCGCCTGTGCAGTTTGGATTGTTTGCTTTCTTGCAGAGCTAAGAACACAGCTGCTATCCGGCATTTCTGAGTGTGCCAGATAACATGTCCCCCGATGCATTTTGGGATTCCTCCTGGTGCCCGTTATGGTGCTATAGGAAGCAATAGTGGCCAGTGGAAGGGAACAATGGCACCGAGGTGGGAGATGCTTTCTGGAACACCCAGAAATGTTAGATAGAAGCTGTACAACAACCAGATAGGGTGAAAACAGAAACACCCGGGTACAATTCAACAAAAAAACGCCCAATAAGGAGGCACACTCAGAATATTTCCATAAATGCCATATAATGAGTCTGATGAAGGCCTGTTTTTTTTTTCGTTTTTTTTTTTTTTTTTTTACATTGAGTATATTGAAAACATTGTACTATGGACTGTTGGGTAGGTTTGGATAAAAGATTCCCAGAAAAAATTATATGGACCTGTGTTCTTGTATAAGGAGACCTCAATGTGGAAAACATAACATAGCTTAACATAAGACCTTGCCTAACAAATGTGCTTAGTGCTCTGTTGGCTTTTGGAGGCACTCTTCTCCTTTCCAGAGAGCAAGCTGTACCTGAAGAATCTCCCTTCTGCTTCATTCATTCATTCTGTAGATCTGAGGCTCCCACCACCTATGCCCACTGCTTAAATATTATCTCAGCAGTTATCAGGGTGTAGCTCAGAAGTGAGGAAGCAAATCCCTGCTCTCTTCCAAGATGGCCACTTCCATAGAGATACACAGTGCAGGACAAGACATGGTCAGGCAGTAATGGGGGGGCTCAACTGCAAGCCGACTCCAAGGCCATAACCAAGTGACTAGTTTCTCATCTGCCTTCCTTCTTGGGGCTCATCTTCTACCGATTCTCTTTTGGATTTTAGGTGTTTACATGTTTAAAACATATTTTTTTGCTAGAAAATTACTTGGAACTCCCTAGAAAATAAAATGGCGGTCATTGCAATACTTTTTTTCACACCGTATTTGCGCAGCGGTCTTACAAGCGCACTTTTTTTGGAAAAAAAAATCACTTTTTTGAATAAAAAAATAAGACAGTAAAATTAGCCCAATTTTTTTTTTGTATTGTGAAAGATAATGTTACGCAGAGTAAATTGATACCCAACATGTCCTGCTTCAAAATTGCGCCCGCTCGTGGAATGGCCTCAAACTTTTACCCTCAAAAAACTCCATAAGCGACATTTAAAAAATTCTACAGGTTGCATTTTTTGAGTTACAGAGGAGGTCTATGGCTAGAATTATTGTTCTCGCTCTACCGATCGCGGCGATACCTCACATGTGTGGTTTGACTACCGTTTTCATATGCGGGCGCTACTCACGTATGCGTTCGCTTCTGCACGCGAGCTCATCGGGACGGGGTGTTTTTAAATTTTTTTTTTTTGTTTTTCTTATTTATTTTACTTGCATTTATTATTTTTTACACTGTTTAAAAAAAAAAAAAAAAATGGATCACTTTTATTCCTATTACAAGGAATGTAAACATCCCTTGTAATAGAAAAAACCATGACAGGTCCTCTTAAATATGAGATCTGGGGGTCAAAAAGTCCTCACATCTCATATTTGGACTTAAATGCAAAAAAAAAAAAAAAAAAACATACATTTGAAAATTGTGCCTTTTAAGACGTATGGGCGGAAGTGACGTTTTGACGTTGCTTCCGCCCTCCTATGGTATAGAGATGAGTGGGGGCCATCTTAAGCCCAATACACACGGTCGGATTTTCCGATGGATTCTGTCCTATCGGACAATGTTGTCGGAAATTCCGACCGTGTGTAGGCACCATCGGACAGTTTCCATCGGATTGTCCGACGGACAAAGTTCTATCTCCTGCTGGATAGATTTTCCGACAACAAAGTCTGATCACACCAATTCCGATCATGTGTAGCGAATTCCGACGGACAAAGTGCCACGCATGCTCAGATCACATTACAAGACCAAAGCTATTGGCTACTAGCCTCTACGTAGTCCCGTCGTAGGCAACAAACGTCACCCCGTTCAGAATGATCGGATTTTCCGACAACTTTGTCCGACCGTGTGTATGCAACACCAGTGTCGGACAAAATCCGTCGGACCAAATCCGATGGATTTGGTGGTCGGATTTTCCGACCGTGTGTATGGGGCTTTAGCCTCACTCGTCTCCATACCCACCCGATCGCAGGACCCGATCGCCTCCGCCGCCGGCTCCAGTAAGAAGGCGCGGGAGAGCGCCGGGAGAGGTGGGGGCACCTCTCCCGCCGCCGATAACGGTGATCTCGCCGCGATGACCACCATTATCGTACACAGAACCGCCTCATGTAAAGAAGGATATCTCGGTTGTGGCAGCAGCTGCTGCCGTTACCGAGATATCCCTCTTCAAAGTGCCGACGTAAATGTACATGAGGCGGTCGTGAAGTGGTTATTCACATAAAACCATAGAGAACATGAGGAGCGCTACATGTACAAGCAAGGGAGGCACTGCTTACATGTTTCGCACACGAATTGTGCTTTTATCAAAGCCCATTTGTTTCATCTATTAAAGTGGGGTTGCAGCCAAAAAACAAAAAGGGGCTTAAAAATCATAAAAAAAATTAAAAAAAAATAATTGGAAAAAAAAAAAAATTTTTTACTCACCTCTAAATGCCTGTTGCTAGGGGGTCCCTCGAAGTCTGCCACCTTCATTGCCCGGGCTAAAAGTCACTTCCTGTAGGCAACGCACAGTCATCTGGGACATGTCATGTGTCCCAGATGAGTGAGCGTCGAATCACGGCGCACGGCGCCGCTCGCGCATGCGCAGTGGGTGCCCGGCTGTGAAGCCCAGCCGGGTTCCCACATTAAGAATGCCGGCGTCGTGAGCGGAGCGGGGAACGAGGGGGGGGTCTCGTTCCCCCGCATCGCTGGACCCCGGGACAGGTAAGTGTCCGATTATTAAAAGTCAGCAGCTGCAGTATTTGTAGCTGCTGACTTTAAATTTTTTTTTTTTGCCCGGCCCTCCTCTTTAACTGGTCATTTATACCCAGCCAGACCCTCCCCCTTTGGGGTGTCAGCAGGTTAATTAACCAATTCAATACCATGTTCTTATCATTGTTTAACAATCAAAAACTTGTGTTTCAAAAACAACTGGCAACTGGTTAGGATACATTTGCTATATATAATTTCTCCATAAACTCAGTATATACATTTTTCTCCAGCTCATCGATGACAAGAAAGCTCTGAGTGAGCGATGTGAATCTCTTGTGAATGAACTGAAGAAGGTGGATCAGAAATACTCCACTAAGATCCGACAGATGCAGGAGCAGCACGACACGGTAAGAGACGAGGCTCACTGCACATTTTAATACTATTATGCCGCGTACACACGGTCGGAATTCTCGTCGGAAAAAGCTCTGATGGTTTTCCCGTCAGAATTCCGACGGAATTTCGCTCAAGCTGTGTTGCCTACACACGGTCACACCAAATTCCGACGGTCTGTAACACAGCGGCGTAAAACACGTTCGACAACACTATAGAAGGGAAGTTTAATGCTTCTGAGCATGCGTCGAATTGTTTCCGAGCATGCGTCGGAATTTTGCGTGTCGGAATTGCATACACACGATCGGAAAATCCGATAGAAAGGTTTTCCGTCGGAAAAATTAAGAACAGGTTCTCAATCCAAAGTCCGTCAGAAATTCCGACAGAAAAAGACCGATGGGCATACACACGGTCGGAAAATCCGATGAAAAGCTCCCATCGGACTGTTTCCATCGGAAATTCCGACCGTGTGTACGCCGCATTAGAGTTACTTTTAGTCTTTCAGTAGTAGTTTTGTTGCATAAGGCCGGCCATAGATGATGCGGTTTTCTTTCCTGCAAACCTATTGTTTTCTGCCGGTGAGGAGCCTTCTTGGCCGGCAGAACACAATGATTACTGCAGCCTCAGCAGAACAGAATGAATAAATAGGAATAGATCTGTACAGAGGCTTCCCATTCATTCACAAACCGAAGCATAGGAAACAGTTATGAATTAGCACAGTTAGCGATTGGTACACATCCGTTAAGACAAGGACCCAGGGACCCAGCAGCGCTTGGTTGGGGGGGGGGGGTGATGAGGGGGACCTGGAGAGAAAACAGGGGGGCCAGGAGAGAACACAGACGCCCAGGGGGCAGCAGAAGGAAGTTGGATAGGAGGGGTGGTGGGGACGGCATATAGAGCAACCAATCCCCTCCATTCTCTTCCTGCGGCCCCTCAATGCCTGCAGGGGGGAGAGAAGAAGAAGTGACATTCAGCGTCAGCAGGAGGAAAATGGAGGAGATTTGTTCTTCTATATGCCGCCGCCCATCCTTTCTAGGTGTACGGGGGTCCTCGCAGGCCCCTGGAGCATGGGGCCGGGTCACAATTGCCACCCCCCGTGACCCCCTGTACATACTCCCCTGACACTTTTTTTGTTTATTATTTTAAACAATGTATTTGTTAAATAATGAAGGTAAAAATTATTTTAAAAAAGTGTAATGCCCCGGTACACACGGTCGGAAATTCCGACGGAAAATGTCAGATCGGACCATGTTATCGGAAAATCCGGCCGTGTGTGCGCTCCATCGGACTTTTTCAGTCGGAAAAAATTTGAGATCCTGCTCTCAAATTTTCCGACAACAAAATCCGATCGGACTTTTTCCGATCGTGTGAAGAGAATTCTGACGGACAAAGTGCCACGCATGCTCAGATCAAATTACGAGACCAAAGCTATTGGCTACTAGCCTCTACGTAGTCCCGTCATACGCAACGAATGTCACCACGTTCAGAATGATCGGATTTTCCGACAACTTTGTCCGACCGTGTGTATGCAACACCAGTGTCGGACAAAATCCGTCTGAAAAATTCCGACGGATTTTGTGGTCGGAATTTCCGACTGTGTGTACGGGGCATTAGAATCAGCATCAAATGTAGAGCGCCTGGAAGATTCAGAGCAACTGGTAGCGTATGTTGTACGGCCTCCGGCCCAAGTCATTAGTGAAGCAGAAAACAGATTGGCCATCGCAGCTATTGAGTCGTCTGTTCAGGTATCGTCCCCCCGGTGTACCTCCCACGTTGGCCTGTTCGGGGGTCTGCCTGTGAAGGGTGGGACAGGTGTAATAGGTGCTGCAACCTTCCTCAGACCTTGAGGCTGCCGACACCTCCTACGTACCTCCAAAATGGTATTTCTTTATTAAATACAGTGGATTACGAGCATAATCCGTTCCAGGAGAATGCTTGTAATCCAAAGCACTCGCATATCAAAGCGAGTTTCCCCATAGAAGTCAATGGAAACGAAGATAATTTAGTTCCGCATTGACTTCTATTGCATGCAATACCGCATGTAGCGAGAGGTGGGGCGCCAGAGGGCCTCAGAAATACTCAGATAGCTCGGCTAAACTCGGAAAGGCTCGGGAACAGAGTATTTCCGAACGGCTCCTAACCGTTCCGATGGCGCCCTGCAACCGATGGCCAAATGTGGTACTGCACACCACATTCGCTGGAATTCTGCTCGTTTTAGAGACAACACTCGCAAACCGAGTCAGAATAAAAAAAAAAAAAGTTGCTCGTCTTTCAAAACGCTCGTTAACCACTTAAGCCCCGGACCAATTTGCAGCCAAAGGACCAGGCCGCTTTTTGCGATTCGGCACTGCGACGCTTTAACTGACAATTGCGCAGTCGTGCGACGTGGCTCCCAAACAAAATTGGCGTCCTTTATTTCCCACAAATAGAGCTTTCTTTTGGTGGTATTTGATCACCTCCTGCGGTTTTTATTTTTTGCGCTATAAACAAAAATAGAGTGCAAATTTTGAAAAAAATTCAATATTTTTTTACTTTTTGCTATAATAAATATCCCCAAAAAATATATATAAAAAAAAAAAGTTTTTTCCTCAGTTTAGGCCGATACGTATTCTTCTACATATTTTTGGTAAAAAAAAATCGCAATTAGCGATTTATTGATTGGTTTGTGCAAAAGTTATAGCGTTTACAAACTTGGGGATAGTTTTATAGCATTTTTATTAATATTTTTTTTTTACTAGTAATGGCGGCGATCAGCGATTTTTATTGTGACTGCGACATTATGGCGGACACATCGGACATTTTTTACACATTTTTGGGACCATTGTCATTTATACAGCAATCAGTGCTATTTAAATGCACTGATTCCTGTGTAAATGACACTGGCAGTGAAGGAGTTAACCACTAGGGGGCAGGGAGGGGTTAAGTGTGTGTGTGTGTGTGTGTGTGTGTGTTTTTTTTTTAACTTAAGGGGGCGTGTCTTGGCGTCTGACATCACTGATTGTCTTTCCCGATGACAGGGAACAGACGATCAGGGTCAGTCGCACTAGGAAGCACGGGGAGAGGTTTGTTTACACAGACCTCTCCTTATTCTTCAGCTCTGTGACCCGATCGCGGAACACCAGCGGCGATTGGTGCCGCAGTCACGGAGCTCAGGACCGGGTCGCAAGTGGGCTCTTAAAGAGACAGGTACGTGATTGTGCCCAGCCGTGCCATTCCGCCGACGTATATCGGCGTGAGACGGTCCTTAAGCAGTTAACCACGTTAATCGTTAACCAAGGTTCCATTGTACATGTACAAAGCTGTAAAACCGGCTACGCGTTTCGGACGTTAGTCCTTAGCCTGGACATAGTCCCCATCGCTCGCTCCAGGAGAGTTCTGGCTTCTTCCATCGGATTTCTCGCTGGGCTCCTGTGACATTTCTGTGTCCGGACCAGATCTCTGTGTCATGTACTACCATAAAGGGGTGACCGATGTACTGCCTGTCACCTACAAAAAAAAAAGAAAAGATGGAATTGGTGATTAGCAGTTGACAATTGTCTTGACACCTTTTATCTTTGTGACTTCTGTGTTGACCTTTTACCTCTCCCCCTCTTTTATCTTCCTCTTCCTCAGGTTTGGCAGACTCTGGGCCCCCTGTGTGAGGTAATGCCCCCCCCCCCCAGCCTGCTCAGTACACATTGTCCAGTCCCACTCTTCTGTTCTGTACAATGTGTCCCCCCCCCCCCTCCCCGGAGCCCCCTCTGTTATTACACCCCAGCTTGTCAGTACTTACCGTCCTTCTCTGTTATATACTAAGGGCTGTATTGAGCACCCCCTCCGCACCGCACAGTCCCCGGGGTATGTGTGTCCTGTGCATGTTTCTGGAACCCCCTTACTAACAAATGCTTGCTGCAAAGGGAGCCCCCCCCCCCCCCCCTTCACCATCAAATGTTTCCCAGTAATAACGAAGGTTATCCTATTAATAAAATATCAATGTGAAATTAGAAAATGCCTATCCAGTACATCTCTGCAGTACATGTGCGATTTTATATACCTTTTTAAGGAAGCGCACCAAAAAATAAAAAAATAAATTAAAAGACAGCATCTAGAAATCCTGTACAAACACTGTAGCTGCTGACTTTTAATATAAGGACACTTACCTGTCCAGGGATCCAGCAATTTCCTCACCTGAGCCGATTCTTCAATCCGCTTCGGGGTGAAGGCGCCGCTAAGACCCCCCTTTTCACACTGCGGCGGTGCAGGCGTTTAGCGGTAAAGCACCGCTAGTTTTATCGGCGCTTTACCGCTGTTGTAGCGGCGCTATTCAGCCACTAGCAGGGCGCTTTTAACCCCCGCTAGCAGCCGAGGAAAGAGTTAATAGCGCCCGTGTTGCGATGCTGCCGAATCGCTTTTGCAGGCGTTTTGGCAGCGCTGCCCATTCATTTCAATGGGCAGGGGCGGTGGAGGTAGCGGTGCATACAGCGCTCCCGCACCGCCACCCAAAGATGCCGCTTGCAGGAGTCGTATTGTAATTGAGGCCTCATGCACACTGGATGTTATAATAAGGTTAAAAAACGACAGTAGTTTTTGCAAAAGTGTTTTTTTTTTTTTAGTTTTTCAGCGTTGGCGTTTTTTTTTTTTGCCAATGGATCAAAAACGCGGCTCAGCAACGTTTTAACGTTTTTGATCCAGCAACGTTTATCTGCGTTTTTTGACATTTGAGCGATTTCCTCTTAGAACCCACTATTTTTTTTTTTTAAAGCCAAAAAACACCCCAGACCAAAACTGCTGATAACAGCCTATGTGTGCATGGACACAGAGGATAACATGATGGGGAGTTTATTGACTGTAGAAAAAAAAATTCTGAAGCCAAAAACGGCAGCTGTAAAAACGTCCAGCGTGCATGAGGCCTTAATGTTAATAAAAATGTCCTCTCCTTCATTTCCAGGTATTAGTACAGATCAATTCCTGATATTGGAGGCCGGGGGCGACATCTTTGTTGCCTTCAGGCAATCTGTGATCCTTCCTATAGGCTAGGCATAGACAGTTCCTGCTGAACCAGATTAGATTCGAACCGTCTGTGACCGGCTTAAACTGGCCATAGATATGATAAATTGAAAGGGTAACTCTTTTTTTGTGGAAAAATAAAAAATGAGCAAATAAAAAAAAAAAAAATATTATTATTAATAAATAAATATATATATATATATATATATATATATATATATATATATATATATATATATATATATATATATATATATATATATATATATATATATATATATATATATATATATATAAAAAAAAATATATATTTTATATTAATTTTATATTATATTAGAATTTTTTATTACATTATTTTAAATTTAATAAATATATATTTATTTATTATATATATATATATATATATATATATATATATATATATATATATATAAATTATACATATTATTATTATTACTATTATTATTTATTTTATATATATATATATATATATATATATATATAGTGTGTGATTGGCTCACTGGTTTTCCCAGAAGTCTGCACTAAGATACGATTTACATTTGGGCCTCCTCTGCAACACAAATGTCATTTTTTTGGTGAGATACTCCTAAAGGGAAATTGCGTCTAAAAGGATGCAGACCCTGACACTTTTCCCAGAGCCCTGCAGATGCAGCAGCTGATTGATAATAAGATGATCATAAAGTCACATGGACACAGAGAAACACACAGGCAGGGGCGGCACGTCCTATAAGGGTGCACGGGCGCCGCCCCCCCTGTTGATCACCGTCTCCCCTATAAATGCGTCCGGCCCCTTTCAGGACACCGGCGCACTGATTAGAGCCAGAGGCTCTAATAGGCTTCATTATAGGGTGGGCCCGGGTCGCAGAGAGCGCTGCGAGCCCACTCAGGTGTGTTACAACAGCAAATCAATATTCACTGTTGTAACACTGATCCTCCTCCTGGCCAATCGGGAAGCGGGTTTTGACACCGGTCACACGATTGGCTGAAAGAACCGGCGATACTGCAACCCGGCCACTGCCTGCCGCCCGTAGGAGCCCACCCGCCTGGCAACCGATGGGGCAAGTGCCAGGGTGGGAGGAGGTGCTGCTGACCGACCAACTGGGTGGAGGAGGTGTATGTTTACCGCCCCCCCCCCCCTCCACAAAGTTTGTTACAATTCCTGCAATGTACAGAGATCACCCCGGGGGGGGGGGGGGGGGGGGGGGTATTCTCAACAGAAGTGGAGTTACTCTTTAATTTTTAGGCAGTGCTCGTGGTCTTGGAGTTTGGCTGATATAAGTCAGCACTAGACATGTGCAATTCGTTTCTTTTTTTTTCGTTATTTTCGTTCGTTCGTTTTCGTACGAATGAACGAATCATTCGAATCGTACGAATCCGAATAACGAATCATTCGAATCGAACGAATCCGAAAAACAACGAAAATCTGAAAAAAAATAATTAGAAACAACGAATATACTAATGAAGAAAATCCGAAAAACGAAAACTAACGAAAAAATTTGTACATTCGTAACTTTTTTTTTTTTTTGAATTGGTAATTTTCCGTGTCCCTTACAATGGCGCTGCTTAACGTGCTTCGAATGGATTGAACAAAAAAATTCGTACATTCGTAACTTTTTTTTTCGATTCGTAACTTTTTTTTTTTCGATTTGTAATTTTCCGTGTCTCTATTGAACCAAAAAAATTCGTAACTTTTTTTTGAATTCGTAAATTATTAAAATGTAATAATAGCATACACATTACATCAAATTATGAATTATGCTCCGATGAATCAATTATGCTCCGACGAATCTATGAATGTTACGAATGTACGAATAAATACGAATGCGTCCGAAAATTAAACGAATCAACGAAAAAATAACTCTTACGAATACGAACACCGACAACTTACGAATGTACGAATCGGAACAACGACGACTTACGAATGTACGAATCAACGGAAACTAAAAAAAAAAACGAAATGAAAAAAAAAAGAATTTTTTTCGGAAACGAAAATAAACGAATTTTTTTGTTGTGCACATGTCTAGTCAGCACCTAATTAGGAGGTATACAAGAATGCAATATGTTCATACAGTTCAACCAATAGAAGGGGAAAAAAATATATAATCCTATATATACAATCCTGTACCCACAGTTGATTCAGAGGATATATAAATCCACCTTCCTACATTGCAGTGCATGGCTCAGAGAGCAGCTCCGTACCAACTGCATGACAGTTCACACCGAGAATGGCCACTTACCTCTTCTGTCTGCATACAGCTCCTTCTGTGTCAGAACATCGCGCATCCCGTGTCTCCATGCTGCATGAAGAGCGCACCCCACATCCTCAATCTGATGAACCATTTCCTGTCCTCATCCCTCTTCTCTCTCTCTCTCTCTCTCTCTCTCTCTCGTCTCTTCCAGGAGATGAAGAAGCTGCAGGAACTGATGACGGCCACCGAGAAAGTCCGCAGAGAGAAATGGATCGACGAGAAGACCAAGAAAATCAAAGAAATCACTGTGAAGGGTAAGCGGCTTCCGTCCCTCCTCCCACCAGAAATCCTCAGATTACAGGATAACGGAAGGGTGTAGGGGAGAGGGATTAGAACCCCTGTCGTGTTTTTATGCCTTTGTCCCCACTGGGGAGATCCACCTTCTCTCTTTGTCCCCTATACCATTATCACAGAGAGTGAAGGAAAATCACAAATTTTGGGTTGTCTCCAGAACAGGAATAGAAGGGAAATCTCCCAACGGGGACACTAGTTCTGGTGACAACCAGGGATTCCCTCACTCTTTTGGAAGGACTCTCACTTCCTGTTGTGGCTATGGAACAGGAAGTAAAGGGATATCTCCCCAAATAAATAAATATATGTACCTATTGTGTACCCTTTTAGGTGACAAATATAAAATGCCTTGGTCTGTTGATCCATTATGAGGGGTTCCCACCATCCCTGTGCTGAGTTCCGGGGTCTGTACACCTGATGTGCCCATTATGAGGGGTTCCCACCATCCCTGTGCTGAGTTCCGGGGTCTGTGCACCTGATGTGCCCATTATGAGGGGTTCCCACCATCCCTGTGCTGAGTTCCGGGGTCTGTACACCTGATGTGCCCATTATGAGGGGTTCCCACCATCCCTGTGCTGAGTTCCGGGGTCTGTGCACCTGATGTGCCCATTATGAGGGGTTCCCACCATTCCTGCTGAACTTCATGAAAAATGCAGAAGTAAGAGTGGGAAGACCAATCATGAACACTAGCCCAGCACTGGTGGTGTGATTGAGCCATAGTAGAAAGCTGCCATCTCTACTTCTGCCACTAGATGTCACTGTGTGGTGTGTGGAATAGGAGACTGGTTTGGCCCTGGGAGATGCACACATGGACACGGAACGCTCCTCTGAATAACGTCCTTGGATCAATTCCATGCAGAAACAATTAGCAATAGCAGCACATGATGCGTCAGCTGTATTTTCGTCAGAGATGCGATAGCTCCGTCTTACTCGCTGCTGCCTGCAGTACGGCCCAGATGGGTTATGTAGGTCACGCTTTATTCACATTACAGGCAGTAATCCCAGTTTATGTCACATGGCTAAAGCCGGCTGTGTAATGGGAGCGACATACCGACCTACCTGTCCCATAGATCCAGACATTCATAGTGCAGAATGCCTGCTGACTGTATATAATCAGTGCCTGAGAAAATAAATTCTACCACCCTGCTGTGTATTTCAATGAGTTTGTTTGGCTCTTACATAGTTAAAAGCAGACTGAGGAAGCATCAGGTGACCCCTTCACCTCCGGGAGGTTTTACCCCCACCATTACCAGGGATTTTTTTGTTATTCTGCACCGTTCTACTTCTACTGGTTAATTGCACGGTCATTGAACACTTTACACAAATCACATTTTTATCATTTTTCTTCATCAGTTTTCTCTTGGTGGTATTTGATCACCAGTGGGTTTTTTATTATCTATTCTATGAACGAAAACGACCCTAGGGGTTGGGAGGATTAACTTTCTGCTTTAAAACATATCCAATAAAACATTTTTATGTTTTCATAAATTTTTGTCAAAATGTATTCTACTATATGTCTTTTAGCAAAGAAAATCCCAATAAGTGTATATTGATTGGTTTGGTTTGTGTGAAATTTATAGGGTCTACAAACTATGGGATATACCGTATATACTCGAGTATAAACCCCTCGGCTTATACTTGAGTCAAGCACCTTTCTGCAGCAGAAAATTACATTTTCCGACCCGACTTTGGGGCCCCGTGTCTCGGGGCCACTTGGTGCTAGTATCTTTGGATATGTTGTAGTGCTAGTTCCACTGGGTTTGCACACCAAATTTGGGGTTCCTAGCACCAAGTGGCCCCGAGATACGGGGCCCCAAAGTCGGTCAACTGTGTCCATCTGCACCAATGTCATTTCAGGACCCTTTGGGTCCAGGGACCCCAAATTTTGGCTGCAGATAGGAAGCATCTAGGAACCCTCAAGTTTGAAGTTCGGGGGACCTATGGCTGCAAATGGGCACAGTGAGGCTATACTCGAGTATATACGGTATACTGGAATTTTATTTTATAAATAGTGTGCGTGTGTATATATATATATATATATATATATATATATATATATATATATATATATATATATATATATATATAATATATATATATATATATACACACACACAATATATACTGTGTGTGTGTGTGTGTGTGTGTGTGTGTGTGTGTGTGTATGTATGTGCTTATCAGCAACTTATAATGGGACGGTGATAGTGTTGTGGGAAATCTGACACTAACTGCCACTGACCTCACCAGTTACACTAATACAGTGATAAGTGATAATACTATACAATGTCACTGTACTAATGACACTGGACAGGAAGAGGTTAACATCTAGGGGTGAATATGTGCCTAACTATGTGGAGTGTGTGTGTGTGTGTGTGCGTGTATATGCACCGTGTGCTGATGTTACTACTAGATTTCTGTTTCTCATCCCTGCTTTGCAGGGATAAGAAACAAAGCGCTCATTCCCTCTGTACAGATCTCTGTATTAAATGTCAACTCAGAGCTCTGGACTGGATTTGGACACAGCCAATCAGCATGTCCTGGCAGTGAATCATTGGCCCGGGCTTGATGACAGTCTCCCGCTGTGTACCTGCGGCCCTTGGATTCTGTATAAGAATACTTACCAGGCCCCATTCTGGTATAAGCCAGCCACAGAGTTCTTTCCAGGTCCAGAGCTATTGGCATTGCCTCGGTGCTTGCTTTGTCTCTGAGTAGGCTGATTTGAAGCTACTGTACCTCTTGTTCGGTACACTGGGGGCCTTTTAAAATACGCACTTTCCACCAGTTCCTAAACTGCGGAATGGGTTAATGTTGAGGGACTTGGAGTGCTGGTGTCCTCTTTGTGCTCTTCAACCTCGAGGAAGCATCTCTGTGCTGCTGCAAAGAGTCGTGTGGAATCCAGTCCAATCTCCGGTCCATTCCTACTGCCCTGTCTACAGTGACCTTGGTTACTTTTGGCCATCTGGCACCTTGGCCCCCAACAGCCTGCCCCAATTTACCCACCTAATCTCAAGAATGAAAGTATAACTAGTTGATAGAATTAAACATTTATTAACTCTTTTAATTAAATCAATTTTAATCAAGTAGCAGGGTAAGATGTAATTTTTATTGTAGATTTAGCCCAATAACAGGCTACTGCTGTCCCCGCAGCTCAGACTCTGGGATGTTGCCCAGGACACGGCCATCCCGGGACAGCTTTGTATAAAACGTGACTGTCCTGGCAAATCCGGGACAGTCGGCAAGTATGGTGTAATACAAGATTATCATTGGGCCTCCATGCTCCTGGGGCCCCTGGACAGTGCCCAGGGGTGCCCATGCATTAAGAAGGCCTTGTCTCCAGACCTGATGCATTTTTGAGACTCAAGAATAAGGATATCCATTGCCTTGGGTTTCTTTCTTCAACCAGGACATCATTCCTCTGTCCAGCCTCAGCTCTTCAAGAGGATATCTATCCCCTGGTTGACCACCGTTCGGTCTGAGAGTCTTTACCTTTTGGTTATTGAATGCTGATTGGTCTTCCGGATGGTCCCTGTGGGGACTTTGTTCTGTATGGATCTGGTAGAGCCACTATTAGTCACTATTGTGTGGTATGTTCTCATAGTTTTGTTACCATGTGGGGCTTGTGGTCTCATCTGGCGCACAGGAATGACGCCATCCTGCGTTGGTCAATCCAGATAGTTGAAGACCATCACCTGGATCTGTCTGGGGAAAGGATGGCGGCAAAGGACCTCACAGGTGTTGGATCATTGGAGCATAGGCAAGGATTTCTGCCTTTAGTTCAGCTTTAAAGGGCTTGTAAAGTGTGACGGACCCCCGTACTCAAGATGAGTCTGTCCGCCGTAAATGCATCTTCTGTCCAGAACCAGCACTATCCAAGACCCTTTAGCCCACCCAGTCACCAGTGTAGAGTGGCAAACAACAAACTCATTTATCACACATGGACACAACAGATAAAATAACTCGGAGACTTTCCCCCCACCCTTGGAAAACAGGGCGGGTTAAACTGTCCAATGACAATGGACACACAGGTCAGGGGTGTTCAACTTCTCATCAGTAAACAGTTTTAGCAGGGGGGCTGCTGGAGGAATCCCCCCTCCCTCCATAGAGATAAACATCCCATAATATCCATGGCAGACAGCCACAATAGAATACAGTCACACCCCAAACAATCCCAGCAAATAGTACACAACAGCATGAGACAACACACAATATATACATAACATTGTGAAGCAGTCACTATTTATAATATGGCACATACGGGGTTCCCCGAGTTTTGTGTTTTGGGGGGACATGGACTTGAATCCAAAGTAACATTACTTCAGGGTCCCCAGGCATACACCTCACAACGAGTATTGTTCCCTTAAATTCCAGGGCCCATAATCCGAAGGCAAGAGGCTAGCATTCAGTCCTTTCCAAAAGCCTCTGTCCGGCTAGGTGACCGGCCTCCCAGCCACCCCCCCTTCGTTTTACTTACCTGAACCCTCAAACTTGTCCCACGGGGACGTGCCGTCTTTCTGCTAGGGGGTTCTAGGCTGTTGATTGGATAGACTGATAGCAGCGCAGCCATTGGCTCCCGCTGCTGTCAATTGAATCCAATGACGCGGGGAGCGGGGCCGAGTCTTGCATTCAGCGTCTTCAGGACGCCGAATGCTGGACTCGGGAGCACGCCTGCAAGGTAACCCTCCCGGGAGAGCGCTTCTCCCAGGGGGTTATCTGATGTGGGGAGGAGCCGAGAGAGCCGCCGAGGGACCCCAGAAGAGGAGGATCAGGGCCACTCTTTGCAAAACGAGCTGCACAGTGGAGGTAAGTATAGCATGTTTGTTATTTAAAAAACTGTACCTTTTCGTGTCACTTTAAAGTGGGGTGCCCCTTAAAAAAAAAAAATGTAAAAGTCAGCAGCTACAAATACTGCAGCTGCTGACTTTTAATAATCGGACACTTACCTGTTCCAGGGTCCAGCGATGCGGGGGAAGGAAGCCCCCCCCCCCCTCGTTCCCCGATCCGCGCCGGCATTCTTACTGTGGGCACCCACTGGGAAGCCACAGCCGGGCACCCACTGCGCATGCGCGAGCGGTGCCGTGATACGCCGCACAGTCATCTGGGACCTGTCACGCGTCCCAGATGACTGACTGCGCCGAGGGGAAGTGATGTCACCAGCCCGGGCACTGAAGGAGGCAGACTACGAGGGACCCCCTAGCAACAAGCATTTAGAGGTAAGTTCAATTTTTTTTTTTCCAATTATTTTTTTTTTTTTTATTCTTTTAGGAATTTTCAGCAATTTTTTTTTTTGGGGGGGGAAACACCACTTTAAAGAAAAAATTTGGAAGTTCGAAGGGGTAAAATTAGGGAAGGTCTGGGCACCCTTTTTAACAACAATGGACTGACCCAAGAGCACCGTCCATCAGAGGTGTCTGGAGCACAGGACTGGCCGAACAGAATTTTAGCTCTTTCCCATGTAAATAATCCACAGCTTTTTGTGTATTTTAGCTGTTTGGTCTGCTAATCTGAAAACTAGTACTATGGATGATTGAAACTTGTTTATGGCACGATTGTATTTGTACAGTGAATTGTAGATTTTTCATGTGTCAGAGGTGGAATTCCAATTGAGGTGGAATTCCAGAATGAGCTCTTATCTGCTGAGAGGGGGGGGGGGGGGGGGGATTTGTGTACTCGTAGGCAACTACGAGGAAATTCACACCAACTATTTATCCCACGCAAACAAAGAATATCCTATATAATAACTAACCTTCTTCCTGCTATCCCTTACCTGCATGTTCCCATCACCTTGTGTCACCTCTTAGGTCAGTATATCTTCATCCATACATCAACTCCAACCACTTACTGCAATCAGCGCAATCAGGTTGAGTAATCAACAAAACAACGACCCTTCCTCCACTCCTAATAAACCCGACTACATTGATACAGTGTATTTTATTAGACATGTGCAATTCGTTTAGTTTTTTTTCGTTATTTTCGTTCGTTCGTTTTCGTACGAATGAACGAATCGTTCGAATCGAACGAATCCGAAAAAACAACGAAAATCCGAAAAAAACAAATTAGAAACAACAAATGTACTAATGAAGAAAATCCGAAAAACGAAAACGAACGAAAAAATTCGTACATTCGTAACTTTTTTTTTTTTTTGTTGAATTGGTAATTTTCCGTGTCCCTTACAATGGTGCTGCTAAACATACTTCGTAACTTTTTTTTTTTTTTTTTTTTTTTTTTTTTTTCGATTTGTAGTTTTCCGTGTCTCTATTGAACAAAAAAATCGATTTTTTTTCGATTCGTAACTTTTTTTTAATTAAAATGTAATAATAGCATACACATTACATAAAATTATGAATTATGCTCCGATTACGAATCTACGAATGTTCCGAATGTACGAATAAATACGAATGCGTCCGAAAATGTAACTAACGAAAAAACGAATCAACGAAAAAATAACTCTTACGAATGTACGAATCCGAACACCGACGACTTACGAATGTACGAATCGTTACGAATCAACGGAAACTAAAAAAACGAAACGAAAAAAAAACGAATTTTTTTGTTGTGCACATGTCTATATTTTAGTAAAAGTAACAATGTTAGTGTTTGGATACTCGCCTCCCTCTCCTGCACTGCCTCCTCTGCTCTCCATAGTAGTCCACCAACCACCCCATCTCATGGTATGTCCTACGACATGCAGGGCTGGTGCAAGGATTTTTGACACCCTAGGCGAAACCTCATTTTGCTGCTCCCCCCCCCCCCGGCTGATTTCACCTCCTTAGCGCCCGTCAAATGCAGCCTCACCGGCGCCCGTCAAATGCAGCCTCACCGGCGCCCGTCAAATGCAGCCTCACCGGCGCCCATCAAATGTAGCCTCACCAGTGCCCATCAAATGTAGCCTCACCAGCGCCCATCAAATGTAACCTCACCAGTGCCCATCAAATGTAGCCTCACCAGTGCCCATCAAATGTAGCCTCACCAGCGCCCATACAATGTAGCCTCACCAGCGCCCATACAATGTAGCCTCACCAGCGCCCATACAATGTAGCCTCACCAGCGCCCATCAAATGTAGCCTCACCAGCGCCCATCAAATGTAGCCTCACCAGCGCCCATCAAATGTAGCCTCACCAGCGCCCATCAAATGCAGCCTCACCAGCGCCCATCAAATGCAGCCTCACCAGCGCCCATCAAATGCAGCCTCACCAGCGCCCATCAAATGCAGCCTCACCAGCGCCCATCAAATGCAGCCTCACCAGCGCCCATCAAATGCAGCCTCACCAGCGCCCATCAAATGCAGGCTACCAGCTCCCTTCAATGCAGTCTACCAGCGCCCATCAATGAATGTTTGCTTGCTGTGGGAGTCGGGACACAGACACAGTCCTCCACCACTGCTGCGCCTCTGAAACTATGTGTGAATGGAGCGGCGGCTGCCTGCTGATGCTGAGACTTAGTTGCTTGCTGCAGAGAGAAGAGAGTAGGAAAACCATTGGCCGGGCACCCTAGGCAGCAGGGCGGCCGCCTAGTTTGTCTAGTGAAAGCACCGGCCCTGACGACATGAAAACAAGGCACCCCCAGGTCTTGTGAGATCTATCTCTTTTATTCTCCAGGGTCTCTGCTTTCAGAAAATATATCATGTTCCTGTAGTTTCTAGCAATAAAATGCTAAAAAAATGGCTCTGGAGGTGAGCTGGTTAAATAAAAAAAAATAAAAAAATCTTTGTCTTCTAATAGAAGCCATGTTTTCTTTTCTTTTCTTTTCCCCCCAGGCCTGGAACCCGAGATCCAGAGACTTATCTCAAAACACAAGCAGGAAATCCGAAAGTTGAAGGCGCTCCACGAGGCTGAGCTCCTGCAGTCCGACGAAAGGGCCGCCATGCGTTACGTGCGCCAGGCCGAGGAGCTGCGCCAGAACGTGGAACAGGAGAAGGAGGAAGTGAGCCAGAAGGAGCGAGAGCTGGCAAAGCAGAGGTGAGCACGGCATTGAGGTGGTGAAGGGAAGTCTCTAAGAGAATAAGTCACAACTGGGCTGATGCAGAGCCTTTGGCTGTCCCTATCTGGCCTCACTGAGGAAGCTGGCAGATGTCTGTGTGAAGAGCTGCAACAACTGGAGGGGGAGATCCTAAGGAGCTGATCGGTACAGGAGGGAGGCTCGGTTCTGGCGGAGAGACTCTCCCGCCACTCTGCTCCCTGGCAAAGTTCTTCCTGTGTTAGCACCGTCATGCTGAAACTTTTGGGAGTCATTCACTTGTTCTTCAATCCAGGTCAGGTTCTGCAGAAATCCCCGCTGTACCCATTCCTTCCTTCCAGTCATCTCGGGTTCCTTCCTTCCTGCCATCTCGGGTTCCTTCCTTCCCGCCATCTCGGGTTCCTTCCTTCCCGCCATCTCGGGTTCCTTCCTTCCCGTCATCTCGGGTTCCTTCCTTCCCGCTATCTCGGGTTCCTTCCTTCCCGTCATCTCGGGTTCCTTCCTTCCCGTCATCTCGGGTTCCTTCCTTCCCGTCATCTCGGGTTCCTTCCTTCCCGTCATCTCGGGTTCCTTCCTTCCCGTCATCTCGGGTTCCTTCCTTCCAGCCATCTCGGGTTCCTTCCTTCCAGCCATCTCGGGTTCCTTCCTTCCAGCCATCTCGGGTTCCTTCCTTCCCGCCATCTCGGGTTCCTTCCTTCCTTCCTTCCAGTCATCTCGGGTTCCTTCCTTCCTTCCTTCCTTCCTTCCTTCCTTCCTTCCAGTCATCTCGGGTTCCTTCTTTCCAGCCATCTCGGGTTCCTTCTTTCCAGCCATCTCGAGTTCCTTATTTCCAGCCATCTCGGGTTCCTTCCTTCCCGCCATCTCGGGTTCCTTCCTTCCAGCCATCTCGGGTTCCTTCCTTCCCGCCATCTCGGGTTCCTTCCTTCCCGTCATCTCGGGTTCCTTCCTTCCAGCCATCTCGGGTTCCTTCCTTCCAGCCATCTCGGGTTCCTTCCTTCCAGCCATCTCGGGTTCCTTCCTTCCAGCCATCTCGGGTTCCTTCCTTCCAGCCATCTCGGGTTCCTTCCTTCCAGCCATCTCGGGTTCCTTCCTTCCCGACATCTCGGGTTCCTTCCTTCCCGCCATCTCGGGTTCCTTCCTTCCCGCCATCTCGGGTTCCTTCCTTCCAGCCATCTCGGGTTCCTTCCTTCCAGCCATCTCGGGTTCCTTCCTTCCAGCCATCTCGGGTTCCTTCCTTCCAGCCATCTCGGGTTCCTTCCTTCCAGCCATCTCGGGTTCCTTCCTTCCAGCCATCTCGGGTTCCTTCCTTCCAGCCATCTCGGGTTCCTTCCTTCCAGCCATCTCGGGTTCCTTCCTTCCAGCCATCTCGGGTTCCTTCCTTCCAGCCATCTCGGGTTCCTTCCTTCCAGCCATCTCGGGTTCCTTCCTTCCAGCCATCTCGGGTTCCTTCCTTCCTTCCTTCCTTCCAGTCATCTCGGGTTCCTTCCTTCCTTCCTTCCTTCCAGTCATCTCGGGTTCCTTCTTTCCAGCCATCTCGAGTTCCTTATTTCCAGCCATCTCGGGTTCCTTCCTTCCCGCCATCTCGGGTTCCTTCCTTCCAGTCATCTCCGGGTTCCTTCCTTCCAGTCATCTCCGGGTTCCTTCCTTCCAGTCATCTCCGGGTTCCTTCCTTCCAGTCATCTCCGGGTTCCTTCCTTCCAGCCATCTCGGGTTCCTTCCTTCCAGCCATCTCGGGTTCCTTCCTTCCTTCCAGTCATCTCGGCTTCCTTCCTTCCTTCCAGTCATCTCGGGTTCCTTCCTTCCAGTCATCTCGGGTTCCTTCCTTCCAGTCATCTCGGGTTCCTTCCTTCCAGTCATCTCGGGTTCCCTCCTTCCAGTCATCTCGGGTTCCTTCCTTCCAGTCATCTCGGGTTCCTTCCTTCCAGTCATCTCGGGTTCCTTCCTTCCAGTCATCTCGGGTTCCTTCCTTCCAGTCATCTCGGGTTCCTTCCTTCCAGTCATCTCGGGTTCCTTCCTTCCAGTCATCTCGGGTTCCTTCCTTCCAGCCATCTCGGGTTCCTTCCTTCCTTCCAGTCATCTCGGGTTCCTTCCTTCCTTCCTTCCAGTCATCTCGGGTTCCTTCCTTCCCGCCATCTCGGGTTCCTTCCTTCCCGCCATCTCGGGTTCCTTCCTTCCAGTCATCTCCGGGTTCCTTCCTTCCAGTCATCTCCGGGTTCCTTCCTTCCAGTCATCTCCGGGTTCCTTCCTTCCAGTCATCTCCGGGTTCCTTCCTTCCAGCCATCTCGGGTTCCTTCCTTCCAGCCATCTCGGGTTCTTTCCTTCCAGCCATCTCGGGTTCCTTCCTTCCTTCCAGTCATCTCGGGTTCCTTCCTTCCAGTCATCTCGGGTTCCTTCCTTCCAGTCATCTCGGGTTCCTTCCTTCCAGTCATCTCGGGTTCCTTCCTTCCAGTCATCTCGGGTTCCCTCCTTCCAGTCATCTCGGGTTCCCTCCTTCCAGTCATCTCGGGTTCCTTCCTTCCAGTCATCTCGGGTTCCTTCCAGTCATCTCGGGTTCCCTCCTTCCAGTCATCTCGGGTTCCTTCCTTCCAGTCATCTCGGGTTCCTTCCAGTCATCTCGGGTTTCCTCCTTCCAGTCATCTCGGGTTTCCTCCTTCCAGTCATCTCGGGTTTCCTTCCTTCCAGCCATCTCGGGTTCCTTCCTTCCAGCCATCTCGGGTTCCTTTTTTTCCAGCCATCTCGGGTTCCTTCTGAGCAGTTGTACCTATTATTATTCCCAGTGCCAGGTGTGTGTTTTCTAGATGTTTATGTATTTACAGAGCTCCCTAGGTGCAGAATGAATATTGAGTAGAATTAAGTTTGGCCGCCACAACAGTCCCTCTGGTCAAATGGAAGAATACAAATTGACCTAAAGTGGATGTAAACCATGACTGAATGGCATGTAGTTTCTAACGTACTGTGCATCATAAACAACTGCCCCCCACCCCCTCTAACCCATCCTGCCAGGTGGCAAAGTGGCAAAGCAAGTTTCCCCACCCAGTTTTATCCCAGTGTTGGGTCATAAATAAAATACTACTGTACATCCTTTTAACCCTGTAATTGGGTCACCAAGCTAGCATGGACGTTCACTTCCTGGAACATGACGCCGACCGCACAAGACTCCACCCGACACGTTTCGTCATCAAACAACTTCATCTGGGGCATGTCTGGATATGCGTGGGGGGATCTGGCGTATGCACACACTCACTGGGCATCTCTGCTAGACCTGGTAGAGACTTAGTGTGTCTGTGCATGCAGTTTCACTTTCACTTACAGGTCACCTGTCTACCCTATGCCTGGACAGCGAAAGCTGACGCATTAGACTGATGAGCTGTCACTCTGCGCTCTTGTCCTATCAGCATTCTCCTTGTAGTGCAACACACCAGGTTGGCTCTTTTCTTCCTCCCACAGTCTGCGCTCTGCTGTACAAACTGTACAGTGCACTGCGAGAGGCTGATACCAAGCCAAAATCCACATACTTACCCTGTAATCTTCACAGTATTGAGGGAAGAACAAACTTTGTCACCTGTGTTCTCTATTGATGTGAAGCTTTGTGTGTGCAGGTATGAGAAACAGCTGGTGCAGGAAGAGCAGTCCCTGCAGGAACAGCGCCGGCGCCTGTACAGTGAAGTGGCCGAGGAGAAGGAAAGGCTAAACCAGCAGGCCGCCAGGTGAGAGATCGGAGGGGGGATTCTGGTTTATATTGCCTGGACTCCATATACGAGGCAGGGGCACTTCCTTTAAAGGGAGCATGGCCAAATTAGTGGGTGGGTGTCGGTGATGAGAAATAAATCATAAATTGGTTGTTAGCGTTGTGCCCGTTATTGGTGGTCAAGTGGGGGGGACCCAGTAATGTCAGTCTTACTCATTGGTATCAATATTTCCCCCAGTGCCACCATCATGTCCCCATCAGAAATGCTTTCCTTTATACCTCCCCATTCCTTATATGCTGAGTGGCGCAGGGAAGCAGCATTAAGACATAAACATAACAACCCTTATAATGGCAGTACACACCCAACCCAAATAATGGCGGTACACCCTCATCTTAATAATTTAGATACACCCCCACACCAATAATGGCGGTACACCTCGAGCCCAATAATGGTGGTACACCCTGCACCCCAATAATGTCAGGAACCCCCACTCCAATAATGGTGGTACACCCCCCCACCAATAATGGTGGTACACCCCCCCACCCAATAATGGTGGTACACCCCCCCTCACACCTAATAATGGCGGTATACCCCCCACCCAATAATGGCGGTACACCCCCCCCCCCCCACACCCAATAATGGCGGTACACCCCCACACTCCAATAATGGCGTACACCCCCTACACCAATAATGGCGATACACCTCCACACCGATAATGGCGGTACACCTCCACACCAATAATGGCGGTACACCTCCACCACATCAATAATGGCGGTATACCCCCACACCAGTACGGGTGGTACACCTCAAACCCAATAATGACGGTACATCCCCACCCCAATGGATTATCCATACAATATAGTTGACCCAAATATGGCTGTGTGATATGGCTTCCAGAAACTACTGCAGGAAAATGTTGGCATTGGGGTCCCCAAGCAGACAATTAGCCTTTCACCAGTGCACCCCTACAGTAGAAACCTCTGTTTTGGGCGGAGTTGGCCTTTGCTGTGGTTTAGCTGCTGTGCTGATTGGTTGCATGGTGTATTGGTGGGAGGAGATTGAGCCGTGTGTGTCGTTTGTTCTCATCGATCTCTTTGGGGCCTCATACAGGCAGAGGGCGGAGCTGGATGAACTGAGGAAGCAGCTGGAAGACAACTGTTCCCTGGCCACCCGCGTGCTGAGAGAAGAGTACGAGAAGAGCAAAGAGGAGCAAGACCGGAGGCACCAGGTAACCACCCTCTTCATCCAGTCATAGGAAGGGTCGCTCCACCCAGACGTGATAGTGCAGTTTTTGGTGAATGGCAGAGAGTTCAATCCTCTCAGGGTTAGCCATTGGAGCAAATTGTTGGTGCAGCTGCCTCTCACATCTCAGCACCTGTATACGTGACTAAAGATGCCCTTTTCCTCCTCCCTTCAGGGCCTAGAAGAAAGATTAGCGGCTTTAATCGCATCCTCCATTCAAATGGATAGGAAGCGTACTAGGTCCCCCGCTTCAGCTTTGCAAGGGGAACAGTGGGCACACAATGAGGTTTTACCCTCAATCAATCAGGAAGAGAAACAAACAAATGATTCTTCTGCTGAGGAAACAACGGTAGATGAACCTTTTTTCTGCATGTCCCTATATTTCCTGCTCATCAAAAGTTTCTGCGGTTCGAGTTGGAACAGCAGCATTTTCAATTTGTAGCCCTGCCCTTCAGGCTAGCCACAGCACCTCGGGTGTTCACCAAAGTGCTGGCCCCACCTCTAGCCAGGTTAATGGAAGAGGGCATAACAATTGTAGCGTACCTAGACTATCTATTACTTATAGATCAATCAGTAACTCATTTGGAGCAAAACGTACGCACTACAACCAACTATCTGAAAAGTTTGGGTTGGATTCTCAACCTAAAGAAATCTTCCTTAATACCACTAAGAAGGCTGGTGTACTTGGGTCTGATCATAGATACAGCCCAGGAAAGGGTGTTCTTGCCTCAAGCAAAAATCAAGTCCATAGGAGAGCTGGTGCGGAGGGTCAGGTCAAATGGCAATCCCTCCATTCGCCTCTGCATGAGGTTGCTACCCTGTTTCCCTGAAAATAAGACCTAGCGTGATTGTCAGCGATGGCTGCAATATAAGCCCTACCCCCCCAAATAAGCCCTATTTAAAGTCCTTGTAGGTCTTGTTTTCAGGGTAGGGCTTATTTTCGGGGAAACATGGTATGGCTTATTTGGGGTGTAGGGCTTATATTGCTGCCATCACCGACAATCACGCTAGGTCTTATTTTCGGGGAAACAGGGTAGGAACCATGGTGGCTTCATTCGAAGCAGTTCCCTATACCCAGTTCCATTCAAGGCTGTTGCAAAACAGTATCCTGTCTGCTTGGAACAAAACAATTCAAGCTTTAGACTTGCCAATGCAGCTGTCCCCAAGAGTGGCCCAAAGCCTCACTTGGTGGTCATTAACCCAGAATCTGCTGAAAGGAAAATCCTTCAGACCAGTCATCTGGAAAGTGGTAATGACGGATGCCAGCCTTTCAGGCTGGGGGGGCAGTACTAGAAAAGACAACTGTCCAAGGACAGTGGTCAAGAACCGAAAGAATCTTGCCCATAAATATCCTAGAGATTCGGGCAGGCCTGGACTTTCAGGTTACGGGATTGTCCTGTCAGGATTCAATCCGACAATGCCACGGCTGTGGCCTATATCAATCACCAAGGGGGCACCAAAAGTCTCTCAGCACAGAGAGAGGTGAACCATATTCTAACTTGGGCAGAAAGGAATGTTCCATGCGTTTCTGCAATCTTCATTTCGGGAGTAGATTATTGGCAGGCGGACTACTTAAGTCGCCAGCAGTTATTCCCAGGGGAATGGTCTCTTCACCCCGACATATTTCGGGCTGTTTTGTCAAAGATGGGGGACTTTGGATGTGGATCTTCTAGCATCCAGGTTCAACACGAAGTTGGTCAACTTTGTGGCCAGAACAAGGGATCCATTCGCATGCGCAACAGATCCGTTGGTGACCCCATGGAATCAGTTCTCACTGATCTATGCATTCCCCCCCCCCTATTCAGTTGCTGACACGACTTCTTTGCAGGATCAAGCTGGAAAGAAAGCCGATAATTCTGGTGGCACCAGCATGGCCCAGAAGGTCATGGTACGCAGAAATCGTTAAGTTGGCAGTGGAGGGCCCATGGCCCCTCCCACTACGGTCAGATCTGCTCTTTCAGGGACCGATCCTTCCTTACGGTCTCTAAATTTAATGGCTTGGCTATCGAAACCCACATTCTAAAGAAACGTGGGCTTTCCGGGTCAGTTATCTCTACCCTGATTAATGCAAGGAAGTCAGCTTCCAGAACTATTTGTTATAGAGTCTGGAGGGCTTATGTTTCCTGGTGTGAATCCAAGGGTTGGCACCCTCGGAGATATATCATAGGCAGAATTCTTGCCTTTCTACAATTAGGGGTAGAAATGAAATTGGCCTTTTCTTGTTAAAAAAAAGAAATGAAATTGGCCTTAGGCTGCTTTCACACTGGGGCGGTGCGGGGCGGCGACGGTAAAGCAGCGCTATATTTAGCGCTGCTTTACCATCGTTTTACCCGCGGTATGCGGCCGCTAGCGGGGTGGTTT
The DNA here is from genome assembly GCA_028564925.1 of Lithobates sylvaticus. Lineage (NCBI taxonomy): Eukaryota > Metazoa > Chordata > Amphibia > Anura > Ranidae > Lithobates > Lithobates sylvaticus. The sequence continues at coordinate 185,035,268 of CM053037.1, read as the reverse complement.
TAACCCCCGCTAGCGGCCGCAAAAGGGTTAAAAACCTCCGCAAAGCGCCGCTGCAGCGGCGGTTTGCGGGCGGTATCCCCGCGGTTTCCCATTGATTTCAATGGGAAGGAGCGGTATAGGAGCGGTAAATCCACGGCTCCTTCACCGCTCCAAAGATGCTGCTAGCAGGACTTTTGTTGCGGTCCTGCTAGCGCACCGCTCCAGTGTGAAAGCCCGCCGGCTATTTTTAGCGCTGTACCGCCTGAAAACCGCCCCGGTGTGAAAGGGGCCTTAAAGTGGATGTCATAATGTGGAGAATAAGATTTCCTTTCATTTGAGCCCAGTCTTGCCACACAGATTTACTCCAGCCCTGAGAAATCCTCTTTTATTGTTCAGTTAGAAAGATCTTGACAAAGTGCTGAAAACTTTGTCAAAAACGCCCCCCCTTGCTGTGAGTGACAGGTGATTTACATATCTCATGCACTAGCCTGAGACAGGCACATCCTGTGTAATTATAAAAAGTGAGTGTCCTTCCCCTTGAAGGACTCAAAAAAGGGATTTTCTTGCTAGGACTTCATCCCTTCATCCTTTTCACCTCTCTGCTCAGTGTTTACCTTTTTTAGGCTCGGTTCACATATATGCGGTGGGGGAAACACAGCTAAGTCTGTGCGTTTTCCGCACAGCATTGTAATGGCATTCATGTGAACTGCAGTGGGTGTTAATTAGGGATGCGCCAAAACATTTCGGCCGAAAATGGCTTTTTTGGCAATTTTTACCCGAAAGAAAAAAACGTCCGAAAATGGGGCGGCCGCCCCTGGTGCCACCTATCAGGGGGGCTTCCTATAGCGTAGAAGAGAGGAGAGCCGCCACCGTCGCCTGTTTGATTAGAGCGCCGGGAACATCACAGCTTTCATTTCAATCGCTGTGTGTTCCCCGCTGTGCGCCGTCACATACAGCCCCTCCCCCTTGTCTGGGTAACTTTGATAGACAGATCACCCGTCCCAGGATTGCTATTGAAATGAAAGCTGGGATGTTCCCGGCGCTCTAATCAAACAGGCAGCGGCTCTCCTCTCCCTTCACAGGCTGCGATGGGGAGACTGGTTGCACTATGGGGGACACTGGCTGGCTGCATCTGACGGGCACTGGTGAGGCTGCATTGATCTCTTGTACCATCTCCTGTAGCATTTCCCCAGTCTCTGACCATCTCCTGTAGCATGTCCCCAGTCTCTGACCATCTCCTGTAGCATGTCCCCAGTCTCTGACCATCTCCTGTAGCATGTCCCCCGTCTCTGACCATCTCCTGTAGCATGTCCCCAGTCTCTGACCATCTCCTGTACCATGTCCGCAGTCTCTGACCATCTCCTGTACCATGTCCGCAGTCTCTGACCATCTCCTGTACCATGTCCGCAGTCTCTGACCATCTCCTGTACCATGTCCGCAGTCTCTGACCATCTCCTGTACCATGTCCGCAGTCTCTGACCATCTCCTGTACCATGTCCGCAGTCTCTGACCATCTCCTGTACCATGTCCGCAGTCTCTGACCATCTCCTGTACCATGTCCCCAGTCTCTAACCATCTCCTGTACCATCTCCCCAGTCTCTGACCATCTCCTGTACCATGTCCCCAGTCTCTGACCATCTCCTGTACCATATCCCCAGCCTCTGACCATCTCCTGTACCATGTCCCCAGTTTCTGACCATCTCCTGTACCATGTCCCCAGTTTCTGACCATCTCCTGTACCATGTCCCCAGTTTCTGACCATCTCCTGTACCATGTCCCCAGTCTCTGACCATCTCCTGTACCATGTCCCCAGTCTCTGACCATCTCCTGTACCATGTCCCAGTCTCTGACCATCTCCTGTACCATCTCCCCAGTCTCTGACCATCTCCTGTACCATCTCCCCAGCCTCTGACCATCTCCTGTACCATGTCCCCAGTCTGTGACCATCTCCTGTACCATGTCCCCAGTCTGTGACCATCTCCTGTACCATGTTCCCAGCCTCTGACCATCTCCTGTACCATGTCCCCAGTCTCTGACCATCTCCTGTACCATGTCCCCCGTCGCTGACCATCTCCTGTACCATGTCCCCCGTCGCTGACCATCTCCTGTATAAAAATATTTTTTTTTTAAATTAAGTTTCGGTCGGTTTCGGTTTTCGGGCCTAGTGTATTTTTAATTTTCGGTATCGGTTTCGGCACCAAAAAACCCATTCGGTGCACCCCTAGTGTCAATGTTAAGTTGACGATACAGAATCACATCACATACGTGTGAACGCCCACCTGATCCGATTCCAGTAGTGGGGGCGGGGGGGTGGGTCCCGCACTATTTTTGTGCGGATTTGGTGCGATTTGAACTATACAAATGATTGGCTGAAATCGCACTGCACAGATATCGCATGTGATTTGAATAGGAATCTGCTGCGATTTTCCTATCTGAATAACGTGGTATCCCGCACAAGTGTGAACCCAGCCTTAGGCTTCATTCACATCTATGCAGGTTTGCGATTGATGCGTTTTACAGTGCTTTTCGTCTTTTTGGACACGTGATTTGCGTTTTTTTGTTTTTTGTATGCTTTTTTTTTTTTTTTCTCACTCCATCTGCAAGAACAGGTGGACATTGTACCTTCTAGCTATAAATCTATTTATGTACCTTATTTCGCTTATTGTTTGCATGCATCCGGGAAATAATAGCTTTCTGGTGCAATTGTTTCCTTTCAATATTTGTTTTGGAGACGATGCCGAGAACCAATAAGATGTCATTCATGTAATAAGTTATTGAAGAGAAAGACAATTGTCTTTTAGGAACTTGGGTGTCCTGTAAGTCTGGATGACTCGGCTGCATTAAAGCTCCGCTCCAGGCAAACTGCTAAATACACAAATTAAATAATTATACACTATATTGTGAAAAGTATTGGGACACCTGCCTTTTACATGAACTTTAATGGCATCCCAGTCTTAGTCCGGAGGGTTCAATATTGAGTTGGCCCACCCTTTGCGGCTATAACAGCTTCAACTCTTCTGGGAAGGCCGTCCACAAGGTTTAGGAGTGTGTCTATGGGAATGTTTGACCGTTCTTCCAGAAGGGCATTTGTGAGGTCAGGCACTGATGTTGGATGAGAAGACCTGTCTCCACTCCTAATTCATCCCAAAGGTGTTCTATCTGGTTCCAGAAGAGTTGAAGCTGTTATAGCTGCAAAGGGTGGGGCAACTCAATATTGAACCCTACGGACTAAGACTGGGATGCCATTAAAGTTTATGTGCGTGTAAAGGGAGGCGTCCCAATGCTTTTGGCAATCTAGTGTATGAAATCTGTTTTATATGACAAACAATTTGTATTTCCATCTGTTCCTGTGATTTCAACAGCTCTACCACACATTGCCAGGCTGTTTGGCAGGGTAAGGTGTTTTTTTTTTGTTTTTTTTGAAAGCCGAAGCAGCAGACTGATGTACTTATCTCTCTGCTCTTTCCTTCTATCAGCTGACTTCATGTCAGCATATGAACTGACTGGTAGTATGTGCGTCCTCTTGCACTTACATTCCAGCTCTGCTGTACTGGGACTGCAATAGGCGGATACCAGGTCACATTCAGGTACTTGGAGGTCTTGTCCCTCCCCTATCCTGTGATTGGACAGTGAAAGGAGAAGCAGCAGACTGATGAGCGCATCTCTCTGTCACTCTGCTCTCTCCTGCTGTCAGTGAAGTGGAGCTGTACTTTTTTCCTTTTCCCCTCTAAATCTGAAGTGGCATAAACTGAAAAAGTAGCTGATAGAGAGATGTATATATGTGTATATATATATATGTATGTGTGTGTGTATGTGTGTGTGTATATGTATGTATGTATGTATATATATATTATATTAAAAGAAAGAGAGAGATATAGATATAATATATATAGATATTATATCTCTCTTATATATAATAGAAAGAAAGAGATTATAGAAAAATATATAAGAAAGATATTATTTATATATACTCTCTATATATATAATATAAATCTTTCTTTTTTATATATATATATTCTCTCTCTCTCTCTCTCTCTCTCTCTCTCTCTCTCTCTCTCTCTCTCTCTCTCTCTCTCTCTCTCTCTCTCTCTCTCTCTCTCTCTCTCTCTCTCTCTCTCTCTCTCTCTCTCTCTCTCTCTCTCTCTCTCTCTCTCATATATATATATAAACAATAATTTTTAATATACAGTTAGTTATCAAGTAAAGTAAAGGTAACCCCCCCCCCCCCCAACTGGAGGATAGTGACCTAAAGGGTTAGGAAACAAAGCAATAAAGAAAAAAAATTCCATTTTATATATTGTGGCGGGGGAGGCGGAGATTTTTTGCTCTGTAACGGGCGTGAGATTGATGCCAAGGAAAAAGAAATAACGGTTACACCTATTTATTTATGTTTTTCTGTTTTGACGTCAGGCCGAAATCAAAGCCTTGAAGGAGCGATTAGAGATCGAGAAGCAGGCGTGGGAGCAGAACTACATGAAGAAAGAGGTAAACACTCCACCTTTGTCTGTCTGTCCTTGGTGAGTGATGGACGTCCTCCTCCTCCTCCTGAAAGGGTCAGGTCACCCCGAGGTTGATATTCCCATGTGAGATGTGTGGAAACCTTAGCAGAGACCGTAGACTTTTCTACACAGGGTGACCTCCTGTATACAGGGCAGCACTTCGTCATATACTGCTGCCTATAGTTGGCTGGGCCGAGCCATGAAAGCTCATTTCCTTGGACCACCGGGGCACCATTATTATTCCCTATTGGCGGTGGAAGTGGGGTTCAGCGCAAGCGTCATTTGCTGGGAGGAGTGTTAAACCTGCATGCTCTGCTTTCTTTTTCCTGCCATGCAGAATTAACCACTTGCTTACTGGGCACGTAAACCCCCCCTCCTGCCCAGACCAAGTTTCAACTTTCGGCGCTGACGCACTTTGAATGACAATTGCGCGGTCATGCTACACTGTACCCAAATTACATTTTTATAATTTTTTTCCCACAAATAGAGCTTTCTTTTGGTGGTATTTAATCACAGCTGGGGTTTTTATTTTTTGCTAAACAAACAAAAAAAGATGGAAAATTTTCAAAAAAATTAAATAAAATCATGTTTAATAGTTTGTTATAAAATTTTGCAAACAGGTAATTTTTCGGTTTCATTGATATGCGCTGATGAGGCGGCACTGATGGGCACAGTTAAGGCGACACTGATGGGCACAGTTAAGGCGGCACTGATGGGCACAGTTAAGGTGGCACTGGTGGGCACAGTTAAGGTGGCACTGGTGGGCACAGTTAAGGTGGCACTGATGGGCACAGATAAGGCGGCACTGATGGGCACAGATAAGGCGGCACTGATGGGCACAGATAAGGCGGCACTGATGGGCACAGATAAGGCGGCACTGATGGGCACAGATAAGGCGGCACTGATGGGCACAGATAAGGCGGCACTGATGGGCACAGATAAGGCGGCACTGATGGGCACAGATAAGGCGGCACTGATGGGCACAGATAAGGCGGCACTGATGGGCACAGATAAGGCGGCACTGATGGGCACAGATAAGGCGGCACTGATGGGCACAGATAAGGCGGCACTGATGGGCACAGATAAGGCGGCACTGATGGCAACTGATAGGTGGCACTGATGTGCAGCACTGTTCAGGCACTGATTGTGGGCACTGATAGGTGGCACTGACAGGTGGCGCTGGTGGACACTGGTAGGCGGCACTTGTAGGGGGCACAGATGGGCACTGAGGAGCTGGGGCACATCACAGTGATCCGGACTAATTTCCCTCTCACTGCTTTGGCTTTTTTTTTTTTCTCCTCGCGCTGTCAGCGTGAGGAGAAAAAATTGCCGATTACCGGCTGTGTTGACATCACATGATCAGCTGTCATTGGCTGACAGCTGGTCACGTGGTAAGGGGGTCGGAATCGACCCCTTACCTTGATCTGTGATCCAGTGAGTCTCATACACTCGCTGATCACAGAGCACGCCGGACGCACCCTTCAGGGGGCGCGCCGGCCGCTAGTGCACGGGACGACGTCAATAGACCTCATCCCGGCAATGCAGGTCCGTGTTGTAGCCGTCATTCGGCTATAGCGCGGATCTGTAGTGGTTAAAGTGTTTGTTTTGTAAACCTCAGACATGGAAATATGAACAAAGCGAAAAACTTCTCAAGACCCTTAACTCCTTTCGAATGGTTATGCTTCATGTCCAACATATCCACAAAAAATATTACTCTTACGCCAGTATTGGGTGATGTAAAACTTTTCACTTTTGCATCCGTTTTTTTTCCAGTTATTTCTGTACGGAGATTGAAAACCTCTTGATAAGCTTTTTTTCTCCCCCCTAATTGAGCATTTGGTGCAGAAGTGTGGTCCATTCCCACAGTGTCCCACCTTAACAAGGCGCTACCTATTCCAAAAGAAGACATGGCTGTCTGTAAGGACCCAACCCATAAGTAGTTAGAAGCCCTTTCTAGAGTGCTGTTTTCTGAAGAAGACTTCTGTCCCATTTGTTGTAGAAGACATATTGCCTTCCAGCATGTATTATATCTGTATAGGACACCTCGACTAAGTGCTGAACGGGGGAGCCCTTGTGTAGAAAGGGTTTGATCTGCATGGCCTCTGATGGACAATGTCCCTTTGGACCAGCTTTTGACAACATACTCAAGGATGATGCTTCTTGTGTCAAGAACACCCATCTTTCTCCACAGAAGAAGACTAAGAATCAAACTACCGATTCTCCTCCAGCTTTAGCGGTTTATAAACTTCTGTTTCTTGACCTCCTCCATGTTGAGACCCCTCTGTCCACCTGCAAGTCTTTGCACTCAAAGTCTGTTAAATCCCCTGATAAGTCTTCCTACACTTAAAGGTGTGTCCTCAACGTTTGTTGACCCATGCTGTTGCTTGGACAGCTTGCATCTCAAATCCTTGGGGTGCAGGAGGTGGTGTCCAGGGCTACAACTACAGTTTCATTCCCTGCCCCCTCTACGGTTTCTCTCACCTAATCTTTAGATCAGGTCGTCTGGATTAAGGTAATATCGCCCAAATTCCTGTAGCAGAACAGCTCCAGGGGTTTTACTTCAGTCTGTTCACTGTTCCCTAGACCAAAAGGGGCATTCACCCCAATCTGGACCTCAGAGCCGTTCCCAGCTGCAGGACCTCCCTCCCTGCCTGCCTCCGTTCCCAGCCGCAGGACCTCGCTGCCTGCCGCCGTTCCCAGCCGCAGGGCCTGGCTGCCTGCCGCCGTTCCCAGCTGCAGGACCTCCCTCCCTGCCTGCCGCCGTTCCCAGCCGCAGGACCTCGCTGCCTGCCTCCGTTCCCAGCCGCAGGGCCTGGCTGCCTGCCGCCGTTCCCAGCCGCAGGGCCTGGCTGCCTGCCGCCGTTCCCAGCCGCAGGGCCTGGCTGCCTGCCGCCGTTCCCAGCCGCAGGGCCTGGCTGCCTGCCGCCGTTCCCAGCCGCAGGGCCTGGCTGCCTGCCGCCGTTCCCAGCCGCAGGGCCTGGCTGCCTGCCGCCGTTCCCAGCCGCAGGGCCTGGCTGCCTGCCGCCGTTCCCAGCCGCAGGGCCTCGCTGCCTGCCGCCGTTCCCAGCCGCAGGGCCTCGCTGCCTGCCGCCGTTCCCAGCCGCAGGGCCTGCTGTTTGCACAGCATGTACCTGCTTTCTGCCACAACACCGACATTCACTTCCATAATTATCACAATCATTGAATAGACACAATTCAGCTAATTCACATGTTTACTAAATCATTAAAAACCTCCTTTATAAGATAATTTGCCTCCGGTGCCTTTAAATAAAGATAATTTGGCTGTCATCTACATATATAGTTACAAACACCATTTTTTTGTAAGCCTGTTGATGAATTTGACCTTCTACTCACACACACAGTCACAGACTATATCAGGAACTTATTCCCACTCGTGTTGTTCCTGCAGGAAGCCTGGCTTCTGACCCGGGAAAGAGAACTCAAAGCCGAGGTCCGGAAGGGAAGAGATAAGGAGATCGAACTGGTGATTCAGCGTCTGGAGTCAGAGATGTCAACGGCAAGAGAGGAATGTGAAAGAGCTGCTGAGAACAGGTGCGAAAAATGGAATTCTTCTACAAAGTGGAACAGTTAGGCCCCTTTCACACTGAAGCGGCGTCGGCGGTAAAGCAGCGCTATATTTAGCGCTGCTTTACCGTCGTTTTAGCGGCGGTTTTCGGCCGTTAGCGGTGGTGCGGTTTTAACCCCCGCTAACGGCCGAAAAAGGGTTAAAACCGACCGCAAAGCCTTAATGCAGCGGCGCTTTGCCGGCGGTATTGCCGCGCTGTCCTATTGATTTCAATGGGCAGGAGCGGTTTAGGAGCGGTGTATACACGGCTCCTTCACCGCTCCTTCACCGCTCCAAAGATGCTGCTAGCAGGACTTTTTTGAGCGCCCTGCTAGCGCACCGATCCAGTGTGAAAGCGGACGGATTTTTTCAGGCGCTATTTTTAGCGCTGTAGCGCCTGAAAAATGCCCCCGTGTGAAAGGGGCCTAACACATTTCGAGGTGGATTTACTAAATGCAAATAGACTGAGCTCTCTGCAAGTGCAGTTGCTCCGGAGCTTAGTAAATGAGGTGAAGCATCACTTTGCAAAGGATACCCAATTACATGCAAGGAAAGAAAATGCATTTTCTGCTTGCACATGATTGGATGATGGAAGTCAGCAGAGCTTCCCTTCATTTACTAAGCTCTGGAGCAAATGCCCTTGCAGGTTGCGCAGTCTATTTGCCTTTAGTACACCAACCCCATTGATTCACTACTGGAAATGTAACCTAATAATTTTGCTTTTCTGTACTGTTCTGCTCTGTCCCCAGGCTGGCCAGTTAAAAATAAAATGTCGATTACAGCATTGAAATTTGTGATAGTCTACACAGGTTGCCTTTTAATAATTTAGACCAGGGGTCCCCGGGCTGTGGACCAGTGCTGGTCTGTGGCCTGCTAGGTGCCAGGCCACACCATGGGGGGTTTGCGGCGGGCAGAGCAAGCTGGCACAACCTGCACTGCCACCCTCCAACCACTGGAGGGTGTCTGCTCCCCTTCTCCTAGCACCACTACTCCCTTCCCTCTCTGTGGTCAAGAGGAAGGAGAAGGGGAGGGAGGAGAGCTGGGCCGGCGACTCGATGTAATGGCACTGGTGAGACCTAGTAACCACCTCAAGGTGACAATCTTAAGCCCCCCCCCCCAGTGGTAAGCTGCAACCACCACACCAATAACCTCCCCCCTCCCCTCTTTCCCCCCCTCCATGACTTCCGAGTGGCTGGTCCCTGGTGCCAGGAGGTTGGGGACCTCTGATTTAGACAGTTCTAAATTACATTTTTTAGAGTGAATTTGTTGTTTTGGATGATCGACTGTAGCCGTACAATCTCCATAATTTCCTCCTCTCTGGGTAAGTGAAGTCTACACATCACGCCTGGCCACACTCGCTGCAGACTTTATAGGTCATGTTTATTTTTTATGGTTGAACTAGATGGACTTGCGTCTTTTTCAACCTGACTAACTATGTAGCTATGTGATTTCTGATGTCCGCAGTCTCCCCAGCCTTGGGGTTGCATGGTGTTTGGGCTGTCAACGCTCCTCAAGGCATGAAAAAATAGGTCCTGGAAGATATTTAATTTTTCTGCGTAGGCCAACATGAGGTGTTTCAATATATTCAGGTGCATTGCAGTGCACTGTAGCTTTCTTGGGGGTTCTTCTAACTTTGCAGGACAGTGATGGGAATGGGGGGGGGGGGGGGCTGGGGACAGTGATGGGAATGGGGGGGGGGGGGGGGGGACAGTGATGGGAATTGGGTGGAAGGGGCTGAGGACAGTGATGGGAATTGGGTGGAAGGGGCTGAGGACAGTGATGGGAATTGGGGGAAGGGGCTGGGGACAGTGATGGGAATTGGGTGGAAGGGGCTGAGGACAGTGATGGGAATTGGGGGAAGGGGCTAGGGACAGTGATGGGAATTGGGTGGAAGGGGCTGAGGACAGTGATGGGAATTGGGTGGGAGGGGCTGAGGACAGTGATGGGAATTGGGGGAAGGGGCTGGTGACAGTGATGGGAATTGGGGGGAAGGGGCTGGGGACAGTGATGGGAATTGGGGGAAGGGGCTGGGGACAGTGATGGGAATTGGGTGGAAGGGGCTGAGGACAGTGATGGGAATTGGGGGAAGGGGCTGAGGAGAGTGATGGGAAGGGGGTGATGTGAATGGGGGGGGCTGAGGACAATGATGTGAATGGGGGGGGGCTGAGGACAATGATGTGAAGGGGGGGGGGGGGACTGAGGACAATGATGTGAATGGGGGGGGGGGACTGAGGACAATGATGTGAATGGGGGGGGGGGACTGAGGACAATGATGTGAATGGGGGGGGGGGGGGGGGGGGGGGGGGGGACTGAGGACAATGATGTGAATGGGGGGGCTGAGGACAATGATGTGAATGGGGGGGGGGCTGAGGACAATGATGTGAATGGGGGGGGGGGGGGCTGAGGACAATGATGTGAATGGGGGGGGGGGGGGGGGGGGACTGAGGACAATGATGTGAATGGGGGGGGGGGGGACTGAGGACAATGATGTGAATGGGGGGGGGGGGGCCTGAGGACAATGATGTGAATGGGGGGGGGGGGCTGAGGACAATGATGTGAATGGGGGGGGGGCTGAGGACAATGATGTGAATGGGGGGGGGGGCTGAGGACAATGATGTGAATGGGGGGGGGGGGGGCTGAGAACAGTGATGTGAATGGGGGGGGGGGGGGGGGGCTGAGGACAGTGATGTGAATGGGGGGCTGGAATGTGTTATAGCGCAAACATACGATTTGGATCTCTGCCAGAATTTTTTTTTACAAACTGGACCCCCATGAATTTTAATTCTGTAGAATGACACCTCTGGCTGATCAGGGAGAGATTTCACACAAGATTTTTTCTGTTGTAGAATTAAAAGAGTTCGTGAGAAATACGAATCGGAACTGCAGGAAATGGAGCAGTCGGAACGGAAGCTGCAAGATCGCTGCAACCAGCTGAAGGAGAGAGTGACGGAACTGGAGGGGGAGCAGATTCGACTGCAGGGGCATCTGAAGCAGAGAGAGCAGGAGGTGGAGGACATCAGGAAGGTGAGGAGTAGGCGATGACGTCCTCCTGCGATCGCACCCTGCTGCACTCTGTGGTCGCCATGTCCTCCGGACACAGCTGATCACAGAGCGGGGGAAAAGAGCCAATCAGAGGCTTATATATATGTGTGTGTGTGTGTGTGTGTATATATAGATATAATATATCATAATAATAAATATATATTATTATATTATTTTATTTATATATATATATATATATATATATATATATATATATATAAAATTTTGTTAGCAAAGACCCTAGAGAATAACATGGCGGTCGTTGCATTATTTTTTGTCACACAGTATTTGCGCAGCGGTCTTTCAAATTGCAAATACAATATGAAAGATGATGTTACGCCGAATAAATAGATACCAAACATGTTATGCTTTAAAATTGCGCACACACTCGTGGAATAACTACAAATTACGGTACTTAAAAATCTCCATAGGTGACATTTAAATATTTAACGGTTACCTGTTTAGAGTTACAGAGGAGGTCTTTTGCTCTAATGAACGCGGCGATACCTCACATGTGTGATTTGAACACTGTTTAAATTTGCGGGCGCAACTGTGCATTTTTTTTTGGTGCGCAAGCTCGTGGGTACACTTTAAATTTTTTTTTTCTTTTTTTTAATGAACACTATCCATTTAAAAAAAATAAAAATAAATCTGATCGCTTTTATTGCTGTCACAAGGAATGTAAACTTTCCTTGTGACAGGGACTCTTTATTGAGACATTTTATTGGGACATCTGTCACAAATTCATTATAAGTTTATAGATTCATTTTTTTTATATAATTTTTAAATATAGGATTTGGATTTCACATTCAAAGTTGAGGTGTATTTATGAATAATATTATCACTCCTATTTAATTTGGATATTTGTAGGTTATAGTTTAATTTTTATTTACAGCGCAACCTGTATTTATTTTGTATTTATTGTTATTTGTGTGTATCTCACGTGGTGTTGCTGCTTATAGGTTTTAGTTCAATTATAGTCCAGCGCAGTTTTTTTCCTTGCTATACTCTTTATTGAGGGATTTGGGGTCTAAGGCTCGATTCACATCTATGCATGTTGCTATTGAGCGTTTTTGCGGTGCTTGCCGCGTTTTTGGACATTCGTTTTTACGGCGATTTTGCATCGTGTTGTTTTTATTTATTTTTTTTACACTGTGGTTGCTTAGCAACCAGCTATATACAGTGTAAAAAAAATTATAAAAAAAAAACGCAAATCGCGGTAAAAACGCGGTGCGTGCGTTTTGGATGCGTGTCCATTGACTTCTATTGCATGCAAAACACTGCATTTTGCATGAAAAAAAAAGTCCCAGACCCTTTCCAAAAATGCAGAGGTACAAAAATGCGAAACATGTTCCATAGGAACCCATGTTAAAAAATGTCCCTGCATTTCTGCAAAATGCATCAAAAAACGCGCTAGTGTGAATCAAGCCTTAAAGACAGTTCCTCGGTGTGTTCCAACAGGAAAACCGTTCCTGACAGGCTTATAAAGCACTGGTGGTATTCAGCTGATTAGTCCCACTACTCCTCTCAACTTCACTATATAGTTATGTTCATTCTCTCATGAAACAAAGAAAATAAATCCTTGCGCAACGATCACCTTTTAAAGCACACAGAAACACAGATGGATCCGCTCACATATGATGTGAATATCCAGCGCTTATTAGGAACAGTCAGACGCCCGTAGCGAGTTCCTCTCTTCACACCACATCCGCTGTGCTGTACACAGACGCATCAGATGTCGTCACTGGCTCCTCCCAACGTGTTGCGTCACTGGCTCCTCCCAACGTGTTGCGTCACATGACTATCAAGGGTGGCTACCCTTTATAGTCACGTGACATGTGACGCAACGCGTCGGGAGGAGCCAGTGACGACATCTGATGTGTCTGTGTACAGCACAGCGGGTGTGAGGAGAGGAACTCACTACGAGCGACTGACTGTTCCTACCAAGTGCTGGATATTCACATCCTATGTGAGTGGATCCGTCTGTGTTTCTGTGTGCTTTAAAAGTTGATCATTGCGCAAGGATTTATTTTCTTCAGCATGGCCACACCCCCAGCTCAGCTGGCGTCAGCAAGCCACATCATTTGTGCACAGGAAGTGGAGCCACAAGAGCCGCCATGGTTCACATAGCAAGTTAAAGAGGAGTGCCCACTAAAACCCCCCCCCCCCCCCCCCCTTGTTCCCCGCTCCGCTCGCGGCGCCGGCATTCTTACTGTGGGCACCACAGCCGGGCACCCACTGCGCATGCGCGAGCAGCGCCGTGATACGACGCTAAGTCATCTGTGACACGTGACAGGTCCCAGACGACTGTGCGTTGCCGAGGGGAAGTGATGTCAGTGCCCGGGCACTGAAGGAGGCAGACTACGAGGGACCCCCTAGCAACAGGCATTTAGAGGTGAGTAAAAAAAAAAAAAATTTTTTCAAATTTATTTATTTTTTATTTTTTTTTTATGATTTTTAAGAAAACATTTTTTTTTTTTGGTGGCAACACCACTTTAAAGAGGTAAAAAATAAGTCAGACAAAGCAATTGGAAAAGAAAACAAGTATAGACTTTTTACACAGGTATTCAAATCTGATTGATCATTTTTGTAATTTTTTGGATTTAGTTGTACTTTAAGGATAGGAATATCTCTTTGGGAGAGTAGGAGTGACTGTCCCTCCTAATGAGCGCTCTTCTTTGCCGACCAATTGCAGATCACGGATCGGTTAAACGAGGAGAGGAGGAGCCTATCAGATGTGATCCGTCAGGAGTTCGCAGACCGCCTGGTGGTAACCGAAGAAGAGAACAAGCGGCTGAAGATCGAGGCTTCGGAAGGGCAGGCCCGGCATCGCCTGGAGCTGGAAAGAATCACCCGGGAAAAGGAGGAGGAGCTGGAGGAGGTGCACAAAAGGTGAGCGCCATCCGCTATAACCTGTAATGCAATGACACAAGAAATTGGCTTAAATTTTTTAGCTAATGGATACTTTATTCAATTACAATTCTCATTAACCACTTCAGCCCCGGAAGGATTTACCCCCCTTCCTGACCAGAGCACTTTTGCGATACGGCACTGCGTCGCTTTAACTGACAAAAGCGCGGTCGTGCGACGTTGCGCCCAAACAAAATATATATTTTTTTCCCCACAAAGAGCTTTCTTTTGGTGGTATTTGATCACCGTTTTTAATATTTTGCGATATAAACAAAAAAAGGAGCAAAATTTTTTTACTTTTGGCTATAATAAATATCCCCAAAAAAAATATATAAACAAACCACATTTTTTCCTCCATTTTAGACCGATATATATTCTTCTACATATTTTTGATAAAAAAGAATCGCAATACGCGTATATTGATTGGTTTGCGCAAAAGTTATAGCGTCTACAAAATAGGGGATAGATTTATGGCATTTTTAGTATTAATTTTATTTTTTTAAATAAACAAAAGAAGAGTGACAAGTTTGAAAGAAACGCAATATTTTTTACTTTTTGCTATAATAAATATCACAATTTAAAAAAATTAAAAAAAACGTTTTTTTCCCCTCAGTTTAGGCCGATACGTATTCTTCTACATATTTTTGGTAAAAATTCATCGCAATAAGCGTTTATTGATTGGTTTGCGCAAAAGTTATAGCGTCTACAAAATAGGGGATAGATTTATGGCATTTTTATTTTAATTAGTAATGGCGGCGATCTGCGATTTTTATCGTGACTGCGACACTATGGCGGACACATCGGACACTTTTGACACCATTTTGGGACCAGTGACATTTATACAGTGATCAGTGCTATAAAAATTAACTGATTACTGTGTAAATGACACTGGCAGTGAAGGGGTTAAACACTAGGGGGTGATCAATGGGTTAAGTGTGTCCTAGGGAGTGATTCTAACTGTGGGGGGATGGGCTTCCACTGACATGACAGCGATCACTGCTCCCGATGACAGAGGGCAGTGATCTCTGTCAAGTCACTAGGCAGAACGGGGAAATGCTTTGTTTTACATAGACCTCTCCCCCTTCTGCTGCTCCGTGACACGATCGCCGGGAAACCAGACATCGAGTCCGCGAGCACGGTCACAAAGCACGCGCGCCCACAATGCCGCGTCTTAAAGGGGACGTACCTGTACGCCTATTTGCCCAGCCGTGCCATTTTGCTGACGTATATCGTCGTGCGCTGGTCAGCTAGTTTGTTATAACACAACCCTGGGTACAAAAATCTTTCTTAACCGCTTCCCGACCGGAGCACGACGATGTACGTCGACAGAATGGCACGGACAGGCATAAGGGCATACAGGTACGTCCCCTTTAAGATGCCGCGGTGCCATCGAGCACACACAGGTTGGGACCCGTGATTCCGGTCGCGGGTCCCACGGACTCGATCACCGCGGGGATAACCGCGATCGTCTCACGGGAAGGCTGAACGGGGAGATGCAGAAATAAACAGCATCTCCCCATTCTGCCTAGCAACGCCGATCTCTGCTCCCTGTGATTGGAGCACAGATCAGCATTCATTAGCTCACAGCCACGCCCCCCACAGGAACACTTAACCCCTACACTGCCACCTAGTGGTTAACCCCTTCACTGCCAGTGTCTATACAGAAATCAGTGCTATTTAAATGCACTGATTCCCTTGTAAATAATGACAATGGTCCCAAAAAGGTGTCAAAAATGTCCGATGTGTCCGCCATAATGTCGCAGTCACAATAAAAATCGCTGATCGCTGCCATTGCTAGTAAAAAAAAATAAAAATGCTATAAAACTATCTCCTATTTTGTAAACGCTATAACTTCTGCGCAAACCAATCAATAATCGCTTATTGCATTTTTTTTTTTTTACCAAAAATATGTAGAAGAATACGTATCGGCCTAAACTGAGGGAAAAAACATTTTTTTTATATTTTTTGGGGGATATTTATTATAGCAAAAAAGAATGCGTTTTTTTTCAAAATTGTCGCTCTTTTTTTGTTTATAGCGCAAAAAATAAAAACCGCAGGGGCGATCAAATACCACCAAAAGAAAGCTCTATTTGTGGGGAAAAAAAAGGACGTCAATTTTGTTTGGGAGCCACGTCGCACGACCGCGCAATTGTCAGTTAAAGCGTCGCAGCGCCGAATCGCAAAAGGTGGTCTGGTCTTAAGCCAGCCAAATGGTCCGGTCTGAAAGTGGTTAAAAGCCACAAAATATATACAATCACTTTGTCTTCTGTGCAAATCCCAATATTAAATTGTAAAAGTAATAGTGTAACAAAATAACTTCTAAATCACCCGCCCTCCAACCACGAATCAGTATCTATAAATAGCTGCTGTGTGATAATTATGTTATTTATATGACACAGCGCTCATTTAAATTACAAAGTGCCTTATTACCACACACCAATATATAATTTCTAGGTCATCGTTTTACAATAATTCCTGAATAGTAAACAAAAATAAAATAAATCAAAGTGAAAAAATGTCAATACAATTTTCAAAAGGGGTTTGCAATATACAGCGCCTTGAAAAAGTATTCATACCCCCCGACATTTTCCACATTTTCTCATATTACAACCAAAAACGTAAATGTATTTTATTGGGATTTTATGTGATAGACCAAAAACAAAGTGGCTCATAATTGTGAAGTGGAAAGAAAATGATAAATGGTTTTCAATTTATTTTTATTTTTTTGTTTTACAAATAAATCTGTGAAAAGTGTGGGGGGTACATTTGTATTCAGCCCCCTTTTTACTTTGATACCCCTAACTAAAATCTAGTGGAACCAATTGCCTTCAGAAGTCACCTAATTATTAAATAAAGTCCACCTGTGTGTAATTTAACCCCAGTAAAAATACAGCTGTTCTGTGAAGCCCTCAGAGGTTTGTTGGAGAACCTTATTGAACAAACAGCATCATGAAGGCCAAGGAACACACCAGACAGGTCAGGGATAAAGTTGTGGAGAAGTATAAAGCAGGGTTAGGTTATAAAAAAAATATCCCAAGCTTTGAACATCTCGCGGAGCTCTGTTCAGTCCTTCTGAAAATGGAGTATGGCACAACTGCAAACCTACCAAGACATGGCCGTCCACCTAAACTGACCGGGCCGGGCCAGGAGAGCATTCATCAGAGAAGAGCCAAGAGGTCCATGGGACCTCTGGAGGAGCTGCAGAGATCCACAGCAGAGAGAATCTGTCCACAGGACAACTATTAAGGCTCTTTCACACGGACGTGTACAGAGCCCGCTCTGCACAGCGGGGGATCGCTCCGTCAATCCCCCGCTGAGCAGGCAGGTGACAGGTCTGTCTCTGCACTCTGCAGGGATGGACCTGTCAGAGCGCCGCTCTCCCCTATGGGAGATCGGATGACGACGGACCGTAGAGTCCGTCGTCATCCGATCCGCAGACGGATGGAAAAATAGGGTTTTCCTCCGTCACACTTTTTCGGATCGGAGCGGGTCGGATGTCAGCGGACATGTCACCGCTGACATCCGTCCCTCCATAGAGGTCTATGGAGTTGTCCGTTCAGGTCCGCCTAAAAAAACTGACAGGAGGACCTGAACAAACCGTCCGTGTGAAAGGGGCCTTAGTCGTGCTCTCCACAAATCTGCCCTTTATGGAAGAGTGACAAGAAGAAAGACATTGGAGAAAGAAAGTCATAAGAAGTCCTGTTTGTGAGAAGCCATGTGGGGGACACAGCAAACATGTGGAAGAAGGTGATCTGGTCAGATGAGACCAAAATTTGAACTTTTTGGCCTAAAAGCAAAACGCTATGTGTGGGGGAAAACTAACACTGCACATCACCCTGAACACACCATCCCCACTGTGAAACACGGTGGTGGCAGCATCATGTTGTGGGGATGCTTTTCTTCAGCAGGGACAGGGAAGCTGGTTAGAGTTGATGGGAAGATGGATGGAGCCAAATACAGGGCAATCTTAGAAGAAAACCTGTTATGCGGCGTACACACGGTCGGAATTTCCGATGGAAACAGTCCGATGGGAGCTGTTCATCGGATTTTCCGACCGTGTGTATGGTCAACGGTCTCTTTCTGTCGGAATTTCCGACGGACTTTGGATTGAGAGCCTGTTCTCAATTTTTCCGACGGAAAACCTTTCTATCGGATTTTCCGATCGTGTGTATGCAATTCCGACACGCAAAATTCCGACGCATGCTCAGAAACAATTCGACGCATGCTCAGAAGCATTAAACTTCCCTTTTATAGTGCTGTCGAACGTGTGTTATGCTGCCGTGTTACAGACCGTCTGAATTTGGTGTGACCGTGTGTAGGCAAGACAGCTTGAGCGGAATTCCGTTGGAAAAAACGTCAGAGTTTTTTCTGACGAGAATTCCGACCGTGTGTACGCGGTATTAGAGTCTGCAAAAGACTTGAGACTGGGGTGGAGGTTCACCTTCCAGCAGGACAACGACCCGAAACATACAGCCAGAGCTACAATGGAATGGTTTACATCAAAGTATATTCATGTGTTAGAATGGCCCAGTCACAGTCCAGACCTAAATCACATTGAGAATCTGTGGCAAGACTTGAAAATTGCTGATCAGACGCTCTCCATCCAATCTGACAGAACTTGAGATATTGTGCAAAGAAGAATGAGCAAAAATGTCCCTCTCTAGTAGATGTGCCCAAAAAGACTTGCAGCTGTAATTGCAGAGAAAGGCGGTTCTACAAAGTATTGACTCCGGGGGGCGCCATACAAATGTACCCCCCACACTTTTCACATATTTATTTGTAAAAAAAATTTGGAAAACCATTTATCATTTTCCTTCCACGTCACAATTATGTGCCACTTTGTGTTGGTCCATCACATAAAATATATTTAAGTTTTTTGGTTGTAACATGACAAAATGTGGAGAATCGTGCTATCCAGTGCATTATAGCTTCAATGTGTCACTGCCAATACCATTCCGGAGAACTCACCAGGACCCCTCTATTAGGCCCCTTTCACACCGGGGGCGGTGAGCCGCGGTGACGGTAAAGCAGCGCTATATTTAGCGCTGCTTTACCGTCGTTTTATCCGCGGTATTCGGCCGCTCGCTGTGCGGTTTTACCCCCCGCGAGCGGCCGAAAAAGGGTTAAAGAGCGCCGCCGTATCGTCGGTATTGCCGCGGTTTTACTGCGGTTTCCCATTCAAATCAATGGAAAGGAGCGGTATAGGAGCGGTGAATACACCGCTCCCAAAGATGCTGCTAGCAGGACTTTTTTTGTCATCCTGCTAGCGCACCGCTCCAGTGTGAAAGCCCGCCGGCTTTCACACTGAAGTTAAAGGGGCAGGATTTTTTCAGGCAGTGAACAGGCGCTATTTTTAGCGCTGTACCGCCTGAAAAACGCCCCAGTGTGAAAGGGGCCTTAGAGTGGGTCACACTGCGCTTCATCCCCTCTGGGAGTTCCTCATCCAGGAATTAGACCAGGTACTGTATATTGATAAGAATATATCGCAATCGCTTTTAAAAGGTTTAGCTTGAAAGTGCACATGAGACCGCCAGTCTACCCACAATCCCATCATCTCCTCCCACATCACTCCACCTACAAAGGTGCCTAACATTTCCCATTGTCTATGATTAGGGTCAAGTCTGCCATTGTGAAGAAGGAAGAGACTGTGAACAGCCTCCGGAAGCAGTGCGAGGTCAGTGCACAGAGAGCGACATTAAAGTAGAACTGCAACTATTTTTTTTAATGGTTTTAAAAATGTGGAAGGGTTTGAACCCGTTAGAGCAGGGGGTCTCCAAAACTACGGCCCTCCAGTTGTTCAGGAACTACAATTCCCATCATGCCTAGTCATGTCAGAGTTTTACAACGCCTCATGGGGTGTGTAGTACCGCAACAGCTGGAGGGCCGTAGTTTGGAGATCCCCGTGCTAGAGAGATTCCAATCCCTCTCTCTCTTTTCCAGGTCATGATCAGAGGAGGGAATAAATCTGGATCAGGTTTTCATAAACTTTTTGAAACTCGGGGAACTGATCCAGTCGGAGTTAAAAAAAAAAAAAAGTACCGTATATACTCGAGTATAAGCAGAGTTTTTCAGCACATTTTTGACTACGACATTATGGCGGACACATCGGACATTTTTGACACATTTTTGGGACCATTGTCATTTATACAGCAATCAGTGCTATACAAATGCACGGATTCCTGTGTAAATGACACTGGCAGTGAAGGGGTTAACCACTAGGTGGCAGTGTAGGGGTTAAGTGTGTCCTGGGGAGTGTTTCTAACTGTGGGGGGGTGGCTATGTGTGACACCACACTGATCTCTGCTCCAATCACACGGAGCAGAGATCAGTGACAGTGTCACTAGGCAGAACGGGGAGATGCTTGTTTACATTAGCATCTCCCCGTTCTTCCTCTACGCGAGGCGATCACGGGTATCCCCCGCGGGACCCGGCTCACGGAGCTACCCGCGCGTGCTCTTGATTCTGCCTGTACGCGCCCTTCTGCCGCAGTATATCTGCGTGAGGCGGTCGGGAAGCGGTTAAGAGTGCCTCTCGGCGCTCACGTGACTCTCCACCTCTCGCTTTTCCTCGTCTGACAGTTGCAGCAGGCGGGGCCAAGAATTAAGTCTTTTTTGTTTAACAGATGACATTTTTAAACAGACAACCCCTTGTCCGCGGGTCGGGTGCCTGTGAATTCATCGCGGGCACCGACGGACGTGGAGATTTAGGTAGTTGGAGGGGTAAAATCTGCATCTCTCACCTCTCAAACAGAATTAAATGCATAATCGGCGTCTTGCTATCCATGTATATCTTTGGCTTGGGATGACTGACTGCTTTCACTGTTGACTTTTATGGTGTTTATTATGGTGGTAGATAACATAAGTTATGTATGAGATTACATGGTTTGTGTTTCTTGTACATCCCTTCTGTTTTTTTTGTTTTTTTTTTTTGTTGTTGTTTTTGTCCTTTTTTTGTTTGTGTTGTTGAAAAAAACTTTCAATAAAAATAGATTGAGGGGGAAAAAAAAAAAAAAAAACCTTAAGGCTGCATTCACACCTGAGCGTAGCGGAACGAGCGTTTTTACCAGCGGTTTTACAGACGTTTTGTCGCGCGAATACCGTCGTTTTTTGCACATTTGCATACGGCGTAACAGGCGTTTTTCAACTTCGGCGTTTTTCTTGATAGCCAATAGGAAAAATGATCATCACTGTCATCATTTGTTGCTATGTTCTATGGGGATACAAACGCCCAAATCTGCCCGATTCGCGCGACAAAAAAGGGTCCGGAACTTGTTTGAGCTTCAGGCGACATGGAGTGGAGATGTGAACCATCTCCATAGAGAATAATGTATTTTATCCCCTCGAACGTTTTGTAGCTTCAGGCGTAGGGCGGCTTAGGGCGACAAAACGCTCAGGTGTGAATGCGGCCTTAAAGCAATCATGTGCGTTTGCAACCAGTAGACATGTGCACAACAAAAAAATGTGTTTATTTTCGTTTTGTTTTTTCGTTTCCGTCGATTCGTTTTTCGTACTCGAATTCGTACATTCGTAAGAGTTATTTTTTCGTTGATTCGTTTTTTCGTTAGTTTAATTTTCGGACGCATTCGTATTTATTCGTAACATTCGTAGATTCGTAATCGGAGCATAATTCATAATTTGATGTAATGTGTATGCTATTATTACATTTTAATAATTTACGAATCGAAAAAAAAAAAGTTACGAATCGAAAAAAAAGTTGCGAATGTACGAATTTTTTGGTTCAATAGAGACACGGAAAATTACAAATCGAAAAAAAAAAAGTTACGAATCGAAAAAAAAAAGTTACGAATCGAATAAAAAGTTACGAATGTACGATTTTTTTTGTTCAATCCATTCGAAGCACGTTTAGCAGCGCCATTGTAAGGGACACGGAAAATGACCAATTCAACAAAAAAAAAAGTTACCAATGTACGAATTTTTTCGTTCGTTTTCGTTTTTCGGATTTTCTTCATTAGTACATTCGTTGTTTCTAATTTGTTTTTTTCGGATTGTGGTTTTTCGGATTCGTTCGATTCGAATGATTCGTTAATCGGATTCGTACGATTCGAATGATTCGTTCATTCGTACGAAAACGAACAAACGAAAATAACGAAAAAAAACGAAACGAATTGCACATGTCTAGCATCCAGTATCTCAATAGAAACCTATTGCAGTCAGATGAGGGTCTCTGGTGTAAAGTGATGAGGATTGATGTGACGTCTCTCTGCTCTTTCCTGCAGGCGGCGGTAAAGCGAGCCGACCACCTCGAGGCCTTGCTGGAGCAACAACGCAAGCAACTGTTATCCAAATAGCAGCCGTCCCCGTTCAGAACTCCCCCCCCCCCCCCCACCACGGCGGCCGTCTGTGGCCCCCTGATCCACTACTGCAGGATTTTAGTTTGTATTTTGTTCCAGAATGTTCCTGACACACGTTCTGTTGGTGCCTCTTGGTTTTTTATCTGTTTAAATATATATTTTTGTTTTTGTACAAATTTGTCTCGTGTTTTATTATTAATCACTTCACCTCCGGAAGATTTTACCCCCCCCCCCCCTTCATGACCAGGACATTATGTGCTATTCAGCACTGCACTACTTTAACTGGTAGTTGCGCGGTCATGTAACGCTGTACCCAAATTCCATTTACCGTATATATTAGAGTATAAGCTTTTATAAGAGTTTTTCAGCACATTTTTTTTTGTGCTGAAAGTGCCCCCCTCGGCTTATACTCGAGTCAAGCACTTTTCTGCAGCAGAGAATGACATTTTCCGACCCGACTTTGGGGCCACTTGGTGCTAGGAACCCCAAATTTTGTGTGCAAACCCAGTGGAACTAGCACTACAACATATCCTAACACCAAGTGGCCCAGAGATACAGGGCCCCAAAGTCGGTCAACTGTGTCCATCTGCAGCAATGTCATTTCGTGACCCTTTGGGTCCAGAGACCCCAAATTTAGGGGGCATCTAGGAACCCTTTAATTTGAGGACCTATGGCTGCAAATCGGCACAGTGAAGCTGCAAATGGGCACTGTAGCTGCGCATTTCTCACCCTAGGCTTATACTCGAGTCAATACGTTTTCCCAGTTTTTTGGGGTTCCTAGCACCAAGTGGCCCCCGAGATACGGGGCCCCAAAGTCAGTTTGGAAAATGTCATTATCTGCTGCAGAAAAGTGCTTGACATTTTCCTAACCGATTTTGGGGCCCTGTATCTCGGGGCCA
This sequence comes from Lithobates sylvaticus, assembly GCA_028564925.1. Lineage (NCBI taxonomy): Eukaryota > Metazoa > Chordata > Amphibia > Anura > Ranidae > Lithobates > Lithobates sylvaticus. The sequence continues at coordinate 185,012,063 of CM053037.1, read as the reverse complement.
CTTGGTGATAGGAACCCCATCTCATTGGATATGTTGTATTGCTAGTTCCACTGGGTTTGCACACCAAATTTGGGGCTCCTAGCATCAAGTGGCCCCGAGATACGGGGCCCCAAAGTCGGTCAACTGTGTCCATCTGCAGCAATGTCATTTTTTTTTTTTTTTTTTTTTTTATTTTTTTTTTTATTTTCTTTTTTTTTTTTTTTTTATTTTTTTTATTTAATTTTTTTTTTGGGACCCTTTGGGTCCAGAGACCCCAAATTTTGGCTCCAGCTAGGGGGCATCTAGGAACCCTTAACTACTGAAGTTTGGGGGAACTATGGCATGCAAATGGGCACAGTGAGGCTGCAAATGGGCATTGTTGACCCTCTTTTCCACTTACAGTAGCTGTGCATTTCTCACCCTAGGCTTATACTCGAGTCAATACGTTTTCCCATTTTTTTGTGGTAAAATTAGGTGCCTCGGCTTGTATTCGGGTCAGCTTATACGGTATATACGGTATATGATTTATTTATTTTTTCACACAAATATCGATTTCTTTTCGTAGTAAAAATGAAACAAAGTATAAATATACATTTTTTGCTTTCAGCTATAAAACCTATCCAATTAAAAAATTTCGAATTTCTTCATAAATTTTGGCCAAAATCTATTCTACTACAGTGAGGGGAAAAAAAGCATTTGATCCTCTGCTGATTTTGTACGTTTGCCCACTGACAAAGAAACGATCAGTCTATAATTTTAATGGTCGGTTTATTTTAACAGTGAGAGAGACAGAATAACAACAAAAATATCCAGAAAAACGCATTTCAAAAAAGTTATAAATTATTTTCTGTTAATAAAAAAGTTATAAATTGATTTACATTTTAATGAGTGAAATATGTATTTGATCCCCGATCAATCAGCAAGATTTCTGGCTCTCTGGTGTCTTCTATACCGGTAACAAGCTGAGATTAGGAGCACTCTCTTAAAGGGAGTGCTCCTAATCTCAGCTTGTTGCCTGTATAAAAGACGCCTGTCCACAGAAGCAATCAATCAGATTCCAATCTCTCCACCATGGCCAAGACCAAAGAGCTGTCCAAGGATGTCGGGGACAAGATTGTAGCCCTACACAAGGCTGGAATGGGCTACAAGACCATCGCCAAGCAGCTATGTGAGAGGGTGACAACAGTTGGTGCGATTATTCGCAAATGGAAGAAACACAAAATAACTGTCGATCTCCCTCGGTCTGGGGCTCCATGGAAGATCTCACCTTGTGGAGGTTCAATGATCATGAGAACGGTGAGGAATCAGCCCAGAACTACACAGGAGAATCTTGTCAATGATCTCAGCTGGGACCAGAGTCACCAAGAAGACAATTGGTAACACACTACGCCGTGAAGGACTGAAGTCCTGCAGCGCCCGCAAGGTCCCCCTGCTCAATAAAGCACATGTACAGGATGGTCTGATGTTTGCTAATGAACATCTGAATGATTCAGAGGAGAACTGGGGGAAAATGTTGTGATCAGATGACACCAAAATCCAGCTCTTTGGCATCAACTCAACTCACCGTGTTTGGAGGAGGAGGAATGCTGACTATGACCCCAAGAACACCGCCCCCACCGTCATACATGGAGGAGGAAATATCATGCTTTGGGGGTGTTTTTCTGCTAAGGGGACGGGACAACTTCACTGCATCAAAGGGATGATGGACGGGGGCCATGTACCATCAAATCTTGGGTAAGAACCTCCTTCCCTCAGCCAGGGCATTGAAAATGGGCCTTTGAGTGGGGTATTTTAGCATTAAAATGACCCGAAACACACATCCAAGGCAACAAATGGGTGGCTCAAGAAGAAGCACATTAAGGTCCTGATGTGGCCTAGCCAGTCTCCAGACCTTAATCCCATAGAAATATGTGGAGGGAGCTGAAGGTTCGAGTTGCCAAACGTCAGCATTGAAACCTTAATGACTTGGAGAAGATCTGCAAAGAGGATAAAATCCCTCCTGAGATGTGAACCTGGAGGCCAACTCCGCTGATCGTTTAACCTGGAGGCCAGCTGCGCTGATTGTTTATCCCCCCCCCCCCCGTCAGGAGAGCCGTTGATCAGCGACGCAAGTAGAGGAGAGACGTTCAACGGCTCTTCCTGTTTACATTGTGATCAGCCGTGATTGGACGCGGCTGATCACATGGTAAAGAGCCTCTGTCGGAGGATCTTTACCGAGATCAGTGTAGCGGTGTGTCAGACTGAAACACCACACCACCGATTGCCGCAATGCGCAGCCCCATGGGCGAGCAGTGGCTGTTATCCTGCAGGACGTCATATGACGCCCAGTCAGGATAACAACCACCGCCCGGCTGTCATTTTGCTATAGGACGGGCGGGAAGTGGTTAAACTAATAATGGCACTGCGATAGAGCGATGGGCAATCTGACACTGGGGGGCAACTGACATCACCAGTGACACTAATACAGAGATTAGTGGTATTACTATACACTGTTACTGTGCTGTACAGTTTCTTCTCCTTGCTTTGCAGGGATGAGAAACACAGAGATTGTCCCCTCTGTACAGAGCTCTGTGTTGAATGTCAACACAGAGTTCTGGGCTGTGATTGGACACAGCCGATCAGCAAGCGCGTATCTTCTGACAAGCTCCCACTGTGTACAATCAGAGCAGGAGCCGGGCAGGGGGCCCTAAACCCAGGAGGTAGGCAGCGATGTACCAGTACGTTGCTTTGCCTACAGAGGCTTCTCTCCTGCAATACATTGCGACACAGGTGGTAGCAATGCATGCGCAGTATGCAACGTCGCTCCAGCTGATATACTGGTTAGCTGGCGTGACGTTAACACTGCGCATGCGCAGATCGTCGGAGGCATTATCAAACGATCTGCAAAGCACCGAGGGAGAATGTAACTGTCAGATTCTGCCTCGCGGGGCGGGGACTCCGCTTTAATGCTTTCTTATTACAAACGCACAAAACTGCAAGAAGTAGGAAAGAATGGGATGCAAGAGACATAAAAAAGGTCCTATGTGCTGCACATCACTGCAAGAACCTATGGATTAATCTAGGGGGGTGGAGTGAAACGCGTTGGAATCATGGCCTGGCTGGAGCCCGGGCTGAGGCCATCATTTCACATATCCCCAAAGTCTTGTAGTGATATACGGTGCATAGGACATTTTCTTTTGTCTCATTGGAGCTGGGATAGGCTCTGTCCTTGCCTGCACTCCCCGCGGTGTACTAAGGGAGGGGACCCGGCTGGATCCTTAAGTGGCACCCGCTATTGGTTGTCTGGTGACAAAGAATGGGATGCATTCATGTTTTTTCCCCGTCAGGAAACCAGACGGGCGTGAATAGGCCCTGAGCGAGGCTGGAGTGCTCTCCGCACAAGTGGCCGTGTCAAGTGGGGACGCCGAGCTGAGCAAATCTGCCCATCACCCGCTATAATTGCCGGCTTCCTGTATGGCGGCTGCGGCGGCTCATTGTTCTCTTATCATTAAATCTCGCAGACCGTTTCACCTCTGCAAATTGCTGCTGCTGTCTGCGGCTTCATCACATAAAATCCTCTCCATGTTTGACACTACGAGGGAGATTTACTAAAACTGGAGCAGCTCTGCATGGCAGCCAATCAGATTCTAACTTCAGCTTGTTGCTGGCCAGGACTTTTCTGGAACTTTGTTTACAAGTTTGAATCGGTATTTTTTGCTAGAAAATGACTTACATCCCCAAACATTATAATATATATATATAAAATCTATTTTTTCTATAGAGAGGGAGAGTAAACATTTTTTTTTTATTTATATAATGTATGTGTGTACTGTCTCTCTCTCTCTCTCTATATATATATATATATATTATAATATATTTTTTTAATATATCTATCCATATAAAATATAGATAGAGAGATGTACATCCAAAATAGATTATATATACCGTATTTATCGGCGTATAACACGCACCCCAAGTTTAGGAGGGCATTTTAAGGAAAAAAAGTTTTAGGAGGGAAGTTTAGGGAAAAAAAACACTTACATTTAAGCGTCATTTGCAGCTTGCCCAGTGTGATCTGCAGCTTGCCAGTGTCAGTTGCAGCTTGCCAGCGTCATTTCCATCTTTTCCACATTTAAAATTGCCGCCTAGAAGACTGCGCGGCCGGAAAAGGCCGAGCGTCGGCGGAAAAGCCCAAGCCGTCTGTTCGGCTCCTGCTCTCAGTCCCGCCTCCCTGCTGTTTCGGAAGCGAGCGCAGGGAGGCGGGACTGCGAGCAGAGCGGAACAGACAGATCGTTTTTTTCCGGCGGCGCTCGCTGTTTTTCGCCGCCGTTTTATTTTTTGGGCACTTTTTTTTGGGGTATCGGCGTATAACACGCACCCACGACTTTCCCCTGATTTTAAGGGGGGAAAAAAAGTGCGTGTTATACACCGATAAATACGGTATATAATATATATATATATATATATATATAATCTCCATCTATCTGTTTTTTTTATATATATAGAAATCTCCCTCTCTCTCTCTATACAGTATATTGTGTGTGTATATGTATGCGTGTATGTATGTGTATGTATGTATATGTATGTATGTATATATATATATATATATATATATACACACACACACACACATTTCTATCTATCTATTTTATATAGCTTATCTATCCATCCATCTATATAAAAAAAAAAAAAAACATATATATATATATATATATATATATATATATATATATATATATATATATATATATATATATATATATATATATGCTGTGTGAGGATAGAGCCAAAAAAATTGCCGCCCTTTGGGTCCACCACTCTGCGCTCCTGGATCACGTTCTTTTAAGTTAGGATAATCAATAAATATATAAAAATTATAAGAACACACAGTCATTAATGATCTTATAAAAGCAGCTGCTATGAAGTACAATGGAATCGGTGATAAGGCAATATTAAAATCTGAGTCCCAAGCCTCCCTTACAAAATTAGGGTGCTGTCTCTTTGAATATTGCAGCAGCGCTAAGAGTCTTTCATATTTCTTTAGCCAGAAAGTTCATAAAAGCACATGAAACCCAGAATACAGTCTGAATTGGTGCGGTTAAACAGTTCTTCTTGTGACAAAGTGATAAAACTTCCACCCGATAATTATTCTTATCACCACGTGCTGATCAAACTCCCCTTTGGGGATGCACTCACCAGAACTAAGATAAAAATGGGCATTTCAATCAAAGAATCCCTGCTAACAGCCATCTCCTTAGCACGTCCACATCTCCTCCGCCTGCAGGCACCAGAGCAGATCCTCTCCAAAAACCCAGCATAAAGGAAACAAATAGTGCGGAAACAAATAATATTGCCTTATTATATATATATATATATATATATATATATATATATATATATATATATATATTAAAAATAATAATAACAAATATATATATATAAAAAAAATATATATATATTAAAAAAATATGTATATAATCTCTCTCTCTCTCTCTCTCTCTATATCTATATATATATATATATCCTATTTTATATAGCTTATCTATCCATCTATATATATATATATATATATAGAGAGAGAGAGAGAGAGAGAGAGATATTTAATATATACATATTTTTTTTTTTTATATATAAATTAAAAATAATAATAAAAAAATATATATATATATATTAAAAAAAATATGTATATATTAAATATCTGTGTGTGTGTGTGTGTGTGAGATATATATATATATATATATATATATATATATATATATATATATATATATATATATATATTATATATCTCTCACACACACACACACACACACACACACACAGAATTTTTTATTTTTTTTAAAGCGGAGACTCTAGAGAATAAAATGACAGTCGTTGCAATATTTTATGTCACATGGCATTTGCACAGCCTTTTTTCACACAATTTTTTGGGGTAAAAATACACTTAACCCCCCCCCCCCCCCTTAAAGTTATCCCAATTTTTTTTATTTATTTTTTTGTATAGTGTAAAAGATGGTGTTACGACAAGTAAATAGATACTGAACATGTCACGCTTTAAAATTGCGCAGGCTCATGGAATGGCGACAAACTACGCTACCCAACAATCTACATAGACGACGTCTTAATTTTTTTTTTTTTACAGGTTACCAGTTTAGAGTTACAGAAAGAGACTAGTGCTTTAATTATTGCTCTTGTCCCAACAATCGTGACAATACCTCACATGTGTGGTTTAAACACCGTTTACATATGCGTTCGCTTCTGAGCATGGCGGGATGGGGGCGCTTTACATTTCTTTTTTTTTTTTTTTTATCCCTTTTATTCCAATTACAAGGAATGTAAACATCCCTTGTAATAAAAATAAGCATGACAGGTCCTCTTTATGAAGAGATCTGGAGTCAAAAAGACCCCAGATCTCCAATTTACCCTTTAAAGCAAAAATTTTTTAAAAATCATCCCTTTAAGGCTGAGCACAGGAAGCGACGTCGAAGGTCGCTCTGGTCCTCCAAGGGCATAGAGCCGAGTGGGGGCTATCTTGCCCTCTACTCTACTTCCTGCCTAGCCATCAGCCACGTCTAGGGTTACCACTTTTTCTTCAAGCCCAACCATTTAGCGGTGCAGGGCAATTTTTTTTTTCTTGTACTATACACTATAGTATTATAAAAGACCTGGTACACCTTTGGGTTGCCCAAGAAAAGTAATAATGTGGCAGCACGTGGGCAATGTGTGTGGCCACATTGAACTTGCGGACATCATCGCCCCCCCCCCCCACCCCAGTGATGCCAAACCTGCTCCCAGACAGCTGCCCACAGGTCCCAGAAGGCAACAGATGTCTGTTGTGACTATCTTGGTTACTTGTCTGAATATCGGACACATGATTTAAAACCCGGACTGACTGACCGGGTGAATCCTGGACAGGTGGCAACCCTTGGCGGATCGGTTCTGAGATTATTGATGGTTCTGGTAAGCTCGAAAACGACGGGAGGGGGGGGGGCGCCTTTCCTGCCTCCTCTAAAAGTGATCCTGCAGCAAAGCTGCCGCTGGGACCACTTTTGACCGACACCGAATCACCCACAGAACAAAATGATACCGGGGTTATGGTAGGTAGCGGCTGCAGAAACAAACATCAAAGTCATGACGTAAATGGACTGTGGGCGGTTGGGCAAGCGGTTAAGCTTTGACAATAAAACCTGGAAGCGGATTGGTTACAACGCACAGATGCACCAGATTTTGCCCTCTCCAGTTTTAGTAAATGTCCCCCCCAATGACTGGAGAAAAGGTGCGCACAGGCCATTCGAAGTAAACGGATGATACTAAGATCTCCAGCACATCTTACATGGGTGCGCAACCTGTGGCCCTCCAGCTGTTGCGAAACTACAAGTCCCATCATGCCTCTGCCTTTGGGAGTCATGCTTGTAACTGTCAGCCTTCCAAGGGCCTCATGGGACTTGTAGTTCTGCAACAGCTGGAGGGCCGCAGGTTAAGCGCCCATGAAATTGTCCTGACGATTTAGGAATGGCTCCTCATGATTCTTAAAAGCAGACCCCAGAGCCGGAGGCGGCTTCAGCACCGCTGTCAATGGGCTTTGGATGACACTTCGGAGCTCAATCGGAATTTATTGACCTCCTGATTTGCATTTCTATAGACTTGTATGGGAATAAAGCCCATCAGCACAGATGGGTGCACTGCCCGGGTAGCAACACGTCTTCCATAGCGATGGCAGTGTAGCCAAACGCCTCAATTCTGCACCTTGCAGCCCCCATAGGCTCAAATTGGTTTGTTTTTATCTCTGGCATGCAAGGGTGCAACTACATGTGACGAGGCCCTAAGGCCCCTTTCACACTGGGGCGGGGAGCCGCGGTGACGGTAAAGCAGCGCTATATTTAGCGCTGCTTTACCGTTGTTTTCACCGCGGTTTTCGGCCGCTCGCGGTGCGGTTTTACCCCCCGCGAGCGGCCGCCGTAGCCGCGGTAACCGCGGTAACCGCGGTATTGCCGCGGTTTTACTGCGGTCTCCCATTGTAATCAATGGGAAGGAGCGGTGAACACACCGCTCCTATCCCGCTCCAAAGATGCTGCTAGCAGGACTTTTTTTGTCATCCTGCTAGCGCACCGCTCCAGTGTGAAAGCCCGCCGGCTTTCACACTGGAGTTAAAGGGGCCGGATTTTTTCATGCGGTGAACAGGCGCTATTTTTAGCGCTGCACCGCATGAAAAACGCCCCGGTGTGAAAGGGGCCTAAGGAACAACCAGTGGGACCAATTTAGACTTGTGCAATGCAGTAACACGGGCACTTTGGTGCTGTACATCTAGAATCCCCCCCCATGACCAAGAGTAGCAGGCAGAGCACCACAACAGAATGCAGGGTGGTGGTGTATTGGCAGCCAATTTATGACATGACCCTACTACCCTGCAACACAATACAAAGATCTGCAGGGGCCCCCTATTTCTCTGACACCACCGATGGGGCATTAGCCCTCCCACTGACACCAATGATGGGGCACTATTCCTCCCACTGACACCAATGACGGGGCACTATTCCTCCCACTGACACCAATGACGGGGCACTATTCCTCCCACTGCAATGATGGGGCACTATTCCTCCCACTGACACCAATGATGGGGCACTATTCCTCCCACTGATACCAATGATGGGGCACTATTCCTCCCACTAATACCAATGATGGGGCACTATTGCTCCCACTAATACCAATGATGGGGCGCTATTCCTTCCACTGACACAATGATGGGGCACTATTCCTCCCACTGACACCAATGATGGGGCACTATTCCTCACGTTGATACCAATTGTCAGGGTTCTTTTGATATAAAACGATCCATAATATGAAGATCAATGACATTTGCCTCCTGTATGTAGGCTCTCAGGTGTGAACTCGTCTCAAAACAAAAAAAAAAAAAAACCCGAGAGGTGGATTTGCAGGATGATCTTGTGTACACTTCACTCTGGTGAACAAAGAGGAGATTTACTATTCACACAGAAACTAACCAGTTTCATCACTTGGAAAATACACGTCTATGGGGGTTATTTACTAAAGGCAAATCCACTTGGCACTACAAGTGCACTTGGCAGTGCAGCCGCTGTAGATCTGAGGGGGACATGCAAGGAAAAAAAAAACAGCATTTTAGCTTGTACGTGATTGGATGATAAAATCAGCAGAGCTTCCCCTCGTTTCAGAGCTTCCCCTCAGATCTACTGCGATTGCACTTCCAAGATCCGCCCCTTCCTGCAGCCAGTGACAGACTGGAATGAAGCCGGAAGCGGCTTGGTTCCAGTCTCCTGGATGTAAACACGGAAGTGACGTCACGGCGTCACTTCCTGTTTACTTGGCTGCCAATGGCGCCGGATTTGAAAAAATATACAGTATTCAGATACAGCGTTTTCGGTGATCTGAATACTTTGAAGTGCAAAGGAGGGATTGGAGGTCTTTTAGACCCCCCCCCCCCCCTCCCCGATCCCTCCATAAAGAGTACCTGTCACCACCTATTACTGTCACAAGGGATGTTTACATTCCTTGTGACAGCAATAACAATTTAATAATATAAAAATAAATAAAATAAATAAGAAAAATAAATAAAAATTTCAAAACGCCCCCGTCCTCGCGAGCTCGCGCAGCAAAGCAAACGCATACGGAAGTCGCACCCGCATATGTAAACGGTGTTCAAATCACACATGTGAGGCATCGCCGCGATCGTCAGAGCGAGAGCAATAATTCTAGCACTAGACCTCCTCTATACCTCTAACTTGGTAACCGTAAAAAAAAAATTTAAAGCGTCACCTATGGAGATTTTTAGGTGCCAAAGTTTGTCGCCATTCCACGAGTGCGTGCAATTATAAAGCGTGACATGTTTGGTATCTATTTACATCACATCTTTCACATTATAACAAAAAACTGGGATTACTATACTGTTTTTGTTTTTTTTAAATTGATGAAAGTATCCCTTTTCCCAAAAAGTTGCGTTTTAAAACACCGCTGCACAAATAGCGTGTGACATAAAATATTGCAACAATCGCCATTTTATTCTCTGCTAAAAATATATATATATATATATAATGTTTGGGGGCTCTAAGTAATTTTCTAGCAAAAAAAATACAGATTTTAACTTGTAAACACCAAATGTCAGAAATAGGCTTATGCCGCGTACACACGGTCGGAATTCTCGTCGGAAAAAGCTCTGATTGTTTTCCCATCGGAATTCCGTCGGAATTTCGCTCAAACTGTCTTGCCTACACACGGTCACACCAAATTCCAACGGTCAATAACACCACGCCTTAAAAAACATTCGACTGCACTATAAAAGGGAAGTTTAATGCTTCCGAGCATGCGTCGAATTGTTTCCGAGCATGCGTCGGAATTTTGCGTGTCGGAATTGCATACACACGATCGGAAAATCCGATAGAAAGGGTTTCCGTCGGAAAAATTAAGAACAGGTTCTCAATCCAAAGTCTGTCGGAAATTCCGACAGAAAAAGACAGATTCCATAGACAGTTTCCATCAGAAATTCCGACCGTGTGTACGCGGCATAAGTCATGAAAGGGATAATATGTCAGTTCCTTGTATTGTCACCGCTGTGTGCCAATCACAAAACAGAACAAAACTTCTCTGTCATTTCTCTGCAAGTGAAAAAAAAATCCAGAAAGCGGCCAAATCAGAGTGAACTGAATGTATTCCCCGTTCTGATTGACTATGAACAATTACAGAATAAAACTAAAACGAGAGACATCAGAGAAATAGAATAAAAACATTACAAAGTGTTCAATTTCCATTGTACTTATACACCAGGCATCAAACCATATACAGAGGGGTTATAAGGGGAATACAGGGGCATATATAGGGGGAGAGTATACAGGAAGTGTATGGCGGTATATTGGGGGGGATACATGGGGTGTATGAGGGCAATACAGGAATTGTATGGGGGGGGGGGGGTACAGGGGGTACATGGAGGTATACAGGGGGGTTTATGAGTGTATGGGTGTAGACAGGGGGTGTGTGGAATATACAGAGGGGTTATGAAGGGAATGCAGGGGTGTATATAGGGGGAGTATACAGAAAGTGTATGGCGGTATATTGGGGGGGGGGGGTACAGGGGGTGTATGAGGGCAATACAGGAATTGTATGGGGGATACAGGGGGTGCATGGAGGCTTACGGGGGGGGTTTATGGGTGTAGATAGGGTGTGTGTGGAATATAGAGAGGGGTTATGAAGGGAATACAGGGGTGTATGGATACATATAGGGGGTGTATGGAGTATACAGGAAGTGTATGGCGGTATATTGGGGGGGGGGGGGGGGTACAGGGGGTGTATGAGGGCAATACAGGAATTGTATGGGGGGGGATACAGGGGGTGCATGGAGGCTTACGGGGGTTTATGGGTGTAGATAGGGGGTGTGTGGCATAAAGAGAGGGGTTATGAAGGGAATACAGGGGTGTATGGGGTATATGGGGGAGGTATACAGGTAGGGATGCACCAATACCATTTTTACAATGAGTACCGATACTTTTTTTTTTTTTTAGTACTCGCCAATACCAATTACCGATACCGACCGCAACTGTTTTGTTTTAACTTCAGCTGTCAGCAATGGTACAAAGCATTGAAAAGTTATTTACAAATGAAATAAATAGATTTTTTTTTTTTAATTTAGCGTTTTTTCAATGTGAAATGTGTAAATATATGTTAATATATATGTGTAAAAATATTCACCAACAAAGCAAAGTCTTAATTGTTTATCGTTTATAAAATAGACGTGAACAAAAGAAGAAAAGCAGGAAAATAATTATTAAACCGGAGGAGAATAGGGAGTTAATTAAGGCCGATTAGAGTAAATTAAGGTTTATTAAGGGGTTAAACAGAGGAACATTTGTTCATCCCTTTGATCTGCAGATGAAGAAACAGAAAGATACAAAAAGAAACAATGTTTCTTTTTATTTTAAAGTTTCAGGGGTGAGCAATGTTGTTAATAAACATTGCTGGCTTTTTCTTGTTAAAAAAAAAAAACATTGCTGGCTGCTTTTTTTTTTGACAGCTCCAATTACCGGACTTATTGAACACTTTGAGCTGTCAGTGGGGTCTCCCCTGTTGACAGCTAAAGAACCGAGCCTGAATATATCGGTTTCAGGTATCGGTTCATTTGCGCGAGTACCGATACTTGTGCAAATACTCGGTATCAGCACCGATACTAGTATCGGTCCCAACCGCTACGCAACCCTAGATACAGCGGATGAATGTAGGGGAATACAGGAGCGTATGGAGTATACAAAGGGTAAATGATAGACATGGGCGCCGTCAAAAAATTTGTTTCGTTTCGTTCCGTTTCGTATTAAAAAAAAAATCGTAATTCGTATACGAAATGTAATTCGGATTCGTACGAAATACGAATTTCGTACAAATTTTTTTTTTTTTTTTTTTTTAAACGTTTCTGTTAATTTGGATCGGGAATTCGTAAACGAAATTTCGTATTTCGTACAGAATTCTTATGCATAAACACCAGTCACGTTTCTGTTAATTTGGATCTGAAATTCGCAACGAAATTTCGTATTTCGTACAGAATTTGTATGCATAAAAAACGAATGTACGAATTTTCGATTCGTACAAATTTTCGATTCGTACGAAACTAATCGCACATGTCTAGTAAATGAGGGGAATACAGAGGTGTATATAGGGGGGAGTATGAAGTATACAGAAAGGGTATGGGGGGAATACAGAAGGTGTATGAAGGTATACAGGGGGTTTATGAGGGGAATACAGGGGTGTATGCGTGTATATAGGGGGTGTATGGAATATACAGAAAGTGCATGGTGGTATACAGGGGGGAGTGGCGAATACAAGGAGTGTATGAGGGCAATACAGGGGGTGCATGGAGGGATAAAGTACCCCATTTTGCCCACACACCCCAAGTCTTCAAGCCTCGGCTAATGATTCACAGCCAAGACCTGCTGATCGGCTGTGTCCAATCGCAGCCCAGAGCTCTGTGTTGACATTTAACACAGAGCTCTGTACAGAGGGAATGACCTCTGTGTATCTTTTCCCTGCAAAGCAAGGATGATCAATAGAGATCTAGTAGTAAATGCAGCACACATCACACGTATTTACCACTTGATCACCCCTAGATGTTAACCCCTTCCCAGCCAGTGTGCATTAGTACAGGGACAGTGTATAGTATTAGCACTGATCACTGTATTACTCTCACTGAGGATGTCAGTGGCAGTTAGTCAATTTGCCCCCCAGTGTCGGTTGGTGTCAGAATGCCCGCTGCCATTGCTAGCATAAAAAAAATTCCAGTATATCTCATAGACATGTGCACTGACAAAAACATTTTTTTTTTTCCGTTTCATCCGGTATTTTATTTTTTCGGAAATTCGAAACTTCGGAAAAACGAAAATTCGGATTTTCAAATTTCCGAATTTTGGAATTCTTGGATTTTCGCAAATTAAAAAATTTTAAAAATCGGGAAAAAAGAACGAAAATCTGTAAAATTCTAAATAATAACTAACTATTAAGTTATAGGTATTGGAATTTCCTTTCAAATTTGGCTGTTCAGCATTCGTTATTTCGGATAAATTCGTACTCGGTACATTCACCAACAGCCAAATTTGAAAGGAAATTCCAATAACTATAATTTAATATTGTTAGTTAGTTATTTCAGATTTTCGGGTTTTCGAATTTTCATTCTTTTGAATGTTCAGATTTCCATTCTTATTCTCGGATTTTCAAATTTACAAATTTTAGAATTTTTAAATTTATGAAGTTTCGAATATTCGAATTTCTGAATTTAGAATTCCCCAAATTCTGAAATTTCGAATTTTCTGAAATTCGGAAATTTCGGAATTGATGAAATTCGTAGTTTCGGAAATTGGTCATTTCAGAAATTCGGAAATTTCGGAAATTGAAAAGTTTCGGAAATTGAAAAATTCAGAAATTTTGGAATTAACGAATTTGTGAAAATTCATTAAAAAAAAGAATTCAGAACTAAATGAATTGCACATGTCTAATATCTCATAGTTTGTAGACGCTATAACTTTTACACAAACCTATCAATATACACTTATTGGGATTTGTTTTTACCAAGGACATGTAGTAGAATACATTTTGGCCAAAATTTATAAAGAAATTAGATTTTTTTTTTTTTCAAACAAAGTTTTTATTGAATATGTTTTATAGCAGAAATGTTTGGTCTTTTTTCGTTTACAGCGCAAAAAAAAAAAAACCGCAGAGGTAATCCAATACCACTAAACGAAAGCTCTATTTGTGGGGGGAAAAAAATATATAATATGTAATTTGGGTACAGTGTTGCATGACCACGCAATTACCAGTTAAACTAGCGCAATGCTGAAAAGCAAAAAATGGCCTGGCCATGAAGGGGGGGGGGGTAAATCCTTCTGGAGCTGAAGTGGTTAAATGCATATTCCACCTTTTTTTTAATATCACCTTTTTTGACACTGAGTACGAGTACCGATACTTGACATCATGTACTCGCCGATACCAATTACCGATACCCATCGTCTACGAAGAGGGGTGGTTTGGGAGGTAGCGGGGGGGTTGTTGTTTGGGAGCCGGGTGATAGCAGGGTGGGAGGGGAGGGGTAAGTGAGGGCAAGGTAGTTGAGGGTGGGGTAAAATAAGGATTGTGGGGTGGGAGAGTTTAGATGGAAAAGGCTGTGATCGCTGGGGGAGGATGGGGACAGGAGAGTTATTGGGAGACATGGGGGCAGAGGTGACAGCTGGTAGAAGGAAGGAGGAGACTGCAGGCATGGTACAGGAGACGGTCAGACTGCAGACATGGTAGAGGAGACAGTCAGAGACTGCAGGCATGGTACAGGAGACAGTCAGAGACTGCAGGCATGGTACAGGAGACAGTCAGAGACCTCAGGCATGGTACAGGAGACAGTCAGAGACTGCAGGCATGGTACAGGAGACAGATAGAGACTGCAGGCATATTACAGAAGACAGTCAGAGACTGCAGGCATGGTACAGGAGACAATCAGGAGACAGTCAGAGACTGCAGGCATGGTACAGGAGACACAGTCAGGGACTAAAGGCATGGTATAGGAGACAGCCAGAGACTGCAGGCATGGTACAGGAGACAGTCAGGAACTAAGAGCATGGTATAGGAGACAGCCAGAGACTGCAGGCATGGTACAGGAGACAGTCAGAGACTGCAGGCATGGTACAGGAGACAGCCAGAGACTGCAGGCATGGTACAGGAGACAGCCAGAGACTGCAGGCATGGTACAGGAGACAGTCAGAGACTGCAGGCATGGTACAGGAGACAGCCAGAGACTGCAGGCATGGTACAGGAGACAGTCAGAGACTGCAGGCATGGTACAGGAGACAGTCAGAGACTGCAGGCATGGTACAGGAGACAGTCAGAGACTGCAGGCATGGTGCAGGAGACAGTCAGAGACTGCAGGCATGGTACAGGAGACAGCCAGAGACTGCAGGCATATTACAGGAGACAGTCAGAGACCGCAGGCATGGTACAGGAGACAGTCAGGGACTAAAGGCATGATACAGGGAGAGAGCCCCGCTGCTCAGTAGAACAGGATACCGTTCGTACAGTGTCTTCATACAGAGCCCCCCCCCCCTGTTCTCTGCCTCAGCATCCAGCCAGGGAGTGGGCTGTGGGCTGTTAGGATGGGCGGGCCTGCACCTAGCGATGCCAACGGGAGGAGGAGGCGGGGAAGGCACTGTCAGGAGGGGAGGAGGAGACGGGGAAGGCACTGTCAGGAGGGGAGGAGGAGGCGGGGAAGGCACTGTCGGGACAGGAGGAGGAGACGGGGAAGGCACTGTCGGGAGGGGAGGAGGAGGCGGGGAAGGCACTGTCGGGAGGGGAGGAGGAGGCGGGGAAGGCACTGTCGGGACAGGAGGAGGAGACGGGGAAGGCACTGTCGGGAGGGGAGGAGGAGGCGGGGAAGGCACTGTCGGGAGGGGAGGAGGAGGCGGGGAAGGCACTGTCGGGAGGGGAGGAGGAGACGGGGAAGGCACTGTCGGGAGGGGAGGAGGAGACGGGGAAGGCACTGTCAGGACAGGAGGAGGAGACGGGGAAGGCACTGTCGGGAGGGGAGGAGGAGGCGGGGAAGGCACTGTCGGGAGGGGAGGAGGAGGCGGGGAAGGCACTGTCGGGAGGGGAGGAGGAGACGGGGAAGGCACTGTCGGGAGGGGAGGAGGAGACGGGGAAGGCACTGTCGGGAGGGGAGGAGGAGGCGGGGAAGGCACTGTCGGGAGGGGAGGAGGAGGCGGGGAAGGCACTGTCGGGAGGGGAGGAGGAGACGGGGAAGGCACTGTCGGGAGGGGAGGAGGAGACGGGGAAGGCACTGTCGGGAGGGGAGGAGGAGACGGGGAAGGCACTGTCGGGAGGGGAGGAAGAGATGGGGAAGGCACTGTCAGGAGGGGAGGAGGAGGCGGGGAAGGCACTCTCGGGAGGGGAGGAGGAGGTGGGGAAGGCACTCTCGGGAGGGTAGGAGGAGATGGGGAAGGCAGTGTCGGGAGGGGAGGAGGAGGCAGGGAAGGCACTTTTAGGAGGGGAGGAGGATACAGGGAATGCACTGTCAGGAGGGGAGGAGGAGGCGGGGAAGGCACTGTCCAGAGGGGATGAGGAGACAGGGAAGGCACTGTCAGGAGGGGAGGAGGAGACGGGGAAGGCAATGTCAGGAGGGGAGGAGGAGACGGGGAAGGCACTGTCAGGAGAGGAGGAGGAGGAGACGGGGAAGGCACTGTCAGGAGGGGAGGAGGAGACGGGGAAGGCACTGTCAGGAGGGGAGGAGGAGACGGGGAAGGCACTGTCAGGAGAGGAGGAGGAGACGGGGAAGGCACTGTCAGGAGGGGAGGAGGAGGGGAAGGCACTGTCAGGAGGGGAGGAGGAGGCGGGGAAGGCACTGTCAGGAGGGGAGGAGGAGGCGGGGAAGGCACTGTCAGGAGGGGAGGAGGAGACGGGGAAGGCACTGTCAGGAGGGGAGGAGGAGGCGGGGAAGGCACTGTCAGGAGGGGAGGAGGAGGCGGGGAAGGCACTGTCAGGAGGGGAGGAGGAGGCGGGGAAGGCACTGTCAGGAGAGGAGGAGGAGACGGGGAAGGCACTGTCAGGAGAGGAGGAGGAGACGGGGAAGGCACTGTCAGGAGGGGAGGAGGAGGCGGGGAAGGCACTGTTAGGAGAGGAGGAGGAGGCGGGGAAGGCACTGTCAGGAGAGGAGGAGGAGGCGGTCCGCTCCCAAGCGACGTCACTTCTGGTATCGGATCATTTTCACGAGTACCGATACTGGCGAAAATGGCTAGTATCGGCGCCGATACCGATACCAGTATCGGTGTATCCCTGTAAATAAATAAATGCACCCTCATTGATGTGAATAAAAAATGCATTTAGTTATTTATGATATCGTTTCTTGCATTGAAACCTGCAAAGCATTGTGGGTAGAAATGATGCTTTATGATCCCAGTGCACTCGCTCCGTCTTTCCGGTTTTATTTGCGATACGGAATGATTAATTTGGGCGTCGCCCTTATCTCATCCGGAAGACACAAACAGATTTCACATAATTTATGTCTCTGACATCTAAAAACAACTCCACCTGGATTTCATGGAGAAAAGAACGTACAACGCGTTCCGATACTTCAACCTCAATCTCACCCCGGAGTCAACCATGGAGGAGGACCATTGTCTCCAAGTTCTCCGACATTCTCCTGGTCTTATGTACACGTGACGATCGATGATTAACTTCACTCTCTATCAACATTGACCATTTTCAATTCTTATGCTGCCATCATCAGTACAGTGCCTTGAAAAAGTATTCATACCCCTTGAAATTTACCACATTTTGTCATGTTACAACCAAAAACATAAATGTATTTTATTGGGATTTTATGTGATAGACCAACACAAAGTGGCACATAATTGTGAAGTGGAAGGAAAATGATAAATGGGTTTCAAAATGTTTTACAAATAAATATGTGAAATGTGTGGGGGGTATATTTGTATAGCGCCCCCCGGAGTCAATACTTTGTAGAACCCCCTTTTTCTGCAATTACAGCTGCAAGTCTTTTTGGGGATGTCTCTACCAGCTTTGCCCATCTAGAGAGGGACATGTTTGCCCATTCTTCTTTGCAAAATATCTCAAGCTCTGTCAGATTGGATGGAGAGCGTCTGTGAACAACAATTTTCAAGTCTTGCCAAAGATTCTCAATGTGATTTAGGCCACTTTCACACTGAAGCGCTTCTAGACTGCCAGTAAAAACACTGAGCGCTTTTGAAGAGCTTTCAGGCGCTTTTGAAGAGCTTTCCATTCATTTCAATGGGGAGGGGAGTTTTTCACAGCCCTGCCAGCACACTGCCCCAGTGTGAAAAGCGTTCATTGATTTTAATGGAAATACGTTTTCGTGAGCTTTTTAGGCACTGTTTTTAGCGTGAAAGCGCCTCAGTGTGAAAGCGGTCTTAGGTCTGGACTGTGACTGGGCCATTCTAACACATGAATATGCTTTGAACTAAACCATTCCATTGTAGCTCTGGCTGTATGTTTCGGGTCGTTGTCCTGCTGGAAGGTGAACCCCCCCCCCCCCCCCCAGTCTCAAGTTTTTTGCCGACTCTAACAGGTTTTCTTCTTAGATTGTCCTGTATTTGGCTCCATCCATCTTCCAATCAACTCTGACCAGTTTCCCTGTCCCTGCTGGAGAAAAGCATCCCCACCACATGATGCTGCCACCACCATGTTTCACAGTTGGGATGGTGTGTTCAGGGTGATGGGCAGTGTTAGTTTTCTGCCACACACAGCGTTTTTCTTTTAGGCCAAAAAGTTACATTTTGGTCTCATCTGACCAGATCACCTTCTTCCACATGTTTGCTGTGTCCCCCACATGGCTTCTCACAAACTGCAAACAGGACTTCTTATGACTTTCTTTCATCAATGACTTTCTTCTTTCTCACTCTTCCATAAAGGGCAGATTTGTGGAGAACACGACTAATAGTTGTCCTGTGGACAGATTCTCCCCCCTGAGCTGTGGATCTCTGCAGCTCCTCCAGAGTTCCCATGGGCCTCTTGGCTCTTCTCTGATGAATGCTCTCCTTGCCCGGCTCGGTCAGTTTAGGTGGACGGCCATGTCTTGGTAGGTTTGCAGTTGTGCCATAATCTTTCCATTTTCAGACAATGGATTGAACAGAGCTCCGTGAGATGTTCAAAGCGTCGGATATTTTTTCATAACCTAACCCTGCTTTATACTTCTACACAACTTTATCCCTGACCTGCCTGGTGTGTTCCTTGGCCTTTTCACATATTTGTAAAAAATTTTGAACCATTTATCATTTTCCTTCCACTTCCCAATATGTACCACTTTGTGTTGGTCTATCACATAAAATACATTTCAGTTCTTGATTGTAACATGAAAAAATTAAGAAAATTTCAAGGGGTACGAATACTTTTTCAAGGCACTGTATGTGCCCATGTTAATTTCTGGACATCCATTCTGCTTCTTATTGTGCAATTATAATTTTTACAAAAAATTCAAGAAACTCAAATAAAATTGCACACGTTTGTAAAAGCGTTTATAATGCAGGCAGATAAATGCGAACACCACATGCAAAAAAAAAAAAACTCAGTAAACAATTGTACACAAAAAAGTAATTTTACATGATAGAGACAGAATATCAACCAAAAATCCAGAAAAAAAAAACACGATACAAACGTTATAAATTGAGTTGCAGTTCAGTGAGTAAAATAAGTACCGTATTTATCGGCGTGTAACACGCACTTTTTTCCCCTTAAAATCAGGGGAAAAACGTGGGTGCGTGTTATACGCCGATACCCGCCGATTTTATCTTTAGGGGAGCGAGTGGAGCCGATATTCCGAAAGCCGCGTGCATTTTCGGCTATCTCCTCTCGCAGTCCCGCCTACCTCCACTGATTGCGAGAGGAGCCGAGCGCCAACATAAAGAAATCCAAGTTTGGCTATTTTCGGCTCCTCTCGCAGTCCCGCCCCTGTCTGCGAGCAAAGCCGAGACTAGCCGAACTCAGATTCCTGTATGTTGTCAGCGCTCGGCTCCTCTCGCAATCAGTGGAGGTGGGCGGGACTGCGAGAGGAGCCGGAAATAGCCGAAAATACGCGCGGCTTTCGATATGTCACGCGGCGCTCGTCCTCCCCACTCGGCGCCAATTTTAAATGGGCAACGCTGCAAATGTACTGGGCAAGCCTGCAAAGGCACTGGGCAAGGCTTCACTGGACAAGGCTGCACTGGGCAAGGCTGCACTGGACAAGACTGCAATAGCACTGGGCAAGGCTGCAAGGATGGACAAGGCTGCAGATGGACACTGGACAAGGCTGCATTGATGGACATTTAAATGTAAGTTTTTTTTTCCTTAAACTTCCCTCCTTTAAGTTTTTTTCCCTAATATTCCCTCCTAAACTTGGGGTGCGTGTTATACGCCGGCGCGTGTTATACGCCGATAAATACGGTATTTGATCCCTCACCAACCAACAATAATTCTGCCCCCCACAGACTGACTACCTATCTGTTAGTCCCGTCAATTTAATAAGGTTCTCCTAACGACAACTCGTTAAGTGTATAAAAGACACCTGTCCACAGAATCTCTTTCCTCCATCCAATCCTCACCATCATGGGGAAGACCAAAGAGCTGTCAAAGGACGTCGGGGACCAGATTGTAGACCTGCACAAGGCTGGAATGGGCTACAAGACCATCAGCAAGAAGCTTGGTGAGAAGGAGACAACTGTTGGAACGATTATTCGTAAATGGAAGAAATACAAAATAACCATCAATCGCCCTCGGTCTGGAGCTCCATACAAGATTTTGCCTCATGGGGTGAGGATGGTCATGAGAAAAGTGAGGGATCCGCCCAGAACTACACTTGAGGAACTTGTGAAGGATCTCAATGCAGTTGGGACCACAGTCACCAAACCAACCATTGGTAACACAATACACCGCCATGGATTGAAATCCTGCAGCGCCCACAAGGTCCCCCTCCTCAAGAAGACACATGTACAGGACCATCTGAAGTTTGTCAATGAACATCTAAATGATTCAGAGAAGGATTGGGAGGAAGTGCTGTGGTCAATGAGACCAAAATTTAGCTTTTTAGCATTAACTCGACTCGCCGTGTTTGGAGGAAGAAAAATGCTGACTATGACCCCAAGAACACCATCCCTACAGTCAAGCACGGAGGTGGAAACATGATGCTTTGGGGCTGCTTCTCTGACAAAGGTACAGGCCGACTTTGCCGCATTGAGGGACCAATGGACGGGGCCATGTATTGTAAAATCTTGGATGAGAACCTTCTTCCCTCACCCAGAACACTGAAGATGGGTCATGGATGGATCTTCCAGCATGACAATGACCCAACAAAAATACCACCAAGGCAACAAAGGAGTGGCTAAAGAAGAAGCACATTAAGGTCATGGAGTGGCCTAGCCAGTCTCCAGACCTTAATCCTATCGAAAATTTTTGGAGGGAGCTGAAACTTCGAGTTGCCAAGAGACAGCCAAGAAACCTTAAGGATTTAGAGAAGATCTGTAAAGAAGAGTGGACCAAAATCCCTCCTGAGATGTGCAAACCTGATCACCAACTACAAGAAACGTCTGACCTCTGTGATCGCCAACAAGGGTTTCTCCACCAAGTAATAAGTCATGTTTTGTTTGGGGATCAAATACTTATTTTACTCACTAAACTGCAACTCCATTTATAACATTTGTATTACCGTATATACTCGAGTATAAGCCGAGTTTTTCAGCACATTTTTTTGTGCTGAAAATGCCCCCCTCGGCTTATACTGGAGTCAAGCACTTTTCTGCAGCAGAGAATGACATTTTCCGACCCCACTTTTGGCCCCGTATGTCTGGGCCACTTGGTGCTAAGAACCCCCGAATTTGGTGTGCAAACCCAGTGGAGCACTACAACATATCCTAGCACCAAGTGGCCCAGAGATACGGGGCCCCAAAGTCGGTCAACTGTGTCCATCTGCAGCAATGTCATTTCGGACCCTTTGGGTCCAGAGACCCCAAATTTTGGCTGCAGATAGGGGGCATCTAGGAACCTTTAACTACCGAGTTTGAGTTCGGGGGACCTATGGCTGCAAATGGGCACAGTGAGGTAGACATGTGCAATTCGTTTCGTTTTTTTTTCGTTTTCCGTTATAATTCGTTATATTCGTTCATTCGTTATCGTACGAATGAACGAATGATTCCCTAAAAATTTTAACGAATGTTCGAATCGAACGAATATGAAAAAACAACGAAAATCGGAAATAAGCAAATTAGAAACAACGAAACTACGAAAGAAGAAAATCTGAAAAACGAAAACAGGAACAACGAAAATCAAAATGAACGAAAAAATTTGTACATTCGTAACTTTTTTTTTTTTTGTTGAATTGGTAATTTTCCGTGTCTCTTACAATGGCGCTGCTTAACGTGCTTCGAATGGATTGAATGAAAAAATTCGTACATTCGTAACTTTTTTTTTTTTTCGATTCGTAATTTTCTGTGTCTCTAAAGCCCCATACACACGCGCGGATTATCCGAGGACCAGGTCCGTCACACTTTGTCTGATGTTGGTGTTGCGTACACACGGTCAGACAAAGTTGTTGGAAAATCCGATCATTCTGAACGTGGTGACGTTTGTTGCCTACGACGGGACTACGTAGAGGCTAGTAGCCAATAGCTTTGGTCTTGTAATGTGATCTGAGCATGCGTAGCACTTTGTCCGGTCGGACAACCGTACACACGATCGGATTTGGTGTGATCGGACCGTGTTGACGGCAAAGATTTCCAGCAGGAGATAAGACTTTGTCCGTCGGTCAAACCGACGAACACTGTCCGATGGTGCATACACACGGTCTGATTTTTCAACAACCTTGTCCGATCGGACAGAATCCATGAAAAAGTCCGACCGTGTGTATGGGGCTTTACAATGGCGCTGCTTAACGTGCTTCGAATGGATTGAAAGAAAAAATTCGTACATTCGTAACTTTTTTTTTTTTCGATTCGTAATTTTCCGTGTCCCTTACAATGGCGCTGCTTAAGGTGCTTCGAATGGATTGAATGAAAAAATCGTACATTCGTAACTTTTTTTTTTTTTTCGATTCGTAATTTTCCGTTTCTCTTACAATGGCGCTGCTTAACGTGCTTCGAATGGATTGAACGAAAAAAATCGTACATTCGTAACTTTTTTATTTTTTTTCGATTCGTAATTTTCTGTGTCCCTTACAATGGCGCTGCTTAACGTGCTTCGAATGGATTGAATGAAAAAATTCGTACATTCGTAACTTTTTTTTTGCGGTTCGTAATTTTCCGTGTCTCTTACAATGGCGCTGCTTAACATGCTTCGAATGGATTAAACGATAAAAATCGTACATTCGTAACTTTTTTATTTTTTTTTTTCGATTCGTAATTTTACGTGTCTCTTACAATGTAATAATAGCATACACATTACATAAAATTATGAATTATGCTCCGATTACGAATCTACGAAAACAATGTTACAAAAGTACGAATAAATCAATCTTACGAAAGTACGAATGTAACTAAATCTACGAAAATACGAATGCGTCCGAATTTCGAATAAACGAAAATTAAACTAACAGAAAAACGAATCAAAGAAAAAATAACTCTTACGAAAATATGAATCGTTACGAATACGGACACCGACGACTTACGAAATTACGAATCATTACGAATCAACGGAAACTAACAGAAACGAAACGAAAATAAACAATTTTTTCTATTGTGCACATGTCTACAGTGAGGCATTCAAATGGGCATTGTTGACCCTCTTTTCCACTTACAGTAGCTGCGCATTTCTCACCCTAGGCTTATACTCGAGTCAATACGTTTTCCCATTTTTTTGTGGTAAAATTAGGTACCTCAGCTTATAATCTCTATCATATAAAATACACCTATGATAAAAATTATAGACCCTTCATTTCTTTGTAAGTGAGCAAACTTACACAATCTGCAGGGGATCAAATCATCATTATCAGTGCGACAATTTAAATCTTTCATCCATCAGCTCGGATTATACCAAATGCAAACCCACTATTAAAATTCTTACGTCCATTAAAGTGGTGTTGCCACCAAAAAAAAAAAATTGGCTTAAAAATCATAAAAAAAAAAAAAAAAAAAATTGGAAATTTTTTTTTTTTTTTTACTCACCTCTAAATGCCTGTCCCTCGTAGTCCGCCACCTTCAGTGCCAGGGCACTGACATCACTTCCCCTCGGCGCCGCACAGTCGTGAGTGAGCGCCGAATCACGGCGCCGCTCGCGCATGCGCAGTGGGTGCCCGGCTGTGAAGCCACAGCCGGGTGCCCACATTAAGAATGCTGGTGCCGCGTGAGGAGCACGGAACGAGGGGGGGGGGGGGGGTCTCATTCCCCCGCATCGCTGGACCCTGGGACAGGTAAGTGTCCGATTATTAAAAGTCAGCAGCTGCGGTATTTGTAGCTGTTGACTTTTAAATATTTTAAGAACATAATTTACTTTAACCGCTTCCCGACCGCCCACTGCATATATACGTCAGCAGAATGGCAAGGGCAGGCAGAATCACGTACCTGTACGTGATCGTGCATGTGCCTGCCCGTGGGTCGCGCTAGCGGCGCGCTCGCGACCCGGTCGGGAGCTCCGTGACCCCGGCCGCGGGACCAGCGGACCCGATCGCCGCTGGTGTCCCGCGATCGGGTTACGGAGCTGAAGAACGGGGAGAGGTTTGTGTAAACAAACCTCTCCCCGCGCTTCCTACACTGACTGTCAGTGATCGGCGGTTCCCTGTCATCGGGAACGCCGATCAATGACGTCACACGTACAGCCACGCCCCCCTACAGTAAAATGAACACAACACGTCACACTGACTCCTCCCCGCCCCCTAGTGGTTAACCCCTTCACTACAACTGTCATTTACATAGGAATCATTGCCATTTAAATAGCACTGATTTCTATATAAATGACAAATGTCCCAAAAATGTGTCAAAAATGTCCGATGTGTCCGCCATAATGTCGCAGTCACAAAAAAAAAATCGCAGATCTCCGCCATTACTAATAAAAAAAAAAATATTAATAAAAATGCTATAAAACTATCCCCTATTTTGTAAACGCTATAACTTTTGCGCAAACCGATCAATAATCGCATATTGCGATTTTTTTTACCAAAAATATGTAGAAGAATACGTATCGGCCTAAACTGAGGAAAAAAAAATGTTTTTTATATATTTTTTTTTGGGGATATTTATTATAGCAAAAAGTAAAAAATATTGCATTTTTTTTAAAATTGTCGCTCTATTTTTGTTTATAGCGCAAAAAATAAAAACCGCGGGGGCGATCAAATACCACCAAAAGAAAGCTCTATTTGTGGGAAAAAAAGGACGCCAATTTTGTTTAGTAGCCACGTCGCACGACCGCGCAATTGTCAGTTAAAACGACGCAGTGCCGAATCGCAAAAAGGGGGCCTGGTCCTTTGGCTGCCAATTGGTCCGGGGCTGAAGTGGTTAAGAAGATAATCGCTTTAATACAATATTTCAGTGTAATTGATATGAGGGAATCTTGTTTTGGTCTTTGGTTCCTGAAGTTTATGCAGGCTGTGGGTGGCAGCGGGTGTATAATCCCATATTAATTTCATATTGTAATTATATGCCGACATTTCTGACAATTACCATCAGCGCCTACACAAGTCAGGAAATGTCACTCCAGCGGGTCATTAAATAAATGGGCGCGCCCGCCACTTGAGCGATTATTTAAATAATAAAC
Organism: Lithobates sylvaticus; assembly: GCA_028564925.1. Classification (NCBI taxonomy): domain Eukaryota; kingdom Metazoa; phylum Chordata; class Amphibia; order Anura; family Ranidae; genus Lithobates; species Lithobates sylvaticus. The sequence continues at coordinate 184,986,371 of CM053037.1, read as the reverse complement.
AGTAAAGCCTTTTGCATGCCGAATTATAAGTAGGGCGGTCCTTTTCCCGCATACCTGACCCCGCATAAACCTTTAATCCGAGTAGTTTGTGCCGTTTGCACCATTTCCCGACACAAACAGCAAAACGGATAAGGATGAGGGGCTCATTCACATTAGTGATTTTAGAGGCGATTGGCGGTTTTCTGCACTGGTCATTGCTGTGGCACATATAGAAGGAATATAGATAGGTTGGGATTTTTAGGATTTTTAGGGTGCCATTTGAGTTCACAAACACAATTAATATAAAAACAATAAATGTTTTATTTGTACAAAAGTTACAATCCAATAACATATAAACAAATTACATATACACAGCGGGTAAAATAAATATTGAACACGTCACCACTTTAACCACTTCAATACCGGGCCATTTTACACCCTTCCTTACCAGAGCACTTTTTGCGATTCGGCACTGCGTCGCTTTAACTGACAATTGCGCGGTCGTGCGACGTTACACCCAAACAAAATTGATGTCCTTTTTTTCCCCACAAATAGAGCTTTCTTTTGGTGGTATTTGATCGCCCCTGCGGTTTTTATTTTTTGCGCTATAAACAAAAGAAGAGCGACAATTTTGAAAAAAAACACAATATTTTTTACTTTTTGCTATAATAAATATCCCATTTTTTTTTTTAAAAAAACTATTTTTTTACTCAGTTTAGGCCGATACGTATTCTTCTACATATTTTTGGTAAAAAAAAAAAAAACGCAATATGCGTATATTGATCGGTTTGCGCAAAAGTTATAGCGTCTACAAAATAGGGGATAGATTTATTGCATTTTTTTTTTTTTTTTACTAGTAATGGCAGCGATCCGCGATTTTTTTTCGTGACTGCGACATTGCGGCGGACACTTCGGACACTTTTGACACATTTTTGGAACCATTCACATTTACACAGCGATCGTTGCTATAAAATTGCATTGATTACTGTGTAAATGTGACTGGCAGGGAAGGGGTTAACACTAGGGGGCGCTGCAGGGGTTAATGTATTCCCTATATGTGTGATTCTAACTGTGGGGGGAGGGGACTCAAGGGGAGGAGACCGATCATGTGTTCCTCCGTACTGGGATCACATGATCGGTCTCCTCTCCGTTGACAGGACGTGGAGCTGTGTGTTTACACACACAGCTCCACGGTCCCGCACGGTCCCGTTGTTTTAACGGGCAATCGCGGGTGCCCGGCGGACATCGCGGCCGCCGGGCACTCGCATCGGGTCCCGAGCGACGCCGCGGGCGCGCACGCCCCCCAGGCGGCCGGGAATGGGAGGACGTCATATGACACCCACCCAGGATGGGAGATCCACCTTGTGGGCGTCATATGACTATGGGCGGGATGGGAAGTGGTTAAAGAGGAAGTAAAGGCACTTGCAACCTGCATTGCAAAGGCATACTAGCTCATTATGAATAACTTACCCGAGAACTAAGCCCCCGAATCGACCCTCGTCCACGTCCTCCTCCGCCACCATCAATCCCGGAGTGACTTCCGGGTCTCGCTGCTCCGGTGCTGTTATTCACCGGAGCCGCGATGACGTCACTCCCGCGCGTGCGCACGGGAGCCGCCAAGAGCTGCATATCGTTTACAACCACTTTAAGTAAATATCTTTCTAAAGGCGCTATTGAAATGAAACGTTCCCCACATGTCAGTAACAACCCATGTACTCCATACAACACCAAAGTTCAAAAATTAAGTTATGTGTAATAAAATAGAATGACACAGGGAAAAAGTATTGAACATGCTCAGTGTTATAGGGCTAGGGTTGGTTTTACCTGGGGTAGTAAAACCTGGTGTCACCGCCCCCCCAATAATTGTTTCAACCTGCGGGGGAGAGAGAAAAAGAGGGGGGCATGAATAGAGAGGGAAGGGGGAGGGGAAAGAGAGGAGGGGCAGGGGGAGAGAGAGAGAAGGAGGACAGGGGAGGGGGCAGGGGGAGAGAGAGAGAGGAGGACAGGGGAGGGGGAGAGAGAGAATGAGGACAGGGGAGGGGGCAGGGGGAGAGAGAGAGAGAGAGGAGGACAGGGGAGGGGCAGGGAGAGAGAGAGAGAGAGAGGAGGACAGGGGAGGGGGCAGGGGGAGAGAGAGAGAGAGAGAGAGAGAGAGAGAGAGAGGAGGACAGGGGAGGGGCAGGGGGAGAGAGAGAGAAGGAGGGGCAGGGGGAGAGAGAGAGAGGAGGACAGGGGAGGGGGAGTGAGAGAAGGAGGACAGGGGAGGGGCAGGGGGAGAGAGAGAAGTAGAAGTAGGACAGGGGAGGGGCAGGGGGAGAGAGAGAGAGAAGGAGGACAGGGGAGGGGCAGGGGGAGAGTGAGGAGAAGGGGCAGGGAGAGAGGGCAGTTGAGAGGGGGAGCAGGGGGAGAGAGGGAAAGATGCACAGGGAGAGAGAGGTGGGCAGAAGGAGAGAGAGATAGGAGGGGCAGGGAGGGAGAGAGTGAGGGGGCAGTGAGAGAGGAGGGCAGAGGGAGGGGCTGGCAACAGAGGGCAGGCAGAGAGAGCGAGGAGGTGGTGCAGGGAGAGAGAGAGGGGGCAGAGGGAGATAAGAGGGGCAGGGAGAGAGAGAGAGGTGGGCAGGGAGAGAGAGAGGGGAAGGCCACAGAGGGCAGGCAGAGAGAGCGAGGAGGAGGGGCAGGGAGAGAGGGAAAGAGATGCAGGGGGAGAGGAGGGGCAGAGAGAGAGAGGGGAGGAGGGGCAGAGAGAGAGAGGCAGGGAGAGAGAGAATATGGATAGGAAGAGAGGGAGCAGGGGGAGTTAGGGGGGCAGGGAGAGATAGAGAGGAGGGGCAGGGAGAGAGAGAGGGGGGCAGGGAGAGAGAGAGAGAGGGGGGCAGGAGGAGTTAGGGGGGCAGGGAGAGAGGCAGGGTCTGGTCAGTGCTTACTCACTTGGGTGGTCCGGGGGCTCACTGGCTCAGTCAGTGGTTGCTCTTTCAATGTGGCTGTCGGCTTCACAGATGGAGCACACAGGCACGGAGAGAGGGGCAGGAGAAGGGATAGGTGTCATGCTCAGGCACGCTGGAGATGGACGAAGCAGTATGGGGATCCCCTCCTTCCAGGACAGCTGCAGCTCCCGAGCCAGCTGTCACCTGCAGAGGATGGAGCGGTCATTAAAGGGAGGGGGAGGAGAGGAGCAGGTGCATGGAGCCGCAGGTTTTCCCTGGTCCTGCATGTCTGCAGCGGACGCGGTGCAGTCTTTCAGGGGGCATCAGAGCGGCCCGGCTCAGTCTGCCCCTGGTGTCACCCCTTTGGCGGGTGTCACCCGGGTGCAGTCTGCATCCACCTAGCGACGCCACTAAACACGCTAACTGAAATGTATTTAATACTTGGTAAAAAAATCCTTTGTAATGACGGCTTCAAGATGCCTCCTGTATGGAGAAACTAGTCGCATGCGTTGCTCAGGTGTGATTTTGGCCCATTCTTCCACACAGTCTTCAAATTTTGAAGGTTCTGTGAGCCTCTTCTATGAACTCTGATCTTTAGTTCTTTCTATAGACTTTCTATTGGATTCAAGTCAGGTGATTGGCTGGGCATGTCCACAGTCCACCCTTGTTTCATCTTCATCATCCTGGTAGATGGCAGAAGATTTTTATCACCATTCATCCTTCCTTCAATGATATGAAGTTTTTCCAGTACGGTATGCTGAAAAACAGCCCCGCCCACACCATGATGTTCCCACCTCCAAACCTCACTGTTGGTATGGGGGGTGTTTTTGGGGTGATGTGCCATGTGACCTCCAAACATGGTGTGTATTATGGCATCCAAAGAGTTCAATTTTGGTCTCATCTGACCAGACTATATTCTCCCAATATTTCACAGACTTGTCTAAATGTTGGGCAGAAACTTTAAAAGCGCTTCAACATGCTTTTTCTTCAGCAATAGAGTGTTTCGTGTTGAGCGTGTATACAGGCCATGGCGGGTGCGTGCATTACTTATTGTGTATCTGTTAATTCCAGGTCTTTCTGAAGCTCTCCACAAGTGTTCTTTGGCTTTTGGACAACTCTTCTTTTCATTCTTCTGTCAGAAATCTTAGGAGCACCTGGTCATGGCTGGTTTATGGTGAAATTATGTTCTTTCCACTTCCAGATTATGGCCCTAACAGTGCTCACCGGAACATTCAGAAGTTTAGAAATCCTTCTGTATCCAATGCCACCAGTATGTTTTGCAACAATAAGGTTGCAAAGGTCTTGAGAGAGCTCTTTGCTTTTACCCATCATGAGATGTTTCTTGTGTGACACCTTGGTAATGAGACACATTTGTATAGGCCATCAGTTGAGACTGAACCAGCTGGTATTAATTTGCACTGACAAGGGGCAGGATTGCTTTCTTATTTTCTAATTACTGATGGATTGCAGGTCCTTTGAGGAGGATCAAAAGAATCCATGGTCTCCCACAGCCCGGCCTATTATGTCTACGCTGAGCTCCAAAGAGGATCATAAGCAGGAGGTGGTTGCTGGGTATCCTGTTCAGCGTGCCCCAGATGCTCGGGTTCTGAGTACGGAGACCCTAAAACCCTGCCTAGGCTAAAAAAGCTAAAGCTCAGAAAGCTGCGACGCCAGGACTGTGCTGGACTGGATGCTACTGGGAGTTACAGAAACCAATCACTTGGTCCCGATGACAAGAACAACATTTTCTGTGAATGCAGGTAACAGATGAAGCAACACACACTACCAATATTTGGGATTTTTTTTTTTGCATAGCATGGAGGAGGTGTAGTTCACAGAGAGATCTGGAAACGATGTAACTTATAAAAAGGTCCTTAAAGTAGTGGCGGCCCGAGCGGGGCACCGGACGCATGGATTTCAATGGAGTTTTTTTTCTTTTTTGAACCACATGATTAGAGCCCGAGGCTATAATTGGCTTCAAAAAAGGGTGCACTCGGGGCGCAGAGCACTGCGCCCTGAGACCACCCACTTGTGTCAATAACGAATGAATATTCGCTATTGTCTTCCTGATTCTTCTCCGGGCCAATCGGGAAGCCGGTCACGAGGACTGATTGGCCGAGGGGAGAAGCGGCCGTTTTGGCCGCCGAGGAGGAGATGCAGGGGAAGTCGCCGATCAGGAGGAGATGGATACGCCGAGGAGGAGATGGCCACGGAGGAGACACAGAGATGGAGACACTGTGGAGGAGATGCTGAGGAGGAGACGCCGAGCGGGAGACACCGAGGAGGAGATGCCGAGCGGGAGACACAGAGGAGGCGACGCCGAGCGGCAAACACTGAGGAGGAGACACCGAGCGGGAGACGCCGAGCGGGAGACACGAGGAGGAGACGCCGAGCGGGAGACACGAGGAGGAGACGCCGAGCGGGAGACACGAGGAGGAGATGCCGAGCGGGAGACACCGAGGAGACGCCGTCGAACGGGAGACATCGAGGAGGAGACGCCAAGCGGGAGACACCGAGGAGAGACACTGAGGAGGAGACACTGAGGAGGAGACACTGAGGAGGAGACACTGAGGAGGAGACACTGAGGAGGAGACACAGAGCGGGAGACATAGAGGAGGAGACGCCGAGCGGGAGACACCGAGGAGACGCCGAGCGGGAGACACCGAGGAGACGCTGAGCGGGAGACACCGAGGAGGAGACACCGAGAAGGCGACGCCGAGTGGGAAACACTGAGGAGGAGACACCGAGAAGGAGACGCTGAGGAGGAGACGCCGAGCGGGAGACAGAGGAGGAGACGCCGAGCGGGAGACACCGAGGAGGAGACGCCGAGCGGGAGACACCGAGGAGGAGACACCGAAGAGGAGACACCGAGGAGGCAACGCCGAGCGGGAAACACTGAGGAGGAGACACCAAGCGGGAGACGCCGAGCGGGAGACACAGAGGAGGAGACGCCGAACGGGAGACATCGAGCGGGAGACACCGAGTAGTAGACGCCGAGTGGGAGACACCGAGGAGTAGACACCTGAGTGGGAGACACCGAGGAGTAGACACCAAGCGGGAGACACTGAGGAGGAGACGCAGGCCGGTGACCTAGATGGGGCAAGTGTGTGGTTTTAAAAAACAAAGTCTTGCGAGCCACCATGTGAAAATCCAAATGATAATTACAGATGATTAAGGGACAGCTGCTAGCATTGATCACGTCCCATATGCTCCTGCCAAAAGGTTTTATACCAATATAATGCTGTGCTATCTAAATATAATCATATGTTAATCTTACTAAATCCTAATTATTACTGACTACAGTTAAACAGTGGTGGTGAGATATTCCATTCCTATGTAAAAAAATCTAGTGAGGATAATAATGTAATCTTATGTGATTAAAAGTTGAGATCATAAACAATAAAAAAAATTGCAATCCTATGCGATGCTCCCAATAACAACCTGTGTAGCATACACTCCTCTATATACACATATTGCATTCATAATATGAAATAGAGAAATTTGCAACTCTGTGCGATAAATGCGATAATTGCAGTGACAACCTATAATATACATAAATCTATATAAAAGTGCATCAATCTATATATATAAAAAAATATATAAAATTGATGTCCTTTTTTTCCCACAAATAGAGCTTTCTTTTGTTGGTATTTGATCACCTCTACGGTTTTTATTATTTGCGCTATAAACAAAAAAATAGCGACAATTTTGAAAAAAAAACTAATTATTTTTTACTTTTTGCTATAATACATATCCCCAAAAAATATAGTTTAGGCCGATACGTATTCTACATATTTTTGGTAAAAAATCAGAATAAGCATTTATTGATTGGTTTGCGCAAAAGTTATAGCGTTTACAAAATACGGGATAGTTTTATGGCATTTTTATTTATAATTTTTATTTATTAGTAATGGCAGCGATCAGCGATTTTTAATCATGGCTGTGACATTATGACGGACACATCGGAAACTTTTGGCGCAATTTTGGGACCATTCACATTTATACAGCGATCAGTGCAATTAAAAAATGCATTGATTACTGTGTAAATGTGACTCGCAGTGAATGGGTTAACCACTAGATGGCGCTGTAGGGGTTAAGTGTGTCCTAGGGAGTGATTCTAACTATGGGGGGGGGGGGGGGGCTATGTGTGACACAACACTGATCACCGCTCACCGATTACAGGGAGCTGTGATCAGTGTCCTGTCACTAGGCAGAATGGGGAAATGATTGTTTACATCAGCATTTCCCCCCGTTCTTCCTCTCCGTGAGACGATCGCGGGTACCCCCGTGGACATCGAGTCCGCGGGACCCGCGATCACACTCACGAAGCTCCCGGTGTGCGCACAAGCTGCCTCTTAAAGGGCAACGTACAGGTACGGTTATCTGCCTGTACCTGCCTTTCTGCCAACGTATATTGGCGTGAGGCGGTCGGGAAGCGGTTAAACCACCTCTGGGTTTATGGTCAGCATTCAGATCCTTGGAAGGTTGCTTGCAACAATATTCATATTGAAAGCAGAGGAAACTGGATAGTGTATTACTACTTTAAAATGACAATATTCCCTATATTAGGGTACTCACATTTAATAGGTGCTATGAGCGCAACACTCTGCAACAAACCAAACCAATATAAAGACGCTGTGCTGGTTTGTCCTCTCTCGCTCTGAGATCACTCCACTGTCTCACAAACCGTCCTGTCCCCTCCCCAACATGTGTCGATACCGGGAAATAACTTAGCTTCCTCAGGGGGAATAAGTGTGGGGTTTGCCAAGAACAACATTTTCTGTGAATGCAGGTAACAGATGAAGCAACACACACTACCAATATTTGTTTTTTTCTTTTTGCATAGCATGGAGGAGGTGTTCCGTAGTTCACAGAGAGATCTGGAAACGATGTAACTTATAAAAAGGTCCTTAAAGTAGTGGCGGCCCGTCCATACAGGACGCAGGGGCACCGCCCCCCCTAATCCATGCGCCCGGCCCCTAATCTACATGCGGGGCACCGGACGCTTGGATTTCAATGGAGTTTTTTTTTCTTTTTTGAACCACATGATTAGAGCCCGAGGCTCTAATTGGCTTCAAAAAAGGGTGCACTCGGGGCGCAGAGCACTGTGCCCTGAGACCACCCATTTGTGTCAATAACGAATGAATATTCGCTATTGTCTTCCTGATTCTTCTCAGGGCCAATCGGGAAGCCGGTCACGAGGCCTGATTGGCCGAGGGGAGAAGCGGCCGTTTTGGCCACCGAGAAGGAGATGCAGGGGAAGTCGCCGAGCAGGAGGAGATAGATACGCCGAGGTGGAGACACAGAGATGGAGACACTGTGGAGGAGACGCTGAGGAGGAAACACTGAAGAGACACCGAGCGGGAGACATCGAGGAGGAGACGCCGAGTGGGAGACACCGAGGAGACGCCGAGCGGGAGACACCGAGGAGGAGACACCGAGCGGGAGACACCGAGGAGGAGACGCCGAGTGGGAGACACCGAGGAGGCGATGCCGAGCGGGAAACACAGCGGAGGAGATGCCGAGCGGGAGACACCGAGGAGTAGACACCAAGCGGCAGACACTGAGGAGGAGACGCAGGCCCGTGACCTAGATGGGGTAAGTGTGTGGTTTTAAAAAACAAAGTCTTGCGAGCCACCATGTGAAAATCCAAATGATAATTACAGATGATTAAGGGACAGCTGCTAGCATTGATCACGTCCCATATGCTTCTGCCAAAAAGTTTTATACCAATATAATGCTGTGCTATCCAAATATAATCATATGTTAATCTTACTAAATCCTAATTATTACTGACTACAGTTAAATAGTGGTGGTGAGATATTCCATTCCTATGTAAAAAAAAATCTAGTGAGGATAATAATGTAATCTTATGTGATTAAAAGTTGAGATCATAAACAATAAAAAATTGCAATCCTATGCGATGCTCCCAATAACAACCTGTGTAGCATACACTCCTCTATATACACATATTGCATTCATATGAAATAGAGAAATTTGCGATAATTGCAGTGACAATCTATAATATACATAAATCTATATATATATAAATATATATATATATATATATATATATATATATATATATATAAGTGCATCAATATACAATAATCAATATAGAAATAAAGTGACCTGTGTTTAAGTGCTCTTGTGCCAAACTAATTCATGCATTAACCGCTTCCCGACCGCCTCCTGCACATATACGTCAGCAGAATGGCACGGCCAGGCAAAACCACGTACAGGTACGTGGCCCTTTAATTGCCTAGCCGTGGGGTCGCGCGCGCCGCCGGCAGGGCGCTCGCGACCCGGTCGGGAGCTCCGTGACCCCGGCCGCGGGACCAGCGGACCCGATCGCCGCTGGTGTCCCGCGATCGGGTCACCGAGCTGAAGAACGGGGAGAGGTCTGTGTAAACAAACCTCTCCCCGCGCTTCCTACTCTGCCTGTCATTGATCGGCTGTTCCCTGTCATCGGAAAAAGCCGATCAATGACGTCAGACGTCAGCCCCGCCCCCTAATGTAAAAAAACACACGTCACAGCCGATAACCCCCCCCCCCCTAGTGGTTAACTCTTTCACTGCCAGTGTCATTTATACAGGAATCAATGCATTTAAATAGCATTGATTGCTGTATAAATGACAATGGTCCCAAAAATGTGTCAAAAATGTCCGATGTGTCCGCCATAATGTCGCAGTCACAATAAAAAATCGCTGATCGCCGCCATTACTAGTAAAAAAAAAAAAAAATATTAATAAAAAATGCTATAAAACTATCCCCTATTTTGTAAACGCTATAACTTTTGCGCAAACCAATCAATAATCGCTAATTGCGTTTTTTTTTTACCAAAAATATGTAGAAGAATACGTATCGGCCTAAACTGAGGAAAAAAAATGTTTTTTTATATATTTTTTGGGGATATTTACTATAGCAAAAAGCAAAAAATATTGCATTTTTTTCAAAATTGTCGCTCTATTTTTGTGTATAGCGCAAAAAATAAAAACCGCAGGCATCTGCTGACATGTGCCTTGGCACCGTGTGATTTTGAAAAAGGTTTAGGGACTTTCTTACGCATTTCTAGTGCATAGAGCAGCCCATTGAAATGAATGGGCTGTCCTACACATGACCTACATCTTTATCCACCATGTCAGTACACCTTTGCACCCTAAAACCCATGCTAACCTCTGCACCCTAAACCTCCCCCATCTTCTCCACTCCAACCCCCCCCCCTTTAACCCTACCTGCCCCCTCTGCTCATCTTTGCACCCACCTTCCTTACCTCTATACACCCCCTCCTTGCTCACCTGTGCACCCCAAACTGCAATTCCTTCTCTGCCTACCTCTGCGCACCCCAACAATTTGCTTACCTTTGCAGAACAGGCTGATGTTAGGCTGTATGACCACAGTTGCAGGCAGGACTTTCAAGCATGCCCTTTTACCTCCCCAGTGGGCAGCATTCAGTATAGGCGATGGTGGATATGACCTCAGGGAGGAATGATATACATATGAATGCTACCTTTATTTACATATCAATGCTGCTGGGCACCACTATTTACATATTAATACAGCCGCTATTTACATATGAATGCCGGTTATTTACATGTAAACACAGGGTCTGCAGGTGAGTCATCCATACATAACAATAGGGCAGAGCTGGGCAGCATTAGTAGCAGCACTTCACACTGGGATATCGGGACACAACACAGGACTAAAACTTCAAGGGACAAGGGAATTTAAACCAGGATAGTTGGCAAGTATGAGGCAGCTGCTTTGGGCCCCACAACAATGACAGGGCCCAGGGCAGCTGCCCCTTTTGCCCTGCCTTAAAGACGGCCCTGACTATGAATGCCAAAGGAGAAGATGTGACCCTGCCGGATCCCAGATATTACTGGTGAAATCTTGTTAATATGATACCTTGAGGATTACAAATATGGGTTGTGTGATGCCAAGGACACTCTGCTGATAATTACCTTGCCCACCCATTTGAAATGTTACTACTAAGAAAGTTCAGAAAGCTGTGACGCCAGGACCGTGCTGGACTGGATGCTACTGGGAGTTACAGAAACCAATCACTTGGTCCCGATGACAAGAACAACATTTTCCGTTAATGCAGGTAACAGATGAAGCAACACACACTACCAATATTTGGGATTTTTTTTTTTTGCATAGCATGTAGGAGGTGTTCCGTAGTTCAGAGAGAGATCTGGAAACTATATAACTTATAAAATATCCCGAGCGGGAGACACTGAGGAGTAGACACCAACTGGGAGACACCGAGGAGTAGACGCCGAGTGGGAGACACCGAGGAGTAGACGCCGAGTGGGAGACACCGAGGAGTAGACGCCGAGTGGGAGACACCGAGGAGTAGACGCCGAGTGGGAGACACCGAGGAGTAGACGCCGAGTGGGAGACACGGAGGAGTAGACGCCGAGTGGGAGACACCGAGGAGTAGACACCAACTGGGAGACACCGAGGAGTAGACGCCGAGTGGGAGACACGAGGAGTAGACGCCGAGTGGGAGACACCGAGGAGTAGACGCCGAGTGGGAGACACCGAGGAGTAGACGCCGAGTGGGAGACACCGAGGAGTAGACGCCGAGTGGGAGACACTGAGGAGTAGACACCAACTGGGAGACACCGAGGAGTAGACGCCGAGTGGGAGACACCGAGGAGTAGACGCCGAGTGGGAGACACGAGGAGTAGACGCCGAGTGGGAGACACCGAGGAGTAGACGCCGAGTGGGAGACACCGAGGAGTAGACGCCGAGTGGGAGACACCGAGGAGTAGACGCCGAGTGGGAAACACCGAGGAGTAGACGCCGAGTGGGAGACACCGAGGAGTAGACGCCGAGTGGGAGACACCGAGGAGTAGACACCAACTGGGAGACACCGAGGAGTAGACGCCGAGTGGGAGACACGAGGAGTAGATGCCGAGTGGGAGACACCGAGGAGTAGACGCCGAGTGGGAGACACCGAGGAGTAGACGCCGAGTGGGAGACACCGAGGAGTAGACGCCGAGTGGGAGACAGCGAGGAGTAGACGCCGAGTGGGAGACACCGAGGAGTAGACACCAAGCGGGAGACACTGAGGAGGAGACGCAGGCCCGTGACCTAGATGGGGTAAGTGTGTGGTTTTAAAAAACAAAGTCTTGCGAGCCACCATGTGAAAATCCAAATGATAATTACAGATGATTAAGGGACAGCTGCTAGCATTGATCACGTCCCATATGCTCCTGCCAAAAAGTTTTATACCAATATAATGCTGTGCTATCTAAATATAATCATATGTTAATCTTACTAAATCCTAATTATTACTGACTACAGTTAAATAGTGGTGGTGAGATATTCCATTCCTATGTAAAAAAATCTAGTGAGGATAATAATGTAATCTTATGTGATTAAAAGTTGAGATCATAAACAATAAAAAATTGCAATCCTATGCGATGCTCCCAATAACAACCTGTGTAGCATACACTCCTCTATATACACATATTGCATTTATATGAAATAGAGAAATTTGCGATAATGTTTATCACATTTGCACATGTTCCTTTGCTTTATGCACAAGTTGTGAATATTTAAGTTCATTACCCGTTGTTTGATATACGTGTCATGTATTTTTAGAGTGCTACACTATTTGTTTTCCCTCCCCAACATGTCGATGCCGGTAAATAACGTATCTTCCTCAGGGGGAATAAGTGTGGGGTTTGCCGATCGACCGACCGAATGGGGGGGGGGGTCATTTTGACGGACAGACAGACGGACGGACGTGTGCGTTTTGCTGTACACTTTACAGTGCGCACAGATTTTACTGCGTTCTTTTGTTTTATCCTCAATATTTGGCCCATTGCCTGCCATGATTTGGTGTCCTTTAGCACCAGGCAGGTCTTGCTTCTTGCTCAGCCAGTCTTTGCGTAGGTGAGAAATTCTGAAAAACTTTAAAATCCCGACTTTGAATACAGCCCACCTGGAGAAGTCTGCGCCATTTTACTTGTTGGTACAGCTTCCGTCCAGTGCTTTTCCTGCAGGGATGCAGTTTAGCGAATTACAGCCGGACTCCTTTCCCTTCCGCTGCTGCTGCTATAACACCGGAGCTAGCTGTGTGTCAATTTACAGTAAAGTCAGTTCCAGTTTGCACCTAAGCTAGTGTCGTCTAGTTCTTGAGTGCTCAGCTATAATACCCGGTTCCTGGGTCCAGAATGGAGGAAGCTAGATCTTGGTGGAGGCACCCTGGCGGCCCGTCACAAGTACACTACTGCATTTGTATGATCTTCAAACGTACACAGATTTTCTATGTTTAAATGGCCCGTAATAGGGCCCCCTTCCACCCTCAGGCGCCATGGCAGCCATGTGATCTGCTATAGGTATTGTTAAGCCACGGCTTCCACTATAATCCCTCCCACCTTCATTTTTGGCGCCCCAACAGGTCGAGTTTTCAGGATTTCCCTCAGATGAAACGGCTGTGGTCAGGCAGTGAAACTGATCAAAATAATAGAAAGCCTGAAAACGTGACCTGTTGGGGTTGCCTTGAGGACTGGAGTTGAGAAACACTGCAATAAACCATTTGCCGACCGTAATAAATATATATATATATATATATTTATATATTGCAGCTTTGAAGTGGTTTACCGGGGTTCAGCTTTTACCCCTGATTTTTTATTTTTTCAGCCATCGGTTTTCTTTTTCTCATAAAAGCGATCCGAGTGGCTAATTAGCCGCTGGATTGCTTTCAGAAGCAGTGGGAGGAGTCGTCCACCCCCCCCCCGTGTTTCTCAGGCTTATCGTTTTTACCAGCGAGCCCAGGAAACGATCAGATGCTTCACGTAGCTAGCCATAGAGATTGTCTGGTCTAGGGTGGAAGCAGTGGCGTAACTAGAACGCTCAGGGCCCCGATGCAAGAAACCATGGAGGGCCCCCCCCCCCCCCCGACCTCCGGACAAAGCTCTTTTCTCCGAGCCCGATGGCAGAACACCAGGGCCCGGTCACAAGTGAGTGGCTGCATATAAAGGAACCTAAATATGGGGGTGGCAGCAGGGGCCATGGATAGAATCATGCTATGCATGAATCTATCCATTTGTCATAGAGGGAGTGGCTGGAGAGAGGGGGTGGCACCTGTGCGCCCTTTTGGACGCACCGCCACTGATAAACACATGCACATTCACATACATGCACTCTCACATACATGCACACACACATACATATATGCACGCACACACACACACAGACAGACATACATGCATCGTGCACACACACAGACATACATGTGTGCGCACACACACACATACATCATGCACACACACAGACATACATGTGCACACACACACACATGCATCATGAACACAGACATACATGTGCACACACACGCACAGACATACATGTGCACACACACATGCATCACGAACATACACATACATGCATCATGCACACACACAGACATACATGCGTGCGCACACACACACATGCATGCATCATGCATTGCACACACATGCATGCACAGACACACACATACATCATGCCCACACACACAGACATACATGCGCGTGCACACACACAGACATACATGTGCGTGCACACACACACATGCATCATGAACACACACATGCATCATGAACACACACATGCATCATGCGCACACACATGCATCATGAACACACACATGCATCATGAACACACATGCATCATGAACACACACATGCATCATGCGCACACACATGCATCATGAACACACACATGCATCATGCGCACACACATGCATCATGAACACACACATGCATCATGCGCACACACATGCATCATGAACACACATGCATCATGAACACACACATGCATCATGAACACACACATGCATCATGCGCACACACATGCATCATGAACACACACATGCATCATGAACACACATGCATCATGAACACACACATGCATCATGAGCACACACAGGCATCATGAACACACACATGCATGCATCATGCGCACACACATGCATCATGAACACACACATGCATCATGAACACACATGCATCATGAACACACACATGCATCATGAACACACACATGCATCATGAACACACATGCATCATGAACACACACATGCATCATGAACACACACATGCATCATGAACACACACATGCATCATGAACACACACATGCATCATGAACACACATGCATCATGAACACACACATGCATCATGAACACACACATGCATCATGAACACACATGCATCATGAACACATACATGCATCATGCATTGCACACACAGACACACACATACATCATGCGCACACACATGCATCATGAACACACATGCATCATGAACACATACATGCATCATGCATTGCACACACAGACACACACATACATCATGCACACACACACACACACACACACACACATGTATGATGCACACACATACAGATACAGTAGATAATCTTATATAAAAAAAAACAAAAAAAAAAAACGAGTCCTCCTACCTTGTCTCTTCCTGCCGGGTACTGCACTGCAGGGGGAGACAAAGAGCACACACTGTGCTTTGACTTTCACTTTAGCCTAATGTGAGGAGCTCCCTGTACAGCGCTGATTACAGTTTAGAATCGGCGATCGGGGAGCTCCTCTCAGCCGCCCCTCCTAGCGAAGTGTACAGGGGGCCCCCAGGGCCCCCTGCAGCAACGGGCCCAGTCGCCATGGCGATCGCAGCGACCCCTATAGTTCCGCCACTGGGTGGAAGTAAACTTTTTTTTTTTTTTTTTTTTTACAGCAAAAGATCACAATTTTTCTTTTTGATCTTTTGCTTTTAAAGATAGAGGAGAGATGTGGGGTCTTATAGACCCCACATCACTCCATGAAGAGGCCCTGTCATGCTTATTTCTATTAGACGGAGGTTTGCATTCCTTGTAATAGGAAAAAAAAAATTAAAATAAATTAAAGGTATAGTGTAACAATAAAAAATAAAATAAATAAGAAAAAAAAAAAAGTTTAAAGCTCCCCAATCCCTCATTGCTCGCGCACAGAAGTGAATGCATACGCAAGTCGCGCACGTATATGTAAACAATGTTTGCACCAAACATGTGAGGTGTCAGCGTAAATGTTGGAGTGAGAGCAATAATTCTAGCGCTGGACCTCCTCTGTAACTCTAAACTGGTAGCCTGTGAAAAAAATGTAAGCGTTGCCTTTTAATTATCCTAGTTTGTCGCTATTCCATGAGAATGCGCAATTTTAAAGCGTGACATGTTAGGTATCTATGCCTCAACGCACATAAGTGTAGCCTCATCAGCGCACATCAGTGCAGCCTCATCAGCGCACATCAGCGCACATTAGTGCAAACTCATCAGCGCACATCAGTGCAGCCTCATCAGCGCACATTAGTGCAGCCTCATCAGCGCACATTAGTGCAGCCTCATCAGCGCACATCAGTGCAGCCTCATCAGCGCACATCAGTGTAGCCTCATCAGCGCACATTAGTGTAGCCTCATCAGCGCACATCAGTGTAGTCTCATCAGCGCACATTAGTGCAGCCTCATCAGTGCCCATCAGTGCAGCCTCATCAGTGCCCATCAGTGCAGCCTCATCAGCGCACATCGATGAAGAGAAAAAAATTACTTATTTGCATAATTGTACACAAACGAAAAGTTTTTCTTTTAACATTTTTCGTTATTTTTCCCTTGTTTAGCAAAAAAAAAATACCCAGAGGTGATTAAATACCACCAAAAGAAAGCTCTATTTGTCTCAAAAATATGATAAAAATTTCATATGGGTACAGTGTTGCATGACCGTGCAATTGTCATTCAAAGTGGAGTTCCAAACTGCTACACATACTGTAGCTGCTGACTTTTAATATTGGGATACTTACCTGTCCTGTCCTGTAGTGGGAATGGGTACCTGTCAAAAACAGGTACCTGCTCTCCCTCAAAAGGTGCCAGTAGGGGGGGGCGGGGAGAACACAATGAGATTCAGGTTAAATAAAGACACGCCCATTACACTGAACTCATACAAAAATATCAATATATGAAAGAAACTGCATCCACAGAACCCCCGAAACCGGCAGCGGATCCAGAGGAAGGTAAAAAAAAAAAAAAATTAAAAACATCGTCCAATCAGCAACAAGCAAAAAATGTCACCTGATCCCCTCAGATCAGGAATACGCCCGATTACCGACAAATATGTGGCTGCAGAAAACTGTCTACAATGTAGCGGAGCGTGTAATCTGAGCCTGGCATTCACAGACGGGTATTTAAAGCTTCTCCTTTTCTTCTATTAAATGATTCCACCAAAATTTCCTGCCAGCAATAAACCGCCAAAAATACAAGGAAGGATTAAAGTGACACACTCTTCAAAAATAATCCAGACACATGTTCTACATAACGGTCCTGTCATGTAGTTCTCATTAAATCATTTTCTGCTGTGTATTTCTGCCTCCTTGTAACGTTCTCTGTGAGCCGCATGATGTTCGCTGTGATCATGTACACTGCTCTGTGCACGCTACGAATCTTATAGCCCCCAAACCCCATAGTCCTATAGTTACTTAATCCCATAGTCCCATGACCTCATAGCTCCTTATTTTCATAAATGTATAGTCCCATAACCTCATAGCCCCATAGTTCCGTAATCCCGTAGACTCATAGTTACCTAATCTCATAGTTCCATAGCCCCATAGTCCCATAGTTCTATAATCCCATTGTTCCTTAACCACTTCAGCCCCGGACCAATTGGCAGCCAAAGGACCAGGCCCCTTTTTGCCATTCGGCACTGCGTCGCTTTAACTGACAATTGCGCGGTCGTGCGACGTGGCTCCCAAACAAAATTGGCGTCCTTTTTTTCCCACAAATAGAGCTTTCTTTTGGTGGTATTTGATCGACCCTGCGGTTTTTATTTTTTGCGCTATAAACAAAAATAGAGCGACAATTTAAAAAAAAAATGCAATATTTTTTGCTTTTTGCTATAATAAATATCCCCCAAAAATACCTAAAAAAACGTTTTTTTTCCTCAGTTTAGGCCGATACGTATTCTTCTACATATTTTTGGTAAAAAAAAAAAAAATCGCAATTAGCGATTATTGATTGGTTTGCGCAAAAGTTATAGCGTTCACAAAATAGGGGATAGTTTTATAGCATTTTTATTAATATTTTTTTTTTTTTTTACTAGTAATGGCGGCGATCAGCGATTTTTATTGTGACTGCGACATTATGGCGGACATATCGGACATTTTTGACACATTTTTGGGACCATTGTCATTTATGCAGCAATCAGTGCTATTTAAATGCATTGATTCCTGTATAAATGACAGTTGTAGTGAATGGGGTTAACCACTAGGGGGAGGGGAGGGGTTATGGGCTGTGACGTGTGTGTTTTTTTTTTTTTACATTAGGGGGCGGGGCTGACGTCTGACGTCATTGATTGGCTTTCCCGATGACCGGAACAGCCAATCAATGACAGTCAGTGTAGGAAGAGCGGGGAGAGGTTTGTTTACACAGACCTCTCCCCGTTCTTCAGCTCCGTGACCCGATCGCGGGACACCAGCGGCCGGGGTCACGGTGCTCCCGACCGGGTCGCGAGCGCGCCGCTGGCGGCGCGCGCGCGACCCACAGGCAGGCAAATGCACGATCACGTATATATACGTGATTTTGCCTGCCCGTGCCATTCTGCTGACGTATATATGTAGTGGCCGGTCGGGAAGCGGTTAATCCCATAGTTCCATAGCCCCATAGTCCTATAGTTACTTAATCCCATAGTCCCATAACCTCATAGCTCCTTATTTTCATAAATTTATAGTCCCATAACCTCATAGCCCCATAGTTCCTTAATCCCGTAGACTCATAGTTACCTAATCTCATAGTTCCATAGCCCCATAGTTCCTTAATCCCAAAGCCCATTGTTCCTTTATCCCATAGTCCAATAGCCCATAGTCCCATAGTTCTATAATCCCATTGTTCCTTAATCCCATAGCCCCATAGTTCTATAATCCCATTCTTCCTTAATCCCATAGTCCCATAACCTCATAGCTCCTTTATGAGCCGGTCTGTACCTTTAGCAGTGAAACAGCCCCAAAGCATCAAGTTTCCACCTCTGTGCTTGACTGTAAGGATGGTGTTCTTAGGGTCATAGTAACATAGGAACATCTAAATGAATCAGAGGATTGGGAGGAAGTGTTGTGGTCGGATGAGACCAAAATTTAGCTCTTTGGCATTAACTCGACTCGCTGTGTTTGGAGGAAGAAAAATACTGACTATGACCCTAAGAACATCATCCCTACAGTGAAGCACGGAGGTTGAAACGTGATGCTTTGGGGCTGTTTCTCTGCTAAAGGTAAAGGCCGACTTTGCCGCATTGAGGGGGCCAATGGATGGGGCCATGTACAGGGAGTCCCCGAGTTACGAACCTCCAACTTGCGAGCGACTTCTACTTACGAACGGCGGGTGGCACATCGGAAAACATCGTAAAATTACGTTTGCGCATGCGCGGCTACATGTCAGAACTTTGAAAAACAACGTTTGCGCATGCGCGGCTTGACAGAACATCGAGAAACGTTGGAAAACATGGTCTCTGCCGCTCTGCGCATGCGCTCCCGACTTACAAACAAATCCGGCTTAAGAACAAACCGGCAGTCCCTAAACTGTTCGCAACACATATTTATAATCTGCAATTCTCTGAATTATTGAAGCAAAGTCAGAGAATATAAAATGAAGTCAGAATGAAAGCAGTGATTCAGGGTGGATGGGATGCATTCCCGGGCGTTATAGAAGAGTTCGGAATATTTAGATGTAATTAATAAACACTCATCCTGAGGTTTCTATGACTCAGTGCTTCATAAGTCTCATTTCTTCCTCTACTGCTTCGGGCTAAAAAGGCAAACAGCTAAGTAAACAGTTGGAATGCGTTCAGCGAATTTTACGTGCCAAAACATTTTCTTGTATTTGGCAACAGTTTGATCTAAAACAAAAGAATGCTAACATAAATAAATAGTAATACATATTATACCATTGTCTGATAATGACACTGAAATGATCACTTTGTTACAAAGTGTTGCACAATTAATTATAATTTAAAGTGATTCTACAGCTTAACCGCTTCAATACAGGGCTTTTAAACACCCTTCCTTACCAGAGCACTTTTTGCGATTCGGCACTGCGTCGCTTTAACTAACAATTGCGCGGTCGTGCGACGTTACACCCAAACAAAATTGACGTCCTTTTTTTCCCACAAATAGAGCTTTCTTTTGGTGGTATTTGATCGCCCCTGCGGTTTTTATTTTTTGCGCTATAAACAAAAGAAGAGCGACAATTTTGAAAAAAAACACAATATTTTTTACTTTTTGCTATAATAATATCCCATTTTTTTTAAAAAAAACAATTTTTTTCCTCAGTTTAGGCCGATACGTATTCTTCTACATATTTTTGGTAAAAAAAATCGCAATAAGCGTATATTGATCGGTTTGCGCAAAAGTTATAGCGTCTACAAAATAGGGGATAGATTTATTGAATTTATTTATTTATTTTTTTTACTAGTAATGGCGGCGATTTGCGATTTTTTTTTCGTGACTGCGACATTGCGGCGGACACTTCGGACACTTTTGACACATTTTTGGAACCATTCACATTTACACAGCGATCGTTGCTATAAAATTGCAATGATTACTGTGTAAATGTGACTGTCAGGGAAGGGGTTAACACTAGAGGGCGCTGGAGGGGTTAATGTGTGTCCCTAATAGGAGTGATTCTAACTGTAGGGGGAGGGGACTTAAGGGGAGGAGACCGATCATGTGATCCTCTGTACTGGGATCACATGATCGGTCTCCTCCCCGCTGACAGGACGTGGGGCAGTGTGTTTACACACACAGCGCCACGGTCCCGCCCGGTCCCGTTGTTTTAACGGGCAATCGCGGGTGCCCGGCGGACATCGCGGCCGCCGGGCACTCGCACCGGGTCCCGAGCGATGCCGCGGGCGCGCGCGCGCGCCCCCCAGGCGGCCGGGAACCCGAGGACGTCATATGACGCCCACCCAGGATGGTAGATCCACCTTGTGGGCGTCATATGACTATGGGCGGTGTTGAAGTGGTTAAAAGTGATACTAAAAGGAAAAAATAACAAACATTGCACAGAGCAGCACCCAATCCTCCTCTTCTCGGGTCCCCCGCAAATGCTCATGGCTTCTCCCCCCTGCTGACAGCCCCATAGTAAGCCACTTGCTATGGGGGTGCACTTGTGCGTGTTCACACCCAAGCCCGGCTCTGTGGGTCCATTGACACACACACAAAATAGGGCTCAGCCCCGCTCCCAATTCCCTCGTCACCGGTTGTGATTGACAGCAGCAAGAGCCAATGGCTCCCAACTCTGTGTTTGAGGCAATGGGGAGAAAGAGAGCCGGTGCTGTATCATTACCAGTCCCCCATCACGAAGTGTCCGAGGTGTACTGCGCATGCGCAGTACACAGGACACCCAGATTCCGAAAATTGCCGAGGATGAACGGCGCCTGCGCCGTGAGTCCACTTTCAAGCCCCACCATCCAAGTGGACATAGAGTTAGAATATAAAAGAGCCGAGCGCAGCGAGGCCATGCCCGAAGCGTGGCGAGCGAAGCGAGCCCGCGAGGGGCCCTCTAAGTTTGACTAACCTTATGTCCGCTTGGATGGTGGGGCTTCTCCTCGACTCACGGCGCAGGCGCCGTTCATCTTCCGACAATTTCCGAACATCTTAATGCTCCGTACTGCGCATGCGCTGCGCATGCGCAGTACACTTCGGACACCTAGTGACAGCCGGACACTTGGTGATAGAACACCGGGAGAGCAGCTGGGAGGGGCTGCACACAGAAGGTTTTTTACCTTCATGAGTAGAATGCACCTTCTGCCTTTACAACCACTTTAAAGTGTTAGTAAACCCAGGACACTGTATTCACTATATCTGGTCTCCACAGGAGCCTGCATTCACTATATCTGGTCTCCCCAGCACCCTGCATTCACTATATCTGGTCTCCACAGGAGCCTGCATTCACTATATCTGGTCTCCCCAGGAGCCTGCAGCCACTATATCTGGTCTCCACAGGAGCCTGCATTTACTATATCTGGTCTCCCCAGGACCCTGCATTCACTATATCTGGTCTCCCCAGGACCCTTCATTCACTATATCTGGTCTCCACAGGAGCCTGCATTCACTATATCTGGTCTCCACAGGAGCCTGCATTCACTATATCTGGTCTCCCCAGGAGCCTGCATTCACTATATCTGGTCTCCCCAGGTCCCTGCATTCACTATATCTGCTCTCCCCAGGACCCTGCATTCACTATATCTGGTCTCCCCAGGAGCCTGCATTCATTATATCTGGTCTCCCCAGAAGCCTGTATTCACTATATCGGGTCTCCCCAGGAGCCTGCATTCACTATATCTGGTCTCCCCAGGACCCTGCATTCACTATATCTGGTCTCCCCAGGACCCTGCATTCACTATATCTGGTCTCCCCAGGACCCTGCATTCACTATATCTGGTCTCCCCAGGAGCCTGCATTCATTATATCTGGTCTCCCCAGAAGGCTGTATTCACTATATCGGGTCTCCCCAGGAGCCTGCATTCACTATATCTGGTCTCCCCAGGACCCTGTATTCACTATATCTGGTCTCCCCAGGAGCCTGCATTCACTATATCTGTTCTCCCCAGGACCCTGCAGTCACTATATCTGTTCTCCCCAGGACCCTGCATTCACTATATCTGCTCTCCCCAGGACCCTGCAGTCACTATATCTGCTCTCCCCAGGACCCTGCAGTCACTATATCTGCTCTTCCCAGGTATGGTACGCAGGTTGGTGGTGGTGATGATATCGGTGGTGGTGGTGATGATAGTGGTGGTGATGGTGGTGGTGGATTTTGTGATGGTGGTGGTAGGGATGATGGCAGTGATAGTAATGATAGTTCTGGTGGTAATGATGGCGGTGGGGATGATGACTCGATTCACACCTATGCAGGTTGGTGGTGGTGGTGATGATGGCGGTGATGGTGATGATAGTGGTGGTGATGGTGGTGGATTTTGTGATGATGGTGGTAGGGATGATGGCGGTGATGATGGTGGTGGCAGTGATGATGATGGTGGTGGCAGTGATGATAGTGGTGGTGGTAATAATGGTGGTGGGGATGATGACTCGATTCACACCTATGCAGGTTGGTGGTGGTGATGATATCGGTGGTGGTGGTGGTGATGATATCGGTGGTGGTGGTGATGGTGATGATAGTGGTGGTGAATTTTGTGATGATGGTGGTAGGGATGATGGCGGTGATGATGGTGGTGGCAGTGATGATAGTGGTGATGGTGGTGGATTTGGCGATGGTGGTGGTAGGGATGATGGCGGTGATGATAGTGGTGGTGGTGGTGGATTTGGTGATGGTGGTGGTAGGGATGATGGCGGTGATGATGGTGGTGGCAGTGATGATAGTGGTGGTGGTAATAATGGCGGTGGGGATGATGACTCGATTCACACCTATGCAAGTTGGTGGTGGTGATGATATCGGTGGTGGTGGTGATGGTGATGATAGTGGTGGTGATGGTGGTGGATTTTGTGATGGTGGTGATTATGGTGGTGGTAGTGATGATAGTGGTGGATTTGGTGATGGTGGTGGTAGGGATGATGGCGGTGGTAGTGATTAAAGTGGTGGTAATGATGGTGGTTGTAGTGACGATAGTGGTGGTGGGGATGATGGCTCGATTCACACCAATGCAGGTTGGTGGTAGTGATGATGGCGGTGGTGATGGTGATGATAGTGGTGGTGAATTTTGTGATGATGGTGGTAGGGATGATGGCGGTGATGATGGTGGTGGCAGTGATGATAGTGGTGATGGTGGTGGATTTGGCGATGGTGGTGGTAGGGATGATGGCGGTGATGATAGTGGTGGTGGTGGTGGATTTGGTGATGGTGGTGGTAGGGATGATGGCGGTGATGATGGTGGTGGCAGTGATGATAGTGGTGGTGGTAATAATGGCGGTGGGGATGATGACTCGATTCACACCTATGCAAGTTGGTGGTGGTGATGATATCGGTGGTGGTGGTGATGGTGATGATAGTGGTGGTGATGGTGGTGGATTTTGTGATGGTGGTGATTATGGTGGTGGTAGTGATGATAGTGGTGGATTTGGTGATGGTGGTGGTAGGGATGATGGCGGTGGTAGTGATTAAAGTGGTGGTAATGATGGTGGTTGTAGTGACGATAGTGGTGGTGGGGATGATGGCTCGATTCACACCAATGCAGGTTGGTGGTAGTGATGATGGCGGTGGTGATGGTGAATTTGGTAATGGTGGTAGTGATGATAGTGGTGGTGGTGGATTTGGTAATGGTGGTGGTAGGGATGATGGCGGTGATTATGGTGGTGGTAGTGATGATAGTGGTGGTGGTGGATTTGGTGATGGTGGTGGTAGGGATGATGGCGGTGGTAGTGATTAAAGTGGTGGTAATGATGGCTCGATTCACACCAATGCAGGTTGGTGGTGGTGATGATGGAGGTGGTTTGGGGGGTGAATGATGGTGGTGATCGTGCTAATGATAAAAAGTGGATTTTTTTTTCTTATATAGAATGATATTGTTGCTGTATGTTTTCACATAGGAATGTATTCACAATGACTTCCCAGGTCAAGCTCTGGGCACAGGGGAGCGTTCTGAGCTCACTGGCAACATGCTTGTTTCAGGTCAGTGACTCAGAGAGCACAGTGACAATGTCAAGCAACTAGCAATGGCAACAATGTATATTCCCGGGATAGTTCTCTGTCATCTCTGCACAGTCAGCAACAATTTCCCAGGAATGATGTAGAAGATTGTACTATGGAATGTATGGTATGTAGGTGCTCCCATATCAATCAGTAAGGTTCAGTTCACACCTATGCTTTTTTTTTTTTGTGCACAGAAAGCACTGCAAAATGCACTGCAGAACGCATCAAACCCAACCTGCGTAGGTGTGAATCGAGCCGAAGGACCGGTTCATACCGCATGCAGTCCGGTGTGTTTTTTTTCTGCATCAGAAATGCATGAATAGCAGGTTATAGTTTCCAATGGCATCGTTTACACCAGATCGGTCAGTTCCAAAAAAAAAAAAAGTAGAACATGCTGCATTTTTTTCTGCACTGAACTGTATTGGAACGTGTACAATAAATACGAGGTTTCTATGGGACTTTTAAAGCACAACTACATCATATTATAAAAAATATAAATTTTAATGCAATTTTTAGAAAACATATAAATACATAATTGAAAATTGATACAAAAATGTAGCACAGAATGAATATATACAGTTGCAATGCGGATACATCTCAACCTGTTTCGCCATACATTATAGGGCTTCTTCAGGAGAACTTATTAATCTTGCATAAGCATATAATCACTAGAATAGAGAAGAAAAAATCAAAAAACACACCAAAAAACACTGATAAATACATTACAATTTACCATGTGTATTGGAACGTGGTAGAATGCATCAAAAACGCACTGAAAAGCACCAAAAATACACGTCCCCATCCAGGGCTGGTTCACACCACAAAAACACTCCCGATCCGTTCCCGGATGCGTTTCTGCATGCGCGTTTTTTGGTGCATTTTTGACGCATTTTTGGATGCATTATGCCCCGTACACACGATCGGAAATTCGGCCAGCAAAAGACCGACGAGGGCTTTTCGTCTGTGTGTGTAGGCTCCATAGGAATTTTGCTGGCCGAATTTCCGCCAGCAAAAATTTGAGAGCATGTTCTCAATTTTCTTCCAACGGAAAAAGTTTCTATCGGAAATTTCCGATCGTCTGTGGCAATTCCGATGCATGCTCGGAAACAATTCGACGCATGCTTGGGAAGCATTGAACTTCATTTTCGCGGCTCGTCGTAGTGTTGTATGTCACTGCGTTCTTGACGGTCGGAATTTGGTGTGACCGAGTGTAGGCAACACACGCTTGAGCGGAATTCTGTCGAAAAAAACGTCCAAGGCTTTTCCGACGAGAATTCTGATCGTGTGTACGTGGCATTACACAGGCTTTTATTGTTCTTTTTTCCCGTTTTATTTTTTTTTGTCACTGTACTGGGGCCCCGGTGCATTTTTTTTTTTCAAATAACGTTTTATTCAAAACGTTATCAGTGGACATTTCCAGTAAATATGGAAAAGAGTGTCTTTGTCCGATTGGCAATGCCAGCAACAGCTGGGGGTTGAGGGGTAGATGGCGTGGAGGATGGCGTGGAGGACATCAGGGGCCATGTACCAAAAGAAAAGTATTTTGTATGCATTTTCTTTGTATAAGGTGCAAAGAGAGCTCTTGGCTGCCTGTGACCATATCACCCGCCACTGTTCCATGGAAATTTCTTCCCCGAGGGCCTTGTCCCATTTAAGCATGTATGCATGTTTACCTTTACCCTGTTTCCCCGAAAATAAGACCTAGCGTGATTGTTGGTGATGGCTGCAATATAAGCCCTACCCCCCAAATAAGCCCTACCCTGAAAATAAGACCTACAAGGACTTTAACTAGGGCTTACTTGGGGGGTAGGGCTTATATTGCAGCCATCGCCGACAATCACGCTAGGTCTTATTTTCGGGGAAACAGGGTAGATTCCATAGGGAGGGCATTTATTATTTTGTAGATGTCTGATATTAAACCCTTCTGGGCTGTGCCCGCTAGGATTAGCCTTTCAAAAGGAGATGGAGGGGAAAATTGTAGGTCGGGTGAAATGGTCAGGGCAAAGTGGCGTATTTGTAAGAAGCTATAAAAACGCCTGGCGACCGGTGCATTTTTGATGCGTTTTACCACCTTCCAGTACAGTCCAGTGCAGGAAAAATGCAGCTTGTTCTACTTTTTTTTTTCTGGAACTGACCGCACTGGAAGTGGTGTGACCTATGCCATTGCAAACCATAGAAACCTACTTTCCGATGCACAAAAAAAACGCACTGGACTGCATGTGATGTGACCAGGCCCTTAAAAGGTGAAGAAAAAAATAAAGGAGGGGAAAAATGCACTGGAAAGCATAAAAACGCATGGAAAAAACACATCAAAAACATGTCAAAAACACAAAGGAGGAAATGCATTTGGAATGCCCCCAGACTGCATTTTTATGGTGCGAATCGGCCTTAAATCTTAATGCAATTCACTAGAAAAGACTATAACTGTCCCCAGACACGTTCCCCCGCGTGGAAAGAGCGTGCAGCATACCACAGCAACAATGATCAGAGAGCGGGGGAAATTCTGTGGTATGGAAAGTTCAATGACCGCATTCTGTAAATGTCAAGGCAAGTCGCTAGGGGATAGTGCGCTACTGTACCCACACATTCCAGGGCGCCCACACATTGGGGAGAGACTGGGCACAAAGCACCACCAGAGAAGGCATGGAAGAGCTGACATGCAGGATGAGATAATAATAATAATAATGTAATAGTAATACAATATTGGTACTAAAAATAATACAAATAATAATAATGTAATAGTAATACAATAATAGTACTACAAATAATACAAATAATAATAATGTAATAGTAATACAATATTAGTACTAAAAATAATACAAATTATAATATTGTATTAGTATTACTATTATTATTTGTATTGTTTTTAGTACTAATACAATATTATAATTTGTATTATTTTTAGTACTAATATTGTATTACTATTACATTATTATTATTTGTATTATTTGTAGTACTATTATTGTATTACTATTACATTATTATTATTTGTATTATTTTTAGTACTAATATTGTATTACTATCACTATTATTATTTGTATTGTTTTTAGTACTATTATTGTATTACTATTAAATTATTATTTGTATTATTTTTAGTACTAATATTGTATTAATATTACTATTATTATTTGTATTGTTTTTAGTACCATTATTGTATTACTATTAAATTATTATTTGTATTATTTTTAGTACTAATATTGTATTAGTATCACTATTATTTGTATTGTTTTTATTACTATTATTGTATTACTATTAAATTATTATTTGCATTATTTTTAGTACTAATATTGTATTAGTATTACTATTATTATTTGTATTGTTTTTAGTACTATTATTGTATTACTATTACATTATTATTAGTATTATTTTTTAGTACTAATATTGTATTAGTATTACTATTAATATTTGTATTGTTTTTAGTACTATTATTGTATTACTATTACATTATTATTAGTATTATTTTTAGTACTAATATTGTATTAGTATTACTATTAATATTTGTATTGTTTTTAGTACTATTATTGTATTACTATTACATTATTATTTGTATTATTTTTAGTACTAATATTGTATTACTATTATTATTTGTATTGTTTTTAGTACCATTATTGTATTACTATTATTATTTGTATTGTTTTTAGTACTAATATTGTATTATTATTATTATTATTTGTATTATTTTTAGTACTATTATTGTATTAGTATCACTATTATTTGTATTATTTTTAGTACTAATAGTGATACTAATACAATAATAGTACTAAAAATAATACAAATAATAATAATACTAATTATTTTTAGTACTAATATTGTATTATTATTATTTTTAGTACTATTATTGTATTAGTATCACTATTATTATTCTTTATTTATTATTATTATTAGTAGTAGTATAATATTATTTTATTATTTGTATTATTTTAGTACTAATATTGAATTAGCATTATTATTTGTATTATTTTTAGTACTAATAGTGATACTAATACAATAATAGTACTAAAAATAATACAAATAATAATAATACTAATACAATATTAGTACTAAAAATAATACAAATAATAATAATACTAATACAATATTAGTACTAAAATAATACAAATAATAATAATACTAATTCAATATTAGTACTAAAATAATACAAATAATAAAATAATATTATACTACTACTACTACTAATAATAATTATAAAAAGCATACAAAAAATATTAATACAAATACTACAATAATAATAATAATAATAATACATTATTATTATTTGTATTATTATTTTATTATTTGTATTATTGATAGTAGTAGTATATTATGATTTTACTATTTGTAATATTATTATTAAAATAACAATTAAAAAGAAAAAAAAAAGTGTTTTGGCCCATTTACTAACTCATCATTGTCACCATCAGGAATCCGGTCCAGAGCAATAATGTGGAGCTGATACTGGAGTGAGTGCATGCAGACAGGAAGTAGCTTAATAAGTCCGGAGGAGATCAGCAGAAGGGAGATGCATAAAAGCATAAAAAAAAAAGGTGAAAATGAGTAAATGTATTTAAAAAAATATATATATTACAAATTGTTTTTAATACACAGCGCTAAATATCATCCAGTTAAATGTTACATACATTCTAAAATTCAGTTATCTCTCCCTTGAAAAAGTTTTTTTTATGATATATTTAACTTTATTATATGCAGAACAAAAAACATTTTTTTTTTTTTTCATTTACAAAGCTGGCTTGATGTAAGATCAACTGAAAATACTTTTGTTTTGTACATTCCCAGCTTAAAGCGCTATTAAACCCCAAACCCAGAAATGACATAGATTGCAGTTTACCAATCATTAGATGTGATGGCTGCATTTGTTTTATTTTTCCCCCCTCGGTTTTCACCTGGTGATCTGGCCAGTAACACACCTCCTGTATTAGAGCGCCCCCCACTCTGGAGGAAGGTGCACAGGGGGCACCTTTGGCCAGCAGCACTGCCAGTGTAAAGGGGGGGAGGGGGGTGTTAGATGGACTAACAGATTTTGATACACTAACACATTGAAGCCAAACTCAAACTCACACTTTATAATCAGTCACAGTAACAGTTTTGCTCCTTTTGGGACAAAGGTTTTACATCAATAAATAAAAGCTGATCATTGTAAGCACCCCCGTCAGTGGTAAATGGCTTGTCTCATCCCTCTAACCCGGGGGTCTCAAACACGCGGCTAGAAGAGACCCTTTTAGTCAGTTTACACAGACAGCCAACAAGCAGGGAGGCAGCAATTGGCTGTCCCCGGTAAACACTTTTCACACTGAGCGTCACAAAGGCAATCTTCTATACAATCACTTAGGCCCCTTTCACACTGGGGCTGGGAGCCGCGGTGACGGTAAAGCAGCGCTATATTTAGCGCTGCTTTACCGTCGTTTTAACCGCGGTATTCGGCCGCTCGCGGTGCGGTTTAACCCCCCGTGAGCGGCCGAGAAAGGGTTAAACACCCCCGCAGAGCGCCGCCGTAGCGGCGCTTTGCGGCGGTATTGCCACGGTTTTACCGCGGTTTCCCATTCAAATCAATGGGTAGGAGCGGTATAGGAGCGGTGAACACACCGCTCCTATACCGCTCCAAAGATGCTGCTAGCAGGACTTTTTTTGTCATCCTGCTAGCGCACCGCTCCAGTGTGAAAGCCCGCCGGCTTTCACACTGGAGTTAAAGGGGCCGGATTTTTTCAGGCGGTGAACAGGCGCTATTTTTAGCGCTGCACCGCATGAAAAACGCCCCGGTGTGAAAGGTGTGTAGAACTCCCAAACATTATATATATATATTTTTTTTTTTTGTCAGAGACCCCAGAGAATAAAATGTCAGTCGTTTTTATGGCACGCAATTTTTTTTAAACGCAATTTTTTGGGAAAAAAAATACACTTTAATGAATAAAAATAATAGATAAAAAAATAAAAACCTAATATATTCCCGAATTTCTTTGTAGAATATGAAAGATAATGTTACGCCAAGTAAAACGGATATCTAATGTCATGGTTTAAAATTACGCACTCATGGAATGGCGCTAAACCGCGTTACTTAAAAATCTCTATCGGCGATGTTTTATTTATTTTTTTTTTACAGGTTACCGTTTGGAGTTACAGAGGAAGTCCAGTGCTAGAATTATTGCACTCGCTCTAACGATCGCGGCGATACCTCACATGTGTGGTGCAAACACCGTTTACATATGTGGGCGTGACCTATGTATGCGTTTACTAATGCTTGTGGCGATTCCGCAAAAAAAAAAAAAAAAAAAAGTTATTTATTATATAAAAGGAACATCTGGCAGATGATGTCTTATTAGACAATGGATTTTAATAAACTTTTGGAAATTTTACTGTTATATTGTTTATTTGCTTTGTTGGCTGCAACAGACTGTTTTACCCCTCGGTGATCTGTTATGTACATTCGAGTACAAAATGTCCTTTTGAGTTTTATTTTGTTACACTTGTTCACTACAATGTGTTTGTAACTATGTGTGTTGATTTTGGTTTTACCATTGTTCATGCTGCACACGCTCAGGGTAAACTTGGCACCATTTTCAGCCTCAGTGCATGATGACACAATTTATTAGTGCTGCACTTATTTTTCACATATTTCTCTACCGACACCTTTTACTGCCCTACCGACACCGTCCACTGCCCTACCGACGCCGTCCACTGCCCTACCGACACCGTCCACTGCCCTACCGACACCGTCCACTGCCCTACCGACACCGTCCACTGCCCTACCGACACAGTCCACTGCCCTACCGACGCCGTCCACTGCCCTACCGACGCCGTCCACTGCCCTACCGACACCGTCCACTGCCCTACCGACACAGTCCACTGCCCTACCGACGCACTCCACTGCCCTACCGACGCACTCCACTGCCCTACCGACGCACTCCACTGCCCTACCGACGCACTCCACTGCCCTACCGACACACTCCACTGCCCTACCGACACACTCCACTGCCCTACCGACACCGTCTACTGCCCTACCGACACCGTCCTCTGCCCTACCGACACCGTCCACTGCCCTACCGACACCGTCCACTGCCCTACCGACACCGTCCACTGCCCTACCGACACCGTCCACTGCCTTACCGACACCGTCCACTGCCTTACCGACACCGTCCACTGCTTTACTGACATCGTCCTCTGCCCTACCGACACTGCCCTACCGACACCGTCTACTGCTCTGCCGACACCGTCCACTGCCCTGCCGACACCGTCCACTGTCCTACCGACACCGGCCTCTGCTCTACCGACATCGTCCTCTGCCCTACCGACACTGCCCTACCGACACCGTCTACTGCCCTGCCGACACCGTCTACTGCCCTGCCGACACCGTCTACTGCCCTACCGACACCGTCCACTGCCCTACCGACACCGTCCTCTGCCCTACCGACACCGTCCTCTGCCCTACCGACACCGTCCTCTGCCCTACCGACACCGTCCACTGCCCTACCGACACCGTCCACTGCCCTACCGACACCGTCCACTGCCCTACCGACACCGTCCACTGCTTTACTGACACCGTCCACTGTCCTACCGACACCGGCCTCTGCTCTACCGACATCGTCCTCTGCCCTACCGACACTGCCCTACCGACACCGTCTACTGCTCTGCCGACACCGTCCACTGCCCTGTCGACACCGTCCACTGCCCTGCCGACACCGTCCACTGTCCTACCGACACCGGCCTCTGCTCTACCGACACCGGCCTCTGCTCTACCGACATCGTCCTCTGCCCTACCGACACTGCTCTACCGACACCATCTACTGCCCTGCCGACACCGTCCACTGCCCTACCGACACCGTCCACTGCCCTACCGACACCGTCCACTGCCCTACCGACACCGTCCACTGCCCTACCGACACCGTCCACTGCCCTACCGACACCGTCTACTGCCCTACCGACACTGTCTACTGCCCTACCGACACAGTCCACTGCCCTACCGACACAGTCCACTGCCCTACCGACACAGTCCACTGCCCTATCGACACCGTCCACTGCCCTACCGACACAGTCCACTGCCCTACCGACACACTCCATTGCCCTACCGACACCGTCCACTGCCCTACCGACACCGTCCACTGCCCTACCGACACCGTCCACTGCCCTACCGACACACTCCACTGCCCTACCGACACACTCCACTGCCCTACCGACACACTCCACTGCCCTACCGACACCGTCCACTGCCCTACCGACACCGTCCTCTGCCCTACCGACACCGTCCACTGCCCTACCGACACCGTCCACTGCCCTACCGACACCGTCCACTGCCCTGCCGACACCGTCCACTGTCCTACCGACACCGGCCTCTGCTCTACCGACATCGTCCTCTGCCCTACCGACACTGCCCTACCGACACTGTCTACTGCCCTGCCGACACCGTCTACTGCCCTACCGACACCGGCCTCTGCTCTACCGACATCGTCCTCTGCCCTACCGACACTGCCCTACCGACACTGTCTACTGCCCTGCCGACACCGTCTACTGCCCTACCGACACCGTCCACTGCCCTACCGACACCGTCCACTGCCCTACCGACACCGTCCACTGCCCTACCGACACCGTCCACTGCCTTACCGACACCGTCCACTGCCCTACCGACACCGTCCACTGCTTTACTGACACCGTCCACTGTCCTACCGACACCGGCCTCTGCTCTACCGACATCGTCCTCTGCCCTACCGACACTGCCCTACCGACACCGTCTACTGCTCTGCCGACACCGTCCACTGCCCTGCCGACACCGTCCACTGCCCTGCCGACACCGTCCACTGCCCTGCCGACACCGTCCACTGCCCTGCCGACACCGTCCACTGCCCTGCCGACACCGGCCTCTGCTCTACCGACATCGTCCTCTGCCCTACCGACACTGCTCTACCGACACCATCTACTGCCCTGCCGACACCGTCCACTGCCCTACCGACACCGTCCACTGCCCTACCGACACCGTCCACTGCCCTACCGACACCGTCTACTGCCCTACCGACACCGTCTACTGCCCTACCGACACCATCTACTGCCCTACCGACACCGTCCTCTGCCCTACCGACACCGTCCACTGCCCTACCGACACCGTCCACTGCCCTGCCGACACAGTCCACTGCCCTGCCGACACCGTCTACTGCCCTGCCGACACCGTCTACTGCCCTGCCGACACCGTCCACTGCCCTACCGACACCGTCCACTGCCCTACCGACACCGTCCACTGCCCTACCGACACCGTCCACTGCCCTACCGACACCGTCCTCTGCCCTACCGACACCGTCCACTGCCCTACCGACACAGTCCACTGCCCTACCGACACCGTCTACTGCCCTACCGACACCGTCCACTGCCTTACCGACACGTCCACTGCCCTACCGACACCGTCCTCTGCCCTACCGACACCGTCCACTGCTTTACTGACACCGTTCTTTGCTCTACTGACACCGTCCACTGCCCTACCGACACAGTCCACTGCCCTACCGACACAGTCCACTGCCCTACCGACACCGTCCACTGCCCTACCGCCACCGTCTACTGCCCTACCGCCACCGTCCACTGCCCTACCGCCACCGTCCACTGCCCTACCGACACCGTCCACTGCCTTACCGTCACCGTCCACTGCCCTACCGACACCGTCCACTGCTTTACTGACACCGTTTTTTGCTCTACTGACACCGTCCACTGTCCTACCGACACCGGCCTCTGCTCTACCGACATCGTCCTCTGCCCTACCGACACCGTACTCAGCTCTACTGACACTGTCCTACCGACACCGTCCACTGTCCTACCGACACCGTCCTCTGCCCTACCGACGACGCCCTCTGCTCTACCAACGCCGTCCACTGTCCTACTTACACCATCCACTGCCCTACCGACACCATCCACTGCCACCGTCCTCTGCTCTACTGACACCGTCCTCTGCTCTACTGACACCGTCCTCTGCTCTGCTAATGTACACGCATGTATGTTTTTGCTCTGGGGTGCACACCTTAATGCAATAGGCTGCGCACACCGATAACCCCGGTATCTAGTGTCAAAATGATGATGTATATTTACAGTTCGGCGGTCAGCAAGTACAATTCAAAAATAATAAAAATCAGAATCTGAACATTTTATGGAGTTGGCACAGGGGCAGAGTCCACAGCGCATTCACAGTAATAGGGGAAATTTGTTTATTAAAGGTAAACAGAGGACATTGTTGTTCATCCTGTAAAGGGAGGCGTCATGCTGCTGTGATAAGATTTGGAGCATATCGGGAAGGGTAAAGGTCGGCCATACTGCAATAACCCACACAATAAAGATCGTAAACGCATCACGCACGCTGAAAACATTCAGACGGGAAGAAAGGACAAATGACAAGCCGGCTTCTGGGAGGGAGGTTTCAGGGATGTTTTATCACTTATTATGCCCTCTGGCTTGCAAGACCGCAGCATTGGCCTTCTTTAACCACTTCAGACCCGGAAGATTTACCCCCCCCCCCCTTATGACCAGGCCATTTTTTGGCGATGCAGCATTGCGTTAGTTTAACTGACCATTGTGCGGTCGTCCGACGCTGTACCCAAATAAAATGTATGTCCTTTTTTTCCCTCCCACAAATAGAGATTTATTTTGGTGGTATTTGATCATCTCTGTGGTTTTTATTTTTTGCGCTATAAAACAAAAAAAGAGCAACAAAACGTATCCAATAAAAAAAATTGAATTTCTTCATCAATTTAGGCCAATGTCTGCTACGTGTTTTTTTTTAAAAATCCCAATAAGTGTATATTGATTGGTTTACGCAAAAAGTTATCGTGTCTACAAACTAGATTTATGGAATTTTTATGGATTTTTCTTTTACTAGTAATGAAGGCGCTCAGTGACTTCTCGCGGTACTGTGACATTGCGGCGGACAAATTGGACACTAAGTGACACTTTTTTGGGGACCAGTGACACCAATACAGTGATCAGTGTTAATGACGCTGGCTGGGAAGGGGTTAACACCAGGGGCAATCAAAGGGTTAAATGAGTACCTAGGGAGTGCTTTCTAACTGTGTGGGGGAGGGGCTTTAACTGTTAGAAGACAGAGATGCGTGTTCCTGCTTAGCAGAAACACAAGATCTCGGACTTCTCTTGTCAGAGAACGACGATCTGCCTTGTTTACATTGGCAGAACGCCATTCTGTCTGCCTCGGGATTGCTAAAGGGAGCAGTAAATGTAAGTGGGGCGGTTCCTAAGTGGTTAAGCTCCATTGCACTTCACCATTTAATTTTAGGTGCTCGAGTTCCTGCAGCAACTATTCTATTATACAGAATGAGTTCATCCTTTTAGAAAAAATAGGGGGTATTTTTTTTCCTGCAGGAGCCTGCAGAGCATTGCACCTGTGATCAGTGGATGGTGGGTGCAACGTTAGGCTCCGGCAGACAAGCCCTACGGCTTTCAGCCTGTTCCTCTGCACAGGCTGTCTGTTTGAAAGCTGCAGGGCTTGTGGATGAACAACAAGAGCGCTCGTCAGCGTCCTCCAAGCTCATTCACAGTTACAAGCTGTGAATGAGCTGTGGCAGATGGGACTTGTATTACGTTCATTCGCAGACCGCTGAGATCGAATGACGTGGCCCAGAACAGCTGGGCCGTTTTTCAAAAAAGTGACAGCAGGTGTGGAGAGAGGGGGGAAAACTTGTGGGGGGGGAGATAGCGAGAGAGAAGGAAAGAGAAAAGAAGGGGGGGAGAGAGGGGGAGAGAGGAGAGGGGGGAGAGGGGAGGGGAGAGAGAGAGGGGGAAAGAGAGAGGGAGAGAAGGGGGGAGAGATAGAGGGAGAGGGAGAGAGGGGGGAGAGAGAGAGAGAGAGAGAGGGGGGAGAGGAAGGAGAGAGGGGGAGAGGGGGGAGAGAGAGCACGGGAGAGAGCACGCAAGAGAGAGGGAGAGAGGGGGAGGGAGGGAGAGGGGGGAGAGAGAGAGGGGGAGAGAGAGAGGGAGGGAGGGGAGGAGGGGGAGAGAGAGAGAGAGAGAGAGAGAGAGGGGGAGAGGGAGAGAGAGAGAGGGGGGGGGGAGAGAGGGGGGAGAGGAAGGAGAGAGGGGGATAGAGAGCACGGGAGAAAGCACGCGAGAGAGAGAGAGGGAGAGAGAGGGAGGGGAGAGAGGGGAGAGGGAGGGGAGAGAGTGGAGAGGGAGGGGAGAGAGGTGAGAGGGAGGGTGGAGGGAGAGAGAGAGGGGGTGGAGGGAGGAAGAGCGAGGGGGAGGGAGAGCGAGGGGGAGGGAGGGGGATGGAGGGAGAGAGAGGGGGATGGAGGGAGAGGAAGAGGGGGATGGAGGGAGAGGGGAGCGAGGGAGAGGGGAGGGAGAGAGAGGGGAGAGAGAGGGGGAGAGAGAGGGAGAGAGAGGGAGAGGGGGAGAGAGAGGGAGAGAGAGGGAGAGAGAGGGAGAGAGTGAGAGAGAGGGGGGAGGGGGGGGGAGGGAGGGAGAGAGAGAGAGGGAGGGAGAGAGGGAGGTAGAGAGGGGAACCGCTGGAGCATGTCACATATTACACTTTAAATAAGGGTGTAACATGTAACCTGCTCCAAAAGTTGAACTTAGCCTTTAATGCGTTTTTTTGTTTGTTTAAAACACCCCCGTGTTGTTTGCACCTAATCCTAGCTCAAACAGCGTTAGTAGTTAATGTTGGTTTTGTAATTTTTTTTTTTTTTATATTACTTTGCAGTCTCCCCCCCCCCCCCCCCCCCCCCCCCCCCCCCCCCCCCCCCCAAGCGCGCTGCCATCTTCAGTGTGGGTAGCTGAAGCCCACTGGTATCTCCTTCCAGGATACGGCGCTGATGGCTACCCAGCATTCACCTCCCGATCTCACGCACGTGTATGCAGTACAAAGCGCGGCGATGCTACAAGCAGCGGGTGCCCATTGACTACTGGGGTTGATGACACTCATATCCCAGGAACCAATGGGCGGGCGGACATGACGCACTTCGCCGCGGTGAGGTACTGCGCAAGCGGAGGATTAATACCACAATAAAAGTATTTGCACTGCTGGAAAAAAATAAAAAAGGAAGTGATCACGAACGCGGGGGGAGGGGGTGGGGGGTTTCGTGTTCTTGGGTTCCACCGTCACTCTTTCACTCTTCTCCACAAAGTTAGTTTCAACTCATGAGTTCCCGCCTACTGCATCCAATCATATTATTTTAACCTGTTAATAGGAGGAAAAATCGCGCTTACAAATTAAATGAATGAGGTAAAAGGTTAAAACGAGAATAATAAGCAGCAACTTTCATATTTGATATCACAGTAAAAGCAGAAGTTCAAGAAAAAAAGCTGCGCTTAACGTTTTAAACTACAAAATGTTCATAAAAATATCAGCCTATATATTGCTGAGATGCATCTATGAATATCCAATAAAGTCTCATGCAGTAAAAGAAGAGATGGGTGCAGAACCGAGGTCCTCAGTCCCAGCCAAGGTTCATAGGTCACAGCATCTACTTTATTATTAATTATTCCCATTGTTTATATTGTGCCGACTGATTGCTTGTTCTTAGTATAGGAGACTTATGTCATCTTTATTACCTACCAATGAATATAGAAGATACTCTTTCTTTTTCCTCCTTTGCTTTACTCTAAAAATGTTTGCACAGATAGACAGCTTTGTGTGAGTGATGAGAAGTTATCTGTGGTTTGGTACATCCTTCCTCCTTACCAGACCCTCTTCCTGATAAATATATGCAAATATATGATGACAGGTGGAAGAAAACGTATTCTTTTTATAGACCAACAAAGGCGATCCTCCTACAGGAAGGGTGGAATTGCCCCGGGGCAATAAAATGAACACCAGAGAGAAAAATGCATTATATAGGGAAAAAAAATACAAGAGAAAAAAAAAAAAAAAAAGGAGACAGAGTGAGAAAGAAAGAGAAGGAAATAGAGAGGGGGGGAGAGAGTGATAGAGGGGGGGGAGAGTGATAGAGGGGGGGGGGAGGGAGAAAAGGGGAGCGAGAGAGAGACGGTGGGGGAGAGAGATGGGGAAGAGAGAGAGAGAGAGAGAGAGCGAAAGGGAGAGGGAGAGAGGGAGAGAGGGAGAGAGAGAGAGAGAGAGAGAGAAGATGTGAAACTGAGAAAGAGAGAGGGGTAGAAAGAGAGAGAGATGGGGGAGAGAGAGAGAGATGGGGGGGAGAGAGATGGGGGGGAGAGAGAGAGGAGAGAGAGAGAGAGAGAGAAAGAAGATGTGAAACTGAGAAAGAGAGAGGGGTAGAAAGAGAGAGAGATGGGGGAGAGAGAGAGAGAGATGGGGGGAGAGAGATGGGGGGGAGAGAGAGAGGAGAGAGAGAGAGAGAGAGGGAGAAAAGGGCAGCGGGAGAGGGGGAGAGAGAGAGAGAGAGAGAGAGAGAGAGAGAGATAGAGAGAGAGATAGAGAGAGAGATAGAGAGAGAGATAGGGAGAGAGATAGGGAGAGACGGTGGGGGGGAGAGAGACGGTGGGGGGGAGAGAGACGGTGGGGGGAGAGAGACGGGGAAGAGAGGGGGAGAGAGAGAGAGCGAACGGGAGAGAGAGGGAGGGAGAGAAAGAAGATGTGAAACAGATAAAGAGAGATATGGAGAGAGAGAGAGATATGGGGGGAGAGGGAGAGAGAGAGCGAGAGAGAGAGATATGGGGGAAGAGAGAGAGAGGGAGGGAGAGGGAGGGAGAGAGAGAGATATGGGGGAAGAGAGAGGGAGGGAGAGAGAGAGAGAGAAAGAGAAAGAGAAAGAGAGAAGAGAGAGAGAGAGAGAGAGAGAGAGAGAGAGAGAGAGAGGAGGGGGAGAGAGAGGGGGAGAGAGAGAGAGAGACGGGGAAAGAGAGATGGGGCGAGAGTGAGAGAGAGACGGGGAGAGAGCGAGAGAGAGAGCGAGAGAGAGACAGGGAGAGAGCGAGAGAGAGACGGGGAGAGAGCGAGAGAGAGACGGGGAGAGAGCGAGAGAGAGACGGGGAGAGAGCGAGAGAGAGACGGGGAGAGAGAGAGTGAGAGATGGGGGAGGGAGACGAGAGAGAGAGAGAAAGAGAGAGAGACGGAGAGCGAGAGAGACGGGAAGAGAGCGAGAGAGAGACGGATAGAGAGAGAGATGGGGGAGAGAGAGAGAGAGATGGGGGAGAGAGAG
Organism: Lithobates sylvaticus; assembly: GCA_028564925.1. Lineage (NCBI taxonomy): Eukaryota > Metazoa > Chordata > Amphibia > Anura > Ranidae > Lithobates > Lithobates sylvaticus. The sequence goes on along the minus strand of CM053037.1, from coordinate 184,946,717 downwards.
AGAGAGATGGGGGGGGAGAGAGATGGGGGAGAGAGGGGGGGAGAGACAGGGGGAGAGAGAGAGGGATGGGGGGAGAGAGATAGAAGGCGAGAGAGAGAAGGAGAGACATGGGGGGAGAGAGAGAGAGACCCATAACTGCATCTGCTGCAGGCCCAGTTTAGATGAATACGTTTCCTCTAATAACACAACATCCATCTTCAGTTTGTAAGATGCTCTCCGGCACTTGAGTACATTTATTAAGGTGACATTCCAAGTAATGATCCTCATACTGACTACGGATAATTAAAAATCTGGAACATGGTAAACAGGTGGGTGTCCCAGTGGTGTTCCCAAGCACCATAGAGCAGGCCATTGGTAGTTGGTTTTGCACATAATCATTGCATAGTACGGGTTGTACATTGTGAATTTTGGGGGGTCATCCCCAGTTTGTTGGGTGTATAACTGTACAAATAAACAAATGGCACAAAAATGAACAAAAACATGGAGGAAAAGATTGTAAAGGCATAATGAGGACCTCCTCTGTTCCATGTGGAAAAAAAATGATTCAAAGCGTAGCAATAAGTAGCTTTGCTGATTCAATCACTGCTGGTCGGAGAATAAGGTGGTTTTCAGTATCTCGGAGCCTTTCATTAAAGGTGAGGTGGAGAGTTATTTATATCATGGAGATCAAAGGTTACATAGGAATTGCCTTTAACGACAGAAACGACACAGTTGCCAGAACACCTGCAGGATTCGTTTTACAGTTAATAAGTTTACATACCCTGGCAGAATTTATGATTTCTTGTCCAGAGAATATGAATGATAACACAAAAACATTTCTATCACTCATGGTTAGTGTTTGGCTGAAGCCATTTATTATCAATCACCTGTGTTTACTCTTTTTAAATCATAATGACAACAGAAACTATCCAAATGACCCTGATCAGAAGATAACATGCACACAAGTTGACTCAAAAGGGGTTTGAATGGCTACAGTGGGGATCGAAAGTTTGGGCACCCCAGGTAAAAATGTGTATTAATGTGCATAACGAAGCCAAGGAAAGATGAAAAAATCTCCAAATGGCATCAAATTACAGATTAGACATTCTTATAATATGTCAAAAAAAGTTAGATTTTATTTCCATCATTTACACTTTCAAAATTACAGAAAACAAAACAATGGCGTCTGCAAAAGTTTGGGCACCCTGCAGAGTTAATATCTTGTACTGCCCCCTTTGGCAAGTATCACAGCTTGTAAACGCTTTTTGTAGCCAGCCAAGAGTCTTTCAATTCTTGTTTGAGGTATCTTTGCCCATTCTTCCTTACAAAAGTCTTCCAGTTCTTTGAGATTTCTGGGCTGTCTGTCACGCACTGCTCTTTTAAGGTCTATCCATAGATTTTCAATAATGTTGAGGTCAGGAGATTGTGAAGGCCATGGCAAAACCTTCAGTTTACGCCTCTTGATGTAATCCCACGTGGATTTTGAGGTGTTTAGGATCATTATCCATTTGTAGAAGCCATCCTCTTTAACTTCAGCTTTTTCACAGATGGCATCAAGTTACCATCCAAAATTTGCTGAAATTTTATTGAATCCATTTTTCCTTCTACTCGTGAAATGTTCCCTGTGCCACTGGCTGCAATACAACCCCAAAGCATGATTGATCCACCCCCATGCTTAACAGTTGGACAGAGGTTCTTTTCATTAAATTCTGTGCCCTGTCTTCTCCAAACGTACCTTTGCTCATTCCGGCCAAAAAGTTCTATTTTAACCTCATCGGTCCACATAACTTGTTTCCAAAATGCCTTAGGCTTGTCTATATGTTCATTTGCAAAGTTCAAACGCTGATTTTTGTGGTAAGGACGTAGAAGAGGTTTTCTTCTGATGACTCTTCCATGAAGACCATATTTGTACAAGTATCTCTTTATAGTGGAATAGTCTACCACAACTCCAGTGTCTGCCAGATCTTTCTGGAGGGATTGTGCAGTCAAACGTGGGTTTTGAATTGTTTTTCTCACAATCCTGCGAGCTGTTCTGTCTGATATTTTTCTTGGTCTTCCAGATCTTGCTTTAACTTCCACTGTTCCTGATGACTGCCATTTCTTAATTACATTCCGAACAGAGGATATTGACATCTGAAAACGCTTTGCTATCTTCTTATAGCCTTCTCCAGCTTTGTGAGCGTCAACTATTTTCAGTTTCAGTTTTCTAGACAACTGCTTAGAAGAGCCCATGGTGCTGATTGTTGGGGCAAGGTCAGATGAGTCTGGCCATTTAAAACCTTTGAGATTGACATCACCCGGTCTTCCCAGATGATGATTGAGAACAATCCATGACACTGGCAGGTCTCAGCTTTGCAAAGGGGGCAGTGCATGCTATAAATTATGCAGGGTGCCCAAACTTTTGCAGACGCCATTTTTTTGTTTTCTGTAATTTTTAAAGTGTAAATGATGGAAATAAAATCTAACTTTTTTGACATATTATAAGAATGTCTAATCTGTAATTTGATGCCATTTGGAGATTTTTCCATCTTTCCTTGGCATCGTTATGTACATTAATACACATTTTTACCTGGGGTGCCCAAACTTTCGATCCCCACTGTATTAAAAGGTAACCATCCTCACCTGTGATCTGTTTGCATGTAATTAGTGTGTGTGTGTATATGTCCGGGTTCACAATGGTACGACAAACACTCTGAAAAAACGGCGTGGGGGTCCCCCCCAAAATCCATACCAGACCCTTATCCGAGCACGCAGCCCGGCCGGTCAGGAAAGGGGGTGGGGACGAACAAGTGCCCGCCTCCTGAACCGTACCAGGCCGCATGCCCTCAACATGGGGGGTGGGTGCTTTGGGGCAGGGGGGCGCCCTGCAGCCCCCCCACCCCAAAGCACCTTGTCCCTATGTTGATGAGGACAAGGGCCTCTTCCCGACAACACTGACGTTGGTTGTCGGGGCCTGCAGGCGGGGGGCTTATCGGAATCTGGAAGCCCCCTTTAATAAGGGGGCCCCCAGATCTCTGTCCCCCACCTTATGTGAATGAGTATCGGGTACATTGTACCCCTACCCATTCACCTAAAAAAAGTGTAAAAAATGAAACACATTACACACGTTTTTAAAGTAATTTATTAGGCTGCTCCGGGGTCTCTTCAGACTTCTTCTCCCCTCTTTGGCTCTTTTGCCTCCTCCACTGACGTCTTCTGCCTCTGCCGGTTCTTCTCCCCTCTCCAGGTCTTCTCCGCTGATGTCTTCTAGCCCTCTCCGTTTTTTTCTCCCGCTGTCCGCTGTCTTCTCTGCTATCTTCTCGCTCTTTTGCTGGGTCTTCTCCGCTGGCTTCTCCCTCTGTTCTTCTTCCGATGTTGACTCGACGCTCTCTCCCACACTAATGCTGGGTGCGCGGTGTGCCACTACTTATATAGGCATGGGGCGGGGGTCACTGGAGGCCCGCCCCTTATGTCACCGACCCATTATGTCCCTGGGTGGTGAATTCATAAGGGGCAAGGCCTCCGGGTGACATCACCCGGTGACCCCGCCCCATGCCATTTCTAAGTAGTGGCACACCGCGCACCCAGCATTAGAGCGGGAGAGAGCGTCGAGTCCACAATCGGAAGAACAGAGGGAGAAGGCAGCGGAGAAGACCCAGCAAAAGAGAGCGAAGATAGGTAGCGGAGAAGACCCGGTCAGAGGAGAAGATAGCGGACAGAGGGAGAAGAACCGGAGAGGGCTAGAAGACATCAGCGGAGAAGACTTGGAGAGGGGAGAAGAACCGGCAGAAGACGTCAGTGGAGGAGGCAGAAGAGCCGGAGAAGAAATCGGAAGAGACCCCCGAGCTGTACTTTAAAAATCTGAGTCTGGTATGAATCTTTAGGAGAAACTCCATGCCAAATAAAAAAAAAAAAACGGCCCCGTCCAAGAGCATACCAGGCCCTTCAGTCTGGTATGGATTTTCAGGGGAACCCCCACGCCGAAAAAAACGCATTGGGGTCCCCCCAAAATCCATACCAGATGCTTATCCGAGCACACAGCCTGTCAGGTCAGAAAAGGGGGTTATTCCTGAACCGTACCAGAATACATGACCTCAACATGGAGGAGTGGGGGCTTTAATTTTGTATTTTTTTTTTTTTAGGTGAATGGGTAGGGGTACAATGTACCTAATACTCATTCACATAGGGAGGAGGGCTGGAATCTGGGGGCCCTTGTTTAAGGGGGCTTCCAGATTCCGATTAGCCTCCCGCCCGCAGACCCCTACAACCAACGGCTAGGGTTGTCGGGAAGAGGCAAGAATTTACAGGAACTGGAGGCTTTTTGCCAAGAGGAATTGGCAGCTTTACCATCTGAGAAGATAAAGAGCCTCATCCCCAAATACCACAAAAGACTTCAAGCTGTCATTGATGTTAAAGGGGGCAATACACGGTATTAAGAACTGGGGTATGTAAACTTTTGATCAGGGTAATTTGGGTAGTTTCTGATGTCATTATGATTTAAAAAGAGTAAACACAGTTGATTGATAATAAATGGCTTCAGCCAAACACTAACCATGAGTGAAAGAAAAGTTTTTGTGTTATCGCTCATATTCTTGGAAAAATAGCCAAGAAATCATAAATTCTGCCAGGGTATGTAAACTTATGAGCACAACTGTGTGTCTTATTTACCTTTGTGAGCTATGAAGTGAACAGCGATCAAGACAATTACAATTCCTAAACTGATGAGTTAAAAACAAGGTTGTAATCGGTCGGGGGGGGGGGGGGGGGGGGGGGGGTATCGCTCAGTTTTCAGACATTGAACCTGTGTGGCAATGACGTGATGTTGCCATGTGGGGTGAACAGGTTTAAGGTTGCCGGTAGTTAAGAGTGGATCTAATCCTTGTGTTCCCTGGCTCTGGGCAAACTGCATGGAAAGATTTCTTCTGAAAATGATTTAGAAACCCAAAAGACTCCAATTCCTATTCCCATTAAGACCTCAAGCACACTGGGGGGCTCTTCTAAATGCTTTTTTCCTGGCAGGAGAAAAGCACCTTTAAAAACATGCCCGAGCCGGCTTTCTGCAAACGCAATTAGGCGTGTCAAGTGTAAGGTCATTCATTCATTTTTTTCATTGGCCAGAATATTAATATTCATTTATTCTGGCTATTGAAATGAATGAATGGTCAAGGGCTAAATTATGCCTAGCGCTTAGGTGTGTAGGCAGGTGCAGTCTACGTTCTCCTCTGCAGGGGGCGTTCCTCCACAGCAGCATTGGAGTTAGAAAGGAAGTCAAGAGGAACATGGTTCCTCTATGGATTCCTGGGTCAACGGGGAAGCTATCCAATTGGATGTTACTGCCCCATGTGGACTCTAGCAGCCATCTTGGTTGAGGCAGAGCCTACTTAAATTGATACTAAAGACTTAAAAGGGGAGGGCCAGCCGGAAAAAAAAAAAATTAAAAGTCAGCAGCTACAAACACTGTAGCTGCTGATTTTTAATAAGCAGACTTACCTGTCTTGGGTGCCCGCAATGTCGCCCCCCCTCCCCCCGAGACTGACCATCCCTCGGCTCTCGGTTCCCGGCGCAGTGGGAAACAGGCAGTGGAGCATTGCGGCTTCACTGCCTGTTTCCTACTGCACATGCGCGAGTCGCGCAGCGCTTTGTGAATGGGGCGCGCTGTGTTGTGGGACACACACAGTTCCCATAACACACCGCGCCCCATTCACTAGAAGACGACGCAAGGAGCAGAAGACTGAAGAACACCGCGGAGGAAGAGGCAGAAGAAGGAATTTATTACTCATACCTGTATTCCGAAACATGTTGGGACTTCTATGCACACGCACTTCATTTGACCTCCTAGCATGAGATCAACTGAGTGTTTTGGCATATAGCTGTTATGTAACTATCCAGTCTGACTAATTTGTTTTTTTAGGTTTATATACCCTATGTACCTACTTTACTACTGTTTTGTAATTTTTATACGCTTGTTACTCCCTTTTCTGGTTAACATTCTTTCATGTAATAAAATGCAGCGAGTATATAATAAAACACACAATGAAATATAAAAATAGTACACCAAGTGAAAAAAATAGCGTGAATGTAAAATGATATCCACCAAATAAAAAAATGATGACTAATGATTGATGAATAAAAACATTCAGAAAGTCCTGGTATCAGTGACTAATATCAGAAAAAACATCTCAAAAACATCAATAAAAGGTAAGTGACATCAACGTGAAGAGATTCGGTGAGGAGAAGCTTGTAAAAGACACCACCACCAATTGCACGAAGGCTTACCGGAAGTAATGGACTTAAAGGGGCTGATACCTCTTAAGTCAAACAGGCTTATGGTGATAAACACTGTATATGGAAAACCCATCAGAACTCCTGGACAGATCTTTGAATAGTGTTGATTAACATCAAATCCATAGCACACAGGCACATGAGGCTCAAAATGGACGGAGGGGAAGCCAGAGGGTATTCTTTGGTCGCACGTTGAAACTAAAAATAAAAGAAAGGTTTTACATAGTGTGATATCGTTTAAAAATTGGATTTATTTAAAAGCAACAATGGAACACTCACATTTAGGAAGTGCCTTCAAAGCTCATATAAGGACATGAAGAGGCGCAGTAATGCTGGCAGAGGTCGACTCAACGCGTTTCGTCTACTTAGACGTCATCTGGGGCATGACCTACTGCTCATTTAAATAGCCTGTGTGGCCCCAAATTAAAATAATCCTTTGACCATAAAATCCCCCGGGGCTCCCCCTTTTGCAATTTTCCCTAAATATGAAAGCTGGAAACGCTGTTGGCCACTGAAGGTTTTTTTTTTTTATCTTAAAGTGGAGTTCCGACAAAAAAAAAATTATTTAAAGTCAGCAGCTACAAATACTGCATCTGCTGACTTTTAATAATCGGACACTTGCCCAACCCAGGGTCCAGCGATGCGGGGGAACAAAGCACCGCTCGTCTCCCCCTCCTCTCTGCGGCGCTGGCATTGTCACTGTGGGCGCCCGTCTGTGGCTCTACAGCCGCGCACTCACTGCGCATGCGTGAGCTGCGCTGCGTGCTGTGACTGGCCAGGCAATCATCTGGGACCTGTGACGTGTCCCAGATGATTGCCGAGAGGGAGGGGGGGAGAGGTGAACTTACTTCCGGCGCCACGGTGCACACTCCCCCCCCCCCAAAAAAAAACGATATGCCAAATGTGGCATGTCAGGGGGTCACTTTCCCTTAAAGTGGAAGTTCCATTTTTGGGTGGAACTCCGCTTTAATGCACAGAATGCACCTTCTGCCTTTACAACCACTTTAAGACCTGGCTCCAAGGCTTGGTGTGCAGTTTGCAAGTGGTAGCGTAAGGTCAGGCACTCCGTCTGGTAGGGACAGGCACCCCGTCTGGTAGGGACAGGCACCCCGTCTGGTAGGGACAGGCACCCCGTCTGGTAGGGACAGGCACCCCGTCTGGTAGGGACAGGCACCCCGTCTGGTAGGGACAGGCACCCCGTCTGGTAGGGACAGGCACTCCGTCTGGTAGGGACAGGCACTCCGTCTGGTAGGGACAGGCACTCCGTCTGGTAGGGACAGGCACTCCGTCTGGTAGGGACAGGCACTCCGTCTGGTAAGGACAGGCACTCCGTCTGGTAAGGACAGGCACTCCGTCTGGTAAGGACAGGCACTCCATCTAGCGGCAGGTAAAGGTTCGTGACAAAGGAGGGAAAGCGTAGGGCTCGCAACCTCTCTGGAATCTTCTCGCTGGGGCATGAGACGGGCAGGCCGCATTCTGCACCTCCTGCAATAGCGCTGTCAGTTCGGCTGGAACCTGCTTTCTATACGCTGTTGGAATTTGTGTTCCTGGTTGGTCTGTCTTTGTATCACCTCAATAAAAGTTCTTTACGTTGCACCTTGACTGTGTGTGTTATTTCTAGGCCACCACGCTGCACCCAACCTACAGGCGCATTTACACCCATTTAGGCATTTTTTAAATTTTTTTCATGCCAAAGCGCTCCTATCCTGAACACACAAGAGATGTTTTTTTGAATCTTCTCCAAAACATCTGTAAACGCATGGACACACAGGCTAACATGGAGGGGCGTTTACAGGCAAAAGGAAAAAATATTGAACACCTGTAATAATCGCGTGTTTGACCTGCAATATGCATGAGGCCTAAAACATTATTATGATGACCCTTCTCAAGACTGAGCGCCATTTCAAAGACCCTTTTCTATTGTAACACATACTTGTGGATGGGTCTTTTACAGTCCATAAAACAGGGATTGGTTCTAGTGGATAAAAACGCGTTCTATATACATATTGATTGTGTGTATGTGATCTTGTAGATCTGCTATTTCCATTCTATCTCCTGAAGAAGCAGATTTAAAGTGCATGTTCCCCTAAATATGGATTGTTCAGTGGGTGTGATCACATCTTTTTACTTATAAATCTCTGTCATTTCCATGAAATTCTATAGTTCCTGGTTGATCCCACCTCCACCCAATCACAGCCTGCCTCATGTACACGCCCCTCCCTAATCACAGCCTGCCTCATATACATGCCCCCTCTCAATCAAAACTTGCCTCATGTACACGCCCCCTCCCAATCACAGCCTGCCTCATGTACACGCCCCCTCCCAATCACAGCCTGACTCATGTACACACCCCCTCCCAATCACAGCCTGACTCATGTACACACCCCCTCCCAATCACAGCCTGCCTCATGTACACGCCCCATCCCAATCACAGCCTGCCTCATGTACACGCACCCTCCCAATCACAGCCTGCCTCATGTACACGACCCCTCCCAATCACAACCTTTCTCATGTACACCTCCCCTGCCAATTACAACCTCTCTCATGTACACGCCCCCTCCCAATCACAACCTGCCTCATGTACATGCCCCCTCCCAAATCACAGCCTGCCTCATGTACACGCCCCCTCCCAATTACAACCTTTTTCATGTACACGCCCCCTCCCAATTACAACCTTTCTCATGTACACGCCCCCTCCCAATCACAGCCTGCCTCATGTACACGCCCCCTCCCAATTACAACCTTTTTCATGTACACGCCCCGTCCCAATTACAACCTTTCTCATGTACACACGCCCTGAACACCAGTCGGCTGCCATATAAATTCCCACAGCAAGAGCAACCTGTCCACTGGTTCAAGAAGTGGCACCAAAGAAACCATTGGTCAAACCCATCAAGGGAGACCAGAGACATCGGCATGGCCAGAAATATTGCCACCAATCAGTGAAGGTGTATTGAGGACAAAAGACAGGATCCAGCGGCACCTACAACAGCGTATTGGCTGACAGGACAACGACTCCCCGATCAACAGTTAACGATTGGGAAAGAAGGGTCTTCAAAAAGAAGAGGAATTTGCTTCTCACTTGATTGGATAGTCTCACAATTATCTCAGTGTAGACTCAACTTCTTTAGTAAATCAGCTTCTTAGAGTTGAAATCTTAGTGGGAGCAGTAAAGCACAATCGTTGTGTAGTGTTGCAAAGTAGTGACCTCCACCGCACGGAGTGATGTCCCTTTTCCAAATGAAGAGGTACTGGGCTGTAGTCCACCTCACCTGGAATTGACTGTTCTGCTTTCTACAGGTTTCCTCTAAGTTCTGGTTATCGTTTATTTCTGCCTGCTGCTGGGCAGTGTCCCTGGAACTGGTGTGGAAATATCCGATAGTCCGGGTTATGAAAACATATAGCTTCCTGGCCAACCACAAGGTTAATTGCCTGTGGTGCATGCCGGGGGAGAGTATATATATATATATATATATATATATATATATATATATATATATATGGGTGGGGGAACCTTCTGGAAGACTCTCTTGCCTCTCAGGCTTTTTCTAGGGAGGATGTGTGTGCCGGTTCTGACCTCATAGGCCTACTGCCTGGGAAGGACACATGTGTCTGAGAAGGGCAGCCCCAAGGTTGGGACCTGAAGCTTGCACTGCTGGTCTGGAAATTGTTGCCCAGAAGAAATTAGAAGGACTGGGGGTGAACTTCTGCTACAGGCGTAGTGTTAGAGCAAGTAACATGGACTCACCCTGTGCGCCTGCTCTCCTCTTCTGTTCCTATACAAAGCACAGCTCACCTGAACCTGCTCCTCTGACATGGTCCTTGGCTGAATTGGAGAGTAGGAGTAGGCAGGTGAGAACATTCTATTCACTTCCCGGTCATTGCAATTAGCAACATGGAAGTATAATGGACTCAATTGTTCAGAAACAAGTTTCCTTGAACGTCTTATCTACATACTGCCCAAAAATAACACTGAGAGCTTTACTGATGCCACATACCTGAAAGCTTAACTCCAGCTATGATCTAAAGCTGCCCATAAACTTAATATTTGTCAGGTCCTGTGCTGAGTGGTTTCCCCTTTGCACACTGACCACACACAGGGGTGCACATTGCTCCTTTGCAGGAGCTTTCTGGAATAAAAAGACTGCTCACTGCTGTTCTCTTTCCTTGTGCAGGGGGTGCTAGAAGAATACCTGTAGTGAGTGAAGACCAATGGCCGTTAATGCCAGGCTAAGCCCAGTTCTCAGTTCTGTAAGAGATTAAACTGTCTGAACCGTTAGACCTATGATCAATGTCGGGTTCACAAGCCAAGATCAGCGCAGGAGAAGTATTTTGTAGTTGGGGTCACAAGCAAAGGTGGATGCAGGAGAAGAGTTTCATAGTCGGGGGGTCCCAAGCCAAGGTTTATGCAGGAGAAGAGTTTCGCAGTTGGGATCACAAGCCAAGGTCGATTCCAAGTAGCAATGGGCAGTAGCTCGAGGCAGCAGGCAGGATGTGAACCACAACAATCTGGCAACAGGAAATGCAGAGACATGGCCAGGGGCGGACTGACCATTTGGCCACTTGGACACTGCCCGAGGGCCCCGGGCCACTAGGGGGCCCCATCAGGGTTGCCAGCCTCAGTAAAACCAGGGACAGTATGTAAAAATCTGTGTTTTTTTTTACATCTGTTTTTGAAATGTCCCTTACCGACACCCTTTTGGTCTAAAAATCCAGAGATTATAGCTGCCCCACCTCTCCAGTACCTTCTCAGCCAATAGAAACATGTCTGTGTATACTGTGTGATTGTATACTGTGTGTGTGTGTATACTGTGTGGCCCCATAATCTCTGATTGCCTGGGGGTCCCCATAATCTCCTATTGCCTGGAGGCCCCATGTGTTGTCAGTCCGCCCCTGGACATGGCTTATATCGGGAAGTTCATGGGAGCAAAGAGTTCAAGGTTCAACAGAAATCAAGACACAAGGCAGGGTTGTCCAATGGATCAGGGTACTGTCCAGCATCTCAGGTAGCCCAGCAGGAAGAGTCATTGCCAGACACAGAAGAGGTCCAAGGTTCAAGTCTAGGCCCTAACAGCACTCCCCTCCTCACAGGATGTCCCCTGGACATCTTAGGGTCAGGTTTTTAAGGAAATCTCTGGTGGAATTCTCTTGTTAATCTAGGGGCATGAACATTCTCCTCAGGCTCCCAAGAATCTTCCAGTGGCCCATAGCCTTTCCATCTTAACAGGTACTGTAGTTTACCACGATGCATACGAGAGTCAAGAACTTTGTCCACCATGAATTCTTCCTCCCCTTGCACTTGGACTGGGTCTGGTGGAGGATGTGTGGAGGATGTGTACGTCCAGAAAACAGGATTACTTCCGAAAGGCCTTAAAAGGGCCATTTCTGTCTCTGTGGACCACTGAAAGCATGCCTCCTTCTTCATCACATGAGTAATAGTGGGGCACAATTTTTGAAAATGTAAAAAAATAAATCTCTAATAAAAGTTTGCGAATCCTAAGAATCATTGCACATCTTTTATGTTTTTTGGGGGTAGGCAAGTCTAGGATGACCTGGATCTTGCTGGGATCCATGTTCAGCCCTTCAGGAGAGATGATGTAACCCAAAAACTACCGGTCTGTTCAAAATCACATTTGTCCAACTTAATGTATAATTTATTTCGTCTTTGTCCTCGTGTAGCGGCCATTACCCCTAGGGGCGGCCTTGACTTTTCTGGGCTTACCAATTACCTCCTCGTAGCTCGTCTTCCGTTGTCTAGGGGTTCCCAGGGTTAGTACCCAGTAACTTCAGATGCTGACACACAAAAGTCCTTTTTAGGATTTTTATTTTGCAGGGGTAACATCCAACTATAACACAGTCTCGGGTGGGAATAGAGGGCACGGGTGATAAAACTCAGGCACTTTGAACTGCTGACATCCACTGAATGTCTCTTAGTTAACCCAGAGAGTCACTCGCAACTGGGCGCTTCACACTGGATAAACCTCTAACCATAGATTTAGCAGGCAACATGTGATCCGGAAACTTTGCAAAGTCTCTGCCACAGACTAGATTGTAACTGAAGACAAGTAGGAACCTTCTCACAGTACCTGGATCTCTCAGCCTTCTTGGCGATACTGTGGAAAGTGTTGATTCTCTAGTGTCCATACAACTTAGCTCCCAGGCTCTTACCGAGCAGCCAGCTTCTTGGCCCTCCTCCGAAGAGTCCTCCCCTGGTCGCTTGTACGAGTTGCTGTGTCCCTCCAATACCGAGAGCACACCGGGACACCTCCGAATCCTCCTTCAGTTACTGGGCCTCGGACTAGCCAGTTCTGAGGCTCGGGAACGGACGGATCCCCACCCCAGACCATGAGGGCCTCTGGAGCTGGTCAGGGTGACAGTGCTTGCAGACACTCCTAGGTCCTGGACCCCTCACGGGGCTGGCCCGGACCGGAACCAGGAATCAAAGCAGCAGCCGAACCCTGAACACGTGACTTCGGCCTCTTAAATACCCCTTCCCAGACTACACAGCGGGGCCAGACGCGCCCACTGATTGGCTCCGGGAAAGATTGGTACCTAACGCGTCCAACCAGGCCTGGTCCTCAGCCTGTCACAGATGCCTCACTGCACCTATGACCAGGCAGAACTTCAGTACAGCCCAGCCAGACTGATGCCAAAGTAAAAAACCTGTACAATTAACCCCCAGAACTCTGTTACAGTTCTGGAAAACTAAATTTACATATGTATAGCGCACACTTAGCCAAGTGTCGGCCCTACACTTCTAATACAGTACGGACAAGATCCGGATGTTCCTGTATGTTGGGATAATGTCATCAAAGTAAGCCACCACAAATTGATCTGAACAAGTCTCTGAAAACATCATTAATGAAATGTTGGAAGGTAGCGGGTGCATTACAGAGTCCAAAGGGCATTACTGGATTCATGATGCCCATATCTTGTCTTCCATTCATCTCCAGGTCGAATATGAACAAGATTATATGCACTCTGCAGATTAAGCTTGGTATAAATCTTTGCTGGTCTCTCAAATAGTTCTGGAAGCAATGGAAGTGGGTAACGATTCTTAACTGTCATTTTATTTAACCGCAGAGGAACAGTCTCACGAGTGATTTATCCGAAGGTGAGTAGAGAGCCATCCACTGTCTAAATATGTTCCCAAGGATGGTTTAGGTATTTGGGTGATGCAATTTTCTTCAGCAAACTTCAAATCCATAAAGTTACCGCCAGCCCCAGAATCCAGCATTGCTGAGGTGGAGAATAACTGGTCTTTCTCTTTAAGAGTGATGCTTAAAAAAAAAAAATGCAGGTGATGAAAGAAGTTCTCATTGTGTTACGGAAGACAAATGTTGTGTAATCGCCAATTGTTCCCCAGGTGTGAAAAATTCTCTTTGACCGGCCGCTGCAATTGTTTGTCTCGATTTATTTGGACACTTGGTGTGAATCTGACCCGACTGACTGTAATGATCTGTAGGCTTTATATTATTTCAAGTTCATGCCTAGTTTCTTTTGCAGGTTAGGAAACAGTTAACAGTTTTAGTCCATCCAGAACATGCGAACGGACCGAAAGTTTGCGCCAACATTTGAACACCGTTAAAGTCTATGGGATTCGAACATGAGAAATCAAAAGTACGAATTTTAAAGGCTAATATGCAAGTTATTGTCCTAAAAAGGGTTTGAGGACCCGGGTCCTGCCCCAGGGGACATGTATCAATGCAAAAGAAAGTTTTAAAGACGGACGTTTTTCCGAGAGCAGTGATTTTTAATGATGCTTAACCAGTTCCCGACCGGCGCACCACAATGTACGTCGGCAGAATGGCACGGACAGGCATATGGGCGTACAGGTACGTCCCTTTAAATTTGCCGCCGTGCCATCGTGTGCGCGCACTGGTCGGGACCTCAGTGAGTCGGATTGCGAGTCCCGCGGACTTAATCGCCGCAGGGATACCCGCGATCGTCTCACTGGGAGGAAGAACGGGGAGATGCTAAAGTAAACAAGCATTTCCCCGTTCTGCCTAGTGACAGTGTCACTGATCTCTGCTCCCTTTGATTGGAGCAGAGATCAGTGATGTGTAAAACACAGCCACGCCCCCCCCAACAGTTAGTGGTTAACCCCTTCACTGGCAGTGTCATTTACACAGGAATCAGTGCATTTGTATAGCACTGATTGCTGTATAAATGACAATGGTCCCAAAAATGTGTCAAAAATGTCCGATGTGTCCGCCATAATGTCGCAGTCACAATAAAAATCGATGATCGCCTCCATTACTAGTAAAAAAAAAAAAAATTATTAATAAAAATGCCATAAAACTATCCCCTATTTTGTAAACGCTATAACTTTTGCGCAAACCAATCAATAATCGTTTTTATAACAGTCCCTGCCCAAAATGAAATTTCTATAGGAATAAAAGTAATTTAAAACTTGCGGCTGTAATGTAATGTCGGGTCCCGGCAATATGGATGAAAATTATTGAGAAAAACGGCATGGGTAACCCCCCCCCCCCCCCCAGCCCATTACCAGGCCCCTTGGGTCTTGTATTGATTAAAAAAAAAAGAAAAGGCGTGGGGCCCCCAGGCCCTATATACTCTGAACAGCAGTATACAGGCAGTCCAAACAAGACAGGGACTGTAGTTCTTAAGTTGAATCTGTTTGTAATTTGGAACAGGTACATTTTTTAAGTGTAGCTCCAGCCAAAAAAATCTATTTTTAAGCTTTTTGGAAAACACAGGGAAGGGTTATTATCATCACCCCTGTAACATTTGTTTTGCTGTCTGTGCCCCTGTTCAGAAGATTTCACCTCACTTTCTGTCCCAATGACAATTGGATTTTGAAAATTTTTTTTTTTTAGGGAAACAAGGATCAGTGGAGACACCTTTTTCCCATATTAACTCTTAGGCCCCTTTTACACGGTCGGACCGTTCAGATCCGCCTGTCAGTTTTGACGGCGGATCTGAACGGGCGCTCCATGTTAGTCTATGGAGCGTCGGATGTCAGCGGAGACATCTCCGCTGACATCCGACCCGGTCCGATCCGCCAAAAGCAGACGTATGGCTCTACGTCCAGATCCGTCGCTGGCGGATCGGATCGGGTGAGATCTGATGAAAACGGACACACTGTCCGTTTTCATCCGATCTCTCCATAGAGACCAACGGCGCTCGCAAGCCCCTCCCCGCTCAGTGAGCAGAGAGGGACTTGTCATCCGCCGGTTCAGCGGAGATCAACAGAGAGATCTCCCGCTGAGCCGGCGGACAGAGGCGGACTCCGTGGAAGCGGAGTCCGCCTCGTGTGAAAGGGGCCTTACAGGAGAGAATTTCCCTTCCTAGGGGTAGATTTCCTCTTACTTCCTGTTGTCTCCCTCCGTTTGTAAGTAGGAGTCGTTTGTAAGTCAGATGTTTGAAAGTAGGGGACCGCCTGTATATACTATACGGCCTACCCTATATACTCTGCAGAAATTTGGGCCTTAGGTGTTGGTGGTACCAGAACACTGTAAGCCCTCACAATTACTCTTGGTGGGCGCTGGAACTGGCCCTGCTGTGAAATATTATAATCAAGAATTGTAATTACATGCCCCTGTTGAACAGGGGCAGAAAAATTGGGCCTTTGGTGATGATGTGGCGGTGTTGCCACAGCACTGTAACCCCTCACAGATTCTGTTGTTGAGCGCAGGAACAAGCCCTGCTGTGAAATATTAGATCACAAATTGTAATCACACGCCCCTGTAAAACAGGGGCAGAAAAATTGTGCTTTAGGTGCTGGTGCCACAACACAACAAACCCCTCATAGATACTCTAGTTGAGCGCAGGAACAAGCCCTGCTGTGAAATATTACAGCAAAAATTGTAATTACACGCCCCTGTTAAGCAGGGGCAGACAAATTGGGCTTTAGCCACTGGTGCCACAACACTGCAACCCCTCACAGATACTCTAGTTGAGTGCAGGAACGTGCCCTGTTGCGAAATATTACAGAAAAAAATTTAAATTACGCACCCCTGTTAAACGGGGCAGAAAAATTGGGCTTTAGGCACTGGTGCCCAGAACCAAAAATGTTCTTAGAAGCTATGAACATTGAGGAGGAATATGATAGTCACTCAGCATAACAGGATAGCCACTCAGCATCAGCATAGGCAGTCTTCAAGGGATCTCACATTCATAAAAAAAAATTATCAGCATCAGGTGCTTGGTAGCTGGTGATCCAAGGCTGATTCACTTTTATGAAGGTGAGCCGATCAACCGAGTCTGTGGACAGGCACACTCTGTAATAGATAAGATAGAATGGATGCAGGACAGGCCAGTAGCTCAATTGCATACTGTGCCAGCTCTGGCCAGTGGATTTTCGGTTTGAAAGGTCTCCAAGTCTGATCTTGCCCCAAAGGTATTCCTGCACCATGTAAATCAGACGCTAGCGATGGTTGCTGGAACCGATTAGACCTTGGGGCTATGGAAATTGTCTGAACACATCGGTCAGATGGCCACCTTCTCCACCGCTCCTTCTGTGACGGACCGAAGCCTCAGCAACACCTTGTCCAGGAGGACCAGGAAATTGTAACCTCCCAGGCTCTCGAAACAAACCTTTCTGCAAGGGCTCCGAAGATGTTTCATCCTCTGCTCCCTCTGCAAAGGCTGGATAAGTTTCGCAACCTTACCCTTGTAATGTGGATTAAGAAGGGTTGCCAGCCAGTACTGATCCCTCTCCTTGATACTACAAATCTGAGGATCCTTTTGCAAGCTTTGCAGGATCAGGGAGGCCATGCAGCGTAGGCTTGCTGAGGCAATCGGTCCGGAGTCCTCTGGGTCACTAAGTTCAACATGATCCACAGCCACCTCCTCCCAGCCACGTTCAAGTCCATGGGTTTCTGGGGACTGAAAACGATCCCTTGAAGACTGCTGCTGATGCTGAGTGCCAGGCTCCACCTCCATGTTGACACAATCCTCCTCCTCCTCCTCCTCTTCCTGTGTGATAGGCGGGGCTGCAGGAATACTGTCTGGATAAAGGGGGCCTTGAGATGTAAGGAAGTCCTCCTCTTCCTCCCTCTGTTCTGCCTCAAGTGCCCTGTCCATTATTCCATGCAGCGTGTGCTCCAACAGCAAGACAAGAGGGACAGTATCACTAATGCATGCACTGTCACTGCTCATTATCCTCGTAACCTCCTCAAATAGTGACAGGACAGTGCATGCATCCTTGATCATTAGCCACTGGCATGGTGAAAAAAAGCCAAGCTTCCCTGACCCTGTCCTGGTGCCATACTCGCACAGGTACTCATTGATGGCCCTCTGCTGTGTGTGCAGCCGCTGCAGCATTGCCAACGTTGAGTTCCACTTGGTGGGCATGTTACAGATGAGGCGGTTCTTGGGCAGGTTGCATTCCTTTTGAAGGTCAGCCAGCCAAGCACTGGCATTATATGACCGGCGGAAATGCCCACAGACTTTCCTGGCCGGCCTCAGGAGATCCTGTAAGCCTGGGTACCTGCACACTGACCGCCATGTCCAACTAGGCCAAGACATTGCCTTCCACATGCCGGTAGAGAGCCGAAATGGCCTTCCGAATAAAAAATGGCGTTTGGGAACCTTCCACTGAGGTACCTCACATTCCACAAATTCTCGAAAGGGGGGAGAGTCTACCAGCTGAAAAGGCAGCAGTTGAAATGCTAGCAATTTAGCCAAACTAGCATTCAACCGTTGAGCATGTGGATGGCTGGGACCAAATTTCTTTTGCCAGCTTAGCAACAGGGGTAAGGAAATTTGCCTGCTACAATCGGATTTAGGAGTACCGCTAGCAGATTGCCCGCAAGTGCTTGGGACACTTAATTCTACACCTTCATTCCTCTCAGTGCAAGTCTCTGAGAGGACTGAAGGTATAGTGGGGTTGGAGGTCCGAGCTGATGAGGAGCAAGGAGAGGTCTGCCTTGTTCTTTGGTGTGGGTATTTTAACCGCTTTCCGACCGGCACACGACGATGTACGTTGACAGAATGGCACGGACAGGCATAAGGGCGTACAGGTACGTCCCCTTTAAGATGCTGCCGTGCCATCGGGTGCGCGCCGCGAGCGCTCGCGCCGGTCGGGACCCCAGTGAGGTCGGTCGCAGGTCCCGCGGACTCGATCGCCGCAGGGACACCTGCGATCGTCTCACGGGAAGGCTGAACGGGGAGATGCGGAAATAAACAGCATCTCCCCGTTCTGCCTAGCAACTAGTGACGCGGATCTCTGCTCCCTGTGATTGGAGCAGAGATCAGCATTCACTAGCTGAAAGCTACGCCCCCCCACAGTAAGAAACACACCTCTAGGCACACTTAACCCCTACACTGCCACCTAGTGGTTAACCCCTTCACTGCCAGTGTCATTTACACAGGAATCAATGCATTTAAATAGCATTGATTGCTGTATAAATGACAATGATCCCAAAAATGTGTCAAAAATGTCCGATGTGTCCGCCATAATGTCGCAGTCACAATAAAAATCGCTGATCGCCGCCATTACTAATAAAAAAAAAATGATTAATAAAAATGCTATAAAACTATGCGCAAACCAATCAATAATCGCTTATTGTTTTTTTTTTTTACCAAAAGTATGTAGAAGAATACATATCGGCCTAAACTGAGGAAAAAAATTTTTTTTTAATATATTTTTGGGGGATATTTATCATAGCAAAAAATAAAAAAGAATGCGTTTTTTTCAAAATTGACTCTCTTTTTTGTTTATAGCGCAAAAAATAAAAACCGCAGGGGCGATCAAATACCACCAAAAGAAAGCTCTATTTGTGGGAAAAAAAGGACGTCAATTTTGTTTGGGAGCCACGTCGCACGACCGCGCAATTGTCAGTTAAAGCGACACAGTGCCTCCTCAAATAGTGACAGGACAGTGCATGCATCCTTGATCATTAGCCACTGGCATGGCGAAAAAAAGCCAAGCTTCCCTGACCCTGTCCTGGTGCCATACTCGCACAGGTACTCATTGATGGCCCTCTGCTGTGGGTGCAGCCGCTGCAGCATTGCCAACGTTGAGTTCCACCTGGTGGGCATGTCACAGATGAGGCGGTTCTTGGGCAGGTTGTATTCCTTTTGAAGGTCAGCCAGCCAAGCACTGGCATTATATGACCGGCGGAAATGCCCACAGACTTTCCTGGCCGGCCTCAGGAGATCCTGTAAGCCCGGGTACCTGCACACTGAATGCTGACCGCCATGTCCAACTAGGCCAAGACATTGCCTTCCACATGCCGGTAGAGAGCCGGAATGGCCTTCCGAATAAAAAATGGCGTTTGTGAACCTTCCACTGAGGTACCGCACATTCCACAAATTCTCGAAAGGGGGGAGAGTCTACCAGCTGAAAGGGCAGCAGTTGAACTACTAGCAATTTAGCCAAACTAGCATTCAGCCGTTGAGCATGTGGATGGCTGGGACCAAATTTCTTTTGCCAGCTTAGCAACAGGGGTAAGGAAATTTGCCTGCTACAATCGGATTTAGGAGTACCGCTAGCAGATTGCCCGCAAGTGCTTGGGACACTTAATTCTACACCTTCATTCCTCTCAGTGCAGGTCTCTGAGAGGACTGAAGGTATAGTGGGGTTGGAGGTCCGAGCTGATGAGGAGCAAGGAGAGGTCTGCCTTGTTCTTTGGTGTGGGTCTTTTAACCGCTTTCCGACCGGCGCACGCCGATGTACGTCGACGGAATGGCACGGACAGGCATAAGGGCGTACAGGTACGTCCCCTTTAAGATGCTGCGGTGCCATCGAGCGCGCGCCGGTCGGGACCCCAGTGAGGCCGGTCGCAGGTCCCGCGGACTCGATCGCCGCGGGGACACCTGCGATCGTCTCACGGGAAGGCTGAACGGGGAGATGCGGAAATAAACAGCATCTCCCCGTTCTGCCTAGCAACTAGTGACGCGGATCTCTGCTCCCTGTGATTGGAGCAGAGATCAGCATTCACTAGCTGACAGCCACGCCCCCCCCCACAGTAAGAAACACACCTCTAGGCACACTTAACCCCTACACTGCCACCTAGTGGTTAACCCCTTCACTGCCAGTGTCATTTACACAGGAATCAATGCATTTAAATAGCATTGATTGCTGTATAAATGACAATGGTCCCAAAAATTTGTCAAAAATGTCCGATGTGTCCGCCATAATGTCGCAGTCATAATAAAAATCGCTGATCGCCGCCATTACTAATAAAAAAAAAATTATTAATAAAAATGCTATAAAACTATGCGCAAACCAATCAATAATCGCTTATTGCGTTTTTTTTTACCAAAAATATGTAGAAGAATACGTATCGGCTAAACTGAGGGAAAAAAAATGTTTTTTTTATATATTTTTGGGGATATTTATTATAGCAAAAAATAAAAAAGTATGCGTTTTTTTTTGTTTATAGCGCAAAAAATAAAAACCGCAGGGGCAATCAAATACCACCAAAAGAAAGCTCTATTTGTGGGAAAAAAGGACGTCAATTTTGTTTGGGAGCAATGTCGCACGACCGCACAATTGTCAGTTAAAGCGACACAGTGCCGAATCGCAAAAAGGGGCCTGGTCCTTTGGCTGCAAATTGGTACGGTCTGAAAGTGGTTAAATACTGTTGCCAACGGACTGCATGGGAGCTCGACATATGTCTAGTCAAGCATGTGGTGCCCAAGCGGCTGCTGTTTTGGCCACGCTTAATACGCTTCAGACATATGTTGCAAACAGCAGCGGTGCGATCTGCTGCACACGTCTCAAAAAAGGCCCACACCAAAGAACTTTTGAAAAAACGAGTCAGCAGCGCCCTGCACATGCGGAGCTCTGAGGTGTGATGCAGTCGGTTGGCTGTCCTTAAGTTGGCCCCTGGAGGGCATCCTGCCTCATTGGAGATGTGCCTCCTCCTCTCTTCTATCAGGCACCCATGTAGAGTCAGTGACCTCATCATTCCCTCCCTCCTCGCCACTGGAGCAAACCTGGCAGTATGCTGCAGCTGGGGGGAACATGACTGCCAGTTTCTTGTCCTTCTTGGGCACCCCCTCTTTCTAGGCTCACGTTACTGCCTTCATCCTCAACCTGGGCACCATCATCAGAGCCTTCAAAACGCTGCGCATCCTCCTGCAGCATGTACCCGACACTGTGGTCGAACAGTTCGGGGGACTCCTCAAGACATGATGGTGGGGCTAGGGAAGGAGTGACTGATGCCAGAACAGGTTGCTTTGGCAGCCAAACTTCTCTTAGCCTGGGTGACAGAGGATGAGGAGGATGAGGACGGCTTTGTCATCCACTCTACCAACTCTTCGGCATGTTGTGGCTCAACACGGCCAGCTGCGGAAAAAAAGGACAAGCGTGCCCCACGGCCACGTGCTGAGGATGCACTGTGTCCACGACCAGCACTGTTAGCTGTAGACACAGAGCCTGCTTGTCCTCTTTTAGTGGCCTGTGAGCGTCTGCCTTTCCTTGGTGGCCTTCCAGACATTTACCATAAACATTACACCAGGAATGGGCTGCAGTCAGGTATAGGCTTGGCTAGACTAGAATGGAGTGGATATATATGTAGGAGACAGTATATATATATGTTTATGCACTGCAGATCACTGAATCACCTGCCTGGCCTGCCTGCCTGAAAGTGTCTTGAAAACTTACACCAGGAATGGCCTGTAGTCTGGTATAAGCTTGGCTAGACTAAAATGCAGTGGATATATATATATATATATATATATATATATATATATATATATATATATATATATGTATGTAGGAGACTATATATATATATATATATATATATATATATATATATATATATATATATATATATATATATATATATATATATATATATATATATATAATGCACTGCGGATCACTGAATCACCTGCCTGCCCGCCTGCCTGAAAATGTTTTTGAAAACGTACACCAGGAATGGCCTGTTGTCAGGTATAGGCTTGGCTAGGCTAGAATGCAGTGGATATATATGTAGGAGACCGTATATATATTTTATGCACTGCAGATCACTGAATCACTTACCTGCCTGCCTGAAAGTGTATTTGGAAACGTACACCAGCAATGGCCTGCAGTCAGATATAGGCTTGGCTAGACTAGAAGGCAGTGGTTATATATATGTAGGAGACTGTATATATATTTTATGCACTGCGGATCACTGAATCACCTGCCTGCCTGCCTGCCTGAAAGTGTATTTGAAAACGTACACCAGGAACTACCTGCAGTCAGATATAGGCTTGGCTAGACTAGAATGCAGTGGATATATAGGAGGCTGTATATATATTTTATGCACTGGGATCACTGAATAGCCTGCCTGAAAGTGTATTTGAATAATGTACACCAGGAATGGCGCTACATTCTTACTCACATTGTCTATAGAATTCTTGTCACATTTATATGTAGCTGCTTTGGTTACACCATTTTTTATTTTCACTATTTGAGTTCAGCGCGATAATTTCCTTTTATTCAATATATATATACACATACATACATACATACACACACACACACACACACACACACACACAAAGCCGGGATGTATATATATATACAAAATACACTGCAGCTAGCTGAATCAACTGCCTGCCTGAAGTAGATTAGAAACAGTACAGCAGGAACGGTCTACAGTGAGATCTAGCTAAACTGGATACAGTGTGTATATATATATATACATACATACACACACAGAGCCGGGATGTGTGTATATATATATATATATATAATTTATATATATATATATATATATATATATATATATATATATATATATATATATATATATATATATATATATATATATATATATATATACATACATACATACAAAATAGACTGCAGCTAAGTGAATCAACTGCCTGCCTGAAGTAGATTAGAAACAGTACAGCAGGTGAGATCTAGCCAACGGTCTGCAGTGAGATCTAGCTAACTGAATAAACTGCCTGCTCAAAGTAAATGAAATGAAACCCTCTCTCCCTCTCTCTCTATAGCCTCATACACGCGATTGGACTTTATACATACTTTCCCGTGGATTTTTGTACAAATGGCGTCGGCTGTGAACTTGTATTCCATACACACGGCAGGACTTTTTCAGCCAACTTTCACCAAATTGCGTGTTTTTTCTGCTCTTTACCGCCACCTTTGGTCAACTTCTGTATTGTTGTCTGACCTCTTGCATTAATTCTGAGCATGCGTGTTTGTACTTTGTACAAAAGTTCTATGGTTTTCTGTACAAACCATCGGACTTTGCTCCATCAGACTTTTGTTGCCGGAAAGTTTGTCCGTTCGCACAGCCAACAAAAGTCAGATGAAAACCGAAAAAGTTTGTCCGATGGAGCGTACACAAGGCTGAAGTGCAGGCGGCCTTATATAGTGTGGGGCGTGGACTTAACCCCCTGAGCCATAATTGGCCAAAGGCACCCTGCCTTTGGCCAATTATGGCTCTCTTTGCTTACGGCGCTGTGATTGGCCAAAGCATGCGGGTCATAGTGCATGCTTGGCCAATCAGCCAGAAATGCACTGCGATGACGCAGTGCATTATGGGGCGTGACGCGCCGCTCGAATTTGGCACGAATGCCCCATAATGTTCGCTGTTCGAACGATCGAACAGCCGATGTTCGAGTTGAACTCGAAGCTCATTCCTACTGTCTGCCTATACTTGGTGTTAAAACATCACATGGTATCAGAAGTCGGGTCAGAAGAGTCAAGGCAGCAAACAGCAACACAAAGAACATTCCTTCCCTGGACTGTATCTTAAAACTGGTCACAATGGAGGGAGCTAATAGAGCTCGTGTTTGCAGGACCAGATGCAAACAGATGGACTGATCAAATGGCCTGCCAAGCTGGAGGCGCGCGAGCCCGGTGCACATCGGGGGACCCGATTCACGTGTCCAGCGGGTGCGATTGCCACCGGCCACCCGCGATTACGGGCATGAGAGCCATAACGGGAATTTCCCTGTTCTGTCAAGGGAGGGGAGACAGATCGTTTGTACCTAGTAAGTAGGAACATCGATATGTCTCCTCTCCCAGTCAGCCCCATCCCCCCACAGTAAGATTCACTCACGACGGAACACATTTAACCCCTTAATCGCCCCCCCCCTAGTGTTAACCCCTTCCCTACCAGTGACATTTACACATTAATCAGTGCATTTTTATAGCACTGATCGCTATATAAATGTCACTCGTCCCAAAAATGTGTCAAAAATGTCCGATCTGTCGCAATACCGCTAAAAATCGCAGATCACCGCCAAAAAAAATAAATAAAAATGCAACAAATCTTTCCCATAATCTAGAACTGTTTGGGGGTTCCAGGTCATTTTCTAGCCAAAAAAACGCAGATTTTTACACGTGTGAAAAATGACAAGAACTGCCCCGGGCCTGAAGGGATTGCATTCCTCTGGAATTATTATTTGCAGGATTCCTCCAACTTCTCCAAATAGCCAGACTCCGTTCATGAGTTGTTTCCAGCAGAGTCATATACACCTTACCGTTGCACATGTGAACCTGTTACGCGTTTCGCCATGTGTCGCAGAGCCGCAAGACCGATTCCTGAAGTGTATCTGCAACACTTTTCCTTTCCATTCGGTTAGGCCTGGGGACTTCAAACTATGGCCCCTGCCAAATTTATTTGGAATTCAGTGGGGTATCCGCAGACTCTGTGCACAGATGGGGGATCCAGATCAGTTGGTCTGCACCCCCCCCCCCAGTCCCCAGCACAATAAGACTCTGATCTAAGGGGGGGAACCTGATGGGGCCCTTATGCGAGGGGGCTGTTGGGGACCCTGATGTAAGGAAGGGCTCCAAAGGGGACTTTGATGAAAGGGGGGCTCTGACGGGGACCCTGATGTAGGGGAGGCTCTGATGGGGACCCTGATGTAAGGGGGGCTCTGATGGGGACCCTGATGTAAGGGGGGCCCTGACGGGGACCCTGATGTAAGGGGGCACTGATGGGGGACCCTGATGTAAGGGGGGCTCTGATGGGACCCTGATGGGGCCCTGATGTAAGGGAGGCTCGGATGGAAACCTCAAGATAGGGGGGGGCTTTGATGGGGACCCTGATATAAGGGGGGCTCCGATGGGGGACCCTGATGTAAGGGGGGCTCTGATGGGGACCCTGATGTAAGGGGGGCTCTGATGTAATTGGGACTCTGATATAAGGGGGACTTAGATGGGGATACCGATCGAAGAGGGACCCTGCTGTAAGGAGGGACCCTGATGGAGACTGTGATATCAGGGGGGCCGAGATGGAAACCCCAATATAAGGGGGGGCTCATATGGGAACCCCGATATAAGTGGGACTCTGATGGGGACCCTGATGTAAAGGAGGCTCTGATGGGGACCCTGATGTAAGGGGGGGGGCTGTGATGGGACCCTGATGGGGCCCTGATGTAAGGGGGGCTCGGTTGGAAACCTCAAGATAGGAGGGGCTTTGATGGGGACCCTGATATAAGGGGGGCTCCGATGGGGGACCCTGATGTAAGGGGGGCTCTGATGGGGACCCTGATGTAAGGTGGAACTGATGTAATTGGGACTCTGATAATGACTCTGATATAAGGGGGACTTAGATGGGGATACCGATGTAAGAGGGACCCTGCTGTAAGGAGGGACCCTGATGGAGACTGTGATATAAGGGGGGCTCATATGGGAACCCAGATATAAAGTGGGACTCTGATGGGGACCCTGATGTAAGGGAGGCTCTGATGGGGACCCTGATGTAAGGGGAGGCTCTGATGGGGACACCTGATGTAAGGGGGGTCTCTGACGAGGACCCTGATGTAAGGGGGGTCTCTGACGAGGACCCTGATGTAAGGGGGGTCTCTGACGGGGACCCTGATGTAAGGGGGGCTCTGATGGGGACGCTGATGTAAGGGAGGCTCTGATGGGGATGCTGATGTAAGAGGGGCTCTGATGGGGACCCTGATGCAAGGTGGGCTCTGATGGGGACCCCGATGTAAGGGGAACTGATGTAATGCGGACTCTGAGAGAGACTCTTATATAAGGGGCTTAGATAGGGATGCCAATGTAAGAGGGACCCTGCTGTAAGGGGGGACAACGATGGAGACTGTGATATAAGGGGGACTCCAATGGGGAGTCTGATGTATGGAGGACTCTAATGGAAATCCTGATGTAAGGTGGAAGGGGGGGCTCTAATGAAGACTCTGATGTATGGGGGGCTCTGATGTAAGGGGGGCTCTTATTGGGACCCTGATGTAAGGGAGGATTCTGATGGGGACACTGATGTAAAGGGGAAACTCGGGATGAGACGGTTACAATGTGTGGCTTATCTGGAGTCGCTGGTCTCTGAGCCGCCCTGCGTGGATTCTGCCAGAACAGCTGATTTCACGGCGCTGATAAGCGAGGTAATAGCGGTCAGTCATTGTCATCTACAACGCCTTCTTCCTGGGACTCCCCACCCCCGGCAGGGGAACAGGAAGGGGTTAATGACTCTGAAGTTATTCCTTCGCCTGCAGGATATATGAGGCGTCTCTAAAATACAAACTTCGTCCTGCGACCCGCCTTCCCGTCTTTAGAGTGACTGACACTCGCCCGCTGTCCAAGAAATGTGCCATTCGCTGTGACGGGACACTTGGGACATCAAGTCGGGACTCGTCTGGAGAACGATCGGCGGGGGAGGAGTTCCTCATCTCCGGAGGGAAGCGTCCTGCCAAGTACTCTGATCATTTCCTTTTGGGATTAATAAAGTATTCTGAATCTGATCAGGCGATGTGCAGTCCGCATCTCCGCTGAACGAGGAGCTCTCAGCCGCAATGCCCTTCGCCCGGCTGCCCTGCAAAGTGCGCGCCAGGACTTTACGGCAGTTCTTGCTGCTGCTCTGCGTGGTGTCGCTGGTCGGGCTGCTGGTCACTCACAAGAACAGAATCATCTCCGGGGTCTATCCCAGCCAATTAGAGGAGAGGAGGTAAGATCGGGCGCGGGGGGGAACGCAGACGCGGGGAGATTTCTAATCCAGAGATCGATATGTTTTTGGCGTTACGGTGGCCATACACCAGTGTTAGTTTTAGTCTTAGGACTAAAATGGCATTTTAGTTTTAGTCCCATTTTAGCAATTGTTTTAGTTTTAGTCGTATTTAGTCGACTAAAATCTCCAGTACATTTCAGTGATTGCAATTTAGTTGTAGTCAAAGTTTTTTGACTAAAATGGCATTTTAGTTTTAGTCTCATTTTAATCATCTCAATTGTTTTAGTTTTAGTCATATTTTAGTCGACTAAAATAGTAAATAGTAATAGTAAATGTTTTAGTCGACTTAATTAACACTGCCATACACACTTCAATAAATGATCAATTCCTTTTCTAAACGATCTCTTCCAATAGAAATAATCAATCTAATCTATAGTTGACTACCTAGTCAATCAACGGGGGTCAATAGTTAAACGTTATCGATTGTTAGATTACATGGTGAACACAGAGACGCAATCT
The DNA here is from genome assembly GCA_028564925.1 of Lithobates sylvaticus. Lineage (NCBI taxonomy): Eukaryota > Metazoa > Chordata > Amphibia > Anura > Ranidae > Lithobates > Lithobates sylvaticus. The sequence goes on along the minus strand of CM053037.1, from coordinate 184,919,103 downwards.
GATTGATCGAATACGATTTAAGTCATGAACAAGCAATCACAGAGCTGCTTAATCAATGAAATTGATTGTCCATTTTCCCCAAGTTTACCCGAATCCGATCTCAGTTCTACAGATATTTGTTCGACCAATCAGAAGCCACAGATAAAATTCCACCAAAATTAAGAGATCACTAAATCTGCAATTCTCTCAATTTGATCAGTTTCATGGAATGATCGATTGTACAATCTAATCAATCTAAATGATTTGGTTAAATAAGATTCACATAGCGCACACCCTCCACGATCGATTTAGTGAGCAATCAATTTTCAGGATGGCAAGGCAGTCGGCTGTGGTGGAAATGTATCTGATTGGTTCACGGTGTGGTGTGTTCCCAAAACGCAGTGCGATTTGCAGAATCGGATTGCATGACTGAACAGGGATGGTGGGAACCCCTCGTAATGGGCACAACGGTTGTGCAGACCCGAGAACTCAGCACAGGGATGGTGGGAACCCCTCATAATGGGCACAGCGGGTGTACAGACCTGGAACTCAGCACAGGGTTGGTGGGAACCCCCCATAATGGGCACAGTGGGTGTACAGACCTGGAACTCAGCTCAGGGATGGTGGGAACCCCTCATAATGGGCACAGCGGGTGTACAGACCTGGAACTCAGCACAGGGATGGTGGGAACCCCCCATAATGGGCACAGCATGTGTACAGACCTGGGAACTCAGCACAGGGATGGTGGGAACCCCTCATAATGGGCACAGCGGGTGTACAGACCCAGGAACTCAGCACAGGGATGGTGGGAACCCCTCATAATGGGCACAGCGGGTGTACAGACCTGGGAACTCAGCACAGGGATGATGGGAACCCCTCATACTGGGCACAGCTGGTGTACAGACCTGGGAACTCAGCACAGGGATGGTGGGAACCCCTCATAATGGGCACAGCGTGTGTACAGACCAGGGACTCAGCACAGGGATGGTGGAACCCCTCATAATGGGCACAGCGGGTGTACAGACCTGGGAACTCAGCACAGGGATGATGGGAACCCCTCATACTGGGCACAGCTGGTGTACAGACCTGGGAACTCAGCACAGGGATGGTGGGAACCCCCCATAATGGGCACAGCATGTGTACAGACCTGGGAACTCAGCACAGGGATGGTGGGAACCCCTCATAATGGGCACAGCGGGTGTACAGACCCAGGAACTCAGCACAGGGATGGTGGGAACCCCTCATAATCAGTGTTAATTTTGTCGACTAAATGAATATTAGTTTAGTAGACTAAAATACAACTAAAACTAAAATGCCATTTTAGTCAAAAGACTAAGAGTAAAACTAAATTGAAATTTGACTTCAAAATTAACATTGGTCGGTATTGCATGTTCATACCTCAATGCCATAATAAATAACATATTAGATTTTTCACTCCAGCAGTATATAATGAGTTTGGAAATTGTAGAGAATTGTTGTTAACTAATGCATTACAATTTAATTACAGCCATTTGATTTTAGACGACTAAAATTAGTTTTAGTCGACTAAAATATACTGGCGATTTAGGTCGACTAAATACAACTAAAACTAAAACAATTGCAGAAGACTAAAAACGGGCCTAAAACTAAAATTCCATTTTAGCCCTAAGACTAAGGGCCAGTTCACACCACATACAGTCCAGTGCGTTTTTTATTTCTGCATCAAAAACGCATAGAAAGTAGGTTATATGGTTTTCAATGGCTTAGTTCACACCAGTGCGTTCCAGTTCCAGAAAAAAAAAGTAGAACATGCTGCATTTTTTTCTGCACTGGACTGTACTGGAACGCTGTAAAACGCCACAAAAACGCACTGGAACGCACCTAAATGCACCAAAAACGCACTGCAACACACTTGTCCTTATTTCAGGTTTAGAAAAAAGCTCTGGACTGCATCAAAAACGCGCATGCAGAAAAGCACCTGGAACGCACCCGGACTGCATTTCTATGGTGTGAACTGGCCCTTAAACTAAATCGAAATTTTCTGCCAGAATGAACACCGCTCATAATGCCTCAATTACCCCAATAGCAGCTCCCATCTCTCACTATCTCCCGTAGGGATTATGTTGTGCGCAATTTGGTTTGCACTATTTATTATGTTCTTGTTTTGTTTTGTTTTTTGTTTTGTATAGTCATATTAAATTGTTTTGTAAATATGTTTTATTTATTTATTTATTATGGTTTTATTGTATATAAGTTGTTGTTTGTAAGATTTTTCAATAAACAAAATTAACCCCTCATAATGGGCACAGCAGGTGTACAGACCCGAGAACTCAGCACAGGGATGGTGGGAACCCCTCTTAATGGGCAAAGCAGGTGTACAGACCTGGGAAATCAGCACAGGGATGGTGGGAACCCCTCATAATGGGCACAGCAGGTGTACAGACCCGGGAACTCAGCACAGGGATGGTGGGAACCCCTCATAATGGGCACTGCAGGTGTACAGACCCGGGAACTCAGCACAGGGATGGTGGGAACCCCTCATAATGGGCACTGCAGGTGTACAGACCCGGGAACTCAGCACAGGGATGGTGGGAACCCCTCATAATGGGCACAGCAGCTGTACATCACAAAAAATAAAAACCGAAGAGGTGATGAAATACCAACAAAAAAAGCTCTATTTGCGGGGGGAAAAAAAGGACACAAATTTAGTTTGGGTACAGCATTGCATGAGCGCTCAATTACCAGTTAAAGTGACGCAGTTCCAAATTGTAAAAAGTGCTCTGGTCAGGAAGAAAGAAGCTATGTTCCCAAATACAGTGAGACCAAGGCAGGGGGGCTACATTCCTACATACAGTGAGACCAATGCAGGGGGGCTACGTTCCTACATACACTGAGACCAATGCAGGGGGGCTACATTCCTACATACAGTGAGACCAATGCAGGGGGGCTACATTCCTACATACAGTGAGACCAATGCAGGGGGGCTACATTCCTACATACAGTAAGACCAATGCAGGGGGGCTACATTCCTACATACAGTGAGACCAATGCAGGGGGGCTACATTCCTACATACAGTAAGACCAAGGCAGGGGAGCTACATTGCTACATACAGTGAGACCAATGCAGGAGGGCTACATTCCTACATACACTGAGACCAAGGCAGGGGGGCTACATTCCTACATACAGTGAGACCAATGCAGGGGGGCTACATACAGTGAGACCAAGGCAGGGGGGGCTACATTCCTACATACAATGAGACCAAGGTGGGGGGGCTACATTCCTACATACAATGAGACCAAGGTGGGGGGGCTACATTCCTACATACAGTGAGACCAAGGCAGGGGGGCTACATTCCTACATACAGTGAGACCAAGGCAGGGGGGCTACGTTCCTATATACAGTGAGACCAAGGTGGTGGGGTACATTCCTACATACAGTGAGACCAAGGTGGGGGGGCTACATTCCTACATACAGTGAGACCAAGGCAGGGGGGCTACATTCCTACATACAGTGAGACCAAGGCAGGGGGGCTACGTTCCTATATACAGTGAGACCAAGGTGGTGGGGTACATTCCTACATACAGTGAGACCAAGACAGGGGAGCTACATTCCTACATACAGTGAGAACAAGGCAGGGGGGCTACATTGCTACATACAGTGAGACCAAGGCAGGGGGGCTACATTGCTACATACAGTGAGACCAAGGCAGGGTGGCTACATTCCTACATACAATGGAGCCAAGGCAGGATGGATACGTTCCTACATACAACGGGACCACTGAGAATGAACACAACCTAACAGGAAGTCAAATCACCAAAAAAAAGCGAAGTGCTGAATGAGCAAGAGAGCAATAGAAGGGACTGTATGAGTTAGCATCATAGAGAAAGGCATGCATTTTCCCAATGAATGCAATATGTTCTCTGATTGGATAAGGTGGAGAAGCTGGCTGGTAACTTCACAATCCCCACCTCGTCTAATCAGAGAACACTTTGGGGAGATTTACTAAAACCCGAGCACCCAGAATCTGGTACAGCTGTGCATAGTGGCCAATCAGCTTCTAACTTCAGTTTGTTCAGTTAAGCTTTGACAATAAGGCCCGGTTTACACCTATGCATTTTTTAGTGCGTTTTTCAGTTTTGCAGAAACGCGCTACAGTCCATTTAACATGGTTTCCTATGGATGTAGTTCACATCTGTGCATTTTATGGAAGGGGCCAGGGATTTATTTTTTCTGGTTCCATAGACTTCAATGGATCAAAATTGTGTATTGAAAAAAACGCAAAATGCACCTGGAATATGCAAAACTGCAACCTACATAGGTGTGAATCAGACCTAAAACCTGGAAGCCGATTCGTTTCCTATGCAGAGCTGCACCAGATTTTGCACTCTCCAGTTCTAGTAAATCTCCCCCTTCAGCCATACCTCCCAACTGTCCCGGATTTCGAGGGACTGTCCCGGATTTCGAGGGACCGTCCCTGATTTCGAGGGACTGTCCCTGATTTCGAGGGACTGTCCCTCTGTCCCTCATTCCTCCTAATTTGTCCCTCATTTTGGTCTGATATATATAGTTGTATATAAAATGCACTTTTTATCTTTCAAAAAGTGTTTCCCAGTGCTAAACCTTTCATCTGATTTCCAAATTGCTGCATTTGTACATTTTATAAGCCAATATAAAGGAATAGTAGTGGAAAAAAAAAAGTCCTTGTGGGTTTAATTAACCTATTTTTGGGAGGTTATTTCTCCTTTAAGGGGGTGTGGCAGGGGGCGTGTCCTATGCCTACACAAATACATTTTAAAGTAATTTTGATAAAATGTACCCAATTCCAAAACTTTTGTTTCTGTGTCCCATTCGGGATAATTCCATTGAATTATTTTCCCAGAACAAAAATTTGAGATGGGAATGAGGGACACCTACTAGCAAACGTATGTACAGTGCCTTGCGAAAGTATTCGGCCCCCTTGAACTTTTCAACCTTTTGCCACATTTCAGGCTTCAAACATAAAGATATAAAATATAAATTTTTTGTGAAGAATCACCAACAAGTGGGACACAATTGTGAAGTGGAACGAAATCTATTGGATTTTTGAAACTTTTTTAACTAATAAAAAAATGAAAAGTGGGGCGTGCAAAATTATTCGGCCCCCTTTGCGTTAATACTTTGTAGAGCCACCTTTTGCTGCGATTACAGCTGCAAGTCGCTTGGGGTATATCTCTATCAGTTTTGCACATCGAGAGACTGAAATTCTTGCCCATTCTTCCTTGCAAAACAGCTCGAGCTCAGTGAGGTTGGATGGAGAGCGTTTGTGAACAGCAGTTTTCAGCTCTTTCCACAGATTCTCGATTGGATTCAGGTCTGGACTTTGACTTGGCCATTCTAACACCTGGATACGTTTATTTGTGAACCATTCCTTTGTAGATTTTGCTGTATGTTTGGGATCATTGTCTTGTTGGAAGATAAATCTCCGTCCCAATTTCAGGTCTTTTGCAGACTCCAACAGGTTTTCATCCAGAATGGTCCTGTATTTGGCTGCATTCATCTTCCCCTCAATTTTAACCATCTTCCCTGTCCCTGCTGAAGAAAAGCAGGCCCAAACCATGAAGCTGCCACCACCATGTTTGACAGTGGGGATGGTGTGTTGAGGGTGATGAGCTGTGTTGCTTTTACGCCAAACATATCGTTTTGCATTGTGGCCAAAACGTTTGATTTTGGTTTCATCGGACCAGAGCACCTTCTTCCACATGTTTGGTGTGTCTCCCAGGTGGCTTGTGGCAAACTTTAGATGAGACTTTTTATGGATATCTTTGAGAAATGGCTTTCTTCTTGCCACTCTTCCATAAAGGCCAGATTTGTGCAGTGTACGACTGATTGTTGTCCTATGGACAGACTCTCCCACCTCAGCTGTAGTTCTCTGCAGTTCATCCAGAGTGATCATGGGCCTCTTGGCTGCATCTCTGATCAGTCGTCTCCTTGTCTGAGCTGAAAGTTTAGAGGGACAGCCAGGTCTTGGTAGATTTGCAGTGGTCTGATACTCCTTCCATTTCAAAATGATCGCTTGCACAGTGCTCCTTGGGATCGCTTGCACAGTGCTCCTTGGGATCGCTTGCACAGTGCTCCTTGGGATGTGTAAAGCTTGGGAAATCTTTTTGTATCCAAATCCGGCTTTAAACTTCTCCACAACAGTATTACGGACCTGCCTGGTGTGTTCCTTGGTCTTCATGATGCTCTCTGCGCTTTCAACAGAACCCTGAGACTATCACAGAGCAGGTGCATTTATACAGAGACTTGATTACACACAGGTGGATTCTATTCATCACCATCAGTCATTTAGGACAACATTGGATCATTCAGAGATCCTCGCTGAACTTCTGGAGGGAGTTTGCTGCACTGAAAGTAAAGGGGCCGAATAATTTTGCACGCACCACTTTTCAGTTTTTTATTTGCTAAAAAAGTTTAAAATATCCAAAAGATTTCGTTCCACTTCACAATTGTGTCCCACTTGTTGGTGATTCTTCACAAAAAATTAAAATGTTATATCTTTATGTTTGAAGCCTGAAATGTGTCAAAAGGTTGAAAAGTTCAAGGGGGCCAAATACTTTCGCAAGGCACTGTAGGCATAGGAAACGCCCCCTGACACGCCCCTTAAAGGGGACATAACACCCCCAGAAAAAGGTTATTTAAATCCAAAAGTGCTTTATTTTACCACCAATATTTCTTTATATTGGCTCTTAAAATGTACAAATGCAGCAATTTAGAAATTAGATGAAAGGTTTAGCGCTGGGAAACACTTTTTGAAAGATAAAAAGTGCATTTTATATACAACTATATATATCAGACCACAATGAGGGACAAATGAGGGGCAAAGAGGGACAGAGGGACAAACCAGGGACAGTCCCTCGTAATCATGGACAGTTGGGAGCTATGCAGTTGTCAGCACACGTGTCCCCATTGGAAGATCTGCCCTCACTTCCTGTTCTGATGACAACTGTAGAATTCAGGATTTGCTAAATATAACTATATAAACTATTTATAGACACAAGCAGGTCCTCTATTTATAGACACAAGCAGATCCTCCCTCGGCTGTTCTTGTCCTTTTAGCTTTGGCAGCAGCACAAGGTACATTTTTGTTGAAAACCTTTAGGGGATTGCTGATGTTATTTATGTTGTGTGTGCGGGGGATGGTCTCAGGCTTCTCCCTTGTGAGTATAAATTTCACCCAGGACGGCTCCTGCGAATTTGTAGCTACCGATTTTGGAGGATCGGTTTTCAAGCCATGGCCGAGTTCGCTCATGAGCCTTACCTTTCCCCGATGAAGATTTTTTTTCGATATTAAATTAAAAACGCGTTGGAATTTCAGGCTGGGATCCACCCAATGAAGTAATGAAGACCTTAACTGTTAAGGTCGAAACACGTTAGGGTCTACAGTATGATTACATACTTATATCAGGCTATGTTTTTCTTGTATACTAACAGCTGTATTGTCATTTGAATGTATGTATATATATATATATATATATATATATATATATATATATATATATATATATATATATATATATATATATATGTATGTATGGTTTTCTTCAGCCTGCGGCTGGATTTCTCATTAAAGCGTTCCAATCGGCTCATGAGCCACTGGAGCGCTCTCGGCCACCCCTCCTCCCCGTCCTGCCACTTGCCGGTGTTTCTTGGACTTACCGCTTCCGTCAATTAGCCCGAGAAACTATCCACCGGCTGGTCACACTGGTGATCAAAGAGTACATCTTTGACCACCTCTATGGCCTTGGAGGACCGGAGCGGCGTCATGACGTCACTTCCGGTCCAGTTTTTTTTTCTTAACCACTTGCCAACCGGCTGCAGTACATATACAGTGATGTGTTAACCACGTGATTTCCGGGTATAATTAGCATATACTTCCGGGTCATTGTGAAGTAGGTTCCGGACCCCATGTGATCAGTGTTCTTCTATATCACTGGTCCCCGCATTGAGGCTTGGAGCCCATACGGTCAGGTGACTAATTTTGCTCCAATCACTGGCCTCGGAATCACCAAGGTCTGATTGGTCTTCAATTATTGGTCTCTTATTCGTATGTAGTCTATAAATACAAGCAATGTGGGGGAGCTGTTATATGCCCCAGCTGAAGTCCTTTGGGACGAAACGCGCCAGCCTTGGCTTATAGCTCCCTACATTGCCCTGAATTTTAATCCTGTGATCACAGCTTTTTACTCCTATTGCTGTATGCTGTTTTTTAGAAATAAAAACCCCAATTTTTTGACCTACACCATATGGAAGCATTTTTTCTTTACATAACCATCTGGATGAGAGTTGCCTTGTGGTCCAGCCGATCTCTTCACACCTAAGGTCCAGCCCTGGTGCTTCTTCCATCGGAGGTTTGTTTGGTGGTTACCTACAACACCCCTGGATTCGTGCTTTGAGGTCCTGGATCCCTTGGGAGTTCAGTTTATCCGCAGATTTCGGCACCTTTGCTTTTATGACTCGTTGTCGCTGAGTCCATCTGTTCCTGTAAGAGTACAGGGGGTCCCCGACTTACGAACGCCCGACCTACGAACATCCCCTACTTATGAACCGGGCGCTGCGGGGACCCTCCACCATTTTCCGCCGTTCTGCGCATGCGCTGCCAGACGGAGCCTAGGAAAATGACGGCAAACATCGGAAATGTCCGTAATTTGCCGCGCATGCGCAGAATGGCATTCGACGGAACATCGGAAATGTCCGTAATTGTCGGTCTGCGCATGCGCGGCCGACTTACGAACATTTCCGAGTTAAGAACAGGCGGGCAGTCCCTAACGAGTTCGTAACTCGGGGACCCCCTGTATTATATATATACTACTACTATATCTACCATCCACATATACAGCGGCAGGTCTGCTCTATTGCGCGAAACGACATACCCGTACGTCATTTCGTGCAATAGCCAACAGGGGGCACGCGCGCGGCCAGCGCCTGCACTGATTCGCCAAAAGGGGGAGCCAATCAGCGGCCCACCCTCGATCGCTCACCAGAGAGACAGGACAGTGGTCTGCTGATGTAAACAAGGCAGATCGCTGTCCTGTCACTTATGAACAGAGAGATCTTGCTAAGCAGGAACACGGATCTCTCTGTTCATCCAGTGAGTCCATCCCCCCCACGCAGTAAGAAAGCACCCCAGACCTAGAGACACACTTAACCCTTTGATCGCCCCTGGTGTTATCCCCTTCCCTGCAAGTGTCATTAGTACAGTGACAGTGCATATTTTTAGCACTGATTACTGTAATGTCACTGGTTCCCAAAAAAAGTGTCAAAAGTGTCACTAAGAGTCCGATATGTCCGCCGCAATGTTGCAGTCCTGCTAAAAATCGCTGATCACTATTACTAGTAAAAAAAAAAATCCATAAATATATCCCATAGTTTGTAGACATGATAACTTTTGTGCAAACCAATCAATATATGCTTATTGTGATTTTTATTTTTTTACCAAAAATATGTAGCAGAATACATATTGGCCAAAACTGATCAAATTCGTTTTTTTCAATTTATTTTATTGCAGAAAGTAAAATATATATATTATTTTATTTTTTAAAATTTTCGGTCTATTTTTTGTTTATAGCGCAAAAAATTTAAAACGCAGGAGGTGATCAAATACCACCAAAGCAAACCTCTATTTGTTAAAAAAAAAAAAAAAAGAAAGAAGGACATCAAGTTTGTTGTGGGTACAATGCCACATGACGAACGCGCAATTGTCAGTTAAAGCAACGCAGTTCAGTATTGCAAAAAAAAAAAATGGCCTGGTTATGAAGGGGGTGAAACCTTCTGGGGCTGAAGTGGTTAAAGTGTATTTTTTTTTCCCAAAAAAAATTGTGTTTGCAAAACTGCTGAGCAAATACCGTGTGACATAAAATATTGCAACGATTGTTATTTTATTCCCCAGAGTCTCTGCTAAAAAATAAAAATTTACATATACATTATATATATATATAAATAAAATGTTTGGGGGTTATAAGTCATTTATTAGCAAAAATTACTGGATTTAAACTTGTGAAAGTGTAAAAGTTCCAGAAAAACTCGGGTCTTATTTTGCTCTGTACCACGCTGGTTTCATGTTATCTGATGGTATTACTGTATACAATAACAAATATTTGTAAATCTATCATCTCACATGAAGTTTATGATTTCATGCCACTGAAAGTCCCATAGGAGGTTTGTATTACATTTTATTATTTTTACAATCAGCAGTTGTGAATATGAGAGCGAATCCCGAGGAACGATCTCCAGACATGTGTGAATAATACCGGGGTGGAGCGCCCCTCCCTTATCCAAACTTTATAAAAAGGCAGCAATTGTATCAACACAGAAAGAGCAGCATTACAAAAATGACAGACTTTATTCTTTACTTTTATGGTCAAATCTGATCTTCGGGATAATAAATTTATCGGTCATGTGACTGCTTCTAGAATCTTCTTCCAGATCTGTGCAGTAATCCAGTAAAGACCGCTCACTGCTGCTCTCTCCTTGTGTAGGGGGACTGGTCTGGTCTCCGCCCCTTCCGGTACTGGGCGGAGCCTGCTGAGCCCTTCCAACAGCTTTTCTCTATGTGCAGGGTGGTTGATCTAGTCTCCGCCCCCTCCTACAGTGGTCTTGATCCCTCCCATTGCTCTGCTCTCTCTCCTTGTGCAGGGTGGTTGATCTGGTCTCCGCCCCCTCCTACAGTGGTCTTGGTCCCTCCCATTGCTCTGCTCTCTCTCCTTGTGCAGGGGGATTGTCTGGTCTCCGCCCCTTTCGGTAGTGGGCGGAGCCTGCTGAGCCCTTCCAACAGATTTTCTCTATGTGCAGGGTGGTTGATCTAGTCTCCGCCCCCTCCTATAGTGGTCTTGATCCCTCCCATTGCTCTGCTCTCTCTCCTTGTGCAGGGATGACTGGTCTGGTCTCCGCCCCTTCCGGTAGTGGGTGGAGCCTGCTGAGCCCTTCCAACAGCTTTTCTCTATGTGCAGGGTGGTTGATCTAGTCTCCGCCCCCTCCTATAGTGGTCTTGATCCCTCCCACTGCTCTGCTCTCTCTCCTTGTGCAGGGTGGTTGATCTGGTCTCCGCCCCCTCCTATAGTGGTCTTGGTCCCTCCCATTGCTCTGCTCTCTCTCCTTGTGCAGGGGGACTGGTCTGGTCTCCGCCCCTTCCGGTAGTGGGTGGAGCCTGCTGAGCCCTTCCAACAGCTTTTCTCTATGTGCAGGGTAATTGATCTAGTCTCCGCCCCCTCCTATAGTGGTCTTGGTCCCTCCCATTGCTCTGCTCTCTCTCCTTGTGCAGGGGGACTGGTCTTGTCCCTGCCCCCTCCTGTAGTTTTCTGTGTGGGTGGAGCCATACCTCCCAACATTTTGAAATGGGAATGAGGGACACCTACTAGCAAAAGTATGTAGGCATATGACACGCCCCCTGTCACACCCCCTTAAAGGAGAATTAACCAAAAAAAAGGATTAGTTAAATCCACAAGAGCTTTTTTTTCTTTTACCACTACTATTCCTTTATATTGGCTTTAAAAATTAAAAAAAGCAGCAATTTATAATTTGGATGGAAGGTTTAGCACTGGGAAACACTTTTTGAAAGAGAAGTAGTGCATTTTATATACAACTATATAGATCAGACCAAAAATGAGGGACAAATGATGGGGAAAGAGGGACAGAGGGACATTTCTCCAAATCAGGGACAGTTTGGAGCTATGGGTGGAGCCTCCTGGGCCCTGCTTTCTCTCCTTGTGCAGGGGGACTGGTCTTGTCTCCACCCCCTCCTGAAGTTTTCTGCAGTGGGTGGAGCCTGCTGGGCCCCTCCAATAGCTCTGCTCTCTCTCTCCTTATGCAGTCTGACCGGTCTTGTCAAACGCACCCTCCCATAGTGGGTGGAGCCTGCTGGGCCCCTCCCATAGCTCTGCTCTCTGCACAGTGATGCCAGTGCTAATTTTACAAGGTAGTATCAGGGTGTGCATTTGGTGCACACAAACGTGGAATTATAACTTTGTAACTATCAAGGAATACGAATTTTTGTGCCTGGAGTTCAACTCTAAGCAAGAAGTATCCCATCACGATTGTGGAGTTTTAAAAAAAAAAAAACGTTTTTCACTACATACCGCCTTTTTAGACTCAGTAATGTCATCCATAGGTCTCTGCGCTGCTCTATACAATGCAGGCAGATCACCGCTGATGGGAGTGGCCAGCAGGGGGCTGTACATAGCTCCCAACTGTCCCTGATTTGGAGCAATGTCCCTCTGTCCCTCATTCCTCCTCATTTGTCCCTCATTTTGGTCTGATCTCTATAGTTGTATATGAAATGCACTTTTTATCTATCAAAAAGCGTTTGCCAGCGCTAAACCTTTCATCTGATTTCTAAATTGCTGCATTTGTAAATTCCAAACGCCAATATGAAGGAATAGTAGTGGTAAAAAAAAGAAGCACTTGTGGGTTTAACCAATCTTGTTTTTTTTTGTACAATTCTCCTTTAAGGGGGGCGTGGCAAGGGGTGTGTCCTGTGCCAGCCTACTTTTGCTGATAGGTGTCCCTCATTCCCATCTCAAAAAGTTGGGAGGTGTGACATAGCTTCCTGAAAACATCCCAGCACCCGGACTGTCAACACCCCTTAAAGAGGAAGCAAAGCCTCTTAAAAAAAAAAAAAAATTAATAAAAAAAAAAAAGACACCCTGCAAGGCAAAGGCATAATGAGCTAGTATGCATAGCATACTAGCTCATTATGAATGACTTACCTGAGAACGAAGCCCCCGAAGCGGTCCTCATCCACGATCTTCTGCGCCGCCATCAAACCCGGACTGACTTCCGGGTCTCACTGCTCCAGCGCTGTCATTCGCTGGAGCGGCGATGACGTCACTCCCGCGCATGCGCACAAGAGCGGCATATCGCCGTGATCTTGCCATGCGCAGTGCGCCTGTGCGCCACTGTCTACGGCGCATGCGCCATAGATAGCGGTGCCTTATCTTTTCTAAATATCTCCTAAACCATGTAGGTTTATGAGATATTTATTGGACCTACAGGTAAGCCTTAATCTAGGCTTACCTGTAGGCCAAAGTGGTTTGTAAGGATTTACAACCACTTTAAGAGCCCTCAGTCCTGATCCAAGCAGTGGGAGGAGTTATGCAAATATCAAAATGCCTCGATGGGTGGTTTAGTCTGAGAAGTGGGCGTTCCCAGGCAGGCTGTATTTGCATAGGTAACGCCCACATGGGATGCTGAGCCTCCACGATTGAAAGAACTGAAATCCAACGAATGAAAAGGGGTGGAGCCAGGGATAGTCAGACTGGGGAGGAAAAAGTTAGATGATGGATGAGCGTCGCCCACCCAGGAAATGAGGCGGGGCTCGATCTGACTTGCTGCAGCTTCTAATGCACATTGTGAGAAGCTCACAGTGTGCGGTGAAATCAGAGGAAGCCGTTCCAGTCCAGGAAGAGGAGCCGGTACACCTGTGCAAATGATACGATCGTTTCTTGCAGAGTCATTAGACTTTAAAGCAAGAATTGTGTCACTTGGAATGTGAGGATATTGGCAGCGATTTGTCCCGACCTCACCCCACACTTGGCACACTATTGGCACATTATTATCGTGTTTACTGATCTTTGCCCGAGGCAAAATTGGAATGATGAATTTAAAGCGCATTACAAAAGGCGCTGCCTGTTCCATTCTTATCCTGTTTTTATGAAAGTGATTGTGAAATCCTAACCATCGATCTACACTTGTAAAGAGCAGAAAGTTTAGCATTGTTCTACAAGCTGCGGTCAATGTCTCTCCCTTGCCAAGGAAGACGTGATTGGTGCTGCAACCTGAAAGAGAAGAAAACCGAGCATAGAAAACACAGCCTATCCCTATAGCAATACAGTGCAAGATGTACATAAGTGAAGCTTGTTCACTCATAGCCGAGGGCAGTGCCGGCTGGTGCTTAAAGTTTTTGGAGGGGTGCCAAAAACACCCCCCCCCCCATCAATTTCAGCCTCACTGTGCCCATCATATGCAGCCACTTGTGCCCAAAATGCAGCCACTTGTGCCCATCATATGCAGCCACTTGTACCCGTCATATGCAGCCACTTGTACCTGTCATATGCAGCCATTGTACCTGTCATATGCAGACACGTGTGCCCATCATATGCAGCCATTGTACCCGTCATATGCAGACACGTGTGCCCATCATATGCAGCCATTGTACCCATCATATGCAGCCACTTGTGCCCATCATATGCAGCCATTGTACCTGTCATATGCAGCCATTGTACCCGTCATATGCAGACACGTGTGCCCATCATATGCAGCCATTGTACCCGTCATATGCAGACACGTGTGCCCATCATATGCAGCCATTGTACCCATCATATGCAGCCACTTGTGCCCATCATATGCAGCCACTTGTGCCCATCATATGCAGCCACTTGTGCCCCATCATATGCAGCCAGGTGTGCCCCATCATATGCAGCCAGGTGTGCCCATCATAAGCAGCCATTATACCCATCAAATGCAGCCACTTGTGCCCATCATATGCAGCCACTTGTGTCCCATCATATGCAGCCACTTGTGTCCCATCATATGCAGCCACGTGTGCCCATCATATGCAGCCATTGTACCCATCATATGCAGCCATTTGTGCCCATCATATGCAGCTACGGGTGCCCATCATATGCAGCCACTTGTGCCCATCATATGCAGCCACGTGTGCCCATCATATGCAGCCACGTGTGCCCATCATATGCAGCCACGTGTGCCCATCCTATGCAGCCACGTGTGCCCATCTGAATATTTGCTTTTCTAACAGTGAACCGCCTCTACGCCAATCAGGAAGCATGGGTCTAATACCCGTCACCTGATTGGCTGAAGACAGAGGCGATCCTATCGGACGCCTAGCGGAACGAAAGAAGAGACACAGGGAAGCATGGAGGACCCGCTGCTCTTCCCACACAGCTCGCTGCCGTCACCCGCTGCCTGACCCACCACCAAGATGGGGTAAGTGTCGGGCAGACAGCGGGCAGACTGGGGTCCCAGTGGCTGCATATGATGGGGCACAAGTGGCTGCATTTGATGGGGCACACTGGCTGCATTTGATGGGGCACAAGTGGCTGCATTTGATGGGGCACAAGTGGCTGCATTTGATGGGGCACAAGTGGCTGCATTTGATGGGGCACAAGTGGCTGCATTTGATGGGGAACAGTGGTTGCATTTAATGGGGCACAGTGGCTGCATTTGATGTTTTTTTTTTTCAGTTTTTTGCGCCCCCCCCCCCCCCCAACAATTTTGAGCACCAGCCGACACTGCACCATTTTATTTTTGGGTTTTGAGGGTTTCAACGAATCTTCAAGCCTAAAATTCGGATTTTATGTCGGTGGCAGCAAAAGGGTTAAAACTAAAAAGAAGTTTCACGCTATTGTGTTAGCGATTTTTCTTGTGTCTTAATGGGGCCTGTACCGACTGAAAACGCGTCTTCCCTTATTGCTGTGTACGTTGGGCGTAGAGTCTTCGGTAAGCAGCGAGGAGCGCGGCTCGGCCTTGTGAAGAAGGTAAATCATCCATACAAACTGTTTATAGAACAGGTGAGCGCCCGGGGAAGGGTGACTTAAGTTTCTATGAGCTGAAGAATTTGGCTTATCTCCAGCTGATTGGAACGTGGCGAACCTTGAACGATGCCCCCAAGGCAAGAGGGACTTACCGCCGCCTGAATAGAGAAATCTATTTGGTCCCTGAAGATACAAAAGAAGATAATCTTCTCAGGAGGGAGGAGAGAGGACATAAGAGGTGGTTATCTGCCTCATTGCACGTCTTAGGTTCCCTCTACTGCCTCGTTTTCCAACGAAGGTCCCATGGAACTTTGGGGTGCTGTTTGGGACTCCTGGGGGAGCCAGAGACATAAGCATGGACCCAGTTTGCCCCAAAGTAGCCTAATGCCGCATACACACGGTCGGAATTTCCGATGGAAACAGTCCGATGGGAGCTTTTCAACGGATTTTCCGACCGTGTGTATGCCCATCGGTCTTTTTCTATCGGAATTCTCCGACGGATTGAGAACCTGTTCTTAGGTTTTCCGATTTCACTATTGGATTTTCCGATCGTGTGTATGCAATTCCGACGCATGCTCGGAAGCATTAAACTTCCCTTTTATAGTGCAGTCAAACGTGTTTTATGCCGCTGTGTTACAGACCGTCGGAATTTGGTGTGACCGTGTGTAGGCAAGACAGTTTGAGCGAAATTCCGTCGGAAATTCCGACGGGAAACATATCAGAGCTTTTTCCGACGAGAGTTCTGACCGTGTGTACGCGGCATAAGGGGTTGTCAAGGTGCAGGTGGGCCGGCTGCCAGCACCATAACAACCAATGATGCTTTAGGGCCAAGATGGGAAGTGTCAATCGTTGCTATGGTGATGCAGGGATGGGCCTAGGGTTGCCACCTTTTCTTAAAGTCAAACTTGAACACTTTAGCGGCGCACCGCCATTTTTTTTTTGTAGTATAAACTATACATATATTTTGCTATTAAATAACATTTCTAATCATATGAAGTTAATAACAAAAGTCCCCCTTTACATCAGAGTCCATAGAGTTCCCCTTTTACATCTGAACTTCCCTTTCACTGTAAAGGGGGGGACTCTGCAGACTCTGATGTAAGGGAGAACTCTGGGGACTCTGACATAAGGGATGCTCTGGGAACCCTGATGTAAAGGGGAACACTGTGGCCTCTGGTGGAAAGGGGGACTCTGATGTAAGGGGGAACACTGTGGCCTCTGGTGGTAAGGGGGACTCTGATGTAAGGGGTGCTCTGAGAACCCTGATTTACCTTAGTGTACTCACTCAGAGGCAGGATAGAGAAGGGGAGAGACTTCAGTCACAGACAGGGATGGATGGTGAGCTCACTCACCCCATAGCAGTCAGCACCTCTCATCCAGATGTATCTGAGGCTGCTGGACTTCAAATTTCCTGCCCCACTTTCCTTTTCTGAGGCACAGCGCCAGGGATTAGAGTGTGGGCAGACACAGAGGGGTAGGGGTGGGAGGAAGAGGTGCAGATTGAGCCCTCTCTCCTCTCCGGTCTGTGTGTGTGTTTGGGGGGAGGTTGTTAGTGTTGGCTTTGGGCAGCATGAAAGAGAGAGTAACAGACACACTCAGCTTAGACACCTGCAGCCAGCAACCCTGCTGTGAAGCCATAGAGTAGTCCAAATAATGTGTCCGGGTTTCAGGCAGTCTGAAACCCGGGCACATGATCCCAAACCCGAACTGTCAGGTGGCAACCCTAGATCATGGGCCCCAGGGGGGGGGGGGGGCAACGGGGCAATCGCTCCCCCCCAAGAAAATAATGAGTGGGTGAGTCGGCGGGTGACTGAGCAGGCCGGCGGGTGAGCAAGCGGACGGGCAGGCTGGTGAGTGAGCAATCATGCCGGTGGGCGGTCAGGCTGGTGAGCGGGCTGGCGTGGGACTGAGCGAGCAGGCAGGTGTTCTGTCAGGAAGCCGCTACCTATCTGAATGTGCGGCTGAAGGGACGTTGTGTTGCGGCCATCTTGGTACATCCGTACTCGTCCACAGTAAGCCTAGTGTTATAAGTCGGCAAGCGGACATCTTTATACACCCACCAGAGTTTTTGCTTTTCACTGTTATTTTTAACAGTAAACTCAACTTATATTTCACTAAATAAGCTGAGTTTACTGTTAAAAATAACTGTGAAAAGCAAAATTCCGGTGGGTGTATAAAGATGTCTGCCTGCCGACTTCCAACTCTAGGCTTACTCCGGACAAGTGGGGGTGTACCAAGATGGCTGCAATGCAACATCACTTTGGTTGCATATTCTGATGAATAGCAGCTTTATGACATCAACTATCAGTGTATAGCCAATTTTAGTGTGATGGACTTGAACACTGGCAGATCTACAGTATCTCACAAAAGTAAGTACACCCCTCACATTTTTGTACATTTTTTCTTATATCTTTTCCTGTGACAACACTGAAGAGATGCCACTTGTCTACAATGTAAAGTAGTGAGTGTACAGCTTGTATAACAGTGTACATTTGCTGCCCCGTCAAAATAACTCAACACACAGCCATTAATGTCTAAACCGCTGGCAACAAAAGTGAGTACGCCCCTAAGTGAAAATGTCCAAATTGGGCACAAAGTGTCAATATCTTGTGTGGCCCCCATTATTTTCCAGCACTGCCTTAACCCTCTTGGGCATGGAGGAGTTCACCAGAGCTTCACAGGTTGCCACTGGAGTCCTCTTCCCCTCCTCCATGATGACATCACGGAGCTGGTGGATGTTAGAGACCTTGCGCTCCTCCACCTTCCATTTGAGGATGTCCCACAGATGCTCAATAGGGTTTAGGTTTGGAGACATGCTTGGCCAGTCCATCACCTTTACCCGCAGCTTCTTTACCAAGGCAGTCGTCGTCTTGGAGGTGTGTTGGGGTGGTTATCATGTTGGAATACTTCCCTGCGGCCCAGTCTCTGAAGGGAGGGGATCATGCTCTGCTTCAGTATGTCACAGTACATGTTGGCATTCATGGTCCCCTCAATGATCTGTAGCTCCCCAGTGCCGGCAGCACTCATGCAGCCCCAGACCATGACACTCCCACCACCATGCTTGACTGTAGACAAGACACACTTGTCTTTGTCCTCCTCACCTGGTTGCCCCCCCACACGCTTGTCACCATCTGAACCAAATAAGTTTATCTTGGTCTCATCAGACCACAGGACTCCCAGTAATCCATGTCCTTAGTCTGCTTGTCTTCAGAAAACTGTCTGTGGGCATTTTTGTGTATCATCTTTAGAAGAGGCTTCCTTCTGGGATGACAGCCATGCAGACCAATTTGATGCAGTGTGCGGCGTATGGTCTGAGCACTGACAGGCTGACCCCCCCACCCCTTCAACCTCTGCAGCAATGCTGGCAGCACTCATACGTCGTTTTCCCAAAGACAACCTCTGGATATGACGCTGAGCACGTGACCTCAACTTCTTTGGTGGA
Organism: Lithobates sylvaticus; assembly: GCA_028564925.1. NCBI lineage: Eukaryota > Metazoa > Chordata > Amphibia > Anura > Ranidae > Lithobates > Lithobates sylvaticus. The sequence goes on along the minus strand of CM053037.1, from coordinate 184,900,178 downwards.
GCAAGGCGAGGCCTGTTCTGAGTGGAAGCTGTCCTGTTAAACCGCTGTATGGTCTTGGCCACCGTGCTGCAGCTCAGTTTCTGGGTCTTGGCAATCTTCTTATAGCCTCGGCCATCTTTATGTAGAGCAACAATTCTTTTTTTTTTTTAAATCCTCTGAGAGTTCTTTGTCATGTGGTGCCATGTTGAACTTCCAGTGACCAGTATGAGAGAGTGAGAGCGATAACACCAAATATAAACACACCTGCTCCCCATTCACACCTCAGACCTTGTAACACTAATAAGTCACATGACACCGGGGAGGAAAAATGGACAGTTGGGCCCAATTTGGACATTTTCACTTACGGGGTGTACTCACTTTTGTTTCCAGCGGTTTAGACATTAATGGTTGTGTGTTGAGATATTTTAAGGGGACAGCAAATTTACACTGTTATACAAGCTGTACACTCACTACTTTACATTGTAGACAAGTGTCATTTCTTCAGTGTTGTCACATGAAAAGACAGAAGAAAATATTTACAAAAATGTGAGGGGTGTACTCACTTTTGTGAGATACTGTATATAAGTGTGATGAACTGTTACGCTGTCTAGTCATAGGGTGAGAGGCTGTAGGGAGCTGAGCTGTATAAGTGTGTTTGACTTTTACACAGTCTAGTCATAGGGTGAGAGGCTGTAGGGAGCTGAGCTGTATAATGCCCCGTACACACGGTCGGAAACTCCGACCACAAAATCCGTTGGATTTTTTCCGACGGATTTTGTCCGACACTGGTGTTGCATACACACGGTCGGACAAAGTTGTCGGAAAATCCGATCATCCTGAACGTGGTGACGTTTGTTGTGTACGACGGGACTACGTAGAGGCTAGTAGCCAATAGCTTTGGTCTTGTAATGTGATCTGAGCATGCGTGGCACTTTGTCCGTCGGAATTCGCTACACACGATCGGAAAAAGTCCGATAGGACTTTGTTGTCGGAAAATTTGAGAGCAGGAGATAAAACTTTGTCCGTCGGAAAATCCGACGGAAAAAGTCCGATGGTGCCCACACACGGTCGGAATTTCCGACAACTTTGTCCGATAGGACATTTTCCGTCGGAAAATCCGACCGTGTGTACGGGGCATAAGTGTGTCTGACTTTTACACTGTCTGGTCATAGGGTGAGAGGCTGTAGGGAGCTGAGCGGTATAAGTGTGTTTGACTTTTACACTGTCTAGTCATAGGTTGAGAGGCTGTAGGGAGCTGAGCGGAATAAGTGTGTTTGACTTTTACACTGTCTAGTCATAGGGTGAGAGGCTGTAGGGAGCTGAGCGGTATAAGTGTCTGACTTTTACACTGTCTAGTCATAGGGTGAGAGGCTGTAGGGAGCTGAGCGGTATAAGTGTGTGTTGACTTTTACACAGTCTGGTCATAGGGTGAGAGCCAGCATGGGGTGACCTATACAAGTACGATGAACTGTTACACTGTCTGATCATAGGGTGAGAGGCTGCAGGGGCTGATCTGTATAAGGTTGATGGACTTAAACACTTTAGTGGCCAAAAGTGAGAGGCAGCAGAGTGCCGAGCTGTGAAAGTGTGATGGATTTTTACACTGACTGGTCACAGATTGAGAGGCAGCAGTAGGGTGACTGAACTATGTGGGAGACCCCTCTATGCACACCACTAAGAACATAGATACTACTATACAGGCAAAAGGATTTATATGAAAGGCCAGAATTGTAGTCCAGGCCCTGGATGAGGCCCAGACAAAAAATGGTGCTGGTCTTAAAGCAGATGAGGGCATAGTCAGGAGGAATTCTGGAATCGATGGGTAAAATATACCTGTACAAGTAAACCAGACAAGACAGAGCATGCTTTAAAATCAGTGACTAACATGTAATTGAAGCCGAGCACACATTGCTCATGGGGTGATATTAATTTTTTTTTCACTTTTGTATTATTACAATTTAGATGAAAAAAAGTTGTTTATATTAGTACAAATTTTCTGAAACCGCCGTTCCTACCACCCCACCCAGAGTGAGCCTTTCCCGTCTCTCACCCAGTTTACAGTGTTTATAGGAGTCACAGGACAGAAGACATCTGGAGAATAGACGCTACGGAGTCATTTAGCCTTCATATAAACAACATTCTATCTGAGATATGCGTGTTCTGTTCCCCCAGGGTGTCACTTATTATGAACGTCGTAAAACAGGCGCCATAAAAAACAGGCCAGCCGATAGTGCTATAAAAGATTAAAGACGCACGCTATCTGAAATCTGTATTTCTATATATATATATATATATATATATATATATATATATATATATATATATATATATATATACACACATACATACATACATACATACACACATATACACATATATACACACACACACACATAATTATTATCTGTTCTTCACCTTTAGCGCTGCACTTTCAGCTTTCAGCGCTGTCGCACTTTGAATGACAATTGCGCGGTCGTGCTACGCTGTACCCAAACATTTTTACCATTTTGTTCCCACAAATAGATCTTGCTTTTGGCGGTATTTGATCACCTCTGGGATTTTTATTTTCTGCTAAAAAAAGAAAAAAAAAGACCGAAAATGTTAAAAAAAATTTTTGTTTCTGTTACAAAACTTTGTAAATAAGTATGTTTTCTCCTTCACCGACGGGCACTGATAAGGCGGCACTGATGGGCACAGATGAGGTGGCACCAATGAGGTGCCACTGATGGGCACTGATATGCAGCACTGATGGGTACACATAGGTGGCACAGATGGGCACTGATAAGTGGCACTGATGTACAGTAATTGGTACGGATGAATGCCAATTAGTGCCAGCCAGCGATGCCTATTGTGGGCACTGATTGCATCCCTGGTGGTCTAGGGTGGTGTACCTGGTGGTGAAATCCCTGGTGGTCCTAGTGGAGTCCCTGGTGGTCCAGTGTGGGCATCCTCGGGGGGGGGGCGGGTCCATCAGAGACTCTTTACCGAGATCAGTGTAGCGGTGTGTCAGACTGATGGGTACCCCTGCGGGCGTGCAGCGGCTGTTATCCTGCTGGACGTCATATGACGTCCGGTCAGGATATTGAAACCACTTTGCTGCCGTCATTTTGCTATATGGTGGGCGGCAAATGGTTAAAGTGGATGTAAATCCTCACATATACCCAGTGAACAGCCTCAGATGATCCACAGAGATGAAACAAATCTCCCTATATAAGTTTTACATGTTTATCTGCTGTCTTCAGCTTTATATTTTCTTTAGAAAGTTTAGTTGTGTAATGCCGCGTACACACGATCGGAATTCTCGTCGGAAAAGACTCTGGCGTTTTTTCCGATGGAATTCCGCTCAAGCTGTGTTGCCTACACACGATCACACCAAATTCCGACGGTCAATAACACAGCGGCATAAAACACGTTCGACAGCACTATAAAAGGGAAGTTTAATGCTTCCGAGCATGCGTCAAATTGTTTCCGAGCATGCGTCGGAATTTTGCGTGTCGGAATTGCATACACACGATTGGAAAATCCGATAGAAAGGTTTTCTGTCGGAAAAATTGAGAACAGGTTCTCAATTCAAAGTCCGTCGGAAATTCCGACAGAAAAAGACCGTTGGACATACACACGGTCGGAAAATCCGATGAAAAGCTCCCATCGGACTGTTTCCATCGGAAATTCCGACCGTGTGTACGCCGCATTAGGAGATTTTCTCTTCCTGTTCAAACGCTGCAGTGAAGCCTGGGCATACAGCCAAAACAGCTGATTGGAGGAAAGGCACACATGCCCTCTCCTCATAGGTAGAGACTTTCAGAACTGTTCGTTGAATAGTTCAGCACTCTGCTAATCTATTTATAGAACCTCCCCAACACAAAACTCAGGCTGCTTTTATCTATGTTGACAGAGAACTTGTCAGAAGTTATCAGGCTGATAACAAAAGATAATAGCAGGAGACAGCTACCTGACATAGTGCTTTGAAGAAAGATAAGAAAACACTGCAGATATATGTGCCCAGCTCAAATTTCATGAATCAGGTTTACATCCACTTTAACCTCCTCTTCATGTAATAGGAGAAATATGTTGGTTTGTCTTTTGTTATACCTTAAACACATTGCTGATCACACTAGCTACCATGTTTGTAGCTTAAATATTGATATTTGCACTGAAAATTGTAATTTTGGCTAACTTTTTGAGTGCCAGTTAAAAATTGGCTCTGTCAGTCATTTTTTTGTGTCCGGTCAGTAAATTTCACTTCGGGAGGTTGGCAAGCCTAGTCTGTAAAATTTAAGCTATTACTATCTACTGGTTTTCTGTAAGTTTTAGTCATAATTTGTCCTATTTTTGAAAGTGTGGGGATCTCAAAAAGGTATATTTCCTCATAACTATATTTAGGAGTAAAAACAAAATGGAAAATCAGCAATATTTAAACTGAATGACAAAAAAAAGCATCCAAATCTGTTTGTAAACCCTTCCAAATAAAAATATGTCGTCTATGTACCTTCACCTAAGAACAGGGTCGGCACCTTGCTCCTTAAACTCCCCTATGAATATTTGTTCCCAATATGCCATAAACAAGCTGGCAAAGCTGGGTGCAGACCTCCTTCCATGAGCTGTGCCAACCCTCTGCAGAAAAAAATGAGTCATCGATCATAAAATAGTGATGTTGTTATAACTGGATATTATCCATGAAGTCCCATCTACTGGGTCTAAAATACAGCCTTCTCCTTATTTGACCTACCGCAACACATTTCAGGTGTGTGCAGCCGGTGTTTATGTGTGGATAGGTCTCCACTAACTGGCTCCTGATTATGTGACCACCTTGACAACCAATCACAGTGGGCATATGTAAAAGAATTCAATCCGGATGGCTGCACTCCAACGATTTCTTTATTGGTAAAAAACCATACAGCAAAATATGAAATCAACAGCAGACGTGTTTCACACCGTAACTAGACATGTGCACAATAGAAAAATGTGTTTATTTTCGTTTCGTTTCTGTTGATTCGTAACAATTCGTAATTTCGTAAGTCGTCGATGTTCGTATTCGTAACGATTCGTATTTTCGTAAGAGTTATTTTTTCGTTGATTCGTTTTTCCGTTAGTTTAATTTTCGTTTATTCGAAATTCGGATGCATTCGTATTTTCGTAGATTTAGTTACATTCGTATTTTCGTTAGATTGATTTATTCGTACTTTCGACACATTATTTTCGTAGATTCGTAATCGGAGCATAATTCATAATTTATGTAATGTGTATGCTATTATTACATTTTAAGAAAATTACGAATCGAAAAAAAAAGTTACGAATGTACAAATTTTTTCGTTCAATCCATTCGAAGCACGTTAAGCAGCGCCATTGTAAGAGACACGGAAAATTACCAATTCAACAAAAAAAAAAAGTTACGAATGTACGAATTTTTTCGTTCATTTTGATTTTCGTTGTTCCTGTTTTCGTTTTTTTCGGATTTTCTTCTTTCGTAGTTTCGTTGTTTCTAATTTGGTTATTTCGGATTTTCGTTGTTTTTCATAGTCGTTCGATTCGAACATTCGTTAAAATTTTTAACGAATCATTTGTTCATTCGTACGATAACGGATGAACGAATTTTAACGGAAAACGAAAAAAAACACAAAACGAATTGCACATGTCTAAGGCCCCTTTCACACTGGGGGGGTTTTCAGGCGGTACAGCGCTAAAAATAGCGCCTGTACACCGCCTGAAAAAACCGGCCCCATTCACTCCAGTGTGAAAGCCGGCGGGCTTTCACACTGGAGCGGTGCGCTAGCAGGACCGCAACAAAAGTCCTGCTAGCAGCATCTTTGGAGCGGTGAAGGAGCGGTGTATTTACCGCTCCTATACCGCTCCTTCCCATTGAAATCAATGGGAAACCGCGGGGATACCGCCCGCAAAGCGCCACTGCAGCGGCGCTTTGCGGAGGTTTTTAACCCTTTTGCGGCCGCTAGCGGGGGTTAAAACCACCCCGCTAGCGGCCGCATACCGCGGGTAAAACGATGGTAAAGCAGCGCTAAATATAGCGCTGCTTTACCGTCGCCGCCCCGCACCGCCCCAGTGTGAAAGCAGCCTAACCGTAACTACTGGTGCTTACCCATATTATTATCATATACTATAATATACTATTATTTTGCAATTATTTTGTATATGCTACTTTGCATACTCAGCCAGCACCATTATTTGAGGAGAAGAATTTTTGTGACCCAGACACCTGGAGCGGGTTCTTTTCCCACAGTGGGCATATGATTGTTGATCCTTTTGCCCCGGGTGTACAGACACTATTTGAAGGGATGCCGCAGCTAGGAGGGAATTTCCTTCTCTCTCTGCTGCTTTCGGTGGTCCCTCTGCATCTTCATGTACAATGCAGGGCTACTAACCCTTCACTGTATGAAGGGGAGGCAGATATGTGACCATGGCTGGGAGCACCTTAGAGAGGAGGCTTTAGGGTGTGGTGGGGGGGGGCAGTACAAGGGTATATATTTTCCTGTGCCTGATGTTGGGGGTTTAACTTTACCTTCCCTATTGCTCCATGAAATTTCACCAAAATGGTGAATTTTAAAGAAATCATCTGCTTTTCGAATGGAATTTTGGGAAAACTAGAACTCCCCATTTCATGGAGACTTTCGTTGTGCAGTGTAAAAAATAAAAATAAATTAAATAAAATAAAAAAGGTGATTTAAGAGAGCAATCCCTTTGTTGAAGACCTTCTGGTAGGAAACAAAGATAACTAATGTGGGGAAGGTACACCGCCAATGTCTCAGAGTGATGGAGCGTTTTTTTTATTTTCTAAATGTATCAAATTGATAAATTCACATTAATTAAACCAGTAAACCCCCTGCTAATTTTTTATCCATTCTTTAATTTATTTTTTTAACAGTAATGAAGAGTTAAAGAACCACGTCAATAAAGAAGACATCAATGATGAGGAGAACGGAGAAACTGAAAAACTTTTTACAGAGCCTCCAAAACCCGCTGCCATCACGGTGCCTTCTGCTAATGTTACAAAGTCTAAACCACAGACGACAATGCGACTGTATCCCCCAACCAAGTGGCCCACTAAGCCCAGCAAACCATTAACGACTAAAGGACCATCACTTGTGACCACCAGGCCATCGCCACAAACTACTACCCGGAAAATAATCTCCAGCACTTATAATTTGGGAGACACGTACGCTACGGATGACATGCATGTCAAATCTGTAAGTTGGGAATGTATTTTTTTTGGGGGGGGAGAGAGGGCCACAATTTGTAACTACCAGGCCAATGTTTGGAAGATAAGAGTGCGAGTTATAAATGATCTCACAAAAGTGAGTACACCCCTCACATTTTTGTAAATATTTCATTCTATCTTTTCATGTGACAACACTGAAGAAATGACACTTGTCTACAATGTAAAGTAGTGAGTGTACAGCTTGTATAACAGTGTAAATTTGCCGTCCCCTCAAAATAACAACACACAGCCATTGATCTGATTGTCTAAACCGCAGGCAACAAAAGTGAGTACACCCCCAAAGTGTCAATATTTTGTGTGGCCACCAAGCACTGCCTTAACCCTCTTGGGCATGGAGTTCACCAGATCTTCACAGGTTGCCACTGGAGTCCTCTTCCACTCCTCCATGACGACATTACGGAGCTGGTGGATGTTGGAGACCTTGCGCTCTTCCACCTTCCGTTTGAGGATGCCCCACAGATGCTCAATAGGGTTTAGGTCTGGAGACATGCTTGGCCAGTCCATCACCTTTACCCTCAGCTTCATTAGCAAGGCAGTGGTCTTTTTGGAGGTGTGTTTGTGGTCGTTATATTGGAATACTGCCCTGCGGCCCAGTCTCCGGAGGGGGTCATGCTCTGCTTCAGTATGTCACAGTACATGTTGGCATTCATGGTTCCCTCAATGAACTGTAGCTCTCCAGTGCCGGTGTCCTGCCGAGAAAGTTCCCCTGGCGGATTAGTTCCTCTCTGTACTGCGTAGGCATCTTCCAGAAATTGCCGAACCTAAACAGATGCGAGTGAAGTGTAACATGTTAACATGTCGCTGTACGAGAGACGAAACAGCGCGCTCCCGATGCTCGCGCTACTCTGCTTGGCTACCTTTGCTTACATTATTAATAATGAAAAATCTGCCAGTTACAGTAACAAATGTCGCCCTTGGTTACAGACCCGCCCCTTACTTACACGCGCGCCTTGCAGAGTAGCGCGAGCATCGGGAGCGTGCGATATCGTCTCCATCGTCTCTCCTACAGCGACATGTTAACTGTGCGTGCGCGGTGTACATTTCACTCGCATCTGTTTAGGTTCGGCAATTTTCGGAAGATGCCTAGTCCTTCGTACTGCGCAAGCGCTGCGCCTGCGCAGTTCACAGAGGTACTAATCCGCCAAGGGGAACCATCTCGCCAGAACACCGGCAGCACTCATGCAGCCCTAGACCATGACACTCCCACCACCATGCTTGACTGTAGACACACTTGTCTTTGTCCTCCTCACCTGGTTGCCCCCACACACGCTTGACCCCATCTGAACCAAATACGTTTATCTTGGTCTCATCAGACCACAGGACATGGTTCCAGTAATCCTTGTCCTTAGCCTGCTTGTCTTCAGCAAACTGCGGACTTCCTTGCGCATCATCTTTAGAAGAGGCTTCCTTCTGGGACGACTGCCATGCCGACCAATTTGATGCAGTGTGCGGCGTATGGTCTGAGCACTGACAGGCTGACCCCCCACCCCTACAACCTCTGCAGCAATGATGGCAGCATTCATATGTCTAGCGATATATAGATCCATATAGAGAAATCAGGACCTCCTTCTTGCTGCTGGTTTCCCCACTAGTGATATAGAGATCTAAAAAGAGGAATTAGGACCTCCTTTCTCCTGCTGGTGACCCCTTTAGTGATCAGATTAGTCTGACATGACCTGCCATGATGTCTAGACTCCAGCAAGTTGGGTGTCTTTATATAATCATTGAACTTTCTTTTGAGGAGTAATTCCATTAATTTTACTACTACAGATTGTAAACTCACTGGTTAGTGGTTTCCAGCTTCTTTTTTTTTTTTCCACAGTAAAAATGTTATTAACCGCTTCCCGACCGCCTCACGCAGATATACTGCGGCAGAATGGCACGTGACCCGGCCGCGGGAACAGCGGACCCGATCACCGCTGGTGTCCCGCAATCGGGTCACAGAGCTGAAGAACGGGGAGAGGTCTGTGTAAACAAACCTCTCCCCGCGCTTCCTACACTGCCTGTCATTGATCGGCTGTTCCCGGTCATCGGGAAAGCCGATCAATGACGTCAGACGTCAGCCCCCCCCCCCCTAATGTAAAAAAACACACACATGTCACAGCCCATAACCCCTCCCCTCCCCCTAGTGGTTAACTCTTTCACTACCACTGTCATTTATACAGGAATCAATGCATTTAAATAGCATTGATTGCTGTATAAATGACAATGGTCCCAAAAATGTCTCAAAAATGTCCGATGTGTTCGCCATAATGTCGCAGCCACAATAAAAAATCGCTGATTGCCGCCATTACTAGTAAAAAAAAAAAAATATTAATAAAAATGCTATAAAACTATCCCCCATTTTGTAAACGCTATAACATTTGCGCAAACCAATCAATCGCTAATTGCGATTTTTTTAACCAAAAATATGTAGAAGAATGCGTATCGGCCTAAACTGAGGAAAAAAAAAGTTTTTTTATATATTTTTTTGGGGATATTTATTATAGCAAAAAGCAAAAAATATTGCATTTTTTTCAAAATTGTCGCTCTATTTTTGTTTATAGCGCAAAAAATAAAAACCGCAGGGGCGATCACATACCACCAAAAGAAAGCTCTATTTGTGAGAAAAAAAGGACGCCAATTTTGTTTGGAAGCCACGTCGCACGACCGCGCAATTGTCAGTTAAAGCGACGCAGTGCCGAATCGCAAAAAGGGGCCTGGTCCTTTGGCTGCCAATTGGTCCGGGGCTGAAGTGGTTAAGGAAAGGATGGTTTACAAAGTTCAAGGTGTACACGAGTAAAGTAAATCAGCGCGGTTTCCAGCTTCTTCATTACCACAGTACAATGTTTACTGTCCACCAGTCATGGGGAATTTCTCTTGTTAAAAGAGATGGCATAAAATCATCAGTAAATGATCCAACAAACATACCTTAAATAACTCTGGGATAAAAGCCATCATGACTCATTGTTTAAGCTTTAACCAATCTAGTTTATCTGATATTGCCAGGTTGGCCCCGTAAACATGAAGAGGTGGTTTGGCCAAAAATCGATGTCTGGTGGAGGACAAGAAATGATCAGTGCCGGCAAAAGCTGTTGAGACCAATTATCTCAACACAAGCCAAGATCTGACCGGCCATTTAGTCACACTGGTGGCCCGTGCACTGTGGGCGCACGGGCGCCGCCCCCCATCCATGCGCCTGGCCCCTTTCAGGATACAGGACACATGGATTCCTATGGTGGGGGTGGTATTTTTTGAAGCCCCTGATTAGAGCCAGAGGCTCTAATAGGCTTCAAAATAGGGTGGGCCCGGTGCGCAGAGAGTGCGCCCTGATCCCACCCAATTGTGGGACGATAGCGAATCAATTTTCGCTATTTACACACTAACCTTCCTCCCCGTCAATCAGGAGGTAGGGCATCAGACCTACTTTCTGATTGGCCAAAGTGCCCGGCAACCCTATTAGAAGAGGAGCGGAGGATACACGCACTGGAGAGGAGGTCGCCGCCGCTCTGAGAGGGGCTGCTGCAGTGCTACGGCAAGTCCCCCCCGCCGCTGCCAAAGCCACGAACCGCGCGCGGGGGTGCTGCCAGAGCCGCAAACCCCACAAGTGGGGGGGGGGGGGGGGTCGGTGGGCACGGTGGCTGCATTTGATGGGCTCAGTGGCTGCATGTACTGGGCAGAAGTGGCTGCATTTGATGGGCTAGTGGCTGCATATGATGGGCACAAGTGGCTGCATATGCTGGGCACAAGTGGCTTCATTTGAATGGCACAAGTGGCTTCGTTTGAATGGCACAAGTGGCTGCGTTTGATGGGCACAAGTGGCTGCGTTTGATGGGCACAAGTGGCTGCGTTTGATGGGCACAAGTGGCTGCGTATGATGGGCACAAGTGGCTGCGTATGATGGGCACAAGTGGCTGCGTATGATGGGCACAAGTGGCTGCATATGATGGGCACAAGTGGCTGCATATGATGGGCACAAGTGGCTGCGTTTGATGGGCACAAGTGGCTTCATTTGAATGGCACAAGTGGCTTCATTTGAATGGCACAAGTGGCTTCATTTGAATGGCACATGTGGCTGCATATGATGGGCACAAGTGACTGCGTTTGATGGGCACAAGTGACTGTGTTTGATGGGCACAAGTGGCTGCATATGATGGGCACAAGTGGCTGCATATGATGGGCACAAGTGGCTGCATATGATGGGCACAAGTGACTGCGTTTGATGGGCACAAGTGACTGCGTTTGATGGGCACAAGTGACTGTGTTTGATGGGCACAAGTGGCTGCATATGATGGGCACAAGTGGCTGCATATGATGGGCACAAGTGGCTGCATATGATGGACACAAGTGACTGCGTTTGATGGGCACAAGTGACTGCGTTTGATGGGCACAAGTGACTGCGTTTGATGGGCACAAGTGGCTGTGTTTGATGGGCACAAGTGGCTGCATATGATGGGCACAAGTGGCTGCATATGATGGGCACAAGTGGCTGCATATGATGGGCACAAGTGGCTGCATATGATGGGTCCAGTGAGGTTGCAATTGATGGAGGGGGGTTTCAGTATTTTTCAGTTTGTTTGCGCCCCCCCAAAAAATTTTGAGCACCAGCCGCCACTGCCCACTACTTTTCTTTCATGGACCCCGTCTTGTACCCAGTATATAACCCTGGAAGCATCTTGAAGAGGACAATGGTCATCCTATTCTTTGCAGCTCCAGACCAATGAATAAGCATCGTCCTCAGGAACCATTAGGGTTTGCTGCCCAGAGATACCAGTTCATGGCATCTCGAGGTTCCCCGAGCACTTACTAGCCACAAAACAGGTGAGGAGTGTCTCTGATCTGGAAAGCCCAAGAAGAGCAAAACAGTTTCTGAGTTAATGTTCATCGCTGTGGAGAAGAATGTCGATCGATGTTCTGCTCTATATTACTGATTGTGGTAACAGAGAGGTCACCTGGATAAAAGACGGCCTTCACTACATAATCCTAAAATATGATTACGCCTCCGGGATCAGAGCTCGGCTACGGAAAAGAAATTCAACTCATTCCAAGTATTTGTTTAATGGATGGTTACTATGTAACTATCACAACTCCGAGAAATTCCACCCGATGATGTATTGCCTAAACAACAGGACACGAAACAAAGTGACTGGAACGCAAATGATTATCTTTATTTACCTATACTTAACAGTTAATCTCATCTAAATGAAATCAATTAGGCAACATTACATTGGTTCTTAAAGCAATACTACATATGACCAGCAATACGTGAGGTAGAAAACAATACAGCGCAGTGGTGTAGTGGTTAGCACTTTCAGGGTCGCTGGTTCGAATCCCGACCACGACACCATCTGCCTTGAGTTTGCATGTTCTCCCTGTGCCTGCGTGTTTTTCCTCCGGGTACTCCGGTTTCCTCCCACACTCTAAAGACACGCTAGTAGGTTAATCAGATCCTGTCTAAATTGGCCCTAGTATGTGAATGAATGTGAGTTAGGGACCTTAAGCTCCTTGAGGGTAGGGACTGATGTGAATGTACAATGTATATGTAAAGCGCTGAGTAAATTGACGGCGCTATACAAGTACCTGAAATAAATAAATACATCACTGAAATGCCGCGTACACACACGATCGAATTTTCCGTTGGAAAAATCTTGGATGGTTTTTCCGACGGAATTCCGCTCAAGCTTGGCTTGCATACACACGGTCACACAAAAGTTATCTGAACATTCGACCGCCAAGAACGCGGTGACGTACAACACTACGACGAGCTGAGAAAATTAAGTTCAATGCTTCCGAGCATGCGTCAAATTGTTTCCGAGCATGCGTCGTATTGTTTATGAGCAGGCGTAGGATGGTATAGACGATCAGAATTTCCTATCGAAAAATTGAGAACCTGCTCTCAATCTTTTGCTGGCTGGAATTCCGCCAGCAAAAGTCCGATGGAGCATACACAAGGTCGCATTTAAACGACCAAAAGCTCTCATCGGACTTTTGCTGGCGGAATTTCCGATCGTGTGTACGGGGCAAAAGAGTTAAAAACAACATCCGTGCCGATTTTCGACTGGGAAACCTAGTTACAGCCACGGCAACCGGTGTCTCTATCGGGAACAAAAGGATCCTGAGCAATGCCTCCATCCACAGGGGAGGCGCCAAAGTTCCTGAAGGAAGCAACCGCATTTTATACCTTGCTGCAAAAACAGTCTGGTTTTTGTGTATTAACAGTGGGTGACTATGTTGAGGAAACTGGATGCTGGCCAGATGCCTAAGCATGTCCCGTCAATCTAAAGGCCCCATGCACACGAGACGCTGTTAACCGCTTCCCGACCGCCTCATGTAGATATACGTCTACAGAATGGCACGGGCAGGCAAAACCACGTACCTGTACGTGGCCCTTTAAATGCCTGCCCGTCGGTGGCACGCGTGCCGCCGGCAGCGCGCTCGCAACCTGGTCGGGAGCTCCGTGACCCCGGCCGCGGGACAAGCGGACCCGATCGCCGCTGGTGTCCCGCGATCGGGTCACAGAGCTGAAGAACGGGGAGAGGTCTGTGTAAACAAACCTCTCCCCGCGCTTCCTACACTGCCTGTCATTGATTGGCTGGTTCCGGTCATCGGGAAAGCCGATCAATGACGTTAGACGTCAGCCCCGCCCCCTAATGTAAAAAAACACACACACGTCAGAGCCCATAACCCCTCCCCTCCCCCTAGTGGTTAACTCTTTCACTACAACTGTCATTTATACAGGAATCAATGCATTTAAATAGCATTGATTGCTGTATAAATGACAATGGTCCCAAAAATGTGTCAAAAATGTCTGATGTGTCCGCCATAATGTCGCAGTCACAATAAAAATCGCTGATCGCCGCCATTACTAGTAAAAAAAAAAATATTAATAAAAATGCTATAAAACTATCCCCTATTTTGTAAACGCTATAACTTTTGCGCAAACCAATCAATAATCGCTAATTGCGATTTTTTTTACCAAAAATATGTAGAAGAATACGTATCGACCTAAACTGAGGAAAAAAATGTTTTTGGGGATATTTATTATAGCAAAAAGCAAAAAATATTGCATTTTTTTCTAAATTGTCGCTCTATTTTTGTTTATAGCGCAAAAATAAAAACCACAGGGGCGATCAAATACCACCAAAAGAAAGCTCTATTTGTGGGAAAAAAAGGACGCCAATTTTGTTTTGGAGCCACGTCGCACGACCGCGCAATTGTCAGTTAAAGCGACGCAGTGCCGAATCGCAAAAAGGGGCCTGGTCCTTTTGGCTGCCAATTGGTCCGGGGCTGAAGTGGTTAAAAGCGCGTTCAGAGACAGTTGGACACTTTTTTCAACTGCCCCTGAACGCATGCAATGTTATCCTATGTGTCCATGGTGCACAGTCTCGTTTTTTTCCGTTTTTATGCAGTTGCGTTTAACCTCGTTTTTCCAGAAGCAAAAAAATGGGCACTTTGCTTTTCCAAGTTTCAGACGCAAAACGCGGCTAAACACGGCACCCGCGTTTACGTTTATAAGCGTTTTTAAAAGGAACCCAATTTCTTGGACCAGAAAATTCAGAAATATGATGGTAAACCATAAAAAATACTAAAAACATTGGTTTAAAATGTCGTAATTACTGTAGATAGTTCATAGAGCGTATATACTCACTGATGCAATGCCATAAAAAACTCTATTTTTTTAGGTGGCTTAGACAATGAGGAATTCCTCCACTTATTTGCCCCAACCCTTCATCCAATTTCTAATCTAATCAGTGACTCCACCTAGTCTGACCAAAGCATAGCAATGTCTTTTTTCCCCAAAGAAAAACCTGCATACCAATGTCTAGTCAGCCCCCAACCCCCCACCATGTTTGTGAAATATCCAACGGACATTCGCTGTGCCATCAACGGATGGGTCCAATATCGACAAGCTCTGACTCTGGACCTCTCACGCAATTTGCGATGACGTTGCTGCCTCATCAAGAGCAACACCAGGAGCATTTCCTGACATATATTCAATATGGGATCCATTTCCAAAAAAAAAAAAAAAACACAGAAAGAGAGGCAAATGCAAGTGTACAACGGCTCTCTCTGCTGCTGCTGCTCACTCTGATCAAAATGGCAGAAATAGTTACTGTATTTATTGGCGTATAACATGCATTTTTTCACCCTGAAAATTGGGTGCAAATAGTGTGTGCGTGTTATACGCCAATACTGCAATTTGGAGGGCATTGATCAAGCTGCATTGATGGGCAATTGTGAGGCTGTAGATGGGCAATTGCGAGGCTGCAGATGGGCATTGATCAAGCTGCATTGATGGGCAATTGTGAGGCTGCAGATGGGCATTGATGGGCAATTGTAAGACTGCAGATGGGCATTGATCAAGCTGCATTGATGGGCAATTGTGAGGCTTCAGATGGCATTGATCAGGCTGCAGATGGGCAACGGTGAGGCTGCATTGAAGGGCACTGACCCTTATTTTGCTTCAAAGCTCTTTAATTAAAAAAAAAAAATTCCCGAAACTTTCCTCCTAAAATGAAGGTGCGTGTTATACGCCTGTGCGTGTTTTATGCCGATAAATACGGTAATAATACATGCTTTCTGAGCTTGGGGAGGGTCTCTATGATGTTATCTTTACAAACGCTTATAGACGCAAACGCGGCTAAACGCAGGTTTCTGCTTTTTAAAACATGCGTTCAGCAGAGTTTGCATCGGCGTCTCGTGTGCATGGGGCCTAAGGCAGGTATCAGTAACTTGTCCTTTGATCTAAGATATGTTATCATAACGTGTTACGATTTGTTATAGAGGACCGTGACTTATTAGGGATAACCACAACTCGTTATAACTTGTTTTATATCACAATAATAAAACTTCCCTTACGTCTTGCGCTACCAGTCCTCCCCTTGAATGAAGTTCTGCACCATTAGCTATGCAAGCTGTTTTCCACATACCACTCTTCTCCATTATTAGTTAAGTGGGGTGTTTTCCATAGAGCTATGGGAGAACCTATATCTTGCAAGAACAACTTACAATTTAGATTTAATTAACCTCTAACTTACTGCATATGTAGCGGCCATAACCCTGGGCTCACCAATTACCTCCTCCTCGCTCGTCGGTTGTTGTCTAGGGGTTCCCAGGGTTGGTACCCAGTAACTTCAGAAGCTGACACACAAAAGTCCTTTTCTGGATTTTTATTTTGCTGGGGTAACATCCAACAGTAACACAGTCTCTGGTGGGAATAGAGGGCACAGGCGATAAAACTCAGGCACTTTGAACTGCTGACATCCACTGAATGTCTCTTAGTTAGCCCAGAGAATAGCCACTCGCAACTGGGCGCTTCACTGCTGGATAAACCTCTAACCAAGATTTAGCAGCCAACACATGATCCGGAAACTTTGCAAAGTCTCTGCCACAGACTAGATTGTAACTAAAGATGAGTAGGAACCTTTCCCACAGTACCTGTATCTCTCAGCCTTCTTGGCGATACTGTGGGAAGTGTGGATTCTCTAGTGTCCATACAACTCAGTAGACATGTGCGATTAGTTTTGTACGAATCGGAAGTTCGTACGAATCCGAAATATGAATTTTTATGCATATGAATTCTGAGAGAAAAACGAAATTTCAATTACGAATTTCGGATCCAAATTAACAGAAACGTGACTGGTGTTAATATGCATAAGAATTCTGTACGAAATACGAAATTTCGTTTACGAATTTCCGATCCAAATTAACAGAAAGGTTTAAATTTTACGATTCGTACGAAATTCGTATTTCGTACGAATCCGAATTAAATTTCGTACACGAATTACGATTTTTTTTTAATACGAAACGGAAAGAAACAAAACAAATTTTTTGACGGCGCCCATGTCTACAACTCAGCTCCCAGGCTCTTACCGAGCAGCCAGCTTCTTGGCCCTCCTCCTCCCCTGGTCACTTGTACGAGTTGCCGTGTCCCTCCAAAACCGAGAGCACACCGGGACACCTCCGAATCCTCCTTCAGTCACTGGGCCTCAGACTAGCCAGTTCCGAGGTTTGGGAACGGACGGATTCCCACCCCAGACCATGAGGGCCTCTGGGGCTGGTCAGGGTGACCATGCTTGCAGGGACGGCAGACATTCCTGGGTCTGGGACCCCTCACGGGGCTGACCCGGACCGGAACCAGGAATCAAAGCAGCAGCCGAACCTGAACACGTGACTTCATTACCTTAAATACCCCTTCCCAGACTACACAGCGGGGCCAGACACGCCCACTGATTGGCTCCGGGAAAGATTGGTACCCAACACGTCCAACCAGGCTTGGTTCTCAGCCTGTCACAGGTGCCTCACTGCACCTATGACCAGGCGGAACTTCAGTACAGCCCAGCCAAACTGATGCCAAAGTAAACCCTGTACAATTAACCCTCAGAACTCCGTTACAGTTCTGGGAAAAACTAAATTTACATTGATAGCGCACACTTTAACAAAGTGTGGGCCATACACATACATAATCAATAGTCAACTTTAATCATTTATACTACAGATGAATAAGTACTTACCCCTGGGCTACGAACATCCCCACATTGATAATGGCCACTCAGAGTTCCCTCAATGCTTTTGTAGCACCCTGATGTCTAGGCAGGGTTGCTAACAAATTTACCTGCCAAGTGAGAGTTGCCTTGGCCGATTGATAGGGGATCAATTGATTTCACCTTAATTCTGGAATTTCTGCACTTCTCTCTTCTGTCACTAGATGGCCGGGTACCTGGTGGTATTAGATAAGACAAAGGCATTGTAAGTACAGGTTAGGAATAGATGGGGCGTCTCAGCCAATGGGCAGGTATTTTCTTAGGACTCTTGGCCTGCTGGGGAGAGCCTATTTATTTGGGTGAGCTCAGATGATTGGGATTTTTCTGTGCCATCTGGACAGCTGTCTGGGTGGACGTGTATTGTGCTGCTAGGCCAGAGCCTGAGGCCTATCCTGGGGACATCTGAAGCAGGAGAGCATCGTAGGGTTGGGATTGCAGCTAGCAATCCAACCAGAAGTTCTGCCGTCCGGAGAACCTGTCGTGGTCGGAGGTAGAGGGGAAGCTGTCACCAGTAAGGGACCAATCACCTTTCTACCGGGGACCACTGTGTGTAGCTGAGGCAAGTACCAGAGCAATATTCTCACCAACCGGGGACATTGAAGAATTGGGAAACATCAGCAGGTGTCAAGCCAAGGACCCAGCCAGTGGAGGTGATGCTTGCAGAGCAGTCTTGTGTGCCAAGCCAGGGACCGAGCCAGTGACGCTTGAGGAGTATCTCTGAGTGCCAAGCTAGGGACCCAGCAGGGTGGCGCTTGCGGAAGATACTCAATGAGAAGATTGGAAGAGCTCAGGAGATCCAGTGGCAGTGGGGCGGTGGGTCTAGGTCAGTGATGTCGAACCTATGGCACGCGTGCCACAGCTGGCACACAGAGCCATCTCTGTGGGCACACGAGAGGGTCCAAGACAGAGCTAGAGGTCTCTCTCTCCTCTCAGCCCCCCTCCCTCTCTCTCAGCCCCCCATCTCTCTCGCACCCCTCTCTCTCTGTCCCTCTTCTCGCTCTCTGTCCCCCTTCTTTTTCTCTATTTCCCCCCTCTCTCTCTGTCCCCCCTCACTCTCTCTCTGTCCCCCCTCACTCTCTCTCTGTCCCCCCTCACTCTCTCTCTGTCCCCCCTCACTCTCAGCATTTCTCTCACACCCCTCTTTCTTTCTCTGTCCCCCACCCCCCTCTCTCTCTCTCTCAGCCCACCTCCCTCTCTATGTTCCCCCTCTCTCAGCATATCTCTCGCACCCCTCTCTCTCTCTCTCTGTACACCCCCTCTCGCTCTCAGCCCCTTTCCCTCTCTCTGTTCCCCCTCTCTCTCAGCATCTCTCACACCCCTCTCTCTCAGCCCCCCTCCTTCTCAGCATCTCTCTCACACCCCTCACTCTCTCTGCCCCCTCTCCTCTCTCTCATACCCCCCTCTCTCTCACACAACACCTCTCTTTTGCTCAGCCCCCCTCTCTCGCAAATTGCCATGTTGGCACTTTGCAACACAAAACCAACGTATTTATTATTTATTTTTAGGCACTCAGGCTCAAAAAGGTTCGCCATCACTGGTCTAGGTGATAGACTGGGAGCTCAGTTGAGTGAAGATCTAAAAGGGGATTGTGGAGGAAGTGAAAGAGTTCATTACAACCTTTGTTAGAAACTGTTGAAGATTGTTTCCATAGGGGACAGCGTGTCTACACGTGCAGATGTGGTGTCTTGTTGGATGACTTTCCCTGCATGGCTGTCTAACTATTAGAGTTGCCACCTCATCCCTTTAATACCGAACACATATTAATTACACAGGTTCTGAGGCAGATTAAGGTGGTAATTAAACTCACTTATCCGCATTAATAGGTGTTCGGGTTTAAAGGGATGAGGTGGCAACTCTACTACCTATAGAATTCTCTGAGTATGACAATTAACATAGCACCCACTAAAGGGTGTCGTGACCCTAATCCTCTCTCCCACAGTTCTGTTCGAGAGTAAATAAATCTTTGCATGCAAGAAGTGTCTGGCGCCCATTAATCTACCTTGCATTACACCCACCATGCCTCGTAACCCACTCTACACAGGAGGAGGTCAGCTGTCCCCAACTCTGGAGGTCACCATTAGGCCTGGAGAGGCTCGGGACTTGGCTACATTTTAAAGGATAAGTTTGCTTTTAAAGTGTATTTAAATCCACAAACAAAATGCAATACATTGCAGCAGATGATATACAGTGCCTTGAAAAAGTATTCATACCCATTGAAATATTCCACATTTTGTCATGTTACAACCAAAATGTAAAAGTATTTTATTAGCATTTTATGTGATAGACCAACACAAAGTGGCACATAATTGTAAAGTGGAAAAAAAAAATTATAAATGTTTTTCAAATTTGTTTACAAATAAATATGTGAAAAGTGTGGGGTGTATATATTTTCAGCCCCCTTTACTCTGATACCCCTAAGGCCCCTTTCACACTGGGGCGGTGAGCCGCGGTGACGGTAAAGCAGCGCTATATTTAGCGCTGCTTTACTGTCATTTTCACCGCGGTTTTCGGCCGCTCGCGGTGCGGTTTTACCCCCCGCGAGCGGCCGAAAAAGGGTTAAACACCCCCCGCAGAGCGCCGCCGTAGCCGCGGTATTGCCGCGGTAACCGCGGTATTGCCGCGGTTTTACCGCGGTCTCCCATTGTAATCAATGGGAAGGAGCGGTATAGGAGCGGTGAACACACCGCTCCTATCCCGCTCCAAAGATGCTGCTAGCAGGACTTTTTTTGTCATCCTGCTAGCGCACCGCTCCAGTGTGAAAGCCCGCCGGCTTTCACACTGGAGTTAAAGGGGCCGGATTTTTTCATGCGGTGAACAGGCGCTATTTTTAGCGCTGCACCGCATGAAAAACGCCCCAGTGTGAAAGGGGCCTAACTAAAATCTAGTGGAACCAATTGCCTTCAGAAGTCACCTAATTAATAAATAGAGTCCACCTTTGTGTAATGTAATCTCAGTATAAATACAGCTGTTCTGTGAAGCTCTCAGAGGTTTGTTAGAGAACCTTAGTGAACAAAGAGCCTCATGGAGGCCAAGGAACACACCAGACAGGTCAGGGATAAAGTTGTGAAGAAGCATAAAGCAGGGTTTGGTTATAAAAAAATCTCCCAAGCTTTGAACATCTCATGGAGCTCTGTTCAATCCATCATCGGAAAATGGAAAGAGTATGGCACAACTGCCAACCTACCAAGACATGACCGTCCACCTAAACTGACCGGCCCGGGCAAGGAGAGCATTCATCAGAGAAGAGCCAAGAGGTCCATGGGAACTCTGGAGGAGCTGCAGAGATCCACAGCTCAGGGGGGAGAATCTGTCCACAGGACAACTATTAGTCGTGTTCTCCACAAATCTGCCCTTTATGGAAGAGTGACAAGAAGAAAGACATTGGAGAAAGAGCCACAAGAATCACATGTGAGAAGCCATGTGGGGGACACAAGAAACATGTGGAAGAAGGTGCTCTGGTTAGATGAGACCAAAATTGAACTTTTTGGCCTAAAAGCAAAACGCTACGTGTGGGGGGAAAACTAACACTGCACATCACCCTGAACACACCATCCCCACTGTGAAACATGGTGGTGGCAGCTTCATGTTGTGGGGATGCTTTTCTTCAGCAGGGACAGGGAAGCTGGTCAGAGTTGATGGGAAGATGGATGGAACCAAATAATCTTATGCCTTGTACACACACGGTCAGACATTCCGACCACAAAATCCGTCTGATTTTTTCTGACGGATTTTGTCCGAAACTTGCACACACACGGTCGGACAAAGTTGTTTGAAAATCCGATCGCTCCGAAAGAGGTGACGTATAAAAACGTACGACGGGACTACGTAGAGGCCAGTAACCAATAGCTTTCGTTTCCAAATTTCTTCTGAGCATGCGTGGCACTTTGTGCGTCGGAATTCTCTACACACGATCGGAAAAAAGTCCGATCGGATTTTGTTGTGGGAAAATTTTAGAACCTGCGCTCAAATTTTTTTTGTCGGAAACTCCGACGGAAAAAGCCTGCTAAAGCCTACACACGATCTTTTCCATCGGTATGTCCGATTGTGTGTACGGGGCAAGAAAACCGGTTAGAGTCCGCAAAAGACTTGAGACTGGGGTGGAAGTTCACCTTCCAGCAGGACAACGACCCGAAACATACAGCCAGAGCTACAATGGAATGGTTTAGATCAAAGCATATTCATGTGTTAGAATGGCCCAGTCACAGTCCAGACCTAAATCCAATTGAGAATCTGTGGCAAGACTGGAAAATTGCTGTTCACAGACGCTCTCCATCCAATCTGACAGAGCCTGAGATATTTTGCAAAGAAGAATGGGCAAAAATGTCCCTCTATTTACTAATTAGGTGACTTCTGAAGGCAATTGGTTCCACTGGATTTTAGTTAGGGGCAGGGGCAGGGGCGGTGCGTCTATAAAGGGCGCAGGAGCGCCGCCCCCTCTCCTGTCACTCTCTATATACCATAGATAGATTCATGCATTGCATGAATCCATCTATGGTCGCTGCTGACACCCCCTATTCAGGTGTCCGGCCCCTTTTCGGTCACCGGGCGCCTGAACTACAGCGGTGGGGGTGTTTTTTGGAAACACCTGATTAGTGCCGTAGGCGCTAATAGGCGTCCAAAAAGGTGACAAGCGGGCGCAACGCTGTGCGTTCCTTGTCACTCAACACTGATGTTAGCAAACCGAAGGAATTTGGTTTGCTAACATTGTACTGCCCCTTAGCCAATCAGAAGCACAGGTCTGTGTGACCTGTGCCCTGATTGGTTGAAACGAAAGGCGATGTGATTGGGCGCCTATCAGGCGTTCAATCACAGCAGAGGATGAGAGGAGGAGCGGGCAGGAGAGGAAATGGAGGACACGATGCCGCCGTCACCCGAGACAAGGTAAGTGCAGGGTGGGGGGGCACAGTGGCAGCTTCTTTGCAGGACTGTTTTGATGGGCACAGTGGCTGCGTTTTAATGGGCACAGTGGCTGCGTTTTAATGGGCACAGTGGCTGCGTTTTAATGGGCACAGTGGCTGCGTTTGATGGGCTTTTTTTTTCACAATTTTTCAGTTTATTTGCGCCCCCCCAAAAATTTTGAGCACCAGCCGCCACTGGTTAGGGGTATCAGAGTAAAGGGGGCTGAATACAAATGTACCCCCCACACTTTTCACATATTTATTTGTAAAAAATGTTGAAAAACATTTATAATTTTCCTTCCACTTCACAATTATGTGCCACTTTGTGTTGGTCCATCACATAAAATCCCAATAAAATACATTTATGTTTTTAGCTGTAACATGACAAAATGTGGAAAATTACAAGGGGTGTGAATACTTTTTCAAGGCACTGTATATATGTGTGTGTGTGTGTGTGTGTGTGTGTGTGTGTGTGTGTGTATATATATATATTTTAAAAATAAGATAGTGCAGCACAAAAGCTAAAATAAATAAATTACAAATATAGTCCTAGAATTTATTAAAAGTTCCAGATAAAGTGCAAGTGCAGAAAGGAACACACGCTAATTCCTCCAGTGGAGTGATTTCAAGCCAGGATAATTCCAAAACTGAGTGCTAGTGGTCCCATCACCAAAAATAGGGTGGCCTCTCACCTCCCTGCTTTGACCTGAAACAGGTCACAAAAGCAATAAACAGCTACGCTGACAGTGGTAAACAAGCAGCAATCTCTGTTCCAGTTTCAGCCAACAGACACCATATCCAAAGCAGTCCACATAAATAGGAAATAAAAAGAACAATCTAGTGCTCTCTGCATGTATAATTCATTTTTATTGCACCAAGAAGAACGAAAAGAACACTCACATTTTTCTGCACTCAGAGCCGAGTGCTGGCGTTGTGTGTGTGTATACAACAAAAAAGATGGCAGCGTGCTCCCTGACCCTCGTACGCGTTACGTCCACGTGGGTCAGTAGTCCTGCCTTGGACGTAACGCGTACGAGGGTCAGGGAGCACGAGTGACGTCACCCGCTGCCATCTTTTTTGTTGTAAAAATGCGAGTGTTCTTTTCGTTCTTATTTTTAATGTACATGTGAGGTATTCTGAATTTGACCTGGAGTGTCAGCTTGCAATCCATTTTATTCGTGTTATTTTTATCTTGTGACAGCGCTGAGTGCCTTTTTATATTTTACTGTGTGTATATATTATTATACATCCATCAATCACACACATACATACACATGCACGCATCTGCCTCTTATGACGGTTGTGCCCTTCATCTGACTGAACCTTTGAACAAAGCTTTGCAAATATGGACAGAGGACGGGGCCTCAATGGACTCGTAAACATTCACTTGCCTGAAATGACACAAAGAAAGTCACTGAGGTGTCACCCTCCATTCAAAAATCAAAGCTGGATTGTTGGTGTACATATACACAGTCACAGATGACTTATAGGCAGCCTTTGTTGCTATAGGTTTTGTCCTTATGTGTATTAAAAACACAGCTTTACACAGATTTTCCACAAGAAAAAGAATTTCAATATTTACCTAAAAGAAAAAACGAGAGTTTTTTCGGCGAGCAAATTCTGAGCTATTTGTAAGCCATTTTTATTAGAACGTTGTATAGAGTGTGTATTGTATTACATTGTATAGACCAGGCTGTCTCAACCTTTTAACCCTAGAGGAATCAGATCTCAAGGAACCCTTCCTAAAACCACTTCATCAGGGGTCAATAGAACCAGTGGCGTTGCTAGGCGGGTGCGAGCCGCACCCGGGTGACACCCGTGTGTAGCGGCCCCGCTAACACCGCCCGCTGCCCTGTGTCTCACCATCGCAGCGGCGGTGTCCCTCAGCGGAGCGGAACGAAGCCGCCTCCCCCTCCTCTCTGTTTACATCCACAGAGGAGGAGGAGCTCGAGGGACACACACCGCTGTGTGTAACTGCTGTTCTGAGGTCTGTAAAAGTGGGGTGTCTGTACTGAGGGGGGGTCTTCACTGGGGGTGTTTCTGCACTGGGTGGGGGGGTGTGTGTCTGTAAAATGGGGGGTCTGCACTGGGGGGGTGTCTGCACCCAGGGGGGTGACTGTACTGCTGGAGGTGTCTGCACTGGGGGGGTGTCTGCACTGGGGGGGGGGGGGGGGGTGTCTGTAAAATGGGGTGTCTGCACCCAGGGGGGTGTCTGTACTGCTGGGGGTGTCTGCACTGGGGGGTGTCTGCACCCAGGGGGGAGGTTTATACTGAGGGAGGGGGGGTCTATATTGATGGAGGGTGGTCTGTACTTAGAGGGGGGTCTGTACACTGCAGGAGGGGGGTCTGTAGTTAGTGGAGGGGGGTCTGTACTGAGGGGGGACTATAGTTGGTGGGGGGGGTGACACCATTTTTTTTTTCAAACCGGGTGACACCAACCCTAGTGACGCCACTGAATAGAACAATGCCCCTTATACTGGTGGTCAATAGGAAGAATGTTCCCCTTAAAATGGTGCTCAGAATTCACCCTTAGGCTACTTTCACACTGGAGCGGTGGGGGCGCTGGCGGTAAAGCGGCGCTATATTTAGCGCCGCTTTACCGGCGTTTTAGCGGCGCATTTCGGCCGCTAGCGTGGTGGTTTTACCCCCCGCGAGCGGCCGAAAAAGGGTCAATACCGCCCGCAAACCGCCGCTGCAGCGGCGTTTTGCGGGCGGGTTCGGAGCGCTGCCCCATTGTTTCCAATGGGAACGGGCGCTATAGGAGCGGTAAATATACCGCTCCTATAGCGAGCCAAAGATGCGGCTTGCAGGACATTTTCCAGCGTCCTGCAAGCGCACCGCTTCAGTGTGAAAGCCCTCGGGCTTTCACACTGAAGACACAGCAACAGCTGTTTCGGGTCGGTTTGCAGGCGCTATTTTTAGCGCAATAGCGCCTGCAAACCGCCCCAGTGTGAAAGGGGCCTTAAAGACAGCTAAAAATATATTTGGTGTCATGCTGCTTGCTTTGCTAAGTGATGCTGAACCTTGAACTCTGTAGGCACCATCAAAAAGGTGGTTTATTATTAACCCCTAGCAACATCTGGAGGAACCCTGGTTGAGAATGGCCGGTATAGACTATGAACGCATTGTAACAGGTTTTCATATTTTATAAAGACTCCCCCTAGTGGGCAGCCCAATCTCAGACAGTATAAACCGCATTCATGCTAAACATCTGCTACACTGTAATTTTCGGGGTACAACATACGCAGCGAGATTTAGCCCAGGGGCGCATCTCTGCATCCCTAGGGAGCAGCATTGCAGACCTCGCAATCCAAACTTTGCGCAATCCTGACAGAATACCGGAAAACATCAACTGCCCAAGCGGTGCATACATTTTATGTAATGGTAAAACACTTGCTGTTATGTACACTACAATCCATCGGCATCTTTACACTGAGCAATAAAAGAAAAATATCTTGGCCATAAAGTAATACAACATACTCAGTTGTTGCAGAAAGCAGATCGTAATCTGGTGCAATTAAAATCAAACTCTATATATAAAATTGTTGCAGTAACTACCGTATTTATCGGCGTATAACACGCACCCCAAGTTTAGGAGGGCATTTTAAGGAAAAAAAGTTTTAGGAGGGAAGTTTAGGGAAAAAAAAACAACTTACATTTAAGCGGCATTTGCAGCCTTGCCCAGCGGCATTTGCAGCCTTGCCCAGCGTCATTGCAGCCTTGACCAGTGTCATTGCAGCCTTTCCCAGCGTCATTGCAGCCTTGCCCAGCGTCATTTGCAGCCTTGCCCAGCGTCATTGTAGCTTGCCAGCGTCATTTTCAGTCTTTTCCGGGTTTAAATTTCCCGCCGCCGAGACGCTCTGTCGCGTGCGCCGCCGAAAAAGACCGAAGCGCGGCCGAAAAAGACCGTAGTGCCCCCGGAAAAAGCCGAGCCGACTCGGACGGCTAAGCTCGCGGTCCCGCCTCCCTGCTGTTTCCGGAGCGAGCGCAGGGAGGCGGGACTACGAGCAGAGCCGAACAGTCTGCTCGGCTTTTTCCGGGGGCGCTTCGGTCTTTTTCGGCCGCGCTTCGGGTTTTTTCGGCAGCGCTCGCTATTTTTTGGCGGCGCTTGCCATTTTTGTCATTTTTTTGGGGGGTATCGGCGTATAACACGCACCCACGACTTTCCCCCGATTTTAAGGGGGGAAAAGTGCGTGTTATACACCGATAAATACGGTAAATCATTTTTTTAAAAGGGGTTGTGTAAAGGTTTGTTTTTTATTTTCTAAATAGGTTCCTTTAAGCTAGTGCATTGTTGGTTCACTTACCTTTTCCTTCGATTTCCCTTCTAAATGTTTTTTTTCTTTGTTTACTTTGTCTGAATTTCTCGCTTCCTGTTCCTCCTCAGTAAGCTGTTCTGGCTGACTAAACACCGCTCGGATGATGGTGTGAAGTTTACTGAGGAGAAACAGGAAGTGAGAAATTCAGACAAAGGAAAAAAACATTTAGAAGGGAAATCGAAGGAAAAGGTAAGTGAACCAACAATGCACTAGCTTAAAGGAACCTATTTAGAAAATAAAAAACAAACCTTTTACAACCCCTTTAACCGCTTCCCGACCGCCTCATGTAGATATACGTCTACAGAATGGCACGGGCAGGCAAAACCACG
This sequence comes from Lithobates sylvaticus, assembly GCA_028564925.1. Classification (NCBI taxonomy): domain Eukaryota; kingdom Metazoa; phylum Chordata; class Amphibia; order Anura; family Ranidae; genus Lithobates; species Lithobates sylvaticus. The sequence continues at coordinate 184,872,899 of CM053037.1, read as the reverse complement.
TACCTGTACGTGGCCCTTTAAATGCCTGCCCGTGGGTCGCGCGCGCGCCGCCAGCGGCACGCTCGCGACCCGGTCGGGAGCTCCGTGACCCCGGCCGCGGGACCAGCGGACCCGATCGCCGCTGGTGTCCCGCGATTGGGTTACGGAGCTGAAGAATGGGGAAAGGTTTGTGTAAACAAACCTCTCCCCGCGCTTCCTACTCTGCCTGTGATTGATTGGCTGTTCCCGGTCATCGGGAAAGCCGATCAATGACGTCAGACGTACAGCCACGCCCCCTAATGTAAAAAAACACACACACGTCACAGCCCATAACCCCTCCCCTCCCCCTAGTGGTTAACTCTTTCACTACAACTGTCATTTATACAGGAATCAATGCATTTAAATAGCACTGATTGCTGTATAAATGACAATGGTCCCAAAAATGTGTCAAAAATGTCCGATGTGTCCGCCATAATGTCGCAGTCACAATAAAAATCGCTGATCGCCGCCATTACTAGTATAAAAAAAAAAAAATATTAATAAAAATGCTATAAAACTATCCCCTATTTTGTAAACGCTATAACTTTTGCGCAAACCATTCAATAATCGCTAATTGCGATTTTTTTTACCAAAAATATGTAGAAGAATATGTATCGGCCTAAACTGAGGCAAAAAAACGTTTTTTTATATATTTTTTGGGGATATTTATTATAGCAAAAAGCAAAAAATATTGCATTTTTTTCAAAATTGTCGCTCTATTTTTGTTTATAGCGCAAAAAATAAAAACCGCAGGGGCGATCAAAAACCACCAAAAGAAAGCTCTATTTGTGGGAAAAAAAGGACGCCAATTTTGTTTTGGAGCCACGTCGCACGACCGCGCAATTGTCAGTTAAAGCGACGCAGTGCCGAATCGCAAAAAGGGGCCTGGTCCTTTGGCTGCCAATTGGTCCGGGCTGAAGTGGTTAAGCTTCTAAAAGTAGTATGGCAATAGTATTCAGATACAGGATGCCAGAACATTTCCTTTCTCTGTAGACTGGCGTTCAATCAGAAGCCTGCAGAGAAACATCTTTGGCAGTCACTTAAAGTTAACCGTGATAGACCTTACAACTAGACCATATATACCCTTTACTCAAAGTTGTTCTCTGGTAATATTTCAAGAATTTGATGATTAAAAAGCCCAACCCACTTTCAAATAGCCCCGCCCCTTCCCATTTAGCCCCACGACAGAGTCTCCAGGGTACTTAGGGTACATAGACCTGGGACTTCTACCTCCTGAAGGTGGCGCCTCCATATAGTACATTCCCAGTGGATTTAGTTCTTTGGCGAAAAACTGTACGAACCGCTAACGTATTCCTGTTTCCCCCATTTTCTACACCTCTGCAGAAATGTCCTAACCGCACAAGAGAAAAGTTCCGGAATGCAGAGGGCCTAAAGGACAAATTTTTGGAGACAGTGCCGGTGCTGCAGTGGAAGAAGCATGCCCAGGAGTCAGAATACAAAAGACTTCGAAAATTTTCTGGAGCCCAGGGTTGGATGGGCGTCTCGTGGCACAGTAAGTGTTGGACACTCCTGTATTGTCCCTAGACTGTGCAATTTGTTCATTGTTTTCATATAATTCAGGCATGTACCCAGATTTTTCATCCAGGAGACCCTAATGAGAGGGCCAGCAGATTGGCCAATACCTCCTTTACAGTGGCCACAGAATCCATGTTTCCAGGCCTGGGGGGAGAGAGAGAGAGAGAGAGAGAGAGAGAGAGAGAGAGAGAGAGAGAGAGAGAGAGAGAGAGAGAGAGAGAGAGAGAGAGAGAGAGAGAGAGAGAGAGAGAGAGAGAGAGAGAGAGAGAGAGAGAGAGAGAGAGACCTATACGGCCAAGGAGTATGTAGACAGTGACACCCCTCCAAATGATGGGGTTCAGGTGTCTCCAGTGAGGGGTCCTGGTAATACTCCACCATACAAAGACATTGTAGACAATTGTGCTCTTTTAACCTTGTGTTAATAGTTTGGAGAAGACCCTTTTCTGTTCCAGCATGGATGTGCCCCCCTGTGTACAACGTAAGCTCCATACAAACTTGATTGTGCCCCCCCCCCCCCATGTACAAAGCCAGCTCCATAAAGACATGACTGTGCCCCCTGTGTATAAAGCCAGGGCCATAAAGACATGACTGTGCCCCCCCCCCCTGTACAAAGCCAGCACCATAAAGACATGACTGTGCCCCCCTCTGTACAAAGCCAGCTCCATAAAGACATGACTGTGCCCCCCCCCCTCTGTACAAAGCCAGCTCCATAAAGACATGACTGTGCCCCCCCCCCTGTACAAAGCCAGCACCATAAAGGCATGACTGTGCCCCCCCTCTGTACAAAGCCAGCTCCATAAAGACATGACTGTGCCCCCCCCCTCTGTACCAAGCCGGCTCCATAAAGACATGACTGTGCCCCCCCCCCCCCGCTGTACAAAGCCAGCACCATAAAGACATGACTGTGCCCCCCCCCCCATTGTATAAAGCCAGCTCCATAAAGACATGACTGTGCCCCCCCCTCTGTACAAAGCCGGCTCCATAAAGGTATGGTGTGACCAGTTTGTTGTGGGGGAACTTGAATGTCCTGTACAGAGCCCTGACCTCATCCCTACTGAACACCTTTGGGATTGATTGGAATGTTGACTGCAAGTCAGGTCTTTTCTTGGTGCCCAAAGTGAGGCCCAACATGTGAGCCAGGTCTTCTCATCCAACATAGAAAAGTAACAGCAGAAGAAAGAGTAGTCCATCGAGTGTGTCCATTTTTCCCCCCCCCCATTAACCTCGTTGTCTGATATGGAAGAGCCCTGGGGCCATCATAAAAAAAAAAAAAAAATACAGAATTATGTTTTTGAAAAAAATTTTTTTTTTACAGAATTCTGAGTTTGAAACTCAGAATTCTGAGTTTAAATGTCAGAATTCTGAGATTCAAAGTCAGAATTGTAAGTTTAAAAAAAAAAATAAAAATTCTACAGAATTCTGAGATTAAAAGTCAGAATTCTGAGATTTAAAGTCAGAATTCTGACTTTATGTTCATCCCAAGCATGTTTGAAGCGGTTTACTGTTGTCTCACCATCTCGGTTGGTGGTTTATTCCAATAATCAACCACCCTTTCAGTAAAATAATACTTTCTAAGATTCGTTTTTAACTTTCCTCCAGTTAGTTTGAGGTCATGTCCCCGTGTTCTTGATTTTGGTTTCATATTGAAAAGACGGCCTTCCTGAACCTTATTCACCCCCTTGATGTATTTAAAGGTTTCAATTATGTCTCCCCTTTCCCTTGTTTCCTCCAGACTGTACATATTAGGTTCCTGATCGCTCTTGATATGTATTATCCCCAAACCTTTCACCATTTTTGTTACCCGTCTCTGAACTCGTTCTAATTGATTATTATTATTATTATTATTATTATTATTATTATACAGGATTTATATAGCGCCAACAGTTTGCGCAGCGCTTTACAACATTAGGGTAGACAGTACAATTACAATACAAATCAATACAGGAGGGATCAGAGGGCCCTATCTGATCAATATCTTTTTGTAAGTGAGGTCTACAGAACTGGACACAGCATTCTAAATGAGGTCTCACTAAAGTTCTATATAGGGGAATCAGAACCTCCTTCCTCATATTAGGTACATCCAGGGGCGGACTGTTCATTCGGCCACTCGGGCACTGCCCGAGGGCCCTGGGCCACTAGGGGGCCCCATCAGGGTTGCCAGCCTCAGTAAAACCAAGGACAGTATGTAAAAATCTGTGTTTTTTTTACATCTGTCTCTGAAATGTCCCTTACCGACATCCTTTTGGTCTAAAAATCCAGAGATTATAGCTGTCCCACCTCTCCAGTACCTTCTCAGCCAATAGAAACGTGTGTGTATACCGTGTGATTGTATACTGTGCGTGTGTATACTGTGTGGCCCCATAATCTCTGATTGCCTGGGGGCCCCATAATGTCCTATTGCCCGGGGGCCCCATGAGTTGTCAGTCCGCCCCTGGGTACATCAGTACCTGACCTCACAAATGGTTTTTTGGCTTATTGGAATTTTGTAGGAAGCCTTCCAAGAAGGGTGGAGTGGGGGAACTCGAGTGTCCTGACCTCATCCCTACTGATCACCTTTGGGATGAATTGGAACACTGATTGTGAGCCGGGTCTTTTGTTTGTTTGGTGCCCAATGTGAGACCGGATGAGTGAGCCAGGTATTCTCATCCAACATCAGTACCTCACCTCACAAATGGGCCCAAATTCCCACAGGCCCCCTCCAGTATCCTCTGGCAAGTCTTCCCAGAGGAGTGGAGGATGTTCTATCGAACACGAAGGGAGACCAACTCTATAATCATGTCCATGGTTTTGGCATGGGAGGACCAAAATTATATAATTATATATATATATATATATATATATATATATATATATATATATATATATATATATATATATATATATATATATATATATATATATATATATATATATATATATATATATATATATATATATATATATATAACAAGCCTTTTGGCCAAATCTTTAAAGGAAGGCCATTTGGAAGTGGACCAGCTGTCCATTGTTCCATAGACTTAGCACATCTCAAGAGTTCAGCCAACAAATACAACCTTTGGAGAGAAAAAAACTTGGTGAGTGTGAACCTATATACATATACACACACAGTATCTCACAAAAGTGAGTACACCCCTCACGTTTGAAAATCTTTTCTTCTATCTTTTCATGTGACAACACTGAAGAAATGACACTTGTCTACAATGTAAAGTAGTGAGTGTACAGCTTGTATAACAGTGTAAATTTGCTGTCCGCTCAAAATAACTCAACACACAGCCATTAATGTCTAAACCACTGGGAACAAAAGTCAGTACACCCCTAAGTGAAAATGTCCAAATTGGGCCCAAAGTGTCGATATTTTGTGTGGTCACCATTACTTTCCAGCACTGCCTTAACCCTCTTGGGCATGGAGTTCACCAGAGCTTCACAGGTTGCCACTGGAGTCCTTTTCCCCTCCTCCATGATGACATCACAGAGCTGGTGGATGTTAGAGATCTTGCGCTCCTCCACCTTCTATTTGAGGATGTCCCACAGATGATCAATAGGGTTTAGGTCTGGAGACATGCTTGGCCAGTCCATCACCTTTACCCTCAGCTTCTTTAGCAAGGCAGTGGTCGTCTTGGAGGTGTGTTTGGGGTGGTTATCATGTTGGAATACTGCCCTGCGGCCCAGTCTCTGAAGGGAAGGGATCATGCTCTGCTTCAGTATGTCACAGTACATGTTGGCATTCATGGTTCCCTCAATGATCTGTAGCTCCCCAGTGCCGGCAGCACTCATGCAGCCCCAGACCATGACAATCCCACCACCATGCTTGACTGTAGGCAAGACACACTTGTCTTTGTACTCCTCACCTGGTTGCCCCCACACACGCCTGACACCATCTGACACCAAATACGTTTATCTTGGTCTCATCAGACCACATGACATGGTTCCAGTAATCCATGTCCTTAGTCTGCTTGTCTTCAGCAAACTGTTTGCAGCCTTTCCTGTGCATTATCTTTAGAATAGGCTTCCTTCTGGGACGACAGCCATGCAGACCAATTTGATGCAGTGTGCGGCGCGGTGGTGGCCTGTCCATAGGGGGCGCATGGGCGGCGCCCCCCCCCCCCCCCCAATCGGTGAAAAAAAAGTGCCATTTAAGAGTGTCCGGGCGCCGGACACACGGTGCTCTATGGGAAGCTTCCCAGATTGCAAGCTGGGAAGCTGATTTGTCCGCGTTTAGGGCGTGTGCATGGCGCAAAAGATGCGCCCGCACACACTCCCATTCTACACTGATTTTTATTGTCCTCCCTTCCTGCATTTTAATTGGCGGGGATGGGAGAACGGTGGGTGGTGCTTTTTTTCAGCTCACCCGTGCCACTTCCGGTTTCCCGGCTCACTGCAGTGTGTAGTGGACACAAATGGACGACTGAGACTGCCAGCATGGCTCCATAGGCAGAGGTAAGCCCCTATGCAGGGTAGCCAGTAACTAGGCATGGATAGAGGAGAAGCGGCTCTGTATAGATGCAGGACGGAGGAGAAGCGGCTCTGTATAGATGCAGGGACCGAGGGGTGAACTTGGAGCTCATCCTCAGTAACAAGTAAATGCAGGGAAGTAAACCTTTCACTCACTCATGTGATACCGGCTCACCGCACGCTGGGCTCAGCCTTATTTATTGGTTGCATGTCTGAGTGCTTTTATCTTCAGCCATCTCCCTGTTTGTTGAACTTGTCTCCAGTTGCAGTTATTCTGTTTTAAACTATTTACACTGTTATACAAGCTGTACACTCACTACTTTACATTGTAGATAAGTGTCATTTCTTCAGTGTTGTCACATGAAAAGATAGACGAAAAGATTTACAAAAATGCGAGGGGTGTACTTACTTTTGTGAGATACGGTGTGTGTGTGTGTGTATATACATACATACACATTGTATGTATATATATATATATATATATATATATATATAAAATCTCACAAGCGTTTTGGTGTATCTTTGTGGGCCAGAGCTTGAAAAAAATCATTAAAAAAGGAAGGCCATTTGGAAGTGGACCAGCAGTCCATGTTCCATAGACTTAGCCTCCAGTGATGTAAGTAACGGAGTTAAAATAAACTGAGTTACGTAACTCAGTTACTTTAGAGGGTAACTAGTAATCTAACTGATTACTTTTCCCCTCATGGTAACTCAGTTCCCATTACTTTGGCTTAGTTACCCCAATTACATCTACCGCCACTAGATGGCAGTAGTGCAATTCCGGTGTCCTGCCGAAAAAGTTCCCCCGCCGGATAAGGACCCCCTGTACTGCGCAGGCGCAGAGCTTGCGCAGTACGAAGGACTACGGAGCTTCCGAAAATTGCCGAACCTAAACAGCTCTGAGTGAACTCTACACCGCGCAGGCGCAGTTAACATGTAATTGTACGAGGCGATGCCGCACGCTCCTGATGCTCGTGCTACTCTGCAAGGGGCGTCTATCGTGTAAGTAAGGGGCGGGTCTAGTATTACTGTAACCAAGGGGCGCATTTATTATTATTGTTATATATCGAGCTCTGCCCATTAATTTAACATTCGCCCTCTTCTGTAGCCTTCCGCCCCTTACACGATATAATAATAATAGACCCGCCCCTTACACGATATAATAATAATAGACCCGCCCCTTACACGATATAATAATAATAGACCCGCCCCTTACACGCTATAACAGATCTGCCCCTTGGTAAGAGTAATAATAGAGCAGCCCCTTGGTTACACGATATATAACAATAATAATAAATGCGCCCCTTGGTTACAGTAATACTAGACCCGCCCCTTAGTTACACGTATAGAATATTTGAAAAAAAAGTCAGTTACTTTGCTGAGTAACTAATTACTTTTCCAATGTAGTAACTGAGTTACTAACGCAATTACTTTTTGGGAGAAGTAATTTGTAACTTAAAGCGGTGTTCCGGCCAAAATTATACTTTTTAAATAAAAATACCCCTATAATACACAAGCTTAATGTATTCTAGTAAAGTTAGTCTGTAAACTAAGGTCTGTTTTGTTAGTTTTTAGCAGTAGTTTGTTATTTTATAAACTTGCAGCAGGCCGTGGCCATCTTAAGTGTGGGCATCTGAAGCCAAGACTGTATTTCTTCCTGGATCTCATCCTTGCAGATCTCGTACACGCTCAGTGCAGCATAAGCCGTGTAATAGGTTTCAGGTCAGGTTTCCATAGCAACGGCAGTTTGAGAGGAAGTTGCTGCCCCTTCCCAGGAGGCATTGCAAACAGGAAATGATGCGATGGGCCGCGGCCAGGGAGGAGGAAGTGAAAAATGAATACAGCAGATATACAGTCTGTGCTGAAAAAAAAAAAAAATATCCAATTTGTTTACAGTGCACAGTTTAGTGAGGGATGCTGAAGAGTTGTAAAAGTGGGTGGAACTCCACTTTAACTAATTACTTTTTTAAAGTAAGATGACCAAACACTGCTTAGCACATCTCAAGAGTTCAGCCAACAAATACAACCTTTGGAGAAAAAAAAAACTAAAAAATTTGGTGAGTGTGAACCTAAGTGTTGACCTCATCCTGGACACATCCTGGTGATCTCGTGGTTTCTACAGTATATCAAACAGTAAGAAGCATGCTTTTTTTTTTTCTTACCTGGACATCTCATGTTGCTATATCTCTGCAGTTCTGAACGAAACGCTCAACTTGATGAACTCCACGGGCAATGGCTATATGTTCGACACCTGGAACAGGACTTCCCCTTGTATTCGTTGTGCCGTGGTGGGCAATGGTGGAATCCTGAATGGATCTAGAATGGGAAAAGAGATTGACAGCCATGACTACGTCTTCAGGTATTTCTGTGGAATGCCCCCCCCCCCCCCCCAGTCTAACTTTTATGGCCAAAATACATTTCTTGTGAATTTTACATTTTCAAACTCCTTCTAAAAGGCCCCACTGAGGAGGTCTGTGACATCAGGACATAAAGGGGTGAAAAATGTTTGTTCGAGGATGGAAACGTTGGGGGGAGATTTACCAGAACTGGTTTTATTGTCAATTGAAGAAGCAGATTGGCTACTAGACATGTGCAATTCGTTTCGTTTTTTTTTTCGTTTTTTTCGTTAAAATTCGTTCATTTGTTATCGTACGAATGAACGAACGATTCGCTAAAAATTTTAACGAATGTTCGAATCGAACGAATCCGAAAAACAACGAAAATCCGAATTGACCAAATTAGAAACAACGAAACTACGAAAAAATAAAATCCGAAAAACGAAAACAGGAACAACGAAAATCAAAATGAACGAAAAAATTCGTACATTCGTAACTTTTTTATTTTTTTGTTGAATTGGTAATTTTCCGTGTCTCTTAACGTGCCTCGAATGGATTGAACGAAAAAATTCGTACATTCGTAACTTTTTTTTTCGATTCGTAATTTTCCGTTTCTCTTAAAATGTAATAATAGCATACACATTACATAAAATTATGAATTATGCTCCGATTACGAATCTACGAAAAGAATGTTACGAAAGTACGAATAAATCAATCTTACGAAAGTACGAATAAATCAATCTAACGAAAGTACGAATCTAAGTAAATCGACGAAAATACGAATGCGTACGAATTTCGAATAAACGAAAATTAAACTAACGGACAAACGAATCAACGAAAAAATAACTCTTACGAAAATACTAATCGTTACGAATACGAACACTGACAACTTAACGATTTTACGAATCGTTACGAATCAACGGAAACGAAATAAACGAAACGAAAATAAACTAATTTTTCTATTGTGCACATGTCTATTGGCTACCATGCACAGCTGCACCAGATTCTGAGTGCTCCAGTTTTAGTAAATCGCCACCATTGCGTCAAGTTCTAACCCCCTTCTAATAAAATAATGTTTTGGTTTTAGACCACCATGTTCCTGTTGGGGAGCTTCTTTAATTACTTCCGGCCCCATTCACTCCAGTGTGAGAGCGGAAGGGCATTCCGACTTGGAGCGGTGCGCTAGCAGGGCGGTTAAAAAAGTCCTGCTAGCAGCATCTTTGGAGCGGTGAAGGAGCGGTGTATTCACCGCTCCTACCCATTAAAATCAATAGGACAGCGCGGCAATACCGCCGCTGCAGTGGCGCTTTGCGGGCGGTTTTAAACCCTTTTTCGGCCATTAGCGGGTGTTAAAACTGGCTAGCGGCCAAAAAACGCTGCTAAAACGACGATAAAGCAGCACTAAATATAGCGCTGCTTTACCGCCAACGCCACTCCCGCCCCAGTGTGAAAGGGGCCTTTAAAGGAAATACATGGGGTGGCTCAAAGTCAGAGCAAATCACAAGGCAAAAGGCACGTAGAAGCCACCTGTGGGCTAGTGATCACGAGAATCTAAGTATGATATTTGCAGACAGGGGATGCCAGATACCAGTGATGGCGAACCTTTTTGAGCCCGAGTGCCCAAACTGCAAACCAAAACGACGTATTTTTTTCAAAGTGCCAACACGGCAAATAAACCTGAATAACGAGGTTTTAGTTTAGAAAAAACAATTCGTACAGTTTTTCAAACTAATTAACAGCAGAGTATTGCACAGCAGGGGCAGAGTATTGCAGAGTATGGGCAGAGTATTGCATAGTATGGGCAGAGTATTGCACAGCATGGGCAGAGTATTGCACAGCATGGGCAGAGTATTGCACAGCATGGGCAGAGTATTGCACAGTGGGCAGAGTATTGCACAGTATGGGCAGAGTATCGCACAGCATGGGCAGAGTATTGCACAGCATGGGCAGAGTATTGCACAGCATGGGCAGAGTATTGCACAGCATTGCATTTCTCTCTCTTTTCCCCTCTCCCCTCGCACTGTAGGGCGCGCGGGAGCAAGATTCTCTGGGAGGACGTCCATGGACGCCCTCCCAGAATAAGCCGACCGTGCTGTAGCCATCTTTTGGCTATGGCCCGGTCGGCAATTAGTTATAAAACTCACTTGAATTGCTGAAATCGGTGTGGGGTCAGTCCCCAGTTGCTCCGGTCGCTCCGGTGGTGTCCTTGTGTCAGGTGATTTCCCACGCAGGTGCGTCAGATGTTTGAGAGCGGGGGGCGTGGCTTCAGTGTTCTCCCCAGAGAACTGTGGGAGATGTAGTCCGCGGGAGTGGACGCCGTGACTACAGTGCATGACTGTAGTCACGGCGTGCCCACAGAGACGGCTCGGCGTGCCGGCAGCGGCACGCGTGCCACGCGTTCGCCATCACTGCCATATACGAAAAGATTCTAGTAGGAGATACAACCATGGATCGTGAACGTGGAAGGTGTAATGATCCCTCAATCAAAGGCAGTCACAAAATATAGAGGCTGGACTGTCTATAGGATCCAGAAGATCCAGATCCGAGCTGCCGTCATCCAAGACAGACAGAGACACGATGGGATACCGATAATCCCCAGGGAGAGAGTAGCGAACTCTTCCCAACTCTTCCTGGTCTTCTCTGTCCACGTTGGGGAGATTGAGCTCATTGGTCTTGGTGGCCATTGTCGCAGGGACGGGAAATGATAGGAAACCGAAAATGTTGCAATTGTTGACAGTGCCGGGGCAAGGTCCGGCGACACCCAAGGCGAAGATGCCGAGATTGGCTTGTATTTATTTTTATTGGGCTTACACATTAAACAATAATAAAATGTCTGAGATGGACCCTCCCAGTGCAATGAATGGGGCTCGGTGTCCATAAAACAGCTGCCCTCTGCTGTTCAGGGTGCAGGGACAGCTGGCACATGGACAGCGGGTTTGGGATTGTGAACCATCAGCGGGTCTTTATCTGTGTTTTGACAGATTGGAATTGCGGGAGACAGCTGGGAGAGCAGAGACAAGAGAGACGCCCACCCTCACTGCACCCTCTTCACCCTCTCCACCCTGGTTTTATTGCCTCTGGGTCAGCCGGGAATAGGTGACATAGGGAAACCTGTGCCAGACTGAGCTCTAGGAAGAGATTTCCCATCACTGTTGTGTCCCCAGATAGAAGGTAAATCTCCCAAAAAGGATGCAGACAGCAAAAAAAAGAAAAAAAAAAAAGTGGTTGTAAACCCTCCATATCCCCTGGGAAGTGACTGGCGTCAGGTGATACACAGAGATGAAACAAATCCTCCTACATAAGTTATACCCGTTTATCTGCAGCCTTCTCTTCATCTCTAATTCTCAAGTGCTGAATTTATAAAGCTTGTCTGAGAGTTCAAAAGAAAGAGAGCTGAAAAAGCTGAAATTAAACTCTGCAGGAGGTCAGTGACGAAAGCTCTTATGCGGCGTACACACGGTCGGAATTTCCGATGGAAACAGTCCGATTGGAGCTTTTCATCGGATTTTCCGACCGTGTGTATGCCCATCGGTCTTTTTCTGTCGGATTTTCCGGCGGACTTTGAATTGAGAACCTGTTCTCAATTCAAACCTTTCTATCGGATTTTCTGATCGTGTGTATGCAATTCCGACACGCAAAATTCCGACGCATGCTCGGAAACAATTCGACGCATGCTCGGAAGCATTAAACTTCCCTTTTATAGTGCTGTCGAACGTGTTTTATGCCGCTGTGTTACTGACCGTCGGAATTTGGTGTGACCGTGTGTAGGCAACACAGCTTGAGCGAAATTCCGTCGGAAAAACCGTCAGAGTTTTTTTTTCCGACGAGAATTCCGATCGTGTGTACGCGGCATTAGAGATGCTCGGATGCTCGGAGAGAAGGGACCCCCCCCCCCCATTCCTTAAAGAGGAAGTAAAGCCTAATTAAAAAAAAAAAAAAAACAGAACCTGCAAGGCAAAGGCATGCATAGCATACTAGCTCATTATGAATAACTTACCTGAGAACGAAGCCCCCAAAGCGACCCTCGTCCACGACCTCCGCCGCCATCAAACCCAAAGTGACTTACCGGGTCTCACCGCTCCAGCGCTGTCATTCGCTGGAGCTGCGATGACGTCACCCCCGCGCATGCGCACGAGAGCGGCATATCGCCGTGATCTCGGCATGCTCAGTGCGTGCCGCTGTCTACGGCGCATGCGCCGAAGATAGCGGTGCCTTTTTTTTTCTAAATATCTCCCAAACCATGTAGATTTAGGAGATGTTTATTGGACCTACAGGTAATGCCTCAATCTAGGCTTACCTGTAGGTCAAAGTGGTTTGTAAGGGTTTACAACCACTTTAACACAGCATCATAGGTGTGCACCCCAAAGCTTAAACACACACACACACACACACACACACACACACACACACACACACACACACGACTTTCTCTGCAGTCTCAGCTGCACTGGACAGTGAATGACTGGGAAGTGCTCTGTGCTGAGTGGCTTCTTGTTCATTCCCAAACTGAGGCGTAGAAAACAGTTTACTACACTTCATTTATGATTGAACACAGTGAGTGAGTGTGTTCATATAGAAAAGGAAGGGGCCAGTAAATTACTTATTGATTAGCCCCTTCCCCCACTCTCCATCCTGGAACATTCCCTGCTGCAGCGGGGGGGGGGGGGGGGAGGGGGAGCCAGCAGCACTGCGGTGGGTGGGTGGGGGCCTGCAACATGGGAGCGGGGGGTGCCCAGGCAGTAGGGTGAATCGCCACCACCCCCTGCGCACACCTTTGCACAGCACACAGGAACAGAGCTGAGGCTGTGAATCACAGGCTGTGTGCTGAAGCTCCCTTCCCTATCACCATTTTATCTCTTGGTGTCAGAAAAACTTGCCAGAAGTGACTCATGTAGACAGCAGAGGAAGGCGGCAGCAGACAGAAATTATACTTGGTGCTCTGGACTTAGACAAGTATAGAGGGATATGCTTTGTTCCGATTTCATGTCTGAGGTTTGCATCCACTTCAACCCTTCTCTATTCTATCAAAGATTGAAAAGCAAAGCTCAAACAGCATTTTGTTGAGTGGAAAATAAAAATAAGACTTGTCACGTTCTCCCAGCCCTCAGGGCTCCAATGGGAGAGATGGAAGCTATGAGCAATTCCCTCGTGTCCAGAAGTGGAATGAAACTAAAGCCCCAACCAAATGAACATTTTAATTTTGTTGTGTTGATGACACATTGAGTCACATGCGGCTTTCATTAAATCTCTCAGAGATTGCAGCAACAACAGAGTCCCCCCAGAATTTGCAGACCTCTACAGCCAGGACAAAGCTCAGTGGTGTCTCCCTTCCTTCCTTGATGGCCAGAGAGGGATCACCAGGACACAGTTGGCCAGAGAGGGATCACTAGGGCACAGTTGGCCAGAGAGGGATCACTAGGGCACAGTTGGCCAGAGAGGGATCACTAGGGCACAGTTGGCCAGAGAGGGATCACTAGGGCACAGTTGGCCAGAGAGGGATCACTAGGACACAGTTGGCCAGAGAGGGATCACTAGGGCAGAGTTGGCCAGAGAGGGATCACTAGGGCACAGTTGGCCAGAGAGGGATCACTAGGGCGCAGTTGGCCAGAGAGGGATCACTAGGACGCAGTTGGCCAGAGAGGGATCACTAGGACGCAGTTGGCCAGAGAGGGATCACTAGGACGCAGTTGGCCAGAGAGGGATCACTAGGGCGAAGTTGGCCAGAGAGGGATCACTAGGACACAGTTGGCCAGAGAGGGATCACTAGGACAAAGTTGGCCAGAGAGGGATCACTAGGGCGCAGTTGGCCAGAGAGGGATCACTACGACACAGTTGGCAAGAGAGGGATCACTACGACACAGTTGGCCAGAGAGGGATCACTACGACACAGTTGGCCAGAGAGGGATCACTACGACACAGTTGGCCAGAGAGGGATCACTACGACACAGTTGGCCAGAGAGGGATCACTACGACACAGTTGGCCAGAGAGGGATCACTACGACACAGTTGGCCAGAGAGGGATCACTAGGACACAGTTGGCCAGAGAGGGATCACTAGGACACAGTTGGCCAGAGAGGGATCACTAGGACACAGTTGGCCAGAGAGGGATCACTAGGGCACAGTTGGCCAGAGAGGGATCACTAGGGCACAGTTGGCCAGAGAGGGATCACTAGGGCACAGTTGGCCAGAGAGGGATCACTAGGACGCAGTTGAGCAGAGAGGAATCACCAGGACACAGTTGGCCAGAGAGGGATCACTAGGACACAGTTGGCCAGAGAGGGATCACTAGGACACAGTTGGCCAGAGAGGGATCACTAGACACAGTTGGCCAGAGAGGGATCACTAGGACGCAGTTGGCCGGAGAGGGATCACTAGGACACAGTTGGCCAGAGAGGGATCACTAGGACACAGTTGGCCAGAGAGGGATCACTAGGACACAGTTGGCCAGAGAGGGATCACTAGGACACAGTTGGCCAGAGAGGGATCATTTTGACGTAGTTGGCCAGAGAGAGATCACTAGGACGCAGTTGGCCAGAGAGAGATCACTAGGACGCAGTTGGCCAGAGAGAGATCACTAGGATGCAGTTGGCCAGAGAGGGATCACTAGGACACAATTGGCCAGAGAGAGATCACTAGGACACAGTTGGCCAGAGAGAGATCACTAGGACACAGTTGGCCAGAGAGAGATCACTAGGACACAGTTGGCCAGAGAGGGATCACTAGGACACAGTTGGCCAGAGAGGGATCACTAGGACACAGTTGGCCAGAGAGGGATCATTTTGACGTAGTTGGCCAGAGAGGGATCACTAGGAAGCAGTTGGCCAGAGAGAGATCACTAGGATGCAGTTGGCCAGAGAGGGATCACTAGGATGCAGTTGGCCAGAGAGGGATCACTAGGACACAATTGGCCAGAGAGGGATCACTAGGGCACAATTGGCCAGAGAGGGATCACTAGGACACAGTTGGCCAGAGAGGGATCATTTTGACGTAGTTGGCCAGAGAGGGATCACTAGGATGCAGTTGGCCAGAGAGAGATCACTAGGATGCAGTTGGCCAGAGAGGGATCACTAGGACACAATTGGCCAGCATAAACATGGATTGCACTATATGCTAACCAAGAATCCCTGTTTTTCTACAAATTTTTTTATAAAAGATGTATAATAATAATAATAATAATTAATAAATTATGTATATCAGTGTGCAGACTCTTGGATATCCATGTCTCTTCTCACCAATGACGTGTCCCGGCACACCGAGCGCTTTCTTACGGTCGTGTCTGTCATCTGCAGGGTGAACGGGGCCATTACCACCGGTTTTGAAATGGACGTTGGCAGTCGCACTTCCTTCTATTTCTTTGGCACAAACACCATGATGAACTCATTAATGGCCTATGGGCATCAAGGGTTCAAGAGAATACCGCGCACAGAGGTAAGACTAGCAGCATTTTCAATATAGACATTTGCCCCTCTCCCACCCTCCCACATTTGGGTCAGGTATGAAGCCACACCCCCTCCTTGTGTGAGAGGAAGCTCCGGTATTTTTAGCGATCGGTTCTATGGAGCAGAAACTCTAATTTTTCAACATGTTGTGGAAAGAAATGCATCTATTCTTTTACCCTTTTACATGTTTTTTTAGTGTATTGTGGGTAGTTTTGTTTTTTCATTTTGGGGTGTACTAATTAAAAAAAAAAAAATTGTCGTGTGAAAATGCATGCAATTTTTTCTGTGCGAATGGCGACAAAATGAAATGTTACTAAGTTAGTGTCTCTCCAAGTTAAGTTCTAAGAGGTTCTTCATTCACAAGAATAATATAAAGAAAATACTGCATTATGGCCACTAGATGGAGCTGATGATCGTAGGAAATAAGCATTTACTTCCTCTGATCATTGGCTCCATCTAGTGGCCATAATGCAGTATTTTCCTGATTCTCTGTATTGTATATGAATGAAACATCTGACCTGGAGAGGAAATAGCTCAGTAAACATTAATATTCTGCCACCATTCGCACAGAACAAATGACACGCAGGATGAATAGCTCTGTGAATGTTCTATAAATACATTGCCTACAGTGTCATTTGGCCGGCTGCCCACAGAGCAAAACAATTCTTTCCAGTCCCCTTGATTTAAGCAGTTGGTGGGTTTATTGAATGAAGTTTAATGATACAGTGTTTTGTCACGTTTTTGATATGTGCAAAGAGAGATCACAGGAATACTTAAAAGTATAACATTTATTAAAAGTAATGACAGATAATATTAGAAAATATAACAAGAATACTTAACTAAAAGATGCTGTTTCCGCCACTGATTGCGTGGCCAGGCAATCAGACCAGATGAATGCTTGTTACATGATAAAGCTCTGGATAAGACAAAGACCTTACAGGTTTTGGCCGTGGGTTATAGATCTTGAATAGAAGGAAAAATCTGCCTGCCTCCGCAGTCCATAGTGTGCAGGCAGTGAGGAGATGATGTGCTGTAACCTTTAGCAACCAATCAGTGAGCAGTAATGATGTGCAATAACCTCTTGCAACCAGTGGCGTCTCCAGCTTTCATATTTAGGGGGGGGGCACATGGGGGGACAGGGACAAAAGTAGGGGGGAAACTATAAAATGCAATATATATATATATATATATATATATATATATATATATATATATATATATATCCTGGGGCCCTTAACTCCGATCCCACAACGGTCCCCTTCACATGTTCTGCAGTGAGCTCCCTTCCTACTGTATTGGGGCCCCCCAGGGTGGCAGGAAAACAAGAGATATATGTCACCAGCATACCAAGAAAATATAAGGGTCCAAAGCAGTGGGAGAGCTATCAGGGTTGCAAAGGTTGTCTTGCCACCGGGCCCTGGTGTTCTGCCACTGTGGGGTTCACCAGCCTCCTCTTGCTGTCCTGCCCCTGCTATTGGCAGCGCTGGTCTGGCATCTCTTGGAATTTACAGGCTGGTTCTCCTGTCCTAAGGACGGGAGAAATCAGTCTGTTTTTTCAGTAACTGAGAGTCCTGGTGGAGTCCTTCCTCCAACTCACTGTTCTCCCTGCCAATGAGGATGCAGAGGAAGGAGCATATCGGGCGGCCGTGGTTGTGTGAGGGGGGGAGGAATCACCCGCAGAAGCTGACTGCGGACGCTCTTCCTCTCAATAGAGACTGTGTTAAGATGTGGCACATCCGCTATGAATGCAAACCAAAATACATTTTTTTTTTTAATTGGGGGGGGGGGCACAGCATAATGTTGGGGGGGGGGGGGGGGGGGGCGGGTCAGGGCCCCCTCTGCCCCCCCCCTAGTGACGCCATTGCTTGCAACCAATTATTGAGTAGTAAAGGATTTATAGTAACCTATAGCAACCAATTAGTAAGTAGTAATAATGTGCAGTAACCTCTAGCAACTAATTGGTGAGTGGTAAGGATGTCCAATAACCTCTAGCAACCAGTGAGCAATATTGATGTACAGTAATATCTAGCAACCAATCAACAAGCAGAAGTCAAGTGCTGTAACCTCTAGCAAATAACAGCAATAATGTGTGCTGTAACCTCCAGCAGCCAATCAGTGAGTGGTAATGATACACTGTAACCTCTGGCAACCAATCGCAATCACTGCCTGATCTGATTCAGTAAACCTATTTTGAGTCTAACTGCTATTTATTGTATGTCTCAAAGCATGTGGAGAGCGAAATTGCATGGAAGAGGGGGCCCAAGAAAATGTTTGCCCGGGGTCCAATCAATATTAAAGATGGGGGCGGCGCCCATGAGCCCTGCATTACAGGCCGCCACTGATATGAAATATGCAACATCCCTATTATTTCACTACAAGCAAGGTTTAAATTATTCACTTTGCCCCCCCCCCCTACCTCCCATGCATTCTAAAATGTTGCAATAAACTATAAAAAGGTAAGATAATACCATTCCTCCAGCAGGGGGAGACATCACCAACACATATGTTTTTGTACATCACCATCCTTCTGACGAGATCCCGGAGGATACTGAGTATCCCCAATCCTGGAAGATGATGGTCCAGCACAGTGTGGGGTCTCCTTCTGGTGATGTTTGGGCTGCTCAGTCTTCCCCCGGGATCTCCCCAGAAGGATGGTGGCGCCAACCGAGTCGAAAGTTGGAGTAAGGTACAGGGAGTATATTTAATAAATTTCTATGTATGGCGGCACTTTGTCCTATAGGACTTCCAGTCGGTTTTATTCCAACTATCAGACTTGGGAACATCAAGGACAGAGACAAGTGCTCCACCATTAATTGCGGGGAGGATTTCATCAGATTCCCAGAATCTGACAGTAAAAAAAATTTGGGGTAAAATAATTTTGGATGCTGCTGCTTGAAAAACCTAAATAAGATGTCATTTGTCAGCAACTACAGGAGGTGTGATGTGTATTAGTAAAGACTGTGGGGGGTGGAAATCTTGGTGTGCGTGTCCTTTAAATCCCGCCTTCACCTTCGCTTGTCGTTTACTGTCCGCAGGAAACCCGCTTCGTCCTCTTACCGGATCACAACAGAGATTATTTATTAGTCCGAGCCGCCCTTACCAACAGCACCATCGACCGCGGCTGGGATAAGGGCAAAAAGTAAGTAGATGGACTTTCCATGCAATCTCCATTTCTCGAAGGCTGCCCATACACTACGGGGGTCAATTTGTAAAACACATTCATTGGACGAATGGCAGAAGCTTTCATGCAAAAGGTGAACAAAATTTCCCTGTATATTTATTCTAATAGATCAGTTCCTGTATCATCAGCTCCATCTGGTGGCCAAAATGCAGTATGTTTTCTCATTGAGGTATTTCAGGAATCTATACAGCATTTTGGCCACTAGATGTAGCTGATGATTTAGGAATGGATCTATTAGAAGAAATACAGGGAAATTTTCTCATTTTATACTGATGAAGCTAAAAATTTAATTTTACAATTTGAAATAGCCATTGCTGTGTGCTGTATGAATGGGGGTTGTGGCTGATTTTTTTCCCCCATCTGATCTCTGACATCACTCTTCTCTTCCACAGTCCGGCGCGCTATTTTGGCAAAAACCTGACGACGGAACATTTCAAGATCCTGCACCCGGACTTCATGCGTTACCTGAGGAACAGGTGAGTCCACGCCCATGCCTGGGGCCCCGGGAGTGTCCGAGGGCAAGGGGGGCAACCCACGGGTCAGCTGACCTGTACCGGTCCAGCCTATCTCTGCGGGCGAACTGCGCCGTCAGACATGAGCGAGTCCATACAAGGATGATGCGACAGAAAGGGGGGGAATGTATATCTCCATATACTGGGACTTTAAATGAAGCGCACAGGGAAAGGGGGGGGGGGGGTAGTGCGCCTCCATCCCTATTCTAAATTCAAAAAATAATAAAAGAGTATGGGACTTTAAAGGAGGCAGGCTAAAACACAATGTAAAAGTGAGAATTTATTAAACATAAGTGTCAAATTGCGTAACATTGTATATGACAGATAAACGCTCAATGCATATGTAAGCATCTTGGGGAATACATAGCATACATATAAACAAGATGTGAAACAGGATTACCATTACAGGGGAACAAATATACATAATTCATTTGTATGATGGAGTAAAACTAGTAATATACAGTTAAATTCCTAAAAAGTATTGATGAAAGTGGGAGGAGTTGCAACCTCAAAATCTCAACGCGTTTCGTCGATAAACCGGCTCATTAGGAGCGGATGCTGAATGCTTGCAAGTTATAAAAGGTGATCTAAATCAGAAGGCCCATGATATGGAAGATTTTACATGTAAAAAAGCTTATATAAAAATAGAGAGAGATGGTCAAATCCACAAACTTACATCCCATTGGAATATTGAACTTGAATGATCCTGGTATGCAAGAGTCACCATACCAGCCTCTCCGGGAGCTGAGGTGTAAAACAGGCCCACACTAAAATGCCCCCAACCAGTGAACATGTATTAGTATAATGAGTATTATGCCAATAATGGCAAGTAAAATCTGTAAGATAAATGAAAAGTATTGCATATAACAAACCGGGCAGCACAGTCAAGCACAAAAGGAAATTGAGATGGAAGAGAAGGTAAAAAGAGAGTAAAATTAAAGTGCAAGATAAGGCGTACGTAGAAATACACCCAGGGCTTTTTTTCAGCAGGAACGCGGGGGAACGCAGTTCCGGCCCCTCCAGCTCTGAATGTATGTAATGGCAAGGGGTGCTGGGGTTTACTGGAGGGTCTATTGATGCTGGCTGCTGGGGATCTATTGTTGCTGGAGGGGATCTTTTTTTACAGGGGAGAGTCTATTGTTGCTGAGGAGGTCAGTTGTCGCTGGTGGGGCATCTATTGTTGCTGGGGGGCTCTTATGCTACTGGGAGGCAATCGTTTCTGGAAGACATCTACTTTTGAGGGAGAGGTCTGTTGTTGATAGCTGTTCAGAGTCTATTGTTGCTGGGGATGCTCCATTGTTGCTGGCTACAGGGGATCTATTTTACTTCCTTTTATTAACAAAATTACTTAGCACCAAAAATTGATACTTGGTTCTGTATCCATTACCGAGAGGTGGGTAGGGCGTGAAACCAAGGAACGGTTCTCAGAGGTGGGTAGGGGAGGTGGGTAGAGGGTGGAACCAAGGAATGGCGCTCGGAGGTGGGTAGAGAGTGGAACCAAGGAATGGTGCTCAGAGGTGGGTAGAGAGTGGAACCAAGGAATGGTGCTCGGAGACGGACACAAGAGGTGACTCGGAAGGAGGGAGTGCCAGCACCTATTCTCTGAGAAAAAAAAGCCCTGAATACACCTAATGGATAATATGCAAAAAAAGGGATAAAAAATAAAATATAAGGTGAAAAAGTGTAAAGTAAATATAAAAAAAATGTGAACAAACCAGAAATAGGTGAACAGGTCACATTCAGAGCATCCTTTCAGGTGCATCTCTGTTCACGATCCTCTGAATGTCACCTGTTCACCTATTTATAACGCAGTTCCGGCACCTCCAGCTCTGAATGTATGTAATGGCAAGGGGTGCTGGGGTTTACTGGAGGGTCTATTGATGCTGGCTGCTGGGGGATCTATTGCTGCTGGAGGGGGATCTATTTTTACAGGGGAGAGTCTATTGTTGCTGGGGATGCTCCATTGTTGCTGGCTACAGGGGATCTATTTTACTTCCTATCATTAACAAATTACATACAAATTACTTAGCACCACAAATTGATACTTGGTTCTGTATCCATTACCGAGAGGTGGGTAGGGGGTGGAACCAAGGAATGGTGCTCAAGGTGGGTAGAGAGCGGAACCAAGGAATGGTGCTTGGAGGTGGGTAGGGAGTGGAACCAAGGAATGGTGCTCGGAGGTGGGTAGGGAGTGGAACCAAGGAATGGTGCTCGGAGGTGGGTAGGGAGTGGAACCAAGGAATGGTGCTCGGAGGTGGGTAGAGAGTGGAACCAAGGAATGGTGCTCGGAGGTGGGTAGGGAGTGGAACCAAGAAATGGTGCTCGGAGGTGGGTAGAGAGTGGAACCAAGGAATGGTGCTGAGGTGGGTAGGGGGGTGGAACCAAGAAATGGTGCTCGGAGGTGGGTAGAGAGTGGAACCAAGGAATGGTGCTCGGAGGACACAAGTGGTAACTCGGAAGCACCTATTCTCTGAGAAACAAAGCCCTGAATACACCTAATGGATAATATGCAAAAAAAGGGATAAAAAATGAAATATAAAAAAGGTGAAAAAGTGTAAAGTAAATATAAAAAAAAAATGTGAACAAACCAGAAATAGGTGAACAGGTGACATTCAGAGCATCCTTTCAGGTTTATCTCTGTTCACGATCCTCTAAATGTCACCTGTTAACCTATTTCTGGTTTGTTCATATTTTTTTTTTTTTTACATTTCACTTTTTCACCTTATATTTTATTTTTTATCCCCTTTTTTTTTTTGTATATTATCCAGTAGGTGTATTTCTACCTACGCCTTATCTTGCACTTTCATTTTACTCTTTTACCTTCTCTTCTTTATTTATCTCAATTCCCTTTATGCTTGACAGTGCTGCCCGGTTTATTATATGCAATAGTTTTAAATTTATCTTACAGATTTTACTTGACATTATTGGCATAATACTCCATTATACTAATACATGTTCACTGGTTGGGGGCGTTTTAGTGTGGGCCTGTTCCGCCAGTTCCCGGGGAGGCTGGATACGGTGACTCTTGCATACCAGGATCATTCGAGTTCAATATTCCAATCTTTCTTTTTATATAAGCTTTTTTACATGTAAAATCTTCCATATCATGGGCCTTCTGATTTAGACCACCTTTTATGACTTACAGACATTCAGCATCCGCTCCTGATGAGTCGGTTTATTGACGAAACGTGTTGAGCTTTTGAGGATGCAACTCCTCCCACTTTCATTAATACTTTTATGAATTTAACTGTATATGAATGAATGAATAATTTGTATAGTGCTACAATGCGAACCGAATCGCCTCAAGGCGCTTTATTAATGCTTTGTTGTCAAGCGTCTTAGAAGAGGTAGGTCTTGAGTTTTTTCCTGAAGGCGGATGTAGGTTGGTAGAGCATTCCATAGCCGTGGTCCTTGGACAGCGAATCTCCGTTCCCCCTTTGATTTGTAGCGGGATTTAGGAATGAGGAGGAGATTTTGGTTAGCCGATCGAAGACTGCAATTGGGTGTGTAGTGTTTTATTTTCTCGAGAAGGTATTGAGGAGCGTCTCCATGTGTGCATTAGGGATGGGCCCTGTGTTCGATTCGACCCCATGTTCGAATCGAACATCGGGCGTTCGCCCGCTCGGCGAGCCCAGAACTATTTGGGCAGCTCGCATCAAATTCGTGTGATGCGAGCAGCCCGCAATGCACTGCGCCAACTCGCAGTGCATTGCTGGCTGATGATTGGCCAAGCATGCACTGTGACCCGCATGCTTGGCCAATCATAGAGCCAGCGGCGAGGAGAGCAATGATTGGCCACAGGCAGGATGCCTGTGGCCAATTATAGCTCAGGGGGTTTAGTGCACGCCCCACATTATAAAAGGCCGCCGCGCCGGCGGCCTCGTATATTGTGTTCCAGTGTCAGTGTTATTATGTGCTGCTGACTGCTGACATTATCTGCTGTGATTCTGGGGATTAGTGTGTGCGTGCTGTTAGTACAGCATTGCAGTATCACATCTGGGGGGTGTCTATAGTATGCGTGTGAAGGGGCGCATGTATCCTGTGCTTAGAACTGTCCCTGCAGTGTCATTTTTGCAGGGAAAAAAAGCTATTTTAAAATCACTCGCGGCTAATGAATTGATGGCTCCCGTAACACAGAGAACAGTCATTCATTGAAAGTCATTGATAAAAAAAATAAAAATAAATAAAAAGCATGGGGGTCTCCCCAAATTCAATTACCAGGCCCTTCAGGTCTGCTATGGATATTAAGGGAAACCCCGGCCAAAAAAAGATGGCGTGGGGTCCCCCTCAAAATCCATACCAGACCCTTATCCGAGCACGCAACCTGGCAGGCCGCAGGAAAAGAGGGGGGACGAGAGCGGCCCCCCTCCCTCCTGAACCGTACCAGGCCACATGCCCTCAACATTGCGAAGGTGCTTTGGGGTCCCCCCCAAAGCACCTTGTCCCCATGTTGATGAGGACAAGGGCCTCTTCCCCACAACCCTGGCCATTGGTTGTGGGGGTCTGCGGGCGGGGGGCTTATCAGAATCTGGAAGCCCCCTTTAACAAAGGGGACCCCCAGATCCCGCCCCCCGTGTGAAATGGTAAGGGGGTACAAAAGTACTCCTACCATTTCACCAAAAAAAAAAAGTGTCAAAAATTGTAAAAATTACAGGAGACGGTCTAATGACAAAATGGTCTGACAATTCCTTTATTAAAATCTTCTTTCTTCTGTCTTCCTTCTTCCTTTCTTCATCCTTCGGTTTCTTCATCTTCTCCTTCCGGCATCTTCTTCCATCATCTTCTTCCTCCGATCCGCTTCTTCTTGCTCTGGTCTTCTCGTCCGGCATCTTCTTCCACAGAGTCGGTGTCTCTTCTGGGCCGCTACGCGCAATGGGAGGCTCCCGCTGTGTGAGGCTTCACTGCGTCTGACAGGTCTTTTATAGCGGAGGGCGGGGCCACCTGGTAACCCCGCCCCCTCTGACGCACGGGGATGTCATGGGGAATAAAACTCTTCCCTACTAAAAAAATGTTGTCTTTGGATACACTTTATTCCCCTTAGTTATGCAGGCACAAGTGTGAGCTGCACTGTGTCCGCTGCAGACAGAGTTGCCATTCATGAAGCAAGGAGGAAGAATATCCTCATTCTCCCCTCCCCCAGTGATCAGACTGTACATTGTAACTTTGTAGAAGGAGGAAGCATTTCTTCAGTCTCCTCTCCCCCAGGCAGCTTAACTCTTCAGTAAAATCTATTGGATGGGGCGGGTCCACTTTAACTTTTCAGTGGGCCCCCCAGAACAAGCCTTCACTGAACTTATACTTGCCAGCAGACGAATAGTGGGGGGTGGGGGTAGGTGTGCGGAGTGGGGGGGCAGGGAGGATGAAGCAATTGCACAGGATTCATTCATCCTCATTCTGGATCACGTCTCCCGTGTTTTATCTCCATTTATCTTCCGTGTCAAATTTTCCGCTCTCCCCTGGTTGGTGTCACCCCCCCCCCCCTTCCCCTTCTACAAAAAGTCCCAAATAATCACATGAGTTTCCCAGACAGGTATCCCTGGCAATCCCGTCATGCACTTCATCCCAAACTCCTCACTGGCTCTTACATTGCCGCCTCTCCGGCCTCAAATGTAGAACTTTGACTGTTCCTCCAGAGCAGGGGTCTGCTGGACACCCCTCTAGATCAATGTATCTTCCAGATTGGATAAATTATTTTCTTACTCTTAAAAAAAAAAATCAGTGAAGGGAATACAGGAGGGATTGAAAGCATTCGTTATTTTACATATTAATTCTTCATTGCCCACATTACTGGGGGCGTGGCAGGGGTGTGTCCCTCGCCAACTTACTTGAGGCTAAAAGGTGACCCCCTTTTCTCTTCTTAGGAAGACATGAGGTTTGGCTCTTTTTAAAGCGGAACTTTGAGCATCACAAACCAAAAACACCATTTCATAAATTTTTAATTTACAAACCAAACTCCCATCCATCCATATCTCCAGCCATCCATGTCTCCATCAACCCTGGTCTCCATCATCCATCCATGTCTTCATCTATTTAGGTCTTCATCTATTTAGGTCTTCATCTATTTAGGTCTTCATCTTTTTAGGTCTTCATCTATCCATGTCTCCATCAACCCTGGTCTCCAACTCTCCATTCATCCATGTATGTCTCCATCCATCCCTGGTCTCCATCCATCCATGTCTTCATCTAACCATCCATGTCATCCATGTCTTCATCCATTTATGTCTCCATCCATCCCTGGTCTCCATCAACCCTGGTCTCCAACTCTCCATCCATCCATCCATCCATCCCTTGTCTCCATCCATCCATGTCTCCTTCAACACTTGTCTCCATCCATTCATCAACCCTTGTCTCCATCCATGTCTCCATCCCTGTCTTCATCTGTACATCTATGTCTCCATCAATCCATCCATGTCTCCATCAAGCCTTGTCTCTATCCATCCCATCTACCCATCCATCGTCTCCATTCTTCTTTTGGTTGATAAATCATTTAAAAGGAGGTTGCAGGAGCGGGGGCACCTCATCTGGACAAAAATGGTAGCGGGCTGGGAAAAAAAAAAAAGGAGGTTGAGGGGAGGAAGTCTATGTTGCCAAGGTATCTCTGGAGGGTGAAGGTTCACCCTAAATGTACAGTGCAAAGAACAATGATAACTCTCAGCCATTTACAGCCTCTGGTCATTGCAGATTATTGGGCCAGCATGACCCTCAGCGATAAGTTGGGTCATTCCATCCTGTTGGCTGCAGAAGACACACCCACACCGAACTTTGAGAAACTTCTCACCACTCTGCAGATTTCCTAAGAATCTGTAAAATCTCTCAGACTCAACCTTTACTCTCATTGACCGCGCTCTCTCTGCTCTGACTCAGCAGAAATCTGGGATATACAGCAGCTGGTCCCAGCATACTCCCTGCCTGACCTTCTCTGCAGAACGCTGCATCTGCAAGTCTATGGCTACACTAAAGACACCAGAGATAACTGCCTAATCTTGAGTAGTGTCAGTTGCCCACCTCTGCTTCATGTCCATGTTGGACCAACCTCTGTTGTTCCCCCTTGATAAGCTGGTATTTGGCAATGGCTCCCCCTCCCTTCTCCATGGACTAAAGCCCCGGTACCAACTTATTGAAGGGACAATCAATAAACAAGAGGGAGGTCAATTTGTACAGGATGCAGCAGCCACCTCCATTATCTGTGATGGGTCTAAAGTATCCTACAGACTTCAGAGTCAAACAGAGCTCCAAATGATCATCTCAAGTCCATAATTATTTATTATTGGTAACAGGAAGAATGGTATTCCAACGCATTTTCGGGGGCCAAGTGATCCCCCTTCATCAGGGCTTGGTCAAAGTTCTCATTTTCTCTGATACCAGAATTCTGAGTAAAATCCAAAAGAGGTGGCCTGGTTACTTCTTCTGAGAGATTGTCCTCCAAGAGATAAGTCTGAGAAGCTTGGTCCCTATCTGAGATACTTTGATAATAAGCCCAAACCCAGAGGAAGGGGGATTCCTTGGCCCCTGAAATGTGTTGGCTACCTCCGTTCTTCAGGCCGTCACATTGTCACCAGCAATAAAGCAGAATGGATATTTATGGTGATGGTTTGGCGCCATGTTTGTTGACTTCATTGTGGACGTCGCCATTCCAGGGGCTCCTACTTTGCGGGATAAACTCTGTTTTGTGAGCTTGAGCATCCAAAGTCAGATCATAAAGTTCTGCTGCCATCTTGCATTTGGCAGGATTTAGATCCGAGTCCAGCGCCTCACACTCATGTTCTACTTGATTTCTACAGATTTCAGAGGGAATTCCATTATTGAAGCTTGACCAGACAATGAAAGGTGTTTCCTCAGATCCATAGAAAATGCTTCCAATGGAAAAGCGAGAGCTCTACCAGACACCTCGATGCCAGCTTATCTTGGTGGAAATTATTATTATTGGCCAAATGATTCTTCCTCGGACAAGCCAGACCAAAGGATGTTTGCTGATTGGCTAACGACTGCTGACCAATCCAGATGGTTAAAAGCAGTTGATGTTCCATTGGTAAGCATCCAGAATGTGGCCACAGATGGCTGAGTAACTACAAGCTGCACTACCGGTTGTGTTGGTGGATCTCCAGGCCTCCTGTGGTCAAGAGTCCTCATTACTGCACCATAAAAGATCCATAGAAAATGCTTCCAATGGAAAAGCGAGAGCTCTACCAGACACCTCGATGCCAGCTTATCTTGGTGGAAATTATTATTATTGGCCAAATGATTCTTCCTCCGACAAGCCAGACCAAAGGATGTTTGCTGATTGGCCAACGACTGCCGACCAATCCAGATGGTTAAAAGCAGTTGATGTTCCATTGGTAAGCATCCAGAATGTGGCCACAGATGGTGGAGTATGGAGGAGTGGATGGATGAGTAACTAGAAGCTGCACTACCAGTTGTGTTGGTGGATCTCCAGGCCTCCTGTTGTGGATCTCTAGGCCTCCTGTGGTCAAGAGTCCTCATTACTGCACCATAAAAGTTCTCAGCTTGGGAAAACTCCCTGCGAGTCGGCTCTGATCTTTCCTTCTTCAAATCTAGGGAATCTACTTAGATGCAACTGTCACCACCATCTTTCTGTCTGTCTATCATTTTCAAAGAAAGATCCCCCCCCCCCCCCCGAGCTGGCTTTGATCTCTGGATCAGATAATGGTGTCTGAGTGCCTCCGTCTTTTTCATTAAATATAATGAAGCTAAAATTCCTCCAGCCAGTCTACGAATTCCCTTTCCATCTTATCAACTGTATATCAAAAAGTCAACATTAGAGTAATGGGCGTGCTTCGCAATGTGACCTCTGGGCACTGCAAGTTACACGGTGATATCAGTCATCACACCCAAACAAAACAGACAACATACCGGAGAAACGCGTTATCCTGATATCAGAATTGTCTGATCTACACCGCCGCTAAAAAGGGACACAAGTCCCTATGATGGGCCTAAACCCAACCAGTTCAACCAAATATATTGTTGTACACGTTCCTGTAATTCCATAAAACATTTCTTGTACTTACTGCAAATACCTTTTCTTGGAGTTCATTGGGAAACATGGGGTTAACATTGAGACAAAAGAGGATGTCCACAAGCAGACCAACTAGGGGGGAGGTCAGTGGAGATCAGATCCAGACCTTCCATGTCACTGTGCAGCAACAGATCCCTTCTAACATGATCTATTGCTGGCTGATCAAAATAGTGACATCACTATAGAAGTGATCTATAGGCTGCAGGGGGAGAAAGGACAGATCAGCGAGCCGCCATACTGACAGGAAGTGCTGTGGCATCATACACTCATAATGTACGCTCAGTGCGGCGCCATATTGTTTTCATTTTTTACATTGAGCTCCTATGGAGGGAACTACAAAAGGATGAGAAGCCCAGGAGTTGGTTGGTTGGTTCAGGTACTGGGCTTAGTGCTGGGCCCTGGCCATCACCGACAGCCGATGATTCCAGCGCCACAAGCTGTGGAGAACCGCAGAGTCTAGGCGCTGCTTTAAAATTGCGCTGGGACAAAAGACGGCCATAGATAGATCAAAATTCAGCCAGTTCAGTGGGGACCGGCCAAAGTTCCATCAACGTGCGGCCCATCCCTGAAGAAGTTGGAAAACTTCTGTTGATTGGCAGCGCCTGCTGATCAGATTATTCTGTCACCACTGTCAGAATACAGTCTCCTGGTGAGAGGGGATTCCTCCATTCACATTGCTTGCATGGATGGAGGAACCAAAAAAAAAAAAAAAAAGAATTATAAATTTATAAATTTTATATATATATATAATATTATATATATATATATATATATATATAATAAATATATATATATATATATATAAGATATATATATATAAAGAGCGAGAGAGAGCGAGAGAGAGAGCGAGAGAGAGAGCGAGAGAGAGCGAGAGAGAGAACGAGAGAGAACGAGAGAGAGCACGAGAGAGAACGAGAGAACGAGAGAGAGAACGAGAGAACGAGAGAGAGAGAGAGAAAACGAGAGAGAGAGAGAGAGAGAACGAGAGAGAGAGAGAGAAACGAGAGAGAGAGAGAGAGAGAACGAGAGAGAGAGAGAGAGAGAGCGAGACAGAGAGAGAACGAGAGAGAACGAGAGAGAACGAGAGAACGAGAGAGAACGAGAGAGAACGAGAGAGAACGAGAGAGAACGAGAGAGAACGAGAGAGAACGAGAGAGAACGAGAGAGAACGAGAGAGAGAGAGAACGAGAGAGAGAGAGAGAGAGAACGAGAGAGCGAGAGAGAACGAGAGAGAGAGAGCGAGAGAGCGAGAGAGCGAGAGAGAACGAGAGAGAGAGCGAGCGAGCGAGCGAGCGAGCGAGCACGAGAGAACGAGAGAACGAGAGAACGAGAGAGCGAGAGAACGAGAGAGCGAGAGAGAGCGAGCGAGAGAGAGAGAGAGAACGAGAGAGAAGAACGAGAGAGAGAGAGAGAAACGAGAGAGAGAGAGAGAACGAGAGAGAGAACGAGAGAGAGAACGAAAGAACGAGAGAGAGAGAGAGAGAGAGAGAGAGAGAGAGAGAGAGAGAGAGAGAGAGAGAAGAGAGAGAGAGAAGAGAGAGAGAGAGAGAGAGAGAGAGAGAGATAGAGAGAGAGAGAGAGAGAGAACGAGAGAGAGAGAGAGAGAGAGAACGAGAGAGAGAGAGAGAACGAGAGAGAACGAGAGAGAGAACGAGAGAGAACGAGAGAGAGAGACAACACTGAAGAAATTACACTTTGCTACATTGTAAAGTAGTAAGTGTACAGCCATTAATGTCTAAACTGCTGGCAACAAAAGTAAGTACACCTCTAACATACCAGCAAAAATAAAATAAATAAAAGCAATGTTAAAAACAATAAAAAAAAACAGAAAAAATAAAAAAACACACAACAACAGCACAAAACAACAAATAACCATGCCAACAAAAAAAACACAGTATCCAAAAACAAAACAAAAAGTACCTGCAAACAAAAACAAAAATAAAACAAACCCTAATACCAGCAAACTAAAAAGCATAAGCACAAAAAAAATTTAATAAAAAAAATAAAATAATTTTAAATAAAAAAATTTAAAAAGCCAGCAAAAAATCCATGTCAGCAAGGAAAAAAAATACCACTGCTGAATGTCGGCAAGGAAAAGTGTACTTTTTGAATATATACAGGACATAAATCACAGTGCCGGATATAGACCCACAAAGTACAGAATTGTTTGACAGCCTTATTCCTAGGAATGACAATTACTGGGTGCCATTTCCCAGACATCCCTAATGGCTCATGACATTCCTGATTTGCCTTTGGCTTTTTATAGTAAAGTATTTGCTGAGCTATTCGTCCTCTGAAACCGCGTGTACATACGTTCTGTGTGAAGGAGGGTAGGGGGGGGGGGGGGACCAAATATTATTAGGCTATTTTCTACTGAGGTCGAAGGTTATTCATCATACAGAACAGAGTGAATCAGGAAACACCACATTACGGCCACTAGATGGAGCTGATGATCCTGTTAAAAAAAAAAAATGCATTTACTATAATCATCAGCTCCATCTAGTGGACATAATGTGGTATAAAGAATAACATTTGACCTGGGGAGAAAATAACCTAACAACAATAGTTTTTTCCCTAACTCACACAGAACGAAGGTAAATGCAGGTTCACAGGACACATAGCTCTGATCGTATTCTTATAAATTCACATCTAAAGTTTTCTCCTCTTATACATCGATGGTTCAGGAAGATTATAATGATGGGGTTTCAGGAGGTTGGGTTGATGATGATCTGCTGCTGTAGGTTCACATTCGGGTCACCTGGGTGGCTCAGTTTCTTCAGGTACAGAGTTCAGGCTCCATCAGAAGTTTCCCGCACTCACATTGCAATATTTACATTGGAGGGATCCTCCCAAACACTACAATGGCGTTCTGCCATCGGACAGACGCAGGTTAGGAGGAGGTGAAGCCTCTCCTCACATTTGTGAGCCTCAGACTCCATCTTGGTGCCAACTAAAGAAAACCGCCACCATGTTCTGCATGCAGCAGCATCTTAGACTACCGGGAGAGAGAGAGGGCTAGAGTTGGGGGCAATGGGGCAAATGTGCAGGGGGAGGGGTCTGCCAACTAACGAGGGTCCCCGGGGGGGGGCAACATCTGTCCCAGTACAAGATTCTACCCGGCCCCCAGCAGCTTGTCCTTGCATTTGAATATTGTGTTTCCAGGAAGCAGTCGGGGCGCCAGCACCTTAGCAACCAATGAGCGTCCAGGACAGTGGCATTCGTTGTTATGGTGCTGATCCAGGACCACCCCAACATTTAGAAGAGAACCTGCTCTGTCTCCATCCAGACCTACTCCACCTCCTACCCTCTGCCACACATAGAACAGAGGGACTGAGGACTCACTACTGTGATGGGGGGGCCCTGATGTGATGGGGGGGGCTCTAATGTGATAGGGGGGGACCTCTGATGTGATGATGGGGGGGGACCTCTGATGTGATGATGGGGGGGGGACCTCTGATGTGATGATGGGGGGGGGACCTCTGATGTGATGATGGGGGGGGGACCTCTGATGTGATGATGGGGGGGGACCTCTGATGTGATGATGGGGGGGGGACCTCTGATGTGATGATGGGGGGGGGGACCTCTGATGTGATGATGGGGGGGGGGACCTCTGATGTGATGATGGGGGGGGACCTCTGATGTGATGATGGGGGGGGATGGGGGGGGGACCTCTGATGTGATGATGGGGGGGGGACCTCTGATGTGATGATGGGGGGGGGACCTCTGATGTGATGATGGGGGGGGGGACCTCTGATGTGATGATGGGGGGGGGACCTCTGATGTGATGATGGGGGGGGGGACCTCTGATGTGATGATGGGGGGGGGACCTCTGATGTGATGGGGGGGGGGGCACCTCTGATGTGATGATGGGGGGGGGGACCTCTGATGTGATGATGGGGGGGGATCTCTGATGTGATGATGGGGGGGGACCTCTGATGTGATGATGGGGGGGGGACCTCTGATGTGATGATGGGGGGGGACCTCTGATGTGATGATGGGGGGGGGACCTCTGATGTGATGATGGGGGGGGGACCTCTGATGTGATGATGGGGGGGGACCTCTGATGTGATGATGGGGGGGGGACCTCTGATGTGATGATGGGGGGGACCTCCGATGTGATGATGGGGGGGGGACCTCCGATGTGATGATGGGGGGGGGACCTCCGATGTCATGGGGGGGGACCTCCGATGTCATGGGGGGGTGGACCTCCGATGTCATGGGGGAACTTGTATTGCCCCAACCCCCACTTAAATTTCCATTGATAGATTCTAATGCTGCCTTCTGCTCTCTTCTCAGGTTCCTCTGGTCCCCCATCATGAACACGAAGAGCCGGGATATTTACAGACCCTCCACTGGAGCCTCTATTCTCCTGGCTGCTATACACACTTGTGACCAGGTGAGGGAGCTCTTCATCAAGACCATTCCTCACTAGAGCCAAGCAAACCAACTCCTGCCAACTAAGAGCTCACCAAAAAAAAATCACATCGTCCAATCAGCATCTTTCAGTTTCTGCTGCAGAGCCTATCAAAATGTTTCAGTTAAAAGAAAAAAAAAAAAAAAATCCAGAGGTCCTGATTTATAAAATAAATATTCACACATAAGCAATAAGCATGGAAGGTCAGTTTAGAGTTATTCTTGATACTGGATCACAGACTACATTTCACCATCAGATTAAACACAACATGAAATATGCAGCATGAGTGCCAACTTGTGGCTGCATCTGGTACTGCAAGAAAACTCTGAATTCCCCATGACTGATGGTCTGTGTCACGCAGACTGACAAACTATCATTCTTCTCCTTATCCAAAGCACTTACGAGTGTAAAATATACATTTAGGTGAATTGCTTCCCAATCACCAATGAGAACAAATAAAAAAAAAAACTGGAGCTCTGTTGCTTCTCCTGGCCTATAGGGGGCATGACCTGAAAGTCAATATTTACATATCAGGTTCCTCCCTGAGCCCTCATACAGGTGAAAAAGGTATAGAAAAAATAATGCAGAATTAAATGACATCTGGAGATCACATGACCTTTGCGGCAGTATAGGTCACATGACCTAAAGGGGGGAGGTCTTCCAGAGAGAGGCGAGCAGGGCCAGGACAAGGAGTGGGCAGAAGGGGCGGCTGCCCTGGGCACTGTGGTGTCATTGCGTGGCGGGGGGGGCACCACGAGGAGATGGGAGAAGAGATTTGTGTTGGGAGGGGAGGTTGGCAGGAGGATAAGAATTGTTCTAGGAGGGGGAAATTAGGAGGGGGTGCTAGGAATGGTGATGGGGGGGGATTTGTGTTGAGAGGGGTAATAGGGGGGGGGGGTCTGTGCTCGGAGGGTAAATTTGAGGGGGTAGAGGATTTGCGTTAGGAGTTTTTTTTATGGGGGGGGGGAGGGTTTGGTGAGAGAGGATTTGAGCTTGGAGAGGGGATGGGGGGGGGGGAGATTTGTGCGATTGGTCGGCCATACAACCACATGAACCCTGGCAGCCAACAGTCAGTACTGTAGGTAATGCCCCTCCCCCGCTGTTGACATACAAGATACGTCAGCAGCAGGTAAAAGGTTGAAGGGTAGATCTGGAGGAGATTGTACAATCAGATTGTATGGCGACACCTTCCCATTAAACCTTCTCTCTCCCTTTTTCAGGTCAGCGCCTTCGGCTTCATGACCCCCAACTACGAGAAATTCTCTGATCATTACTATGACATCACCTACAACCAGGTGGCATTCTACTCCAACCACAATCTCCGGATAGAGATGAAATTGTGGCAGGATCTGCACAAAGCGGGCATCATCACCCTCTACATGAGAGACTGAAAACTGGACTGTGACCCCCCCACCCCGGAAAGTCCCAATCCGGGAACTGGAAGACGTGCCGCCCCTCCCCGATCTGCCCAGATTCATGACCAGCATGGCAGTGCCAACCTCACCGCCGTGTGACTACATTGTGCTCTTTGTACAGAGCTGAGACTCGTCAGCCGACATTCGGTCACTGAGAGGAAAGGACTTTGCTGGATCCGCTCAGCTTAAAGGGGGAGACCACCCCAACATGAAATGATAACTTCAGGTGGAGCCTGGCGGGCTGCATCAGTCCCCGACTTCTTCTATATGACTTCCACCAGCAGGACCTCCCCATGTCCTTCCCGACTCCTTCCAACACCGTGTGTCCCCCCTCCTCCCGATACATCCTCCAGACCCCAGAATTCAACACAAGGGTGGGGGTGGGGACGGACTCCTCATAATGGGCACAGCGGGTGTACAGACCCGAGAACTCAGCACAGGGATGGTAAGAACTCCTCATAATGGGCACAGTGGGTGTATAGACCCGGAAACTCAGCACAGGGATGGTGGGAACCCCTCATAATGGGCAAAGCAGGCGTACAGACCTGGGAACTCAGCACAGGGATGGTTGGAACCCCTCATAATGGGCACAGCGGGTGAACAGACCCGGGAACTCAGCACAGGGATGGTGGGAACCCCTCATAATGGGCACAGCGGGTGAACAGACTCGGGAACTCAGCACAGGGATGGTGGGAACCCCTCATAATGGGCACAGCAGGTGTACAGACCCGGGAACTCAGCACAGGGATGGTTGGAACCCCTCATAATGGGCACAGCGGGGGAACAGACCCGGAAACTCAGCACAGGGATGGTGGGAACCCCTCATAATGGGCACAGCGGGTGAACAGACCCGGGAACTCAGCACAGGGATGGTGGGAACCCCTCATATTGGGCACAGCGGGTGTACAGACCCAGGAGCTCAGCACAGGGATTGTGGGAACCCCCTCATAATGGGCACAGCGGGTGTACAGACCTGGAAACTCAGCACAGGGATGGTGGGAACCCCTCATAATGGGCACAGCGGGGGTACAGACCCAGGAACTCAGCACAGGGATGGAGGGAACCCCTCACAATGGGCACAGCGGGTGTACAGACCTGGGAACTCAGCACAAGGGTAGTGATGACCCCTAATAAATAGGCACAGCGGGTGTACAGACCCAAGAACTCAGCACAGGGATGGTGGGAACCCCTCATAATGGGCAAAGCAGGTGTACAGACCCAGGAACTCAGCACAGGGATGGTGGGAACCCCTCATAATGGGCACAGCGGGTGTACAGACCCGTGAACTCAGCACAGGGATGGTGGGCACCCCTCATAATGGGCACAGCGGGTGTACAGACCCGTGAACTCAGCACAGGGATGGTGGGAACCCCTCATAATGGGCACAGCGGGTGTACAGACCCAGGAACTCAGCACAGGGATCTCATTCAGCTGCTCTTTGAAGAATGAAGATCCGTTTCCACTACCAAAATTATGTCCCTCAATTATCCTAAATAAAGGATAATGCAGCGGGAGGATTAATACTGTAAATCCGAGAAGGAAACTCCATTGTGGGGAGATTTCGGCTCTGGAGTTCCTATCACCGGCCTCCACCAATAGGTGAAATACCTCTATAGACAAGTAAAAAATGCTACAGAAAACCGTCAGAATCACTGACAACCAATCAGAGGGATCCGGGATCCTCCACGATTTCCTCCTGGAGGGAAGATTCATTGATTGCACTTTTGGGAATAATTCTGTGAATGATCCGATACAATGTATCACTTCTGTATTATTTATGATTAATAAATTATATTTTTGTTTTTTCACTCTTGGCTTCATTATGACAAAGAATTGTGAATTCACACTGATGGGATCAGGGAGATCACATGACGGATCAGGACTGCAGGCTCAGGGACGGCACCCCCTCCCCCCCCCCCCCCACTTACCTGAGCCCGTCTGCAGCAGTGCGGCTCTCTCTCGCCTCACAGGACTCAGAAGCAGCAGTGCAGCCATTGGCTCTTGCTGCTGTCAATCAAATCCTGGGAGGAGAAAGCGGGGGGGGGGGGGGGTAAGCCATGCTGTGTTTGTCTAGAGATGCATACATCCCGACTCGGGAATGAGCCTGCGTGAGTGCCCCCATAGCAAGCTTTTGGTATGGAGGAGAAAGACCCAGCACGGGGCCAGAGAAGAGGAGGATCAAGACCCAGCACGGGGCCAGAGAGGAGGAGGAGCAAGACCCAGCACGGGGCCAGAGAGGAGGAGGAGCAAGACCCAGCACGGGGCCAGAGAAGAGGAGGAGCAAGACCCAGCACGGGGCCAGAGAAGAGGAGGAGCAAGACCCAGCACGGGGCCAGAGAAGAGGAGGAGCAAGACCCAGCACGGGGCCAGAGAGGAGGAGGAGCAAGACCCAGCACGGGGCCAGAGAGGAGGAGGAGCAAGACCCAGCACGGGGCCAGAGAAGAGGAGGAGCAAGACCCAGCACGGGGCCAGAGAAGAGGAGGAGCAAGACCCAGCACGGGGCCAGAGAGGAGGAGGAGCAAGACCCAGCACGGGGCCAGAGAAGAGGAGGAGCAAGACCCAGCACGGGGCCAGAGAAGAGGAGGAGCAAGACCCAGCACGGGGCCAGAGAAGAGGAGGAGCAAGACCCAGCACGGGGCCAGAGAAGAGGAGGAGCAAGACCCAGCACGGGGCCAGAGAAGAGTAGGAGCAAGACCCAGCACGGGGCCAGAGAAGAGGAGGAGCAAGACCCAGCACGGGGCCAGAGAAGAGGAGGAGCAAGACCCAGCACGGGGCCAGAGAAGAGGAGGAGCAAGACCCAGCACGGGGCCAGAGAAGAGGAGGAGCAAGACCCAGCACGGGGCCAGAGAAGAGGAGGAGCAAGACCCAGCACGGGGCCAGAGAAGAGGAGGAGCAAGACCCAGCACGGGGCCAGAGAAGAGGAGGAGCAAGACCCAGCACGGGGCCAGAGAAGAGGAGGAGCAAGACCCGGCACGGGGCCAGAAAGGAGGAGGAGCAAGACCCGGCACGGGGCCAGAAAGGAGGAGGAGCAAGACCCGGCACGGGGCCAGAAAGGAGGAGGAGCAAGACCCGGCATGGGGCCAGAAAGGAGGAGGAGCAAGACCCAGTACGGGGCCAGAGAAGAGGAGGATCAAGACCCAGCACGGGGCCAGAGAAGAGGAGGAGCAAGACCCAGCACGGGGCCAGAGAAGAAGAGGAGCAAGACCCAGCACGGGGCCAGAGAAGAGGAGGAGCAAGACCCGGCACGGGGCCAGAGAAGAGGAGGAGCAAGACCCGGCACGGGGCCAGAGAAAGAATTAGCAGTGCGGATAGAAGGTTATAGGCCTGTCTCAATTAAGCATGCTGTAGAGCAGGGGCGTCAAACTCAAATTTTCATTGCAGTCCTTCAAAGGGCCAATTGTATCTGTAAGACTAGACCTCCAGAAAACTCCACCCCCCCCCCCCCCCCCCCACAATCAGAAGTCAAGAGTCCCCCCCCCCTCCTAAATTGTACTGTGGCCAGGAAGAATCTGGGGAGACTCCCCCCCCCCCCCTCCGATCCCGCCCCGCCCCCACAAAACTCCCCCCCCCCCCCCACAATCAGAAGTCAAGAGTCCCCCCCCCCCTCCTCCTACTAATCTGGGGGCAGAGCTGGGAAGAAGGGTCTGGAGGAGGACCAGAGGAGGGCTGGAGTCAGCTGCCGGAGCCTTCTGAATGCTGAGGCCGAGGCGAGGGAGTGCTGCGGCTGCACAGAGAGGCTCAGAATCTGTAGGAGGAGCTCTGTCCTCCTCTTTGCTGCCAACTGCTGAGACAAGGGGGCACCGCAGCCGCAAGGGCCCCATGAAGTGGCCTGGTGGTCGCGCAATCGGCCCCGTGGGCATTGTGTATGACACATGTGCTGTAGTACAGGATCCTTGCTCTCTGTGTGGAAGCAGTGGTCTGTCTGCAGAAGTCCAACACACCAGACCTGAGTCAGACCTATACTGTAATAAGCCAACCACATGTCCCCCTGCTGATTGAAGAGGCAGGACCCCTCAGGGGGTGTGTTGGACCTCTGCAGAGAGACCACTGCACCCACAGAAAAAGCGATGGTTCTTCTCTGCAGTACGCTGGCAGAGGACAGGCTTTTCTTCTCAGGTTGTGGCTGCTTTCTAAGGAAATCAGACTATATTGCACTTTTGTATTGCTGCAAACTAATTGGGTGATGTAAATTAAAAGATTATTAGGACTTTACCATATTTTCACCATTAGACACTATGTGCGTGTAAAGGGCCATGTAGCAAAATAACAAAAAAAAAAAAATAATAAAAAAAATATATATATATAAAAATCGCCTTTAATTGCCATGAGAAGGAATGTGAATTTTATCTTTTGAGCGGAATATGTCTGAAATACTGGTGGTGCACGTTGCATTTCCTCTATAAAAGAAATCTTAGGTGGCCGTGTACTTGTTTTCAGAAATGGTTTATACAGTATATATAAATCCTGCATATAATAATAAATATTGACTATTGTACCAAAATACTAATGTACTGCCCTCTAGTGTTGGAATAACATTATGACCATTCCCATTATGACCAATCTTACATTGAACCCATCATTTAAAACATAGAGGCTGCCAACAAGATGAGAAATTTTTCATTATTGACCCAGAGTTCCGAGGATCTTTAACATTCCCAATTTACAGACTGGCACCATGACTCAAAGTACTAAAGTCATTGTGTTAGGCTAACAGCCAGGCAACTAGTATTTTCAAAAAAGGAGGTTGGCAAGGGCTGTCCCCTTATTTGTCTTATGATCAATGCACTTTTGAAAAAGGGACTTTAAGTCTGGTTATATACTTACCTCCCCTGACTTGTGGGTGGCAGAGCCCCGCCCCCAAGAGATGGTCAGAGACTGCAGACATGGTACTAGAGATGGCCAGAGACTGCAGACATTGTAGTGGAGATTCACTTTTGTGCTCCCTAAAACCTTCCCAAAAATTTACCCATGCAGACATAGTACAAGAGACGGCCAGAGACTGCAGACATACTAGAGGAGATGGCCAGAGACAGCAGACATACTAGAGGAGATGGCCAGAGACTGCAGACATATTACAGGAGACGGCCAGAGACTGCAGACATACTAGAGGAGATGGCCAGAGACTGCAGACATTGTAGTGGAGATTCACTTTTGTGCTCCCTAAAACCTTCCCAAAAATTTACCCATGCAGACATAGTACAAGAGACGGCCAGAGACTGCAGACATACTAGAGGAGATGGCCAGAGACTGCAGACATAGTACAAGAGACGGCCAGAGACTGCAGACATACTAGAGGAGATGGCCAGAGACTGCAGACATACTAGATGAGATGGCCAGAGACTGCAGACATATTACAGGAGATGGCCAGAGACTGCAGACATACTAGAGGAGATGGTCAGAGACTGCAGACATAATAGAGGAGATGGTCAGAGACTGCAGACAACTACAGGAGACGGTCAGAGACTGCAGACATACTACAGGATACGGTCAGAGACTGCAGACATAATACAGGAGACGGTCAGAGACTGCAGACATAATACAGGAGACTGTCAGAGACTGCAGACATAATACAGGAGACGGTCATAGACTGCAGTCATAATACAGTAGACGGTCAGAGACTGCAGACATAATACAGGAGACGGTCAGAGACAGCAGACATAATACAGGAGACGGTCAGAGACTGCAGACATAAAACAGGAGACGGTCAGAGACAGTGCAGACATGATACAGGAGACGGTCAGAGACTGCAGACATGATACAGGAGACGGTCAGAGACTGCAGACATGATACAGGAGACGGTCAGATACTGCAGACATGATACAGGAGACGGTCAGAGACAGCAGACATGATACAGGAGACGGTCAGAGACTGCAGACATAATACAGGAGACGGTCAGAGACTGCAGGCATGGTACAGGATACGGTCAGAGACTGCAGGCATGGTACAGGAGACGGTCAGAGACTGCAGGCATGGTACAGGAGACGTCAGAGACTGCAGGCATGGTACAGGATACGGTCAGAGACTGCAGGCATGGTACAGGAGACGTTCAGAGACTGCAGGCATGGTACAGGAGACGGTCAGAGACAGCAGGCATGGTACAGGAGACGGTCAGAGACTGCAGGCATGGTACAGGAGACGGTCAGAGACTGCAGACATAATACAGGAGACGGTCAGAGACTGCAGACATAATACAGGAGACGGTCAGAGACTGCAGACACAATACAGGAGACGGTCAGAGACTGCAGACATAATACAGGATACGGTCAGAGACTGCAGACATGGTACAGGAGACGGTCAGAGACTGCAGACATGGTACAGGAGACGGTCAGAGACTGCAGACATGGTACAGGAGACGTCAGAGACTGCAGACATGGTACAGGAGACGGTCAGGGACTGCAGACATGGTACAGGAGACGGTCATAGACTTCAGACGTAGTACAGCAGATGGTCAGAGACGGCAGACCTGGTACAGCAGATGGTCAGAGACTGCAGACATACTACAAGAGACGGTCAGAAACTGCAGACATTGTAGTGGAGATTGACTTTTGTGCTTCCTAAAACCTTCCCAAAAAATGACTTGTGCCATATTCAATATAAAAATAAAAACTCATATAAAAAGACTTTTAGGGGCCCAAAAGGGCCACACACTAAGTGCTAGACTAAAAAAATTAAAAGGCTCAGGAAATGGGAGTCTCAATCTTCAAGGTAGAATATCACACAGCCCATAGACAGAGGAGAAGATCGGATGTTATACGAGGTTTCTCATATCAGCGAAAGTTCAGACTGCCGATAGAAAATTGCGTTTCGTCTGCCGCCCTCCGTCCGGCACAGATGAGCCCCGGAGCGGTTTATTCGGGTGGAATAAATGGGGGATTAGCGGGTCGCGGGAATGGCAGTCAGCTGCGGGGACATGGCTGGCGGTGTCAGAAGTTTACTGGGTCTGTGGCGCAGGCAGAGCTGCTGTCAGGATTAATCGGCGCACATACGCCGCGGGGAAGGGGGGGGGGGGTCAGTTCAGGTCCCGGATCGCTGTCTGCCGGGGCTCTTCATGTGCGGATTTACAGTCAGACAATAGGTTTGGCTTGTCGGCCCTCTATGTGATAGTAATAAAGTTTTATAAAACAAAAAACTAAATAAAAGAAAAAAAAAGGTGCACTAAAAAAAAAGAAAAAAGAAAAATTGTAAAGCTGTGATGCCTGCGCATACTGACATACCACCTTGGGTGTAACGAGTGTGTATTTGGGTTATGCCACGTTCACACGGTCGCACATTCCGACAGATAAAGTCCGATGGGAGTTTTTCATCATATATTCCGACCGGACTTTTTCCGTCGAAAATTCAGACGCAAAAAATTTCTAGAGGAAAAAACGCTCGTCTGTATGCTGTTCCGACGCAGTGGCTATTGAACTTCCTTTTTATAGTGCCGTCGTACGCGTTGTACATCAGCTTGAGTGGAATTCTGTCGGAAAAACCTTCAGGTTTTCCCGTCTGAATAAACTCTGGTCGCGTGTACAGGGCATTACCAGTCTGCCCATTCTCCTCTGACACCAACAAGGCATTTTCACACAACTGCCGCTCACTGGATATTTTCTCTTTTTCCCACCATTCTCTGTAAACCCGAGAGATGGTTGTGTGTGAAAATCCCAGAAATACTCAGACCGGCCCCGTCTGCCACCAACAACCATTCCACGTTCAGTGTCACTTCAATCCCCTTTCTTCCCCATTCTGATGCTGGCATTAAACTTCAGCAAGTCGTCTTCACCGCGTCTAGATGTCCAAATGCATGTAGTTCCGCCTGTGTGATTGGCTGGTTAGGTTGCCCTTAGTGTGTGAGAAATCGCCCCCCCCCCCCAAGTCGGATCGCAAATTGCAAATTTCTAACCCAAAACAATGTTAACCTAGGCTTAAAAAAGTAGTTCCTGCACTACTTTTGGCGATTTCAGATGCGGCTTTGAAATTGCGTGATTTCAGATGAAGTTGCACGATTTTGAAGCCGCGCGCAATGTGAATGACGGCTCAGAGGTCAGTCAGTGTCCGACCCCCCCCCCCCCCCCCCCCCATCTGTGAATGTAGTCATAGGGATTTCATTATCTCTCCGGCACACACTGCCGGGAACACAGCGGACATCATCCTCCTCCATGTACCCATAAAAGATACAATGTTTATAAACATCGCACACCTCAGAGAAAACCTGAAATAACATTCTCTGTACACAAGTCAGAGATATGCCAAGGTCAGCCCCCCTCCTTCTTGAAGTTCTGCGATTGGTGGAGATCTCCCGGCTGTTCTCCGGCTGATAAAACGTTCACTTCCTTCCATTTTCCAGCCCGGAACTCCAGGAAATGTTTTACGGGTTCTGTTCTCCGGGATCAAAAGTTGCAAGTTTTTTTTAGGAAGAAAAATAAAAAAAGAAAAAAAAGAAAGAGAGAAGAAAAAAAAAAGAAAGAGAGAAGAAAAAAAGAAAGAGAGAAGAAGAAAAAAAAGAAAAGAGAAAAAAAAAAAAGAAAGGGAGAAGAAGAAAAAAAAGAAAGGGAGAAGAAGAAAAAAAAAGAAGGAGAAAGAAGAAAAAAAAAGAAGGAAGAAGAAGAAAGAAGAAAAGAGAAGAAGAAGAAGAAAAGAAGAAGAAAAAAAAAAAAAAAAAGAAGAAGAAAGAAGAAAAGAAGAAGAAGAAGAAGAAGAAGAAGAAGAATAAAAAAGAAGAAGAAAAAGGAAGAAGAAGAAAAAAAAAAAGAAAGAGAAGAAAAAAAAGAAAAAGAGAAGAAAAAAAAGAAAGAGAATAAAAAAAAAAAGAAAGAAGAAAAAAAAAGAAAGAAAAAAAACAAAGGAAAGAGAAGAAAAAAAGGAGAAGAAAAAAAAAAAAAGAGAAGAAAAAAAGGAGAAGAAAAAAAAAACAAGAAGGAAAAAAGAAGGAAAAAAAGAAGAAGAAGAAGAAGAAGAAGAAGAAGAAGAGGAATGAAGAAGAAGAAGAAGAAGAAGAAGAAGAGAAGAAAGAAAAGAAAAAAAAAAAAACAAGAAAGAGAGAGAGAAGAAAAAAAAGAAAGAGAAGAAACAAAAAGGAGAGAAGAGAGGAGAAGAGAGAAAAGTTGCGAGTTGCAGTTCTCCTTATTATAATAATGATTAGACATGTCAAATCGCATCAATGTGAAGCAGGGCTTAAGGGTGGCTCCACTTTCGTGAAAAAAAAAAAAGAATAAAAACAAAAAAACGATTATATAAAATTGAGACACAAGTCATATTATAATTGAATGTTATTAGAAATTAAATCTCCTTTTCAATCTGCAGCCGCTGTCATTTTCAGTAAAATGCAATATGACCACCGGGAGGCGCTCTGTACAGAGATGATATACAGAACTCCCCCCAGAAATGTAATTTCCTGCTTGTGGGATTGGCTCACTGATTTTCCCAGAAGTCTGCACTAAGGTACAAGTCAGATTTTGGGCATCCCCTGCAACACAAATGTCATTTTTGGTGAGATACTCCCAAAGGGAAATCACATCTAAAGGGATGCAGACCCTGCCACTTTCCTCAGAGCCCTGCAGGCGCAGCAGCTGATTGATAAAGATAAAGTCACTTCCATTCACAGTCACTTTGCTTATGGACACAGAGAGACAAACAGATATTTCTTCAGAGTAACAAAAGGGAGGAATCTGCTACAAAGTTTGTTACAATCCCTGCAATGTAGAGCGATGACCCGGAGGGGGAGGGGTAATTTCTCAATAAGGCCTCATGCACACGGACGTTTTTGCAGCCGCGTTTGGGCGCTTTTTGCAGCTTAAAAACGCCTGTCCATGTTAGTCTATGGCTTCATGCCCACCTAGGAGTTTTTGAGCTGCAAATGGCATAGGCGTTTTTAAGCTGTAAAAAAAACCCAGGACCAGTGCGTTCCGTGGCGCGGCGCTAGAGCTGCAAAAACGCGAATAGCGCAAAAAACGCACACCGGCGTTTTTGAGCTGCAGCGTTTTTTGCTGCAAAAAGTTGATTGGACACTGTAATCCCTGTATAGGAAATTAGAGATGTGTTTTTCTTTAAAAAACGCTAATTAACGCTGACGCTAAAAAACGCGCAAAAACGCCAATGCAAAACGCGGTAAAAGTCAAGTTTTTTAGGCTGCTTTTTCCAATCGTCCGACCTAGCTTTACAGACTGTTTTTTAAAACGTCCGTGTGCATGAGGCCTAAGAGTGGAGTTGCTTTATTACACACATATGGGTGCAGCACGATGCCATTCATTCTGAGAAGTGCCCTAAACGCACACAAACTGCACTGCCAAGTTTTTGGTCTATAAAGGAAGTTCTGACGCGCTGCAGAGGAGCCGGCTGGTGTGAATGAGCCCCATTCCGCTGTACAGCGATAATAAAATATTCCGATGTTATTGGTTGAAGTTCGGCTCATGTGGGGCTCATTCACACCACATGCAGTGACCTGCGTTTTTCTTGCACATGAAAACAATGGTCTTCTATGTGCCTCATTCACACCTCAATGCTGTGCGCTGCATTAAAAACGTA
The DNA here is from genome assembly GCA_028564925.1 of Lithobates sylvaticus. NCBI lineage: Eukaryota > Metazoa > Chordata > Amphibia > Anura > Ranidae > Lithobates > Lithobates sylvaticus. The sequence goes on along the minus strand of CM053037.1, from coordinate 184,828,059 downwards.
ACCTGGATGCGTTTTATAGTGGGAGCGCACACAACGCACACATCCTGCAAACACACAAAAACGCACGTGGGGGTGTCATTAGTTCTTAATGGCCAAACATCTGCTAATATAAGTTTTCACAGCAAAAACGCAGGGTGCCGCCATACTATGCATTTTGGTGCGGTGCGATTTCTCAAAAAAATAAAATAAAAAATCAGGGAATGATTTTGCTGGTAGGGCGGCCCGATGAATGCAGAATATACAGAAATAATGGAATCAATACACAAATAATTACAATATGAAATATCAGTAAAGTGTCCAAATATAGAACACCCCCCCCCCCCATGTGATGTGCAGAGACCAATCCGGAGAAGTTTCTTCAACACCCCCCCCCCCCCCCCCGCACCGCCATCCCACCCCAACCGCCATTATATCTGTGACTCCATCACACCCGAGTCTCCCCCCCACTGAGTCTCCGCCCCCAATCCCCCCATCCGAGTCTCTTCCCCATCCCACCCAAGTCTCTTCCCCAATCCCCCACATCCCATCCGAGTCTCTTCCCCAATCCCACGAGTCTCCCCAACCCCCCCCCCCCAAGTCTCCCCCCCAATCCCACCCCCAATCAAACCTGAGTCCCCCCCCAATCAAACCTGAGTCTCCCCCCCATCCCACCTGAGCCCCCCCCCAATGAAACCTGAGTCCCCCCCCCAATCAAACCTGAGCCTCCCCCAATCAAAACCTGAGTCTCCCCCCCCCATTCCACCCCCCAATCAAACCTGAGTCCCCCCCCATCCCACTTGAGTCCCCCCCCCCCCATCAAACCTGAGAGTCTCCCCCAATCAAACCTGAGTCTCCCCCCCAAACAAACCTGAGCCTCCCCCAATCAAAACCTGAGTCTCCCCCCCCATTCCACCCCCCAATCAAACCTGAGTCCCCCCCCCCCCCATCAAACCTGAGAGTCTCCCCCAATCAAACCTGAGTCTCCCCCCTATGCCACCGAGTCTCCCCCCCCAATCAAACCTGAGTCTCCCCCCCATCCCACCTGAGCCCCCCCCCCCCCATGAAACCTGAGTCTCCCCCCCAATCAAACCTGAGCCTCCCCCAATCAAAACCTGAGTCTCCCCCCCCAATCAAACCTGAGCCTCCCCCAATCAAAACCTGAGTCTCCCCCCCCCCCATTCCACCCCCCAATCAAACCTGAGTCCCCCCCCATCCCACTTGAGTCCCCCCCCCCCCCCATCAAACCTGAGTCTCCCCCCCATTCCACCCGAGTCCCCCCCCCCCAATCAAACCTGAGCCTCCCCCCCCCCAATCAAAACCCGAGTCCCCCCCCCCCCCCCCCCCCCCCCAATCAAAACCTGAGTCTCCCCCCCCCCCAAAACCTGAGTCCCCCCCCATCCCACTTGAGTCCCCCCCCCCCCATCAAACCTGAGAGTCTCCCCCAATCAAACCTGAGTCTCCCCCCCCCCCATTCCACCCCCCAATCCCACCTGAGTCCCCCCCCCCCCCCCCAATGAAACCTGAGTCTCCCACCCGAGTCCCCATCCCAGCTGCAGGGTGTGAACACCACCTAATGTAAATGCAACAACACTGGTCGGTACTTTGACCTTTCACAATGGATGACATGAAAACAAATAAAAAAACAACAGAATGCCGGAGACATGAAATCACATATTCAATGCATTGCGGGGAGTTTTGTGTAAAAGAATCCACAGAGGAGACTTACCTGAGACAGTTCTGTGGATGGCGGAAGATGGCGCCCCTCCCCCACTGTCCTCTCCAGGTGTCCCCCCCCCCCACTCTGATAATTGCAATCAGCCTCTCTGTACAGAACTCTCCAATCCCACCTGGGGGGGGGTCAGGTGATTGCAGAGGAAGGAGAAGAGATCATCTCATGGAGGACAGCAGACAGACAGGTATGTGTCACCTTACCACCACCACAGGGGGGAGCTATTCACATGGGGGGGTGACCTGTTCCGGCCCCTGAAGAACTACAACACCCAGCATGCCCCTCCCTGGCCGCTGCGCTTCAAGGAACCCCGAAATGGTGAGTGAAGTAAAGTCTGTCTGTCTGTCTGGGGGAGGGGGCTACCAAGATTGCTTTTAACCACTTAAGGACCGAGCCACTTTTTTAGATGTGTTGTTTACAAGTTAAAAACATTTTTTTTTTTTGCTAGAAAATGACTTAGAACCCCCAAACAGTATACTTCCCCCCCCCCCCCCCAACACCCTAGAGAATAAAATGGCGGTCGTCGCAATACTTTCTGTCACACCGTATTTGCGCAGCGGTCTTACAAGCGCACTTTTTTGGCAAAAAAAATACACTTTTTTGAGTTAAAAAATAAGACAACAGTAAAGTTTAGATTGTGAAAGATAATGTTTTACGCCGAGTAAATTGATACCCAACATGTCACGCTTCAAAACTGCGCCCGCTCGTGGAATGGCGACAAACTTTTACCCATTAAAAATCTCCATAGGCGACGTTTAAAAAATTCTACAGGTTGCATGTTTTGAGTTACAAAGGAAGTCTAGGGCTAGAATGATTGCTCTCGCTCTACCGATCGCGTCGATACCTCACATGTGTGGTTTGAACACCGTTTTCATATGTGGGCGCTACTCAAGTATGCGTTCGCTTCTGCACGCGAGCTCGGCGAGACGGGGTGTGTTTAACCACTATAGACCCGCGCTATAGCCAAATGACGGCTACAGCGCGGATCTATTGTGCCGGGACAACGTCTATTTATGTCGTCCCGGACACGAGCTGCCTGCGCGCCCCCTGAAGGGCATGCACGGCGCGCTCTGTGGTCAGCGAGTCTGTGAGACTCGCTGATCACAGATCCGAGTAAGGGGTCGATCCCGACCCCTTACCACATGATCAGCTGTCAGCCAATGACAGCTGATCATGTGATACTAACAGAGACGGTAATCGGCTTTTTTTCCTCCTCGCGCTGACAGCGCGAGGAGAAAAAAAAAAAAAAAGGCTGATCACCGGCGGCAGTGAGAGGGACATCAGTCCCTCTCACTGCAATGTGCCCAGCGATGTGCCCAATACATTGTGCCCACCTTTGCCCCATTAAAGTGCCCACAGTGCCATCTCTCAGTGCCCACAGTGCCAGTGCTGCACATCAGTGTCCCCTGCCAGTGCTCATCTGTGTCACATACCAGTGCTCATCAGTGCCACCCATCAGTGCCCATCCGTGCCACCTATCCGTGCCACCTATCCGTGCCACCCATCCGTGCCCATCAGTGCCATCTTTGCTGTCCCCATCAGTACCGACTTATCTGTCCCCATCAGTACCGACTTATCTGTCCCCACCAGTGCAGCCTATCAGTGCCCACCAGTGCTGCCTCATCAGCGCATATCAATGAAGCAGACATTTTTTTTATAACAAACTATTGAACATGATTTTTTTTTTTTTAATTTTCCATCTTTTTTTTTGTTTGTTTCGCAAAAAATAAAAACCCCAGCTGTGATTAAATACCACCAAAAGAAAGCTCTATTTGTGGGAAAAAAATGATAAAAATGTCATTTGGGTACAGTGTTGTATGACCGCGCAATTGTCATTCCAAGTGCGTCAGCGCCGAAAGCTGAAAATTGGTCTGGTCACGAGGGGGGTTTAAGTGCAAAGTAATCAGGTGGTTAAAAAAAATATAATCTTTTTCTTATTTATTTTACATTTTTTCTTTTTTTTTCTTTTTACACTGTTTTTAAAAAAAAAAAAAAAATTGTCACTTTTATTCCTATTACAAGGAATGTAAACATCTCTTGTAATAGAAAAAAAGCATGACAGGTCCTCTTAAATATGAGATCTGGGGTCAATAAAAAAATGCAATAAAAAAAAAAACTGTAATTTTAAATGTAGCACCTAAATCATTTTTTTTTAAAAATGGACCTTTAAGAGCTGTGGGGCCCTCTCCCGCCGCCGATAAAAGCGATCTCATGGCGAATCCGTCGCAGAGACCACTTTTATCTTGTAGCGGAACGCCCGCTGAAGAAGAGGATTAATTTTTTTTTTTTTTTTTTTTTTTTTAAGAATATAAATGCAATTTTTTATTTTAGGGTGGCCCTTCGCTTTAAGTTTACTAACAGCCATATTGGAAAAGAAATTCCAATACCTTTAATTTAATAGTAGTATTATTATTATTTCGGGTTTTTGGATTTTCGTTCTTATTTTCTGATTTTTTTTAATTTCAAATTTCAGAATTTAAGAATTTTCGGAAAATTTTGTTATTAACGAATTTGCTGAATTCCATCGAAAAACGAATTCGGAACAAAACTAATTGCACTAGTCTAGTTACAATAGCGAATGAACATAAACACTGAATCTCCTACTGGCCAATCGGGAAGCAGGTCATTAGACCCGTCACCCTATTGGCCGAAAGGAGATCCGATCCGATTGGCCAGCAGGAGAAGCACAGTGCACGGAGGAGAGAAGGGAGAAGACGCACGCAGGGGAACTGAGCAGCAAACAAGCAGCCCGGAGAGAAGCCGCCCGCCACGCTGCCCCTGGGATGGGGTAACTGCGGGGCCCCGACTAACTCACCAATTGGGGGGGGGGGTTGCTCTCCCCCTGTTACTTGGCCGGCCCACTGACCTTGGAGTGAAGTGTCAGTTTGTGTCCGACTGTCCGCAGCAATATTGCAGTCCTGCTATAAGTCTCTGAACCCTGCCATTATTACTAGTAAAAAAAAAAGAAAGTAAAAATAAATAAAAACTCCATAAAAATATCCCATAGTTTGTAGACGTTATAACTTTTGCGCAAACCAATCAATATAACGCTTATTGGGATTTTTTTTACTAACAATATGTAGCAGAATATATATTGGCCTAAACTAACTTTTTTTATTTATTTTTTTTTTTTTTAATTGCATGTGTTTTATCTCAGAAAGTAAAACATTTTATTTTTTTTATTTTTTTCAAAATTGTCGATCCTTTTTTATTTTTATACTTATTTATTTTTTTGCTTTATAGGGCAAAAAAAAAAAAAAATGCAGAGATGATCAAATACCACCAAAATGTTCTATTTGTGGGGGAAAAAAGGACATCAATTATATATTTTTGTGTACGGCGTCGCACAAAAAAAATGGCCTGGTCATAAAGGGGGGGGGGGATCAATCATCTTCCAGAGGTCAAGTGGTTAAGCCCTGATGAAGGGGGTCCGGTTCGGCCCCCTGAAACGCGTTGGTTGTCTTGTATAGTCTTCCATTATGTGTAATAAATTGATTTCGGACGATTCCTGGCTGGGGTGACGCTTTATTCTCAGATCTGATGATTTGTAGTACAGGAAACTCCGGGAATCTATTGGTGTGCGGAGCCCGCCGTCCCCGAATCTAGGGGAGCGCGGGCAGAAAAGATCGAACGGTTTGATTTTGGAGGCGGAGCTCCAATGCTGCGTTCCAGCGATCTCCTCCTCTCACTGCACATGTAGTTGGTGTCCATTGTCCCCAAGCTTATCTGTTATTGGGGGGGGGGGGGGGGGGGGGGGGGGTTATGGAGCTGGAATTTTGCTTTAGTTGAGCGGGTGATGGGCAGTAGAAGTTGATGCCAGCCCTTTAACAGTGGCAACCCTGATCTGCCAAACAGAGCATAGACATGCGCACAGGGTGTGCCGGGTGTGCCTGGGCACACCCTAATCACCTTGTGCACATTAGCATTATCGCTCTGTGTGGCAGCAGGGAGATCAGGGTGCCAGGGCCACATATATAACTGTGACTGCTATCAAGGCGTTGCAGGTACCTGCATTGGTGTCCCCCCCTCCCTCCCCCACTCCCCCCCTCATCCCTCACCTCAACCCCCACGCCCCCTCACTCCCCACTCCATACAGAGGATCTTCTCTTCTGTGGCTGGAGGACTTCATCAATGGACTACAATCTGGCTGCTTTTAGAAATCACGGGGCCCCATACAGCCTACCTGACAGCCCCCCCCCCAGGCCGAAACTGACTGAAATTATCAGTCCCTTTCTCTGAAACCTCAGATGAATGACTAGCAAGCGCTCTGAAGCTTCCTACTCATTCAGAAACTGAAGCATAGTAAATGGAGTTTACTATGCTTCATTGATGAATGGACACAGGAGTGATTGGTACCGATCGCTCACTGTGTTCATTCAGAAAAAGAAGCGGCCAGAAAATTACATATTTACCAGCCCCTTCCCCCCTGTGTGCCCCAGCAGCTTCTGGCGGGAGAGGAGGGAAGCCAGCAGGGCTGTGGGGAAAAAGGGCACATGGGGGCCCGGACAGCAGATGGAAGCAGCACATGTGTTAGATCCTTGCAGGGGGGAGTAGTGGAACCCTTTTTTTGAACCGATGGGGCCGGGCCCAGTACAGGAGGGCCGGCTGTACCGCCTTATCAGCAGCCCTGACTACACTAGTAGTGATGTCACCGTTCTGCTGCCGTGTGATTTAATGGCAGATGGGACTTGTAGTCTTTGCATTCACAGATGCCTGTGATTGGACGATGCAGCTGTGTGGGTGGAGCCTTGCACAGCATTGCTGAACTAAAATAATCACCTTGAGGAAGAGGCACCCAGCCATTCAGGTAAGGGGGCGTGGTTTGTGTTTAGGAGGGTGTTTTATGCGACCGTGCTTCTCCAGCAGGAACCCTCCTGTGATCCAGGTAGGGGGTGTGGTCTTGCCATTCAGATACCTATGATTGGATGACACCTGTGGGTGGAGCCACGCTCAGCCTCACTAAACTCAAATAAATCACCTAGAGGAAGAAGCGCCCCACCATTTAGGTAAGGGGGCGTAGGCCTTGTCATTCAGATACCTGTGATTGGATGACATGGCTGTGTGGGAGGAGCCACGCTCAGCCACTTTTTTAAATTCAAGTAACAAATCACCTTGAGAAAGAGGCACCCAGCCATTCAGGTAAGGGGGCGTGGTTTGTGTTTTAAGGGCTGTTTTTCGCAACCGCGCTTCTCCAGCAGGAACCCTCCTGTGATCCAGGTAGGGGACGTGGTCTTGCCATTCAGATACCTATGATTGGATGACATGACTATGTGGGAGGAGCATCACTTTTAATCAATTAACAAATCACCTTGAGGAAGAGGCACCCAGCCATTCAGGAAAGGGGGCGTGGTTTGTGGTTAGAGGCTGTTTTAAGCAACCGCGCTTCTCCAGCAAGAACCCTCCCGTGATCCAGGTAGGGGGCGTGGTCTTGCCATTCAGATACTTATGATTGGATGACATGGTTGTGTGGGTGGAGCCACGCTCAGCCTCGCTAAACTCAAATCACCTTGAGGAAGAGGCACCCCACCATTCAGGTAAGGGGGCGTGGTCTTGTCATTCACAGATGCCTGTGATTGAATGACATGGCTGTGTGGGGAGGAGCCACGCTCAGCCACTTTTAAATTCAATTAACAAATCACCTTGAGGAAGAGGCACCCAGCCATTGGAGTAAGGGGTGTGGTTTGTGTTTAGGGGGTGTGGTTTATGTTTAGGGGGCTGTTTCATGCGACCGTGCTTCTCCAGCAAGAACCCTCCTGTGATTCAGGTGGGGGGTGTGGTCTTGTCATTTATAGCAACCTGTGATTGGATGACACGGCTGTGTGGGAGGAGCCACACTCAGCCACACTAAATTCAATTAGCAAATCACTGTGCGAAAGAGGCACCCAATTCAGATAAGGGGGTGTGGTTTTCGTTTAGTGGCCGTTAGGTGTAACCATGGGTGTGACATGAAAGTGGGCCGCTCCTTTAAGCAAGATGCTGTTGCATTATAGGAACTGCCATTTTTTTTTCCTGGTTCGTAGCAGCTCACTGGTGACCCATTCACCTCTCCTCATGTGAATTCTAGATTTTGCGGGGGTCATTCACATCAATAGTGTTGCCCAGCGCAGTCCTGACGCAAGAACAATGCGATTTTACAATATGGCGTCAAAATATGTTCTGCAGCACATAGAATTGTACTTCAAGCCGCGGCAGCGGGCGTTCACACCACACTCCGGCGCAGTGGCGGGACAAGGTCACCCAGTGCCCAGGGCAAAGATGCCAAACTGCGCCCCCCTTTCCATAAGGGTTAGGGTCAGGGTGCCCCCCCAACCCTGCAATAAACCATTGCGCCAGGGGCAGCCGCCCCTCCGGCCCACCCCTTGTCCTGGCCCTGCTCCGGCGCACACACCTTCCGCGCACAATACCGCGCTCTGTGTGATGTGAATGAGTCCCTATGAGCAAAAAATAAAATAAAACACGCAAACCCCTTTTAAGAAGTGATTGCTTTCTCGGGATTCCCCGCGCCAAACCGGTCCCAGCGAAACGGAATATTAATTATCCAGAAACGACGACTTCGGCTTCGGAGATCCAATTAAAAATTCATAACGAGGCGTAAATACGGCGTCTATTTCTGGATGTACGGATGGCGGGGGAAGGGGCGGGGGCCTACACGTGCCGTTCAAAGATGCCAAGTGGGGGGGAAGGGGCCGTGTATAAAAAGAAACGAGAGAATCGGGGATGTAGCCAATAGTAACCAACCGGAGCGCGAGCGTTCACGGCGTCCCAGAAATAGCGGGCGACTGCGCCAATTTTTTTTTCTTTTTCTAAGATAATCCCTGCAGATGGAGAACGGAGTCGCGGGATTGGATGTTCAGGCGCTGTGCCAGATATGAGGGACGTCCTAAAAAAAAAAAAGAAAGATACAAAAGATGGCGGCTGCTCTGCTACAATGTAAAACTATTTTTTTTTAATTCAATCTTTAAAGGGCCAGCGCACCCAAAAGTTATACGTTAGTTTTAAGTGGAACATGGCATGGATTTTTTTGCACTGCAGGGATGCTCAGCTTTTGCGTTTTTTTATTTTTATTTATTAATGCGTTTCTGCTGGTTTCTCCTGCACGACAACGGACACCTTACAAAATCGCGCGAAAAACACGCAAAACGCACCAGTAAAATGCATTAACCATAACCTGCATAGGTATGAACTAGACCTAAAAAAAATAATGGAACTTGCGTGCGTCTGTAAAAACGCAGCTTGTTTCCGTGCATTCCAGGAAAATGTGCGATTTTTTTTATTTTTTTATTTTTTTTTATTTATTTATTTATTTTTTTATTATATATATATATATATATTATTATTATTATTATTATTATTATTATTTTTTAATATATATATATATATATATATATATATATATATATATATATATATATATATTTTTTTTTTATATATTAAAAAATAATAATAATAATATATATATATATATATATTATATATATATATATATATATATATATATATATATATAAAATATATATATATAAAATATTTTTTTTTTTATTATATATATATATATATATATATATATATATATATATATATTTTATTATTATTATTATTATTTTTTAATATATATATATATATATATTATAATATATATATATATTAATATATATATATATATATATATATATATATAATATATAATATATATATATATATATATATATATATATATATAAAATATATTATTTTTTTTTATTTATTTTTTTTACGTGCGTTCCCGCAACGCAGAAGTTTGAATGTCATGAACACGGGCAGCCATGCGACATGCCAAAGCGGGGCCAGGACCTCGGCTCACACACACACATACGCAGCGCTTGTAGCGGGCGCAGTGGCGCGGGTGGAGGAATGTTGGAGGTCGGCGGGTACAAAAGGCGCAGCGATTCTCGTCTTTCATGTCCTCGGAGTGAATTGGAGGGGGGCTTCTGAGTCACGAAGTGCTAATGACTAATCCAGCTATTAGGAGGAGGCGTGTGAATGGAGCGGCGGGAGACCCGCTGCCATTAATGTGTCCGTCTCTCAGCTGGAAGGTCCGTGCGTTTCGAGGGGACTAAAGCACAGGGGGGGGCAGCGTGTACTACGTCCCCCCCCCCCCGGTTGTAGAGCATTAAAATGGAGATCTAAAGAGCTTATTCACTCCATAGCCCGCTGCGCTTCGACCTACGTAGATTTTGTGCCTTGCGTTAGGCTGCCTGTTCATTTTAAATAAGCTGTGCATGCACCGAAACGCATGAGAAAATAATTTTACGCTATTTAAAAAAATAAAGTATAAAATAAAAGACACCGCAATACCCGCATCTCCTGAGTTGTGGTTCACTATGGCTGCGATGCACGGTGCGTGCGATTTAAAGCTGAACCTTAACCTCTCGCTGCCCGAAATAATGCATATCTGGGGCAGAAAAGAGGACGGGCTTTAAAGGGTGACTCCACTTTTTTGTGGGGGGGGGGGGGGGGGGGGGGGGGGGGAGGGGGGTGTCGCAAATAAGAAAAAAAATAGGATATACAGTTGGTACGCAAGTTATATTGTAATTGAATGTCATTAGAAATTATTTTTCCTTTTTCAGCTGTAATTTTTTGTAAAATGCAATAGGGCAACTTGGAGGTGCTCTGTACACAGATGGTATTCAGAGACCCCCAGAAATGCAATATGGCCACCTGGAGGCGCTCTATACACAGATGGTATACAGAACGCGCCACAGAAAACAATATGACCACCTGGGGGCGCTCTATACACAGATGGTATACAGAGACCCCCAGAAATGCAATATGACCACCTGGAGGCGCTCTGTACACAGATGGTATACAGAGACCCCCAGAAAACAATATGACCACCTGGAGGCGCTCTATACACAGATGGTATACAGAGACCCCCAGAAATGCAATATGACCACCTGGAGGCGCTCTATACACAGATGGTATACAGAGACCCCCAGAAATGCAATATGACCACCTGGAGGCGCTCTATACACAGATGGTATACAAAGACCCCCAGAAATGCAATATGACCACCTGGAGGCGCTCTATACACAGATGGTATAAAGAGACCCCCAGAAATGCAATATGACCACCTGGAGGCGCTCTATACACAGATGGTATACAGAGACCCCCAGAAATGCAATATGACCACCTGGAGGCGCTCTATACACAGATGGTATACAGAGACCCCCAGAAATGCAATATGACCACCCGGAGGCGCTCTATACACAGATGGTATACCGAGACCCCCAGAAATGCAATATGGCCACCCGGAGGCGCTCTATACACAGATGGTATACAGAACGCGCCACAGAAAACAATATGACCACCTGGAGGCGCTCTATACACAGATGGTATACAGAACGCGCCACAGAAAACAATATGACCACCTGGAGGCGCTCTATACACAGATGGTATACAGAGACCCCCAGAAATGCAATATGACCACCTGGAGGCGCTCTATACACAGATGGTATACAGAACGCGCCACAGAAAACAATATGACCACCTGGAGGCGCTCTATACACAGATGGTCTACAGAGACCCCCAGAAATGGAATATGACCACCGTGAGGCGCTCTATACACAGATGGTCTACAGAGACCCCCAGAAATGGAATATGACCACCGTGAGGCGCTCTATACACAGATGGTATACAGAAAGCTCCCCCAGAAATGTAATTTCCTGCTTGTGTGATTGGCTCACTGATTTCCCCAGAAGTCTGCACTAAGATACAAGTCAGATTTTGGGCATCCCCTGCAACAAAAATTTACATTTTTGGTGACATAGGGATGCAGACCCTGCCACTTTCCACATTAGAGCCCTGCAGGTGCAGCAGCTGATTGATAATGATAAAGTCCCTCCCATTCACAGTCACTATGCACCTGGACACAGAGAAACAAACAGCTATTTCTTCAGAATAACAAAAGGTCGGAATCTGCTACAAAGTTTGTTACAATCCCTGCAATGTAGAGAGATGGCCCGGAGGGGGGGAGGGGTTTATTCTCAATAAAAGTGGAGTTACTCTTTAAGTACGTCCAGTGTGTGTGACCAAGCGTGTGCGCTTTTCCGTGCATTGTGTAGGGTGGCCCATTTATTTCAGTAGGTCGCCCTAATGTGTGAGAAGCGCAGAAAAGAATTCCCTAATATTTTTACAAAAACGCGCCGCGCTGAACTGCATGTTGCTGCGGCACCAATGCGGGTTGTCGCATTTGCAAATGCATGGAGTGCAGTCGACACCCCCACGGCTAAGTGGTCGTGCGTTTCTGTGTGTCGGGGAAAGTGCGCAATTTCTGGACCCGCAGCAGGGTGACCCGAGCCCCAGGACAGTAAGGCCTCATTCACATTGCAGCGACATGTCAGATCAAATCGCATGACGAGTTGCACCCTATTGTCAGCAATGGAACTCTTATAATCAGTGCGACAGCGACTTTTCGGTGCCACATCGATTTGAAAAAAGTAGTTCCTGCACTACTTTTTGGTGATTTTGTTTTTGGGTGCCAATTGGATGGGCATCTGTGCATGAAGCCGCATAGATGTCTTCAAAGTCGCACCTGAAGTCACACTGACAAGTGGCTTTGAAATTGTGCAACTTCAGATTTTGGGAATCCGCTGCAACAAAACATCATTTTTGGTGAGATATACCCCAAAGGGAAATCGCATCTAAAGGGATGCAGACTCTGCCACTTTCCTCATTGGAACCCTGCAGGTGCAGCAGCTGATTGATAATTATAAAGTCACGTGTTGCAGTAATATGAGCATAGATGTAAATCGGCCCTGAATGTATGCAGTGGCTGTACAGTAGGGCTGGTGTGTGAGAGGAAGAAGCAGCACAAGGAGCCAATCAGTTCATGTGCTGGCAAGAAGCATGCTGATAGGAGGAGAGAGCTCATTGCTGTGCAGCTTCTCTCACTTTCCAGTCACAGGCTGGGGTTGGATCCAGGAGGACCTGGGCTCAGAGGAAGCGGGCTGCACAATGTTGTCCATCAGACTGAGGACATCTAGTGGTAGAGAAAATTTACTGCGGGGAAAACCCTGGATAGAAGGTGAACATTGCAGCAAAAGCTGGTTTGCTATTTATTGTCTATTTCTATCAGGATCATTTTTTCCTGGAGTTCTGCTTTAATCGGTGGCGGCAGATTTAAGATTTTCCCAACAGTCGTGTTGTTTCCTCCAAATTTGTCGACCCCCCCCCCCCCCGCCCCCCCCCCTCCCCCCACCGCCCCCCCCCCCCCCCCCCCCCCGGAATCGCACAGCCGGAGGGATCAGCACTTCCAATTCACTTACCGATTTATAGCTAGAGATTCCGCATAGGCCGAACAATGCTAATTCCCTGGCTGTGCTACGCTTTCCCAGTCACTGACCTATCACAGGAATCCTTGTAACCATGAAGAAGGGAGGCGCGGGATACAAGACGCTGTGCGGCGTTCTACTTTAGGAAAAGGAAATCTATAAGGGGGATTATATTCTCCACATACATGTAGCCACCTTGTATTGAAGAGAAGTCTGGGAAATTTCCCTTTCCTGGGTAGAAGTTTCCCTGGGACAGTTTTGTAGCTTCCCGATTGGCTTCTCCCCTGTGGTCTAGAGTTCCTGCAGTACCTTACTGCCGCCACTAGGTGTCACTGGAATTAATGGCTGTTGTTCTGGGGTTGAGTCTTTATGTCCCTAGTGGTCACCACTAGTAACTTCCTGCAGTGGTTCATCGCTGGAAGTGAAAAATTTCCCAAATTTGGTGTCACCAGAACAGGAATAGAGGGGGAAATCTTCCAATGGGGACACTAGTTTAGAGATTTCCCCCAATTTGGAGGGATTTCCTCTCGCTTCCTGTTTTGGCGAAACACTGGGGGACTGGGTGTCTCATTAAAGAGAACCTGTCACCTTAAAACCACATGGGGTATTTTTGTGATTGGGGGAAAAAAAAAGTAAAGTTAAAAAAAACATTTTTATTATTTATTTTTTTAATAATTTTTTTTTAGCAACAAAAAATAGTTACACCCAAGCGCATAAAATCTCCCTCCAAAATTTTTAGGAGGCTCCCCCCCCCCACATATAAGAACGAACGTAAACATTGATTGCGATTCATGTAACGAAGCAGACCTCTCCCGCAACACTAAACTGATAACCTATAGGAGGCTTTTGAAGCGTCGGCTATAGAAAATAAAATATAGGGTATCGAAGTTTGGCGCCATTTCACAGGGCGCACGCAAAATTTAGGTGCGACATGCTGGGTATTCTATTTACTCTGCGCAACCTTGTCTTTTATATTTTACCAAAATTGTTAGTAGTTTATTGTTTCTTTGCCCTAAAATTCACATTTGTGTGTTGTGTGTGTTTTTTTTTTTATTTTTCTGGCATTTTTCATTTCCTAGACCTCTGCGGTAAAATTGTGCGACTTAAAAAATTGGATCTACCGCTATTTTATTCTCTAGGGTGTCTGCTTTCAGAAAATCGAGAATCTTTGGGGGTTTTCTGTAATCTTCAGTCAGGCATAAAAATAAAAAAATATATATATTATATATTTTTTTTCTTTTATTTTTTTTATATTTTATTATATATATATATATATATATATATATATATATATATATATATATATATATATATATATATATATATATATATATATTATATATATATATATATATATAATATATTATATAATTATTATTATTATTATTATTATTTCTTTTATTTTTTTTTTACTGGGTGCAAAAAACGGCTTTGGCAGCAAAAAGGCTAAACAACCCAGAATAAAAATGGGGTGAATAGATATACTAGAGATTCAGCAAGCCCCTCCCCCCTTCACACCTTCCCTCTAGGATACTTCTATATTGCTGGAATAACATATCATGTTATGTATGTAGCACCCTGTTTAGGCGGGGCTGCTCCTAAATTTACCTGCCAGGTATAGCTGCTTATTGTTGAGGATCAATTGATTTTCACTCTGTAATTACTGCACTTCTCTCTTTTGCCACTAGGTGGCCGGGTACTTGATGGCATTAGATAAGTCAAGGGCGATGCAAGGACAGATTAGGAGTATATGGGGTGTCTCAGCCAATTGGCAGGGGTTTTCTTGGATCCCTTGGCCTGCTGGGAGAGCCTATATATTTGGGTGGAGTCAGGTGATCTGTGTTCTGTGCCACCCGGACGGCTGTCTGGATGGACTTGTGTCGTGTGGTTGGGCCTATTCTGGGGACATCTGGCTGCCAGGCTGTTTGAGGGCCTATCCAGAAGGCCGAACAATGCAAATCTTTTTGCATTTGCACTTTTGCATTCAAGAAGTGTCCGGCGCCCATGAATCTACACCCACTATGCCTTGCAACCCACCACATGCAGAAGAATGTATCTGGCCCTGGAGGTTCTTATTAGATCGAAGGAGGCCGGGGACCTCGCTACATATAGATTTATAGGAAGGTGTATAGTCCTGGGAATCTCTAGTATATCTATTCATCCTGTGTGTTTTATTTTTTTTTATTTATTTTTTTTTATTCTGGGTTGTTTTTAATATCATCATGGTGTAATACATTTTTATTTTTTTTTGTTTCTTTTATTTTTTTTATTTTTTAACATACATGTTCTTTTGTGTTTTATTTTTATATATATATATAAAAAATATATACATATTATATTTTAATAATTATATATATATATATATTAGTAGTAGTAGTAGTATTAACATACATGTTCTTTTGTGTTTATTTTTATATATACATATTATATTTTAATAAAAAAAATAAAAAAAAAAAAATATATATATATATATATATATATATATATATATATATATATATATATATATATATATAAACACATTTTTTTTAAATTTTTGTTTATATATAAATATATATATATATATATATATAATCTATTATTAGTAGTAGTATTAACATACATGTTCTTTTGTGTTTTATTTTTATATATATAAAAAATATATACATATTATATTTTAATAATAAATATATATAATATACACACACCACATTTTTTTATTTTTTTATTATATTTATATATATATATATATATATATATATATATATATATATATATATATATATATTTTATATATATATATATATATATATATATATATATATATATATATATATATATATATATATATATATATATATTATTATTAGTAGTATTATTATTTATATATATTTATTATTATTAAAATATAATATGTGTATATATATATATATATATTTTTTTTTTTGTATACTGTTGGTGCTATGGGGTATCAATCACACCTAATAATGCTTGATTTTTTTTTTAATACAGGAGGAGTGTTACTGGCCGGATCACCAGCAGAAAATAGGAAGAAAAAGACCAAAAAAAAAAAGAAAAGAAGAAAACGAATGCAGCCGCCACATCTAATAATCGGTAAGCTGCAATATATTACATTTCTGGTTTTGGGTTTATTACCGCTTTTAAGACTTAAAAAAAAAAAAAAAGTCTCTAGACAAATAAAAAAAGAGCAAAACATGTTTATTTTATTAATTACAGGTACGGCCCCTATAAAATGTAATTACGGCTTTCTATTCATTACAGGTACTTGTATAGCGCCGTTGTTTTATGTAACACTTCACACACACACAGTATCTCACAAAAGTAAGTACACCCCTCACATTCTTGTAAATATTTTCTTCTACTCACTTTTGTTGCCAGCGGTTTAGACATTAATGGCTGTGTGTTGAGTTATTTTGAGGGGACGGCAAATTTACACTGTTATACAAGCTGTACACTCACTACTTTACATTGTAGACAAGTGTCATTTCTTCAGTGTTGTCACATGAAAAGAGTTTCACAAATGTGAGGGGTGTACTTTTGTGAGATACTGTATATACAATCGGATTGTAACACTTATGGCCAGATCACCATCAGACCCGCCATGGAAATGATTGTAAATGATGTTGTTAAAGACGACCAGCATGATCCTCATTAAAGGTCTTAATCTGCCCATACACTCCACAATCTAAGTGTACAATCTGCTTAGGATCTACCATCAGACAAGGTACGGCCAGCTTAAGACCGTGCCACAAATGTTACAATTTTATTGTACAATCTCACTTATTCTGACCACACAACCTGATTGTACAATCTCGTTTAAGCTTGCCACACACTTTACAGTCTAAATGTACAATCTCCTTTAGATCTACCAAGAAGTAGTACATGGGCCGGCCTGATTGAATACAGAGTGATTGGACAGTTTAGGTAGGTCCTCATATTACATTGTTTTAAAGGTGATTGTATAGGCATTGTGCTGTCAGATTGTAACCTATATGGCGAGTTTAAAGCTGACCATACACGATACAACCTGATTGCACAATCTCAGTTAAGATTGCCATAGGCTTTACAATCCGATTGTACAATCTCCTCTAGATTTGTCACCACCATTTGTTATGTAGTGCAAGGGCCGGCCTGATTGGATAAAAATTGTTTAGGTTCGCCATACACGGTATAATCTCTACATGATACAATCGTTAAAATCTGATCTCTGTACAATCACCTTTTTTAGATTTACCAAAACGATGTAATATAATGGACCTACCTGACCTATGCAATAAATATGTGACCGGTCAGGCAGACCGTGTACTACATAGTAGTTGGTAGATTGTACAATTCGATTGTAACGTGTGTGTTGTGAGCTTTTTAAGAAACCCGTCAGATTTGTCAGTCTAGCCTCTAAATCGGCCAGAGAGCGCAGCGATTATCTGCCTTGCAGCACCGGGGTCCTCGGTTCAAGTCCCATTCGGGACTCGAGCTGCATGGAGTTTCCATGTTTTCATGCCACACTCCAAATGGCTGCTGCTGATTGGTTCATTGGCCGTAGTCTGTGGGAGGAGCCTTTATAGATTGTAAGCTCCTGGGGGGCAGGGAGTGACGGGAATCTAAATGGCATTCATGTTTATGCCGAATGCAGACACCTCCCCCCCCGGCACTGTCGTTCTCTTTGAGGTCCATCAGCGATAAATATGGACAATCGGTTACATAGGGGGGGTCAATCATTTCTTAAAATCGGTAAGCCATGGATGGCTAATATTAGGTCCACTAATCTATTTTCCATCTTACGTGGGGGGGGGGGGGGGGGTTAGGGTGTGTTGGGTGGTGGGGATACACTAAAGATTCAGGTATGGTACGGAGGGGGGGGGTGTGTGTTGGGTGGGGGGGTACACTAAAGACACAGGTACGGGGTGGGGGTGTGTGTTGGGTGGGGGGTACACTAAAGACACAGGTACGGTATGGGGGTGTGTGTTGGGTGGGGGGGTAGACTAAAGACACAGGTACGGTATGGGGGTGGGGGTGTGTGTTGGGTGGGGGGGTACACTAAAGACACAGGTACGGTATGGGGGTGGGGGTGTGTGTTGGGTGGGGGGGTAGACTAAAGACACAGGTACGGTATGGGGGTGGGGGTGTGTGTTGGGTGGGGGGTACACTAAAGACACAGGTACGGTATGGGGGTGGGGGTGTGTGTTGGGTGGGGGGGTAGACTAAAGACACAGGTACGGTATGGGGGTGGGGGTGTGTGTTGGGTGGGGGGTACACTAAAGACACAGGTACGGTATGGGGGTGTGTGTTGGGTGGGGGGGTAGACTAAAGACACAGGTACGGTATGGGGGTGTGTGTTGGGTGAGGGGGTACACTAAAGACACAGATACAGTATAAAGCATCTCAATGTCGTGTTGCTGCGCAGTACTTCTGGGTGGCCCATAGAGGGCGCTGTGCTAGGCAGGAATTGGGTAGGTGTGAGTGGAAGAATCCCAGAGAGGAGACAGAAGGGGATACAAGTCACATAGGCTGAGCACGGCTCTTCAGCTGCCCGGGGGCCCCCACCTTGCCTTGCCGCCCTATACGCCCGGTGCCCCCTCCCCAGAAGAGACTTTGCCCCCCCCCTAGTCTGCCTGGTCTCCATCGGCTGGAAGATGAGCACCACCGCCACAAAACCGCCCAACGCCCGCTAGGAGACCCTCGCTGTCCTGATCCTGCACCCCGAACCCCTCAGCGCAGTCTTCTACCCCCCCCCCATCCCCCTCCAATGCCTGGCCATGGGTTGGCTGTGCGCTTTGATCCTGGCTTCCTCCTATTGCCGATCCGCCTTCGCCTTCAGCTCCCACTTCGACTCGGGTAAGTTGCGGCAGAGCGTTGGGTGTTTTTGTGTTGCAGCAGAATTGGGCTGTATGTGTGTCTCTCTCTCCCTCGTCGTTCTCTCTCCTCCTCGCTCACTCCTGTAGACATTATGCCAGACTCCCCCTCCCCCTCCTCCTGCATATTATCCCTCCCTTCTGCGGATTGTCAGCAGAGGTCTGGATGGTGAGCCCTGGGTACCCGTCGCTGCCTTCCGCTGGTGGCTTATAGTCCTATGCATTGAACCCCCCCTCCCCCCCCCACCTGCAGGGGAGTGCGTGCTTCTGCTTCCCCGCTGTCTGCGTCCGTCGGCGGAGCAACCGGAGAGAGTCGCTGCGGAATTACATGTGGATTAAACGGGTCGCAGGACCAGAAGAATGAGGTGCCGGCTTTGCTGCGTCTCGCGGGGTAATATAGGATGATTGGACGGCCCGGCCGCTAGATTCCAGGTAATGACACCCCTCCCCCTCCCTGCACGCATCTCTGCATCATCGCAGTAGGCGCTCGGTCTCTGCTCTGGGGTGCCCCCCCCCCATCATCATCATCTTCATCATCTTCATCATCATCATCTTCATCATCACTTCATTCAAACTTAGATGATGCAGGATGAGGACCACAGACCCCCCCCCATAATATGTTCCGTCTGGTCGATGAATGTGTGCAAAAATTGGGGAGCAGTTCCTGCACCGGGGTGATTTGTCACCTGCACCAGAGGCCCCACTGCCCCCCCCCCCAAAGACATGACATTGTAACCTGTGCCACAAATGTCCCCAATCACAATGAGTGGGGGGGGGGGGGGGGGGACACCTGTCCTTACCACCGCTGGACCCACCAAGGACTGACAGGCAACACTGGACTCAACAAGGACTGACAGGCAGAACCGCCGCCTGGACCCACCAATTAATGACAGGCACCACTGCCCCCCCCCCCCCTCCAAGACATGACATTGGGGGCATTTCTGGCACAGGTGACAATGTCATGTCTTGGGGGGGTCCAGTGGTGCCTGTCAGTCCTTGGTGGGTCCAGTGGTGCCTGTCAGTCCTTGGTGAGTCCAGCGGTGGTAAGCACACCCCCATTGTGATTTAGGGCATTTCTGGCACAGGTGACAATCACAATGGGGGTGTCCTTACCACCGCTGGACTCAACAAGGACTGACGGGCACCACTGCACCCCCCCTCCCCACCACTGGACCCACCAAGGACTGACGGGCACCACTGGACCCACCAAGGACTGACAGGCACCACCGCACCCCCCCCCCCCCACCACCACTGGACCCACCAAGGACTGACAGGCACCACTGGACCCCCCCCCCCCAAGACATGACATTGTCACCTGTGCCAGAAATGCACCCGATCACAATGGGGGGGGGGGGGGGGACCGGTCCTTACCACCACTGGACCCACCGAGGACTGACAGGTGTCACTGGACTCAACAGGGACTGATGGGCACCCCCCCCCCACCATGACCACTGGACCCACCAAGGACTGAAGGGCACCACCACACCCCCCCCCCCCCCACCATGACCACTGGACCCACCAAGGACTGACAGGCACCACCGCACCGCCCCACCACCACTGGACCCACCAAGGACTGACAGGCACCACTGGACCCCCCCAAGACATGACATTATGACCTGTGGGGGGGGGGGGTGAACTGTCCTTACCACCACTGGACCCACCAAGGACTGACCGGTGTCACTGGACTCTCAACAAGGACTGATGGGCACCACTGGACTCAACAAGGACTGACAGGCGCCACCGCTCCCCTGGACCCACCAATTACTGACAGGCACCACTGTCCCCCCAAGATATTGTCACCTCTGCCAGAAATACCCCTGGGAGGGGGAGGGGAACACCTGTCGTCCCCACCACCGCTGCACCCACCAAGGACTGACAGGCACCACTGGACCCACCAAGAACCAACAGGCAGAACTGTCCCCCTCCCCCACCACTGCCACTGGACCCACCAATTACTCACAGGCACCACTGCCCCCCCCCCCCCCCCAAGACATGACATTGTTCCCTGTGCCAGAAATGCCCCCAATCACAATGGGGGGGGGGGACACCTATCCTTACCACCGCTGCACCCACCAAGGACTGACAGGCACCACCGTCCACCCCCCACCACCACTGGACCCACCAAGGACTGACAGGTTCCTACGTCCGACTCCCCCAAAACATGACATTGCCACCCCCTGCAGCCATTACAGACTGTCGCCTGCCACCGGTGAGGCCTCCAAATCATAAGTGCCAAGGGCCGGGATTGGACAGCTCGGTACACATGAGCGATCGGGAAAAGGTTGTCTGCCAAGGTGCGCTGCCTGCAGCTTCTGAGCCAAAGGTCCGCTTTATACACCGAGTTCTGTTTGTTTTTCTGATAAAAAAGCCAGTTTTTTTTATTTATTTTTATTAAGCTAACTTTGTTTTTATATATAATTTTATTTATTCTTTATATATGTAAATATGTTTTTATTATGTTGTATGTTTGTTTTTAATAAACAAAAAATGTATACTGTAATGAGCCCCCCCCCCCCCCCCACAGTCCCTCAGTGCTGTACAGAGAACACTGAGCCAGTCACTTCAGTGTCTGTACCAGAGGAGCTTACACTCTAATGTCCCCCCAAGTCACCCACTATTAATAATAATAATAATAATAATATTATACATTTATATAGCTTAGACATGTGCACAACAGAAAAATGTGTTTATTTTCGTTTCGTTTTTTTCGTTTCCGTTGATTCGTAACGATTCGTAAATTCGTACGTCGTCGGTATTCGTAACGATTCGTACATTCGTAAGAGTTATTTTTTCGTTGATTCGTTTTTTAGTTAGTTTAATTTTCGTTTATTTGAAATTTGGACGCATTCGTATTTATTCGTACATTTGTAACATTCGTAGATTCGTAATCGGAGCATAATTCATAATGTTATGTAATGTGTATGCTATTATTACATTGTAAGAGACACGGAAAATTCCGAATTGAAAAAAAAAGTTACGAATGTACGATTTTTTTCGTTCAGTCCATTCGAAGCACGTTAAGCAGCGCCATTGTAAGAGACACGGAAAATTTACCAATTCAACAAAAAAAAAAGTTCCGAATGTACGAATTTTTTCGTTCATTTTCATTTTCGTTGTTCCTGTTTTCGTTTTTCGGATTTTCTTCATTCGTTGTTTCTAATTAGTTTTTTTTCGTATTTTCGTTGTTTTTCGGATTCGTTCGTTTCGAACGATTCGTATTTTCGTTAAAATTTTTAGCGGATCGTTCGTTCAATCGAACGAAAATAACGAAAAAAAACGAAACGAATTGCACATGTCTAATATAGCTCTGACATATACCGCAGTGCTGTACAGAGAACAGAGCCAGTCACATCAGCCTCTGTACCTGAGGAGCTTACACTCTAATGTTACTCCACAGTCACACATTATTATTATTATTATTATTATTATTATTATTATTATTATTATACATTTATATAGCTTACACATATACCACAGTGCTGTACAGAGAAGACTGAGCCAGTCACTTCCGTCTCTGTACAGAGGAGCTTACACTCTAATGTCCCCCAAGTCACACACTATTATTATTATTATTATTATTATTATACATTTATATAGCTCTGACATATACCGCAGTGCTGTACAGAGAACAAAGCCAGTCACATCAGCCTCTGTACCTGAGGAGCTTACACTCTAATGTTACTCCACAGTCACACAGTATTATTATTATTATTATTATTATTATACATTTATATAGCTTACACATATACCACAGTGCTGTACAGAGAACACTGAGCCAGTCACTTCAGTCTCTGTGCAGAGGAGCTTACACTCTAATGTCCCCCCACAGTCACACACTATTATTATTATTATTATTATTATTATACATTTATATAGCTCTGACATATACCGCAGTGCTGTACAGAGAACACTGAGCCAGTCACATCAGCCTCTGCACCAAAGGAGCTTACACTCTAATGTCCCCCCACAGTCACACACTATTATTAATTATTATTATTATTATTATTATTATACCTTTTATATAGCTTACACATATACCACAGTGCTTTACAGAGAAGACTGAGCCAATCAGATCAGTCTCTGTACCAGAGGAGCTTACACTCTAATGTCCCCCCAAGTCACACACTATTATTATTATTATTTATTATTATTATACATTTATATAGCTCTGACATATACCGCAGTGCTGTACAGAGAATACTCAGCCAATCACATCAGTCTCTGTACAGAGGAGCTTACACTCTAATGTCCCCCCAAGTCACACACTATTATTAATATAATTATTATTATTATTATTATACATTTTATATAGCTCTGACATATACCGCAGTGCTGTACAGAGAATATTGAGTCAGTCACATCAGTCTCTGCACCAAAGGAGCTTACACTCTAATGTCCCCCCACAGTCACACAATATTATTATACATGTATATAGCTCTGACATATACCGCAGTGCTGTACAGAGAACACTGAGCCAATCAGATCAGTCTCTGTACCAGAGGAGCTTACACTCTAATCTCCCCATATAGCTCTGACATATTCTGTAGCGCTGTACAGAGGACGCAGTACTGGTGTGTTGTTCCTTCCTGCAGGAGAGCGGGCCTTCCTTATCTACAAGGACTGTTCCCCATAGCAACCAGATCCTCACTAGTTTTATTTATGCAATGTGCAGTAACCCAGAGCAACCAGATAAGCTCTATATATCTATATATATATATATATATAGCTTATGTGGTAACCGATAGCAACACATCAGACTTTATTCTGCTGAATCCAGGTTGGTACAATATGGACTCCGGCTGATTTCGTTTCCTTGACCTTTCACCTATTTAGTGAATTCTATGGAAACCGCTTGTTGCGTCGCACCAATCAGAGAAAGGCGCGAGGGGCCGTCGCCCCGCATGCCGTAGGTTGCCGTGGGCAGCGGGACCACTTTTAGTACTGGAGGCCTTGCAGTGTCCCCGTTGGGGTTTCTTGTAATGGTCGGCTGGATGGGGTCACTGGCTTTGCTCGGGGCGTCTCGTACGGCTCGGCGGCGGCGGCTCCTCGGCGCGTTCTGATAAACATCCGCTCGGGAAGCGTCTGCTCCTATTTATAGGATCCTGTAGATGAGGAAGCCGGCGGGTCGGGGGGGCATTTCCTCATCCTGGACACGGCAGACAGAAGCTGGAACGCTCCGTGTGCGTCTTCTCTGCAGGAAAGAAAATATATCCAATGATACAAATGTGGTAACCCATAGCAACCAGAAACCTCCTAACTGGCATGACTAGGACAATTTTTTTTTTTTTTTTTTTTTTTAATGGCTCTGCATAGAATTTGATTTTAAACCCTTCTGTGATGAAGGTAGGACAGGAAGTGAGGCTAAATCTCCCCAGCGGGGACACAGACGGCAATAAAAACCTGACAGGGGGTCACTCTTCCATACTGTAATCCTGATCTCCAGGCAGATATAAAAGACACAAATAAATGCAGCTCTGTGTTCATAAATACGTCATTGAATGTATCTTCTAACTGTGAGCCGTGCAAGTCCCTGAATGTGACCTGGAAACAGCTTCCTGTACAGCAGAGCCCTGACTGGGAGAGGGAGAAGCATCACAAGGAGCCAATCGGTTGTGCAAGAAGCATGCTGATTGGAGGAGAGAGCAGAGTGACAGGGAGATGAAGATCATCATCACTCTGCTGCTTTTCCTCCCCCTGCCCATTCACAGGTTGGGGCGGATCCAGGGTGACCTTGGCTTAGGGGAAGTGGGTTGAATTATGCTATAAGACTGAGGACATCTAGTGGCAGAAAAAAGTACTGCTGGGAAGGCAAAATAATGCTATTTCCTTTTTTTGATACTTTGTCTGCAGTTTTACTTTACAGACGGAGCAGAGATGGGAAGAGTATCTAACACTGACCCGATTGCTGCTTCCCGGGCCATAGAGGTGGCGGCTGCATTCCTTTTCCCCCCAACTGGTCATCCACCACAAACTCACTTCCTGTCCTACAGTGACAACTGAGCAATGTTGTCACCCTATAACAGGAAGTATGAGAGGACTACGTAACGCCCCACTCTCTTCTCTATAACAGAGGGAGGTGGTTTGTAGTCAACGTAGATCACAAGTAAGAGGACAGGAAGTTGTTGGCTCACAGGATATCAGCTGGATGAAAAGATACTTTGTTTGTCCTTTTTTTTTTTTTTTTTTTTTTTTGCACTTGACAAGCAAATAAAATAATTTCAGGGGAATATTTATAATATCATTTTTTTTTTTTATTATTATTATTACTATTAATATTTAGTATTGGTATTATTAGTAGTAATGGTAGTATTAATATTAGCATTGTAGTAGCAGTAGTATTACTATTATTTATTAGTAGTAGTAGTAGCAGTAGTATTTAATATTCATATTGGTATTAGCATTAGTGGTATCATTATTATTAGTAGTAGTAGTAGTAGTAGTAGTAGTAGTAGTAGTAGCAGTAGTATTTAATATTAGCGTTGTAGTAGTAGTAGCAGTAGTATTAATATTGGTGGTAGTAGCAGTAGTATTAATATTGGTATTGGTATTGGTAGTAGCAGTAGTATTAATATTGGTATTGATAGTAGTAGAAGCAGTAGTATTAATATTGTTATGGGTAGTAGTAGTAGTAGCAGTAGTATTAATATTGATATTGGTGGTGGTAGTAGTAGTAGCAGTAGCATTAATATTGGTATTGGTGGTAGTAGTAGTAGTAGCAGTAGTATTAATATTGGTAGAAGTAGCAGTAGTATTAATATTGGTAGTAGTAGTATTAATATTGGTAGTATTGGTAGTAGTAGCAGTAGTATTAATATTGGTGGTAGTAGTAGTATTAATATTGGTATTGGTAGTAGTAGCAGTAGTATTAATATTGGTAGTAGTAGCAGTAGTATTAATATTGGTAGTAGTAGTATTAATATTGGTATTAGTAGCAGTAGTATTAATATTGGTGGTAGTAGTAGTAGCAGTAGTATTAATATTGGTAGTAGTAGCAGTAGTATTAATATTGGTATTGGTGGTAGTAGTAGTAGTATTAATATTGGTATTGGTAGTAGTAGTAGTAGTATTAATATTGGTATTGGTGGTAGTAGTAGTATTAATATTGGTAGTAGTAGTAGCAGTAGTATTAATATTGATGGTAGTAGTAGTAGCAGTAGTATTAATATTGGTGGTGGTAGTAGTAGTAGCAATATTGGTATTGGTGGTAGTAGTAGTAGTAGTAGTAGTAGTAGTAGTAGCAGTAGTATTAATATTGGTATTAGTAGCAGTAGTATTAATATTGGTATTAGTAGTAGTAGTAGTAGCAGTAGTATTGGTATTATTAGTAGTATTCATTATTATGATTATTATTAGTAGTAGTATTAATATTCATATTGGTGGTATTAATATTGGTGGTATTATTATTTTTAGTAGTAGTGGTAGTTTTAATATTAGTATTGTAGCAGTAGTATTAATATTAGTATTGATATTAATATGATTAGTAGTATTGCTATTAGTAGTATTAGTATTCTTAGTAGTAGTATTAATGTTAGTATTAATATTCGTATTGGTATTAATATTATTAGTAGTAGTATTAATATTAGTATTGTAGTAGTAGCAGAAGTAATAATATTAGTATTGATATTTTTACTATTAGTAGTAGTAATAATATTACTTTATTTTCTTATATTATGTATTTATTATGTTGGTATTATATTTATTTATATGATCGAAGGGAGCAAGAAGGATACATTTATCCACGTTGGTTTATTGGCAGTATTTTCATTCTCTCTGTAACCAAACTTGGGAGAATTTCCCTGACTTCCTCTCCATGTGACCCCCCATAGAAGATATTAAGGGGGGGGGGAGGGGGTCTCTTGTAACCAGGATGGGCATCAATGGCAAAATAAATGTTGTTGGAAGTTCTCACTCTTCTCCGCTGTACTAATACATGTCTGTGTCCCCTTCTGAAGTCATTTCCTGTATGAGGAGGAAGTGGGGGGGAAATCTCCCCAGTAAGGGAGGAGTAAAAATCACCTGACAGAGGCTCCAACCCGCTTCCATCCTCCTAACTTAAAGGTAAGGAAAATATTCTGATGAATGGGGAACTTTCTCTTTAGGTGTATTTAGGGATGAGGGGCTTGACGAACATTCAGTGTTTTTTGCGTCGCTTGCCCAATGTGGTCACACTGGTTGCTGATTGGCCGTTCTTTGATGGGAAATCCAGATTTTGGCAACTTAGACCATTTCTATCTCTTACATAAGATAAATAAGTTACATAAGATAAAAACTCTTTTTTTTTTTTTTTTTTTTTTTTTATATAGAGACATTTTCCTGTAGCTGCCGGCCTGGCTTCATTCTACACTAAATCCACATGGGTCACACTGGAAACTGAACATACTAAAATCCTTCGAATTTAGAATGGGGGTTGGGAGCAGGTGCAAGTATAGTTTAATATTTGACTGAAATTCTAGAAATAGAAAACTTGGAAATGTTTTTATGTTGTGGAAAAAAGAACGTATCGACCAATCGCATCGTTATGTGTAGCTCCTAATGAACATGGATTTATCTGGATTTATTACATGGAGACATCTGGCCACCATAAACCGAGCAGAAAAACTGGGGAGCTGGGGTTAGTGGCGGGAGCTTGCTGTGGAAGGTTAGTGGCGGGAGCTTGACATAGAAGGTTAGTGGCGGGAGCTTGCCATGGAAGGTTAGTGGCGGAAGCTTGCCGTGGAAGGTTAGTGGCGG
This sequence comes from Lithobates sylvaticus, assembly GCA_028564925.1. Taxonomy (NCBI): domain Eukaryota; kingdom Metazoa; phylum Chordata; class Amphibia; order Anura; family Ranidae; genus Lithobates; species Lithobates sylvaticus. The sequence goes on along the minus strand of CM053037.1, from coordinate 184,800,460 downwards.
GAGCTTGCCGTGGAAGGTTAGTGGCGGGAGCGTGCTGTGGAAGGTTAGTGGCAAGAGCTTGCTGTGGAAGGTTAGTGGCAAGAGCTTGCAGTGGAAGGTTAGTGGCAAGAGCTTGCCGTGGAAGGTTAGTGGCAAGAGCTTGCCGTGGAAGGTTAGTGGCAAGAGCTTGCCGTGGAAGGTTAGTGGCAAGAGCTTGCCGTGGAAGGTTAGTGGCAAGAGCTTGCCGTGGAAGGTTAGTGGCAAGAGCTTGCCGTGGAAGGTTAGTGGCAAGAGCTTGCCGTGGAAGGTTAGTGGCGGGAGCTTGCCATGGAAGGTTAGTGGCGGGAGCTTGCCGTGGAAGGTTTGTGGCGGGAGCTTGCCGTGGAAGGTTTGTGGCGGGAGCTTGCCGTGGAAGGTTTGTGGCGGGAGCTTGCCGTGGAAGGTTTGTGGCGGGAGCTTGCCGTGGAAGGTTAGTGGCGGGAGCTTGCCGTGGAAGGTTTGTGGCGGGAGCTTGCCGTGGAAGGTTAGTGGCGGGAGCTTGCCGTGGAAGGTTAGTGGCGGGAGCTTGCCGTGGAAGGTTAGTGGCGGGAGCTTGCCGTGGAAGGTTTGTGGCGGGAGCTTGCCGTGGAAGGTTAGTGGCGGGAGCTTGCCGTGGAAGGTTAGTGGCGGGAGCTTGCCGTGGAAGGTTAGTGGCGGGAGCTTGCCGTGGAAGGTTTGTGGCGGGAGCTTGCCGTGGAAGGTTTGTGGCGGGAGCTTGCCGTGGAAGGTTTGTGGCGGGAGCTTGCCGTGGAAGGTTTGTGGCGGGAGCTTGCCGTGGAAGGTTTGTGGCGGGAGCTTGCCGTGGAAGGTTTGTGGCGGGAGCTTGCCGTGGAAGGTTAGTGGCGGGAGCTTGCCGTGGAAGGTTTGTGGCGGGAGCTTGCCGTGGAAGGTTAGTGGCGGGAGCTTGCCGTGGAAGGTTAGTGGCGGGAGCTTGCCGTGGAAGGTTAGTGGCGGGAGCTTGCCGTGGAAGGTTTGTGGCGGGAGCTTGCCGTGGAAGGTTAGTGGCGGGAGCTTGCCGTGGAAGGTTAGTGGCGGGAGCTTGCCGTGGAAGGTTAGTGGCGGGAGCTTGCCGTGGAAGGTTAGTGGCGGAAGCTTGCCGTGGAAGGTTAGTGGCGGAAGCTTGCCGTGGAAGGTTAGTGGCGGGAGCTTGCCGTGGAAGGTTAGTGGCGGGAGCTTGCTGTGGAAGGTTAGTGGCAAGAGCTTGCTGTGGAAGGTTAGTGGCAAGAGCTTGCAGTGGAAGGTTAGTGGCAAGAGCTTGCCGTGGAAGGTTAGTGGCGGGAGCTTGCCGTGGAAGGTTAGTGGCGGGAGCTTGCCGTGGAAGGTTTGTGGCGGGAGCTTGCCGTGGAAGGTTAGTGGCGGGAGCTTGCCGTGGAAGGTTAGTGGCGGGAGCTTGCCGTGGAAGGTTAGTGGCGGGAGCTTGCCGTGGAAGGTTTGTGGCGGGAGCTTGCCGTGGAAGGTTTGTGGCGGGAGCTTGCCGTGGAAGGTTTGTGGCGGGAGCTTGCCGTGGAAGGTTTGTGGCGGGAGCTTGCCGTGGAAGGTTTGTGGCGGGAGCTTGCCATGGAAGGTTTGTGGTGGGAGCTTGCCGTGGAAGGTTTGTGGCGGGAACTTGCCGTGGAAGGTTAGTGGCGGGAGCTTGCCATGGAAGGTTAGTGGCGGGAGCTTGCCGTGGAAGGTTGGATGACAACTGTGCGGTCATACAACACTGTACCCAAATGACATTTTTATATATTTTTTTTCACACAAATGGAGCTTTCTTTTGGTGGTATTTAATCATCATTTGGGTTTTTATTTTTTGCTAAACAAACAGAAAAGACAGAAATTTTTGGGAAAAAACCCCCCCCCCATGTTTCATAGTTTTTGCAAACGGGTAATTTTTCTCCTTCATTGATTTTCGTTGATGGGCTGCACTGATGGGCACAGATAAGACGACACTGATAGGCACAGATAAGATGGCACCGATGGGTGGCATTGACAGATGGCACTGGTAGGTGGCACTGATGGGCACTGGTAGGTGGTATTGATAGGCAGCACTGGTAATGACACACGGATTCATTTATAGGCGGCACTGTGAGGTGGCACTGTGGGCACAGATGGTCGGCACTGTGGGCACTGGTAGGTGGCGCTGGTAAGTACCTTCACAATCGGGACCGATGTCCCTCTCGCAGCCGCCGGTGATCGAGGAAAAATAGCCGATTACCGACTTTGTTTACATCGCATGATCAGCTGTCATTGGCTGACAGCTGATCACGTGGTAAGGGGTCAGGATCGACCCCTTACCCCGATCTGTGATCAGGCGAGTCTCATAGTCTCGCTGATCACACAGCGCACCACGCGCGCCCTGCAGGCGGCGTGCAGGCCACTCGAGCATGGGAGGATGTCCAGGGACGCCCTCCCGGCAAATGAAGTCCACGCTGTAGCCGTCTTTTGGCTATAGCGCGGACGCAAAGGGGTTAAAATCAATAGCAACATTTTTTTTAATTTAGGGAAAGCATTTTATACACTATATGGCCAAATGTGAACCCCCTTCAGGGGTCTCCAGTGAAGGGTCCTGGTAATCCCCCATCAGATAAAGACATTGGAGACAATTGTTCTCGCCCAACCTTGTGGTAACGGTTTGGTGAAGATCCTTTTCTGTTCCAGCATGACTGTGCCCCCCCCTCTTTCCCCCCCCATATGTACAAAGCCAGCTCCATAAAGACATGGTGTGACCAGTTTTTGGTGTGGAGGAACTTGTGTCCTGCACAGAGCCCTGACCTCATCCCTACTGATCATCTTTGAGATGGATTGGAACACCAATTTTTAGCCAGGTCCTCTCATTCACCATCAGTACCTGACCTCCCAAATGGGCAAAAATTCCCACAGACCCCCCCTCCCCCCCAAGATTTTGGTGGGAATTTGTGCCCATTTGTCAGATTTCCACACACCCCCTCCAAAATCTTGTGGGAAGCCTTTCCAGAAGAATGGATCCAACTCCATTAAGACATGCTGTGACCAGTTTGGTGTGGAGCAACTAGAATGTCCTGTACAAGGCCTTGACCTTAACCCTACTGGACACCTTTGGGATCACCGTAGGAGGAAATTCCAAAATTCCATATCAATGGCCATGGTCTTGGGATGGAATGTACAACAAGCTCATATGTGTGTGACGGGTGGAGGAACTCCAGTGTCCTGCATTGAGCCCTAAACCCGTCCCTACTGAACACCTTTGGGATGAACTGGAACGTTGACTACAAGCCTGGTCTTTTTTTTTGTGCCCAATGAGAGACCCAACATGTGAGCCAGGTATTTTCATCCAACCTAAGTACCTGACCTAACAAATGGGTACAGATTCCCACAAGCACCCTCCAACATCTTGTGGAAAGTCTTCCCAGGAGGGTGGAGGATGGTGTAGATACAGACTTTCTCAACCTTTTCAACACAGAGGAACCCTTGAAAAAACCTTTTGGTCTCAGGAAACCCCTGTTAAAAATGGCTTTATCTACAACTCGTGATAGATTGGTGTAATGGTCAGTGGAAGAGTGCTCCTTACATCTATGGTCTTGGGGAAGGATTTTCCCCCTACAGATAGCTAAAAAGATCATTGGTGTCACTGGGAACTTATATGAGAGGGAAAAATTGGTCATTGCTCAAGGAACCCTATCAACCATTGGAGGAACCCTGGTTGAGAAACCCTGGTGTAGATGCAAAGTGGGCCAGCTCCATAAACGCATGGTTTGACAGTTTGGTATGGAGAAACTCGAGTGTCCTGAGAAGCTCCAGAGAAATGTGAATGAACCAACTAGGCCTGCAATGCTTTCACGGGGGTCTTGGTTATCCTATGCCTACGGGACGGGGTCTTCTGACCCAGCATCAGTACCTGACCTCACAAATGGTACAAATTGCCACAGACGCTCCTCCAAAATCTTGTGGAAAGTCTTCCCAGAAGAGTGGAGGCTTTTGTAACCTTAAAGGGGGGGGGGGGAGAGTCCATTTTAATGGCCATGGAAAGCGGGCAGGGCCGTTTGAAGGAATTTGGGGGCCCCAAGCAAAATGGACATGGAGGCCCCAGGTATGCACCCCCCCCCCCCCTGTACGCACGCAAAGCCATGAGATTACCAGAGACTGCGAACATACTGCATGAGATTACCAGAGACTGCGGACATACTGCATGAGATTACCAGAGACTGCGCACATACTGCATGAGATTACCAGAGACTGCGCACATACTGCATGAGATTACCAGAGACTGCGCACATACTGCATGAGATTACCAGTGATCGGCCCAAGACCTTTGTATTCTCCAGCCAGTATAGAGGGGGCCGGGAGCTCCACTGACGCGCTCCCTCCGATCACTGCTCTAACCGAGCATACAGGTTACATGGGGCGGGGTCAGTGGAGCTCCTGGCCCCACCCCCTCTCTGCTGGCTAGATTGGGAATACAGCCTCCCATGTCCTCTGTGTACTCTGCAAAGCCATCATCGGGGGCCCCAATTCACAGGTAGCGCGGGCCCCCCTACAAAGATTAAGCCCAGGGCATGTTCCCCATTTGCCCTGCGCTAAAGACGGCCCTGCTTATAGGAAGCGGCGGCGCGGCTGGGGTCCCAGGCCAGCTCGGGCCCCAAGCAATTGCTTGTTTTGCCTGTCCTGTCGTGACGGGCCTGAAAGCAGGGGGTGGGTGGCATCTCCAAATGAATGGCCATGGTTTTGGGATGGATTGTCCAACAAGTTCATCTAATGACTGCAGAAGCTATCTGGTATTTTGAGGTTATTACCCTTCAATTTTAATCAGCAGCCATTGTATTATCCCCCCCCCAAAAAAGGGGGAGGGGGTAGTTACCTTGAAAGGTACTAAAGTGTAGAGGGAAACGTTCCTATTCATACATAATGCTTTGGCTGCTCACGCAGTTTTAATGAAGGTAGACCTCCCGCTTAGCAATCACTCCGAGAAGAGTCGCGCTAAGAATGACCTCAATATGACCACTATGGAATCAGAGGGATCTACCAATTTGCATCCACCTGTACTTTCCTGCAGCCAGATTCAGCAGGCTTTTCACAGTGTTTTTAGGCGAGGTTGCAGCATCTCATCACATGATTCCACTCTGTGGGACCTCCACATTTTCCACCTCCCCCCCCCCCCCTTATGTGGGTGAAGCTGCTGTGGACTCCAGGACCGGGGGGCTGCTGAAGCCAGGAACTACTAACTGCATTTCACAGACTTTGATTCAGGGCCGCTCCATAAGACAAGGTTTCCAGCTAGGGTTGCCACCTGTCCAGGATTCACCCGGACGGTTCCGGTGTGGAATCATGCGTCAGGGTTTCAGACTGCCTGAAACCCAGACACATTTTTTGGACTGGACTATGTCTTCCCAGCAGGGTTGCTGGCTGCAGTTGTCTAAGCTGAGAGTGTCTGTTACACTCTCTCACACTGCCCAAAGCCAACACTAACGACCCGCCCCAAACACACACACAGACAGGAGAGGAGAGAGGGCTCGATCTGCTCCTCTTCCTCCCGCCCCTACCCCTCTGTGTCTGCCCACACTTCAATCCCTGGTGCTGTGCCTCAGAATAGGAAAGTAAGTTGGTGCCGGAAATTTTAAAAGGTGGCAACCCTAGTTCCAGCATCCATAGGGATCGTCCCGGCACAGCTCAGCAGCGGATGAATGAATGGCGGGATACGTTCAGGGATGGCACCGAACGCAGAGATTTCATGTGTAGGTGGAGGGTATCGAACATAAATGTGGAATTTTTCTAAACAGGGCCGGTGCTACCACTAGGCAAACTAGGCAGCCGCCTAGGGCGCACTACTGCCTGGGGCGCCCAGCCACTGGTGTTCCTACTCTCTTCTCTATGCAGCAACAACTAATTATCAGCATCAGCAGGCAGCCGCTGATCCGTTCGCACATAGTGCAAAAGGCGCAACGGCGCCAGAGGACTGTGTCTGTGTCCCAACTCCCGAATGTATGTAAGCAAGCAAACATTCATTGATGGGCCCTGGTGAGGCTGCATTGATTGGCGCTGCGAGGCTGCATTTGATGGGCGCTGGTGAGGCTGCACTTGATGGACGCTTGTGAGGCTGCACTTGATGGGCGCTTGTGAGGCTGCACTTGATGGACGCTTGTGAGGCTGCACTTGATGGGCGCTTGTGAGGCTGCACTTGATGGGCGCTTGTGAGGCTGCACTTGATGGGCGCTTGTGAGGCTGCACTTGATGGACGCTTGTGAGGCTGCACTTGATGGGCGCTGGTGAGGCTGCACTTGATGGGCGCTGGTGAGGCTGCATTTGATGGGCGCTTCATTAAAAAGGTGGGGTATATATGGGCAAGGCAAAGGGGGTGGAGCCAGGGGTGGAGCCAATGGGGGGCGGCAAAATGAGGTTTCGCCTAGGGTGTCAAAACTCCTTGCACCAACCCTGTTTCTAAACTTCTAATGCAGTAGCTATGTGACCATCTTTGGATACAAATGGTACTTAGCAGAGACCTAATTTCACGTACCGCGCGCCATTTCGGTTTTCTTTCCATAGTCCTTGGTGCCCATTAAAATCTATCTTTGTGTCGCTGATCTATAGATGCATCACGAAGGTTCTCCGCAGAAGGCGACCTTTTTGCTTTGGAAACACCACCACTTAAGTCTGAGAGTGCGGCTGCACCCGGGACGTTCGGCGGCCTCGGCTGCCGCAACTACAGAAAGCTTTCAGCCACTCCAAAGTGGGAAATCATTGATGGAAAAGGAAGAGGCTTCATGGCTGCGAGGAGCCGCAAGCAGGACCGTCTTTAATATTGATTGGACCCCGGGCAAACATTTTCTTGGCCAAACCCCCCCCCCCCCCGCCTCTTCCATGAAATTTCGCTCTCCACATGCTTTGAGACATACAATAAATGGCAGTTAGACTCAAAATCAGTTTACTGAATCAGATCAGGCAGCGATTGCGATTGGTTGCCAGAGGTTACAGTGTATCATTACCACTCACTGATTGGCTGCTGGAGGTTACAGCACACATTATGGCTGTTATTTTTTAGAGGTTACAGCACAGGACTTCTGCTCACTGATTGGTTGCTAGAGATTACTGTACATCAATACTGCTCACTGATTGGTTGCTAGAGATTACTGTACATCAATACTGCTCACTGATTGCTAGAGGTTACTGAACATCTATACCACTTACTAATTGGTTGTTAGAGGTTCTTGCACATTATTACTGCTCACTGATTGGTTGCAAGAGGTTAGTGCACAGCATTACTGCTCACTGATTGGTTGTTAGAGGTTCTTGCACATTATTACTGCTCACTGATTGATTGCTAGAGGTTACTGAACATCGATTCCACTCACTAATTGGTTGTTAGAGATTCTTGCACATTATTACTGCTCACTGATTGGTTGCAAGAGGTTAGTGCACAGCATTACTGCTCACTGATTGGTTGTTAAAGGTTACAGCACATCATCTCCTCACTGCCTGCCTGCGTATTCACATGCACCAAAATTCAGGGTGCTGTGGCACCATGTTATTTTGAAGACGGGTTCCACCTCCAGTTTGCTTACTTTTGCAGAACAGGCTGATGTTGGGCTTAATGACCACAGTTGTAGGCAGGACTTTCAAGCATGCTCCTTTACCTCCCCAGTGGGCAGCATTCAGCAGAAGTGATGGTGGCTGTGACCTCAGGGGGACATGATATACATATGAATGCCACCTCTATTTACATATCAATGCAGCAGTCCATGACTTTTTTACATAAAGCTGGGCAGCAACAGCAGAAGTTTACACTGAGATATCGGGACACAGCACGGGACTAAAACTTCAGGGGATAAGGGAATTTAAACTGGGATAGTTGGCAAGTATGAGGCAGCTGCTTTGGGCCCCACTACAATGATGGGGCCCAGGGCAGCTGCCCTTTTGCCCTGCCTTTAAAAACGGTCCTGGCCGCAAGTTTACCAGAATTCAGGGACAAAAAAAAATAATTTTTCTGCCTCCTGAGAAGATTAATTTCATGTTCCATCACATGGAGAGCGGAGCCCAGACTGAACGTTTTGAGCCACATCCGATTCGCATGACATGTGAAATAATATTGGTTTCCATTGAAGCTGTTCACGTTTCTGCCGTTCATCTGCAGTGCGAATTGAAAAGAGTTCTGTGCGTTTTCTGAGCACTCTGGTGCAGTTCAGGTGCGAATTTCAGGCTCATTGACTTCTATGGGAATGCTTCTGAATCGCATATGTCCTCAGTTTTGGACACAATTTAAAAGTTAGAAAAAAAACTGCTGGGGGGGTCCACCCCCCAAATCCATACCCTTATCTGAATATGCAGAAAAAGGGGGGGAGGGTGAGTTCCCCCTCCCCGAATCAGGCCACATGCCCTCAACATGAGGCCCCTCCAAAGCACCTTATCCCCAAGGGCCTCTTCCCCATAACCCTGGCTGGTGGTTGTGAGGGTCTGCGGGTGGGGGGGGCATATCAGAATCTGGAGCTCCCAGATCCTGGTCACCTCCCATGTGAATGAGTATGGAGTAACCAGTGTAAATAATAAAATAAATCCACACTAATAAAGGAAAAAAACGGGTCTGAACCCGATGCGGGCCCCCGCTGTCTGACAGCTCCCCCGCCCCATCACTGTGTGACCTCGCCCCTTGTGGCATCGTCCATCCAGCATGCCCCAGTCGACGTCACACTGATGTTACTGGCGGGTGACATTAGTGGAGGGATTCGGTGGAGCTGTCAGACAGCGGGAGCCAGCAGGGCTGGTCTGGGAATAAAAACCAGCCCTGGAAACAATTTCATACCAGCACAACAACATTTATTTTCTTTTTCATAAAAGAGAAAACCAAGGGTTTAAAAAGCACATTTTGAAGAGTGAATTTAATGGGAGATTATATATATATATATATATATATATATATATATATATATATATATATATATATATATATATATATATATTATATATATATATATATATATATATATAATAAGCAAATTACAGTTAAAAATGGTAAAAGTGCGGAGATGGTACATGAGGATATGTATGTTACAGGAGATGCAGAGGCTGTGGACATGGTACAGGAGATGCAGAGGCTGTGGACATGGTACAGGAGATGCAGAGGCTGTGGACATGGTACAGGAGATGCAGAGGCTGTGGACATGGTACAGGAGATGCAGAGGCTGTGGACATGGTACAGGAGATGCAGAGGCTGTGGACATGGTACAGGAGATGCAGAGGCTGTGGACATGGTACAGGAGATGCAGAGGCCGTGGACATGGTAAAGGAGGACATGTTGGAGGCTGTGGACATGGTACAGGAGATGGTCAGAGGCTGTGGACATGGTACAGGAGATGCAGAGACTGTGGACATGGTATGGGAGGACATGTTAGAGGCTGTGGACATGGTACAGGAGGACATGTCGGAGGCTGTGAGCATGGTACAGGAGATGCAGAGACTGTGCACATGGTACAGGAGGACATGTCAGAGGCCGTGGACATGGTACAGGAGGACCTGTAAGAGGCTGTGGACATGGTACAAGAGGACATGTCAGAGGCTGTAAACGTGGTAGAGGAGATGCAGAGGCTGTGGACATGATACAGGAGATGCAGAGGCTGTGGACATGGTACAGGAGATGCAGAGACTGTGGACATGGTATGGGAGGACATGTTAAAGGCTGTGGATATGGTACAGGGTGACATGTCAGAGGCTGTGGACATGGTACAGGAGATGGTCAGAGGCTGTGGACATGGTACAGGAGATGCAGAGACTGTGCACATGGTACAGGAGGACATGTCAGAGGCTGTGGACATGGTACAGAAGGACCTGTAAGAGGCCGTGGACATGGTACAGGAGGACCTGTAAGAGGCCGTGGACATGGTACAGGAGGACCTGTAAGAGGCTGTGGACATGGTACAGGAGGACATGTAAGAGGCTGTGGACATGGTACAAGAGGACATGTCAGAGGCTGTAAACGTGGTACATTAGATGCAGAGGCTGCAGACATGATACAGGAGATGCAGAGGTTGTGGACATGGTACAGGAGAGCAATAACAGGAGGTGGTCGGAGGCTGTGGATCGGTCTTACTGGCCTGTGACAGGCGCACGCCACCGCTGAGACTCTCACTCCCACTGCCGCCTTACATTCTTACGTTTTAAAAATGGCGCCATTACGTCACTGCACATGCACCCGTCTGCCTGAAAGTGGCCAAGCGTGTACGGACTTTCCCGAGCGGTGGTGGCGAATGGGCCCGCAGCCATATTTTTTACGGGCGCCGCTGCCCTCCTTATTTTTTCTTCTTCTGAATGAGTAGAAGTACAGTGCGTATGGGATACCCCATACTTATTCACATAGGGGAGCAGGACCTGGGGGCTTCCAGATTGCTTGTTAAAGGGGGCTTCCAGATTCCAATAAGCCCCTGCCCACAGACCCCCCACAACAACCAGCCAGGGTTGTGGGGAAGAGGCCCTTGTCGTCATTAACATGGGGACAAGGAGCTTTGGGGGGAGGGGGGAAGGACCTCCCATGTTAAGGGCATGTGGCCTGATATGGTTTCCTGGTCTGCCAGGCTGCATGCTTGGATAAGGGTCCGGTATGGATTGGGTGGGGGGACCCCCACACTATTTGTTGTGTTTTTTTTTTTTTTTTTTTTTTTCCTGAAGTATTATTGCCTGCAATTGTTTTGTTTACATTCAACTATTAGCGGGGAACCCCACTGACAGCTGGTCATTGGTTGTTAGGAATGCGGCGGCCGCCCGATCCTGAAACTCACATCAGAAACGCATCTAAATCGCAGCTAAACCGTACATGTGTGGACTTGGTCTAAGATAGTTGGAAGAGGTTATGTTGGAGCTTCTCGTCTGAATATTTCCCGAACTCCTCTTTAGCAGGCCATACACTTCTAGGCAGTGCAGAGGCACTGTGAGAAGCCTGCTTAACCTGCTTGCAGTGGGCTGTACAAAAGGTGAATTGATTTTCTGATTGTAGCTGGAATTATTTCTTCGATGTCTGGAGTCATTTCTTTGGAGTCTGTTGCTTGCGCGCTCCAAGTAAGGAAATGTTTCAGCCTCCCGACCCCTTTGAAGGCTCGTTGCGTTTTCATGGTCAATCTGAAGGATGTGAGGAGTCACGGCCGTTTCCTTCTCCGGCCGACTGACTTTTTTCCACCCAGTTTTAACGCTGATCTCGTGCGTCGCCTTCCGCAGGCGAAATATTAGGAAGAAGGTGGGGTGGGGGTGGTCCCCTAACAGGTGGGGGAGGGGAAAATTATTCATCGCATTGTTTTGGCTTTGAGTGTTGCATGTTACAGAACGATTGTTTTTTTTGGTGTTATTCATCTGATTATTATTTGTTCTATATATAGATTATGTTTACACCACCATTATATTCCATAACCGGGCCAATCGCAGTGCATTTGTACCATGTGATAGCCGTGGGCAATCACAGCTAATCACAATAGTGCTCACTAAATTAATCGATTTCTTTCAGAAAAAATGGTTGCTTATAACAGTGAAATTCACTGGTATAAGCCAGTGATGGCGAACCTTTTTAAGCCCGAGTGCCCAAATCGCGACACAAAACCAACTTATTTCTTTCAAAGTGCCAACACAGAATTTAGGCTCGGTTCACACTGGAACAGGCTGCGGATTGCACGGGAAAGCTGTGCGTCTCCATTCTCCGCTTCAGGGTCGAATTAGGGCCGAATCTTTGCCTGAATTCGGCCCTGAAATGCAGCTAGAGACACACAGCGTTTCTGTGCTGTGCACTCTGCAGCCGCCCCGGAGATATGTGAACCGTCTCCAGAGAGAGCCGGTCACATTCTCCTGCTATGCCAATTGGATGTGGAGAAACCCTCATCCAATTCGCATAGGTGTGAACCCAGCCTAAACCTACCAGCGGCTCTGTACAGAGGATGGGACTGATCATCCCTCTGAATGAGCCATAAGGGACCAAAAACTTAGGATTCTGCCAGATTCACTCAGAATGCAGGGTTCAGGAATGTGTTGTGCTCAGAATACACTGTGCAACATACACTGACCTACCTGATACATGCACTGACCATTACACTCACCTAGCTGACACGTGCACTCCTACCTGACGATTACCCTCACCTACCTGACATTACCCTCACCTGCCTGACACGTGCACTCCTACCTGACCATTACACTCGCCTACCTAAAACAACAAGTGAAACTGGACAGGAAGGAGTTAAAAGGGGAAGGTACCCACCAGTAGGTGAGCTGCTTGAGCCTCTGCCACTAAGAAGCGGGACACCATGGACTGAGAAGCTACTCAAAGGTAGCAGGATGGCCACACAACAAATTAACACCTTTATTGTGCAAAATTGAATAAAATCCAAAACAGTCAATCCATGTACAGAAGAGGTACAAAAAGAACAGCTAGCTTTTTGTACATAGATTGACCGTTTTGGATTTTAATTAATCTTGCACAATAAAGGTGTTAATTGCAGCTACCTTTCTTGATTGTCTGCAGTGCACGTATGCAGAGCTGGCACCTGATGTCTGAGAGTGAGGCAGAGTGGGTTATCCATGGGATAACATGCCTGGAGCAGTGTGAACCCCTTTTTATTCGGACTGAGAAGTGTACATGTCCACTACACATCTCTCACCTGTTTCCAATCTCTCAGTAGCTCATTCCCGCCCGCAAGCCTCCTCCGATCCCAGCCGCATGTTCTCTCTGTCATGCCCAGCACGTCACCGCTGACCCCAGAGATTTGTGGGAGATATAGTTTGATGGTGGGTGTAGTGTGGATGAGACAGCTTCCATGATTGGATTTCCGCCCGCACGTCACCCCTGGCTGCTTCTTCTTAGTCACACCCACCTCGGACATGTCACTGCTGTCCTACAGACCTGTGGGAGTTGTAGTTTGCGATGGGGGGTGCGGTGCGCGATTGGATGTCAGTGTTTCAGTGTGTTTTCTCCGTTTTCTTGGCGTGCCCACAGAGAAGACTCGGCGTGCCGGCAGTGGCACGCGTGCCACGCGTTCGCCATCACTGGTATAAGCAATCATAAGGAGTAAAAAAATATTAAAATCCTGATCACTTTCCCAGAGTAGTACAGAATTACTAATGGTAACATTGTATTGCTCTGGTCACAGTGTGTTAAAAAAAACCCATTAAAAAATAAAAATAAAAAAAGTAATAAAAATAAATTAAAAAAAAAAGAAGGAAAAAAATAATCCATGGTGGATTACGCTGGAAACATAACAACATGGCAGGAAATAAAACTCATCAGGGGGTCACGTGTTAGAGGAGCATAACCTGCAACGTGCCTGAAATATGACACTGCCAGAGCTGCCCCAAATTACCGGCCATTGAACTTTGTGATCTGTGGCTCCTCATTTACCCCGTCAGTACTGGACATTTTCACCCCCTTCCTGCCCAGGCCAATTTGCAGCGCTGTCACACTTTTGAATGGCAAATTGCGCGGTCATGCAACACTGTACACATGTGAAATTTTTTTGCATTTTGTCACATAAAGATTTCTTTTGGTGGTCTATAATCACCACTGGGTTTTATTTTTTGCTAAACAAAAAAAAAAGAATTTTGAGGAAAAAAAAAACACGTTTTCTTTGTTTCGGTTATAAAATTTTGCAAATAAATCTTTCTTCATAAATTTAGGCCAAAGTGTATTCCGCTACATTTCTTTGGTGAAAATAACCCAAATCAGTGTATATTATTTAGCCTGTAGGAGAGTCCACAAACTATGGGATATATATATATATATATATATAATAATATTATATATATATATATATATTATATATATATATATATATATATATATATATGAAAATTGATCAATCATGATGTATTGTTGACTGATCTCATTTCTTGAGGCCAAAAATGCCAGGACAGTAAAAAAAAAAAACAGCAAATGATCCCTTTTTGGAAAGTAGACAGTCCAAGGTATTTAGTAAGAGGCACGGGGAGCTTTTTTTTTTTGTTTTTGCACAATTTTTTGGAAAATAAAGAATTTGAAAACTATTTTTTATTTTTATTTATTTATTTATTTATTTTTTACATTCTTTCACCAGTGCACAACAGAATCATCCTATAACTGATGTGGCGGTGATCAGGGACACCGACTGGTGACAAGATGTTTAAAAAATAAAACAAATTAAAAATTGTGTGTGTGTGTGTGTGTGTGTGTGTGTGTATATGTGTAAAAAAAAATAAACAAATTTGTGAGTGTGTGTATATATAATATAAACAAATTTATACATTTTATTTATTTTCTTTTTATTAAATAAAATTTTTTTTTTTTTATTTACATTTTTTTTTTTTTTATTACATTTTTTTTTTTTTTTTTTTTTAACACATTGTGACCAGAGCAATAAAATGTTACCATTAGTAATTCTGTACTACTTTGGGAAAGTGATCAGGATTTTTTATTTTTTTACTCATTATGATTGCTTATACCAGTGAATTGTACTGTTATACGCAACCATTTTTTCTGAATGAAATTAATTAAATTAGTGAGCACTATTGCGATTTAGCTGTGATTGGCCACGGCTATCACATGGTACAAATGCACTGTGATTGGCCCTGTCGTTACCAAGTGATCACTGGGACAAATCGCATAGATCAACACAATGGTGCGCAATGAAATGAAGCCGCCCATGATCTGCTGTAATTGGCCACAGCTATCACATGGTACAGATGCACTGTGATTTGGCCCTGTCCTTACCATGTAAGCACTGTGCCAAATCACAGAGCTCAACACAATGGTACACAATGAAAGGAAGCCATCCATGATCTTCTGTGATTGGTCACAGCGATCACATGGTACCAGCAGTGGACCTGTTATCTGCTCTGTCCGGTGGCACGACTCTTTCTGCGGAGGAGGTCGTATGACACCCAGAATGGCAAATGTCCTGTCCAGTCTTCATTTTACTATAGGCCGGGCAGGAAAGTATTAAGGTAGAACTAAAGGCAAAACTTTATTTTCCACTTTGGCGTAACGGGGGGGGGGGGGTTATAACCTCGTCGGGTGTGAAATTGGGTAGATTTCCCTTGACATCCTGTCCCATAGCCAAAACAGGAAGTGAGAGGGAATCCCAGAACTAGTGCCCCCATTGGAAGGTTTCCCCTCTATTCCTGTTCTGGTGACAACACAAAATGTGAGCTTTCCTTTCACTTTTGGTGATAACCGTTACCCTCTCAATTTGTCCTGTTTACTGTTATCACAGTGATCAATCACAGCCCATCCCTGTGTTTATCCCTGTGAAAGGAGAGGAAAGATGCATTGTATCCTTGCAGAGAGAGACTCAAACAACTGTATGTAAAAATAAATAAACAAATAAAAATAAAATAAAGAAAAAAAAAAACCTAGATCAAGGTTTGATGTAGGTCAGTACCAGGGTTAGTGTTTGGGTCAAGAAAAAGTCAAAGGTCATGGTCAGTATATTTTGAGCAGGATTTTTTTTTTTACATTTCTTGCCAACCGGCCCACGTATATTTACTGCGGTGGCGGCGGCTGCACTTCCAGGGTCTGCGGCGTGCCCGCTCTTGCTGTGATTGGACACAGCAGGAGCCAATCAGCGGGTCCAGCGGGCACGCTGTGTGCGCCGGGAACCGGCCAATCGTTCCCGACAGAGGCAGAACGGCGGCCTATGTAAACCAGGCAGATTGACGTTTTGTTAGATCTTGTGTTTTTTCTGCTAAGCAGGAACACGGATCTCTGTCTTCCACAGTACAAGCACCTCCCCCACAGTTAGTAAGCACTCCCTAGGCACATATTTAACCCTTTGATCGCCCCTATGTTAACCCCTTCCCTGCTAGTGTCATTAGTACAGTGACGGTGCATATTTTTAGCACTGATCACTGTGTTGGTGTCACTTGGTGTCAGATTTGTCTGCCGCAATGTCGCAGTGCTGCTATAAGTGGCTGATCGCCGTCTTACTAGTAAAAAAATAAAAATTCCATAAAAATATACCATAGATCAGTGTTTCTCAACTCCAGTCCTCAAGGCGCCCCAACAGGTCATGTTTTTAGGCTTTCCATTGTTTTGCACAGGTGATTTGATCAGTTTCACTGCCTTTGGTAATTACCACAGCCGGTTCTGAGGAGGGAAATCCTGAAAACATGACCTGTTGGGGCGCCTTGAGGACTGGAGTTGAGAAACACTGCCATAGATTGTACACGCTATAACTTTTGCGCAAACAATCAATATACACTTTTTGGGACTTATTTTTTTACCAAAAAATATGTAGCAAAATACATATTGGCCTAAATTGATGAAGAAATTCGATTTTTATAGCAGAAAGTAGAAAAATATATATATATTTTTTTTTTTCCAAAATCGTTTGGTCTTTTTTTGTTTATAGCCCAAAAAATTAAAAACGCAGAGGTGATCAAATACCACCAAAAGTAATCTCTATTTGTGGGAAAAAAAAGGACATAAACTTTATTTGGGTACAGCATCGCACGACCGCGCAATTGTCAGTTAAAATAACGCAGTGCCGTATCGCCAGGTCAAAAAATGGCCAGGTCATGAAGGGGGGGGGGGGTAAACCTTCCGGAGCGGAAGTTGTTAACATTTGTTTTACCCTTAATGTGAAGGGATTAATGGGTGTTTAGATGGGACTGTCCTTCCTTCTGAATTTTGAGTGTATTCCACCATGATATGAAGCAGTCATTATGACATAAAAGATACGAGGCCCCCTACTGGGCAGTTTGTATAATAACCATGTTGGCATGGTTTATGGTTGCATTACCCCTCAGCGTTGTTTTTTTTTTTTTTTTTTTTTTTTTAGTTGAACACAATAAAATAAACGTTCCCCAGAAAGCGATTTGTTAAGATTCTCACCCAGCACAGGCAGTTTATCACTTTCAAGGTCTGTTACCACCAGAGGCAGTAGGGTCACTACAGTGCCTATGCGCTGATTGTGGTACAATGCGTTGCTGTTAACTTTTTTTTTTTTTTTTGTATTTTTTTTTTTTTTTAAACAACTTTATTGAAATGTCTAAACCCAGGAGCCTGCATTCACTATATCTGCTTCCCCAGGAGCCTGCATTCACCATATCTGGTCTCCCAGGAGCCTGCATTCACTATACCTGGTCTCCCCAGGAGCCTGCATTCTCTATATGGTCTCCCCATTACCCTGCAGTCACTATATCTGGTCTCTCCAGGACCCTGTATTCTCTATATCTGGTCTCCCCAGGACCCTGCATTCACTATATCTGCTCTCCCCAGGAGCCTGCATTCACTATATCTGCTCTCCCCAGGAGCCTGCATTCACTATATCGGCTCTCCCCAGGAGCCTGCAGTCACTATATCTGGTCTCCCCAGGAGCCTGCATTCACTATATCTGCTCTCCCAGGAGCCTGCATTCACTATATCGGCTCTCCCCAGGAGCCTGCATTCACTATATCTGGTCTCCCCAGGAGCCTGCAGTCACTATATCTGCTCTCCCCAGGAGCCTGCATTTACTATATCTGGTCTCCCCAGGAGCCTGCATTCTCTATATCTGCTCTCCCCAGGAGCCTGCTATATCTGCTCTCCCCAGGAGCCGGCATTCACTATATCTGGTCTCCCAGGAGCCTGCATTAACTATATCTGGTCTCCCAGGACACATATCTGGTAACGGTTCAGTGTATCATTTTCAAATGCAACGAATGTTCTACATGTGCAGGGTATTTATACAATCATTGGTGTGGATAACCATATCTGGTCTACCCAGGAGCCTGCATTCACTATATCTGGTCTCCCCAGCATGTCATGCCCTATCGTCTCGTGCAGGGTACCTCTCAGCCCCCCTTTTGCCCGCAATTCTCCAGCTCCTCCCCCCCCGATCCTCGGATCGGGGAGGAGGGGGTCACTGCTCTCCAGCCCATCTACATCGTCCCCACATTCGTCCTCGTCTCCTTGGGGTCATTCACATACCTCCAATCTCCTCCAATGTGGTCCCTCGTCTCACCCTCTTCTAGTCCAAGTCAGCCTCTCCTCCTGCACCCAGGGGATTCCAGATTTTGTTAAACTTGTTTAGGACAGTTGCGGCCCCCCCCCATATATGTAAGTTTATTACAAGGGAGAGCTTTGTTGGATAAGGGTCCTCCAAATTGTGTTGTTGGGGGGCAGGCTCCTTCCAATGTAGCAATATCGCTTTTCTCGCGTAGAAAGCAGCATAGAACACAAATAACTTCTTGGCATGAGGTGTCCCTTCCAACGTATCCACCACACTAGAAGCAGTGGTAATTGGGTCACAGGGTATAGTCTAAGGCTTACTGACCAGGTTTATTTTGTCCACCACTCTCTCCAGAATGACTGGATTTGGCTACACGACCACACCCACATGAAGAAGGAGCCCTCCTCTGTTCACACATTTAGCACACCAGCGGGCGCGCCTATGCGCTTAGCTCCTCCCTCCACCTACCCTATCCTCTTGCTCGCTAACCCCCTTGCTTCCTTATACTATGAGTAGGGTATTTCTTGGCAGTCGCTGTGGCGAAAAATATGCCCTGTGTATAAATTTCAGTTGGATGAAACCTATCCCGTGCCAGAGATCATCAGGGGGAGGTAATTGTTGAAATCCCTCTTCCCAGTCATCGTCGGCCAGCGAGAACAGCTGGGACACCTTAGAAGTATCCAGGCAGCCAGGGCCGAATACACCCATGGAGAGGACCTTCGTCCCTCCCTCCTCCCTCTGTATATTCTCATTCCCGACGTTCCCATCCTTGGTGGTCGGAGGGGAGTGGAATTGGGAGTCTGTAGCGTGGCGGATCTGCAAGTATCTGAAAAACATCTGTTAGGGGAGCCTTTGCTATGTCTTCAGCGCATCAAACGAAAGCAAGCCCGTCGTGCCAAGATATGTCGCTCGCGCCATGTGCCACTATGTGACTCACCCCCCTCCATGTGCCTCAGCCACAGTTTTACCGGGTCGGTATGGATTGAAAGTGGGGGCAGTTGGGGTTTCCCCATAGCGGGGTATAGGGAGACCAACCTGCAAAACTTTTAGAATCTTTTCCCTGACAATCCCCCAAACCTTAAGGGTAGTCTTCATGGAGTATGTTATATCAGGATTAGACCCAGGCCCCGGTGGGATTAGGTTTCTTAATTCGGAGTAGGAACAAGCAGCGCCGCCTTCAAAGTCGAGGCGGGATTCGCCTGGGTCTTTCTGACAGCCACCACGAAGCGTCACAAAACTGCGCCCATAGTATTTGTGGAAAGCATTGGGAGAGCCAGACCCCCAGTGAAAGTGGCATTTGAAGGGTAGTTTTGGCTATTTCTGGGGATATTGCCCCTGCCATTATAAAGGTCGTCAGTACCGAGTCAAGCTTTTTAATAAAACGTATTTGGATATGCACGGCGTTTGCCTAAATATGTATAAATTTGGGCAGGAGAGGACATCTTGATCAGATTTACTCTCCCTACTGGAGTCAGGGGTAGCGTCTTCATGCCGTGCACTTCTGTACTAAAGAGGGACTTAGCTGGCGTGAGTCAGGTTCAGGGGGATAAATTGTGTTTTGTCCCTATGTATCTCTATCCCTAGGTACCTAAACTGTGAGAATTTCTTCAGGGGTGTGTTGTCTGACAGGGAGGCCTCCCCCGGGTGCAGTGCAAAAATGACCGACTTGGTCAGTTAACGCGGATGCCAGAGTATTTGCAAATTCATTTATAATTGCGAGGGGGGCGCTTCCAGGGAGCCAGAATCGTTTCTTAGATATTAGCAGGGTATCGGTCTCCCGGGAGCGTGCATTCAGAGTATCACGCCCGTGCGAACCCTAGCCCTCGGCGCCCTATACCAAAGCCGAATGGTCGGCAGGTCCCCCCCAGGAGCCTGAAGGTTTATGTCATTCTGGTCTCGTGGATCATGGTCTCCCCGCGTTATTACCAGAGTTCCAGGTGTAGTCACTATTATGGCTTCCGCCATTGACTCCGGGAGGGTGCCGGCCTATACTGTTTATAAACTCGGGAGGGAGTCCATCTGCCCCAGGGGTCTTTCTGCTTGTAGTTCACCCAGCCGCCATCTTAACTTCCTCAATAGTTATGTCTTTGTCCAGATTTACCCATGGCCTCGGGGCTCTCATCATGGGCGAAGGTGATCCGCTCCAGGGAAGGAGACAAGCTCCCCCCCCCCGAGTAGTCCACCCTGGACGCATAAGAGAGGCGTAGTATGAAGAAAGCTGGGTCTGTCGCTACTGTTCCATTTTCTTGTCTAATGACCGAGCGTGTCTGTGTTGTAAGGTAACACACATGGGGGTATGGTCCGAGATTCCCCTTGGTAGTATAGAGACCTCACGAACTCGGGAGAGCAGTCCCCCACTAACATAAATTAAATCTATCCTAGAGTCACTATATCTGGTCCCTCCAGGACTCTGTATTCACTATATCTGGTCTCCCCAGGACCCTGCATTCTCTATATGGTCTCCCCCCAGGAGCCTGCATTCACTATATCTGCTCTCCCCAGGACCTGCATTCTCTATATGGTCTCCCCAGGAGCCTGCATTCACTATATCTGGTCTCCCCAGGAGCCTGCAGTCACTATATCTGCTCTCCCCAGGAGGCTGCAGTCACTATATCTGCTCTCCCCAGGAGCCTGCATTCACTATATCTGGTCTCCCCAGGAGCCTGCAGTCACTATATCTGCTCTCCCCAGGAGCCTGCATTTACTATATCTGGTCTCCCCAGGAGCCTGCATTCTCTATATCTGCTCTCCCCAGGAGCCTGCATTCTCTATATCTGCTCTCCCCCAGGAGCCTGCATTCACTATATCTGCTCTCCCCAGGAGCCTGCATTCACTATATCTGGTCTCCCAGGAGCCTGCATTCACTATATCTGCTCTCCCCAGGAGCCTGCGGTCACTATATCTGGTCTCCCAGGAGCCTGCATTCACTATATCTGCTCTCCCCAGGAGCCTGCGGTCACTATATCTGGTCTCCCAGGACCCTGCATTCACTATATCTGCTCTCCCCAGGACTCTGCATTCACTATATCTGCTCTCCCCAGGACTCTGCATTCCCTATATCTGGTCTCCCCAGAAGTTGCAAGACAAAGGCATAATGAGCTAGTATGCATAGCATACTAGTTCATTGTGTAATACTCACCTGAGAGTCCCGACACAACATCGATCCCGGAGCTACTTCCGGGTATTGCGGGCTCTGGCGCTGTGATTGGCCGGAGCTGCGAGCCGCGGTAACGGCACACTCACTGAAGCAACGTCACGTACGTGCCATTGCTTCAGTGCGCATGTGGTGATGACGTTGGCACATGCAGGTACAGGGGATATCTGCTAAACCGTGCAGGTGATGGCACAGGGCCCTGAAGAAGCCACATGATCGGACCTTCCTTCAGTGCGCATGCGCCGATGACGTCAGCAGCGTATATAATGAATATCTCCTAAACGGTGCAGGTTTAGGAGATATTTCCGGTACCTACAGGTGAGCCTTATTATAGGATTACCTGTAGGTACAATAAAACCTGAAGCCTTTACTTCCTCTAAGTTCTATTGGCCGGCGCGGCGTGCGAGGGTGTGGACCGCGCTCACACATTGCAACCCAGTGGTGTGAACCAGCCAGGGAGGAAACCATGAATGTTGCCTTGCAGACCCATCGCACCTGCTGCGAATGGTTCCTGCTCTCTCTGTGCCGCTTCCCTGAACTTCTCATCTTCACAGGAAACAGTTACCTGTGGACAGTGCAATCTCCAGTCAGTCTGTTAGCTTGGAGACAGATGGGGGGGGGGGTGTCTTGCCATCCTGGGCTATGTGGCTGTGAGTTTCTATTGATGCACACAGTGTAGGGAGACCCAACTCTAGTCCCTGCATACAAGGGTGACCCCATAGGACACTGCAAGAGAAAGGAGACACCCTGAGACAGGAGACCCAAGGCAGCGGTCATGTGACCAGCTTATAGCGGTACATAGACAAGGATTATAGTTAAAGAAGCTGCAGACTCGAGAAAGTGATTCCATCAGCTGCTGAGGGTGTAATATCACTTTAACAGAGGACAGTCTGGAGAGGGGGGGGGGGGCAGGGGAGCACCTTGCCATTCTAGTCTATGGGGCTGTGTGTTTCTATTGATGCACACAGTGTAGGGAGACCCAACTCTAGTCCCTGCATACAAGGGTGACCCCATAGGACACTGCAAGGGAAAGTTTAACATTTTGAGTGAGGGGTTTTGAGGAGGGTCTGCACTGCGAGCGGAACGGGTTCTCTTCTATAACCCAGTGCTGCCATTCTAACATGTTTCGGGAGCTGGGGGCAGCAGAGAATAGTAATAGATAATCCTGTGTGAAGATACTTCTTTTTTAAAGCTGTACTCTAGGAAGATACAGAAGACACAAATGCATCTCCAGTAATGACATTGTTACATGTGTGAGTTCCTGAATGGCCTCGGCCTGTACAGCGGAGCTCGGAGGGAGAAGCAGCACCAGACATCCTGATAGGAGGAGAGAGCAGAGTGACAGATGAGCTTATCACTGTGCTGCTTCTTCTTTCATTATCCAATCACAGGCTGGGGGCGGGTCCAGAGTGATTTGAGCTGTGGGGGAAAGTGGGTTGAGACTGAGGACATCTAGTGGCAGCAAAAAGTACTGCAGAGGAAATCTCTGGATTGAAGGTGTAAGTTTTTTTATTCTCTACCTGAAAATCCAAAGTGTGGTTGGGGTGTGGGGGGGGGGGGGGGGCTTAGGAGGTCGGGGCGAAACAGGAAGCTATGATGAATAGGAGTCCACACAGTGTAAATGCATGTCGTGTTCTTTTATTATCCGGCCCCGAGGCCCTCCTAGTGGTTAACGGTGCCTATGGGTCATGTCAGTGTTTATCCTGCTATAGAGAGCAGTAATCTCCGATGTTCTAGTGATGCCGGGAACCGTCGGAGGAGGAGGCCACCAGGGAGGTTTAAGGTCTAAGTGGTCTATAAATATTTAAGGCGGTCCTGTCCGGTACGCACAGCGCCGGCGCTCCTTGCGGGGAATTGATGTTCTATTCATGAGAACGCACTCTGAGGTCCTCTAGTCTGCCTTACTCGATCGGCGTCAACATCTTCCAGCTTCTTAAAGGAAAACTTCGCTATAAATATCCCCGGACTCTCCTTTACAGAAATGCTGCATGCCGGGCTGTCATGCTTATCCTATGGCTCCCCTTCAAACCCATGCGTTGTGTTAATGTGATGCAATCATTCCCGCATGTTGAAGTGTGCTACATTAAGGCAGCCTATTTATTGGGTCAAAAATTGGACATGAACCTTTAATTTTTGTTCAATTTATCGCAATGCACACCAATGCGTGAATGGCGCCGCAACATGACGATCTGCGGTACATCCATTGAGGCAACGCACTAATGTCATGAGTACCCAGAAGAAGTATGCAGATCAGAATTCCTCACTTGCCCCGGGCTTCACCAGCTGCTGGCTGGTTCTAGGTGTGTGACCCACACGTACCTAGGCCAGAAGCGGCCAGGCAAGTAGCAGTTTTAGAAGAAGGTCAGCAGCCATCCTGCTTGTCTCAGGTTTCCGACCATCCCCTCGGAATTGTTGAGTGGAATGCGGGTCTATGCTTCTCTGCCGCTCTTCCAGCTGGATCTCCACGCACTGCAGTTTTATATAGGGTTTTATGTGGTCCTTGGCTTTTGGGTGCTCCTTGGGTTTTGGGTGTTCCTTTGGGTGCTCCTTTGGGTTTTGGGTGCTCCCTTGGGTTTTGGGTGCTCCCTTGGGTTTTGGGTGCTCCTTTTGGGATTTGGGTGCTCCTTTTGGGTTTTGGGTGTTCCTTTGGGTGCTCCTTTGGGTTTTGGGTGCTCCTTTGGGTTTTGGGTGTTCCTTTGGGTGCTCCTTGGGTTTTGGGTGCTCCTTTGGGTTTTGGGTGCTCCTTGGGTTTTGGGTGCTCCCTTGGGTTTTGGGTGCTCCCTTGGGTTTTGGGTGCTCCTTGAAATTTTGGGTGCTCCTTTTGGGTTTTGGGTGTTCCTTGGGTTTTGGGTGTTCCTTTGGGTTTTGGGTGCTCCTTTGGGTTTTAGGCACTCCATGGGTTTTAGGTGCTTTTTGGCTTCTGGGTGCTCCCTGGGTTTTAGGAGTTCCTTGGGTTCATAGTTTTCATAGTTAGTAAGGTTGAATAAAGACATCAGTCCATCCAGTTCAACCTGAGTGAGTGTCTACAATTGTCCCCATCGCTGTACATCACACACTCACATTGGTCCCTACCCTCAAGGAGCCAACAATCCAGGGTCCCCATTCATATACTAGGGCCAATTTTTGGACAGAAGCCAATTAACCTACCTGCATGTCTTTGGATTTTGGGAGGAAACCGGAGTACCCGGAGGAAACCCGCGCAGGCACAGGGAGAACATGCAAACTCCAGGCAGGAAGTGTCGTGGTTGGGATTCGAACCAGCGACCCTTCTTACTGCTAGGTGAGAGTGCTAACCACTACACCACTGTGCCGCCCTCATTTTAGGTGCTTTTTAGCTTCTGGGTGCTCTTTGGGTTCTGGGTGCTCCTTGGGTCATCCCCCATCCTCTATCGGACCACAGAGTACAGCCACCACCAAAGAGTTCCTTCAAGTATCTGTTCCATCTTGGATCCTTGTGGAATCTCAATTGAAGAAGCCTTTACTTCTCCCAAAGTCGAGATTAAACTCCACCCCCTGGCTTTAACCCTCGCACTCCTCCCAGTTTTCAGCCTCTACTGCCCACTGAGGCTCCATCTTGTAGCCTAACAGCATTGTGACTGAAATCTGTAGACTAACCTTTTCCCAGTGTGCTTCTCAGTGCTGAGGAAAGGTGAATCCACATCGTATTTGGGAACCAGCAACACACACATGCTAGGGCTCCTTTACACTAGCTTTACCCTCTGAAGAGCAATCTGGTGGATCGCTCTTCAGAGGGTTACTTAACCGGAAACAAGGCGACGGCGTGTCAACTCCTCACTGCTTGTTTAACCCCTGAAAACCTGCATCACAATCCAGCAGTATAGAAGCAACAGGGGAGATAATTTTTCCTGTGCCACGATGTGCACAGCCACATCCACTGCCTATACAATGTGTACGGCCCTTGGTAGAGTTATAAAGGGTGACCAGAGCATTAATGCACATGTTGCCACACATTAACGTGCATTGCACTGAGGAAACCCATTAAAATGGAATGCTGACGTACCAAAATGTCCCCCCAAAAAAATCAGAGTTGTCACAAAATGTTTTCCGCAACATGCTGTAGGAAAATTACAGTGTGTTGCCAGGTCAATATTAAGCCCCACCTCCATATTAAACCCCCCCCCCCTCCTGCCATTAATGTGTGTTTTACCAGTGCCTAGTCCTATCCCTGGTGATTGAAAGGCTCAGGTATATAGGGCATTGACCAAGTCAATATTAAGCCCCACCCCCATAATAAACCCCTCCTCCTGCCATTAATGTGTGTTTTACCAGTGGTCAATCCTATCCCTGGTGATCTAAAGGCTCAGGTTTATAGGACATTGACTTCCGGCCAGGTCAAAATTAGGCCCCGCCCACCTCTTTAAAACCCCACCGCCTTCATTGAAGCCTGGATGTGCAGATCCTATTTTACAGCAGGGATCTGCAATTAGCGGACCTCCAGCTGTTGCAAAACTACAAGTCCCATCATGCCTCTGCCTCTGGGTGTCAGAGTCTTGCTATGCCTCATGGGACTTGTAGTTCTGCAACAGCTGGAGGTCCGCTAATCGCATATCCCTGTTTTACAGGCTCAGCCTGCTTTGATCAACTTGATAATAACTCTAAGGGCCCATGTACATTCATTGGATCATGTCAATCATTAATGTGGCCCCTCTATGGGCTTCCAATGTGCCAAAACTACCCGGACATTTTAGTACATCGGAGGCACCACTAAATTGGTGCATTGCCCTACCTTGTAGTGTGTTACAGTATACAGTATATATGTGACCTTAGTGTATTGGGGGTGCTTTTCAAAATAAGGGGCACCCCAGTGCTTCAATGCAGCACCCTTCCTCAACGCATGGATCGGCATCGCACACAAACCCTGCAGTCATCCTTGCTGTGTGCTGCCTTCCTGCTCTTCCCATATGCTGGGAGGTGGGGGAGGGCGGTCATGTCCATCCTCCTCCTCCTCCTCCTCCTTCTTGGAAGCCGAGGGCTTTAAGGGAAGATATGCCTTGTTGAGGTTAGAAGAGAATGGGCAGCCTGGTTCCAGATGATAGAAAGGCAACAGTAACTCAAATAACCACTCGTTACATCCAAGGTATGCAGAATACCATCTCTGAATGCACAGCACATGGAACCTTGAAGCAGATGGGCTACAGCAGCAGAAGACCACACCGGGGTGCCACTCCTGTCAGCTAAGAACAGGAAACTGAGGGTACAATTCATACAGGATCACCAAAATTGGACAATAGAAATTGGGAAAAATGTTGCCTGGCAGTGGCGGCTGGTGCTCCAAATTTTTTTTTGGGGGGGGGGGGGGGCGCAAACAAACTGAAAAAACAAACATCAATTGCCGCCACTGTGCCATCAAATTTTGCCATTGTGCCCATCAAATGCTGCCACTGTGTCATCAAACGCAGCTACTGTACCCATCATATGCTGCCAGTGTGCCCATCATATGCTGCCAGTGTGCCCATCATATGCTGCCAGTGTGCCCATCAATTGGCGCTGCTATGCCCCATCAAATGCTGCCAGTGTGCATCGCCCGGCACTTGCCTGTCTCGCAGCGGGTCAGCGGCGGTGTCCTGCACGCTCCTCGATGTCTTCTTCCGTCCTCTCTATCAGGCGTCCAATCACAGTGCCTGACCTTTCAGCCAATCAGGTGACAGGTAACAGACCCGAGCACCTGATTGGCTGAGAGGTGGTTCAGTATTCCTTCGCTTTGCTAACACACAGCTGAGTGAACACCGAACGCACAGCATTGCGCCCACTGTTCACCTTTTTTGGCCAGTCACAGTCTAGACCCAAATCACATTGAGAATCTGTGGCAAGACTTGAAAATTGCTGTTCACAGACGCTCTCCATCCAATCTGACAGAGCTTGAGATATTTTGCTAAGAAGAAGAATGGGCAAAAATGTCCCTCTCTAGATGGGCAAAGCTGGTAGAGACATCCCGAAAGACTTGCAGCTGTATTTGCAGAGAAAGGCGCGTCTACAAAGTATTGACTCCGGGGGGCGCCATACAAATGTACCCCCCACACTTTTCACATATTTATTTGTAAAAAAATTATGAAAACCATTTATCATTTTCCTTCCACTTCACAATTATGTGCCACTTTGTGTTGGTCTATCAAAAACCCAATAAAACACATTCACGTTTTTTAGTTGTAACATAACAAAATGTGGAAAATTTCAAGGGGTATGAATACTTTTTTCAAGGCACTCTAGGTGACTATTTTGTAAAAAAAAAATAAGAAAGAAATCTTCCAACTTCATCACTTCCCCCGTATTCCTCACCCCTCTCATCATTACATGTGAACAGGGGCGGACTGACCATTCGGCCACTCGGGCACTGCCCGAGGGCCCCGGTCCACTAGGGGGCCCCATCAGGGTTGCCAGCCTCAGTAAAACCAGGAACAGTATGTAAAAATCTATGTTTTTATTTACACCTGTCTCTGAAATGTCCCTTACCGACATCCTTTTGGTCTAAAAATCCAGAGATTATAGCTGCCCCACCTCTCCAGTATCTTCTCAGCCAATAGAAACATGTCTGTGTATACTGTGTGATTGTATACTGTGTGTGACTGTGTGTGTGTGTATACTGTGTGGCCCGATAATCCCTGATTGCCCGGGGGCCCCATAATCTCCTATTGCCCGGGGGCCCCATAATCTCCTATTGCCCGGGGGCCCCATGATCTCCTACTGCCTGGGGGCCCCATGAGTTGTCAGTCCGCCAACCCATGTTCATCTGTGCTGCCTATCAGCACGTGAAATTGAATTCTTCCCGTTATTATCGTATATCTGCCTCCTCTGGCGCGTTTTTTGTCACTCCATGTCCCTGGAATGGCGGAACACACCGTTTTTATCGCTCCCAACCATCCCAAGTAAAAGGCAATATCCTCCATTTGATTTTTCTGAGTTGTTCTGTTCCGCCGGAGAATTCCAGTAGCGGCGCATCGGAACGCCATCTTCCTTGTTGCCAACCAATGTCCATCAGTGCCTCATCTGTGCTGCAAGTCGGTGACCATCAGTGCTGCCTCACCTGTCTCTCCTATCAGTGCCCATCAGTGCTGCCAACCCGTGTTCATCTGTGCTGCCTGCCAGTGCTGCCTATCAGTGCCCATCAGTGGAGGCTCATCAGTGCTGCCAACCAATGTCCATCAGTGCCTCCTCATCTGTGCTGCCTGCCAGTGCTGCCTATCAGTGCCCATCAGTGGAGGCTCATCAGTGCTGCCAACCAATGTCCATCAGTGCCTCCTCATCTGTGCTGCCTATCAGTGACATCTATCAGAGCCCATCAGTGTTTACTTATTAGTGCCCATCAGTGCTGCCAACCCTTCTTCAACTGTGCTGCCTACCAGTGCTGCCAACAGTGCAGCCTCATCAGTGCTGCCAATCAATGTCCATCAGTGCCTTCTCATCTGTGCTGCCTGCCAGTGCTGCCTATCAGTGCCCATCAGTGGAGGCTCATCAGTGCTGCCAATCAATGTCTATCCGTTCCTCCTCATCAGTGCTGCATATCAGTGCAGCCTCATCAATGCTGCCAATTAATGTCCATCAGTGCCTCCTCATCTGTGCTGCCTACCAGGGCTGCCTATTAGTGCCCATTAGTGCAGCCTCATCAGTGCTGCCAATCAATATCTATCATTGCCTCCTCATCTGTGCTGCCTATCAGTGTAGCCTCATCAGTGCTGCCAATCAATGTTCATCAGTACCTCCTCATCTGTGCTGCCTATCAGTGCTGCCAATCCATCTTCATCTGTGCTGCCTATCGGCACGTGAAATTGAATTCTTCCCGTTATTATCGCATATCTGCCCCCTCCGGGGCGTTTTTTGGCACTCCATGTCCCTGGAATGGCGGAACACACAGTTTTTATCGCTTCCAACCATCCCAAGTAAAAGGCAATATCCTCCATTTGATTTTTCTGAGTTGTTCTGTTCCGCCGGAGAATTCCAGTAGCGGCGTATCGGAAACGCCATCTTCCTCGGCGCCCGGATAGTAGATCAGCATCGCGCCGGCCTTCCCGCTTTGCTGCTTTGAAAATGCAATTCGCAGTTAATCTAATGACTGCGCGGCGGCCCGTCGCCACACGGCGGTGGGATTAATCCCTTTTTTTATCTGCCGACGCAGGAGGAACGTCGTCCGAGAGCAGATTCATTAACCCCAACCCCGTTCTGTGGGGGAGGGGAGCTGTCCGCGGTGCTGAAACCGAGCTGGGAGTGCGATGGAGGAACCCGGATAGGAAATTCAACGTGGACGTTTTTTTTTTTTTTTTGTAAACAAATCCGCCTCCATCGGGTGACTTAAAGGGTATGTTCACCTTTGCAGCCGGTTTGCGATCACAGCGACTTCCTATCGGTTACATCTTCCCATTCACAGAGCACAACGTCTAGAAAATATTACAAATATGATTAACAATGAATTGTATATAAAAGTGCCGCGCTTATTATGAAAAAAACAAATGTCTGTAATATGAAAGAAATGTGAAATGAATAATGGAGTTTCCACCTGCACTACAGCCGAAAGCTACGACGCCGGCTTACTTTGCCAGGGGGGAGTACATGGATGTCCTCCTGTGATCGCGCTGCCCCACGGCACTCTTTGTGATCGAGTCCTTCAGACTCAGATAATAACAGATCTGGGGGAAAGGAGGGCCAATCACAGCGGCCCTTTACCACGTGATCAGCTGTGTTCAATGACAGCTGATCATGATGTACACACAAGCCAGTTATTGGCACTCCTTTCCCCATGCTGACAGCGTGAAGAGAGGAGAGCCGATAACCAGCTTGTGTTAAAGGGACATCGGCACTGATTATCAGTGCAGTCCCAACAGTGCCCTCCAGTGCTGCCAATCAGTGTCCATCAGTGCTGCCTCCTCTGTTTCGCCTATCAGTGCCGCCTGTCAAAGCCCACCAGATTTAAGTTATCAGTGCCAATCAGTGCAGCCTCATCAGTGCTGCAAACTAATGTCCATCAGTGCCTCATCTGTGCTGCAAGTCAGTGTCCATCAGTGCTGCCTCACCTATCAGTGCCGCCTAACAGAGCTCATCAGTGCTGCTTATCAGTGCTGCCAATTAATGTCCATTAGTGCCTCCTCGTCTGTGCTGCCTATCAGTGCTGCTTATCAGTGACATTTATCAGAGCCCATCAGTGACACTTATTAGTGCCCATCAGTGCTGCCAACCCTTCTTCATCTGTGCTGCCTACCAGTGCTGCCAACAGTGCTGCCAATCAGTTTCCATCAGTGCCTCCTCATCTGTGCTTCCTGCCTATCAGTGCCCATCAGTGGAGGCTCATCAGTGCTGCCAATCAATGTCCATCCGTGCCTCCTCATCAGTTATGCCTATCAGTGCAGCCTCATCAGTGCTGACAATTAATGTCCATCAGTGCCTCCTCATCTGTACTACCTACCAGGGCTGCCTATTAGTGCCCATCAGTGCAGCCTCATGAGTGCTGCCAATCAATATCTCTCATTGCCTCCTCATCTGAGCTGCCTATCAGTGTAGCCTCATCAGTGCTGCCAATCAATGTTCATCAGTACCTCCTCATCTGTGCTGCCTATCAGTGCCACTTATCAGTGCCCATCAGTGATGCCAACCCATCTTCATCTGTGCTGCCTATCAGTGCAGCCTCATCAGTGTCCATCAGTGCCTCCTCATCTGTGCTGCCTATCAGTGCTGCTTACCAGTGCTTTCTATCAGAGCCCATAAGTGCCACGTATCAGTGCCCATCTGTGCCGTCTATCAGTGCCTATCAGTGCAGCAAAAAACACACAAAGGCGCAACCACCTGGTGCATTACCATAGATGATTTTTATTGAATCCACATAGACATATGGATACTCACGTGCAAACAAACGATAACGAGCCAAACTGATCCACTCCAGACGGAATGCAATAGTGGTATGTTCTGAATGCAAATGGTTAAACAGCTGATGCGTTTCGGGGGTCATGCCGCCTTCCCTCAGAGCTCCAGCAATGCCGCCTCATCAGTGCCCATCAGTGCCACCTCATCAGCGCACATCAGTGAAGGAGAAAAATTACAGTTTGCAAAATTTTATAACAAACTATGAAAAAAAATGTTGTCTTTTTTAGTTTAGCAAAAAATAAAAACCCCTAGCAGTGATTAAATACCACCAAAAGAAAGCTCTACATGTGTGAACAAAATGGTAAAAATTTCATTTGTGTAAAGTGTTGTATGACCACGCAATTGTCACTCAAAGTGTGACAGCGCTGAAAGCGTAAAATTTTGGTCTGGGCAGGAAGGGGGTGAAAGAGTCCCGTGGGCAAGTGGTTAACTGAACAAGCTGAAGTTGGAAGCTGATTGGCTCCCCACGCACAGCTGCACCAGATTCTGTACTCTGCAGTATCTCTCCCCCCACATTGGTATGAAAGAGGGCTAAATCCCCACCCCACCCCACCCCCCCCCCCCATCACTAACAATGATGAATAAACAATGTAACAATGTGATTACAAATTCTCAAACACACAAAATATCATTATTATCTTGATGTTTTGCTTTGCAACATTGACACTTTTATTTGATAATATTGATGTTTTGTGTGTTTGAGAATTTTGATCACATTGTTACATTGTTTATTCATCATTGTTACTGGACACACAGGGGGAGATTTAGCCTTCAATGTGATTTGACAGTTTAAAATTGACAAGTGACACCCGGTTTTTGGGAATGTTCAAGTCATTGTGACTCAAGTCGCAGCGGCTTTGAAAAAAGTTCCTGCACTACTTTTCTGCAATTTCATTGCGACTTCTGTTAAACTCTCAAGACGCAATGATATCGGAGATCCAAATCGCACGGCTCTGCTTTGATTGGCTCTGATGACCTGACATCACTTCCGGGTTACCTGGATGTCAACGGCACCAGTTTTAAAAAAAAAAAAAATCAAAAGCATTTGAAAACATCGATCTTGGCGTTTTGAATGCTTTTAACCACTTGCGTACCGGGCACTTAAACCCCCCTTCCTGCCCAGACCAATTTTCAGCTTTCGGCGCTGTTGCACTTTGAATGACAATTGCGCGGTCATACAACACTGTACCCAAATTAAATGTTTATCATTTTTTCCCCACAATAGAGCTTTCTTTTGATGGTATTTAATCACAGCTGGGGTTTTTATTTTTTGCTAAATAAACAAAAAAAGACGGAAAATTTGGAAAAAAAAAAATCATGTTTAACCACTTCAATACAGGGCTTTTAAACACCCTTCCTTACCAGAGCACTTTTTGCGATTCGGCACTGCGTCGCTTTCACTAACAATTGCGCGGTCGTGCGACGTTACACCCAAACAAAATTGACGTCCGTTTTTTTCCCACAAATAGAGCTTTCTTTTGGTGGTATTTGATCGCCCCTGCGGTTTTTATTTTTTGCGCTATAAACAAAAGAAGAGCGACGATTTTGAAAAAAAACACAATATTTTTTACTTTTTGCTATAATAAATATCCCATTTTTTTCCTCAGTTTAGGCCGATAACGTATTCTTCTACATATTTTTGGTAAAAAAAATCGCAATAAGCGTATATTGATCGGTTTGCGCAAAAGTTATAGCGTCTACAAAATAGGGGATAGATTTATTGAATTTTTTTTTTTTTACTAGTAATGGCGGGGATCTGCGATTTTTTTTTTCGTGACTGCGACATTGCGGCGGACACTTTTGACACATTTTTGGAACCATTCACATTTACACAGCGATCGTTGCTATAAAATTGCAAGGATTACTGTGTAAATGTGACTGTCAGGGAAGGGGTTAACACTAGAGGGCGCTGGAGGGGTTAATGTGTGTCCCTAATAGGAGTGATTCTAACTGTAGGGGGAGGGGACTTAAGGGAAGGAGACCGATCATGTGATCCTCCGTACTGGGATCACATGATCGGTCTCCTCCCCGCTGACAGGACGTGGAGCTGTGTGTTTACACACACAGCTTCACGGTCCCGCCCGGTCCCGTTGTTTTAACGGGCAATCGCGGGTGCCCGGCGGACATCGCGGCCGCCGGGCACTCGCACCGGGTCCCGAGCGATGCCGCGGCGCGCGCGCGCGCCCCCAGGCGGCCGGGAATCCGAGGACGTCATATGAGGCCCACCCTGGATGGTAGATCCACCTTGTGGGCGTCATATGACTATAGCCGGGTATTGAAGCGGTTAATAGTTTGTTATAAAATTTTTCAAATAGATAATTTTTCTGCATCATTAATATGCGCTGATGAGGCGGCACTTGTGGGCACTGATAGGCTGCACTGATGGGCACTAATAGGCACAGTTAATGGCGGCACTGATAGGCACAGATAAGGTTGCACTGATGGGGACAGATAAGTCGGTACTGATGGGCACAGATAAGGCAGCACTGATGGCCACTGATGGGCGGCACTGTTGAGCTCTGGTAGGTGACACTGATGGGCACTGATAGGTGGCACTGTTCTTGAGGCACTCATTGTGGGCACTGACAGGTGGCACTGTGGGCACTGCAGATGGCACTGATGGGCGGCACTGGTAGGTGACACTGATGGGCACTGATAGGTGGCACTGTTCTTGAGGCACTGATAGGTGGCACTATTCTTGAGCCACTGATTGTGGGCACTGATAGGTATCAGTGTGGGCATTGACAGATGGCACTGGGGGCACTGATGGGTGGCACTGGTGGGCTATAGTAGGTGGCACTGTTACCTACTGCTAGGTGACACTTGTAGGGGGCACAGGTAGGCACTGAGGAGCTGGCAGCAGCTTGCAGTGATCGGGACTGATGTCCCTCTCACTGCCGCTAGAGATCGTTTTTTTTTTTTTTTTTCTCCTTGCGCTGTCAGCGCGAGAAGAAAAAATAGCCAATTACCGGCTGTGTTGACATCACATGATCAGCTGTCATTGGCTGACAGCTGATCACGTGATAAGGGGTCAGGATCGACCCTTACTCCGATCTGTGATCCAGCGAGTCTACTATACTCGCTGATCACAGAGCGTGGCACGCACTCCCTTCAGGGGGCGCGCAGGCCACTCGTAAACGGGGCGACGTCAATAGACGTTGTTCCGGCAATGCAGGTCCGCGCTGTTGCCGTCATTCGGCTATAGTGCGGATCTCAAGTGGTTAAAGGCAGAGGAGGGATTTGGGGTCCCAGATCTCTCCATATAGAGTACCTGTCACATGCCTATTGCTGTCACAGGGATGTTTACATTCCTTCTCACAGCAATAAAAGTGATATAAAAAATTTTTAAATTTTGTGCAACAGTGTAAAAATAAATAAATAAATATTGAAATTGAAGTGCCCCCGTCCCCTGAGCTTGTGCACGCAAACAGCGATCGCCCCACACATGTGAAGTATCACCGCGTACGTCGGATCATGGGCAGTAATTCTAGCACCTCCTCTGTAAAAGTGGTCTCCTGTAAAGGCTTTTAAAGCATCACCTATGGATAGAAAAATTTACATAGTTTGTCGCCGTTACACGAGCGCACGCAATTTTTTAAAGTGTGACATCCTTTTATATTTCACAAAAAAAAAATGGGTTATGTATTGCTAATTTTATTTATTTTTTCCTAAAAATAAAAAAATAAAAAATTGCGTTTGAAAAACCACTAGCGCCATTTCAAAGCCACACCAGGGTGAACCAAGGCTTAAGCCCCATACGCACTATTAGATTTTCTGCAGATTTTTGTCTTCAGATTTACCAAAACCATGTAGTGCAAGGGGCCTGCCTGATTTGCATACAAATTGAAACTCTTATGCCGCGTACACACGATCGGAATTTCACCCAGCAAAAGACCGATGAGAGCTTTTCGTCGGAAAATGCGACCGTGTGTAGGCTCCATCGGACTTTTGCTGGCCCAATTCCCGCCAGCAAAATTTTGAGAGCATGTTCTCAATTTTTCCAACGGAAAAAGTTTCTATCGGAAATTCCGATCGTCTGTAGCGATTCCGACACGCAAAATTCCTACACGTGCTTGGAAACAATTCGACGCATGCCCGGAGGAAGCATTGAACTTCATTTTCACAGCTCATCGTAGTGTTGTACGTCACCGCGTTCTTGACGGTTGGAATTTGGTGTGACCGTGTGTAGGCAACATAAGCTTGAGCGGAAATCCGTCCGAAAAACCATCCAAGGCTTTTCCGACAATAATTCTGATTGTGTGTACGCGGCATTAAGGTTTGCCGTCATATTATACGGTTTTGAATCTGAAGACAAAAATCACGAGAAAATCTAATAGTGTGTATGGGGCTTTAGTCTGAATATGTATCAAGAGATAGTAATAAGCTGGAGACACAAAAAACAACCACCCTTCCCTGCCCCGGTTGGCCAGCGGCACCCCAACCATATCCCCCCCCCCCCCCCCTGCTCGCTGTTGGTCGGGTCACCTGCAACCTGCACCCCCACCCCCCCAGGGTGGGTTGCAGTTGGTCATCCAGGCATTTACCCCATCTAGACTGCGGGCAGGCAGAGCTCCTACGGGCGACTGGCTGCGGCTTCTATTGCGTCCTCCTCTTTCTCTGCATCACGGCGGCATCCGCAATGCGTCTCCTCTCTCCTCCTTCTAGGCATCCAATAGGATCGCCTGTTCTTTCAGCCCATCGAGTGACGGGTCTCAGGACCCACTTCCTGTTTGGCTGGGAGGAGGATCAGTGTGAAAATAGAGAATATTCATTCGCTATTGGAGCCTCTGGCTCTAATCACGTGGTTCAAAAAAAAACATACACCCCCCCCCCATTTGGAATCCATGCATCGGGCACCCTGCATGTAGATTAGGGGGCCGGATGCATGCATGGGGGGAGTAGGGGGCCGCCACTGTTCTGCAGGGGCCCTAAGGGCCACACACAAGACGCCAGGGCCACACACAAGACGCCAGGGCCATAAAAAAAAATTCTGAGTTTTTAGTGTTTGTTGATTTTATTATAATATTTACACAACAAGAAACATTGTATGCGATTATTTGCAGTCTTGCTGTATCATATTGCAGGATTCAGTTTCATCTACAATTGTGTCGATTTTCCCTCCGGTAGATATCTGAGTGTCTGACATCATAAAAAAAAAAAAAAGAGATTGTTGTACATCCCGGCCCCCGGCATGGATTTATGTTTTTATCCTTTTCATTATTTTAGACCCTTTCTACTATAATGCTGCGGAGAGGACAACGGACGCACACAGCTGCAGGGATTCGAATCCAGCATGTGTACAGTGAAGGCAGAGTCTGCTGTTTTCGGATTTTTGCCTTCGCTGAATGTTTTCTGTGATCCTTGTGGAGAAAAACGAGGCGATTTTGTGGGATTCCAGGGGGAATTATTGCTGCTTTGCTGGCTCGGTGTAATGTTCTAATAGGATTGCGGAGGAATTCTTTCTGTTCATGTTGGCGGATTTTGATGGCGAGCGATTAAACTTGAAAATAAACGTTCGGTCTGGAAGCCGTTACTTTGTATCACCGAGCTACTAAAGGGGGTTTTGTCCCTTGTAGACGGATCCGCAACTCTGCGTTCATTACTAGATTATTAAATTGATACTTTTTTTTTAATCCAAGCCATGTATGTATCTGAATGTGACCTGGTGGGAACCCCTCATAATGGGCACAGCGGGTGTACAGACCCGGGATCTCAGCACAGGGATGGTGGAACCTCTCATAATGGGCACAGCAGGTGTACAGACCCGGGAACTCAGCACAGGGATGGTGGAACCTCTCATAATTGGCACAGCGGGTGTACAGACCTGGGAACTCAGCACA
Organism: Lithobates sylvaticus; assembly: GCA_028564925.1. Classification (NCBI taxonomy): domain Eukaryota; kingdom Metazoa; phylum Chordata; class Amphibia; order Anura; family Ranidae; genus Lithobates; species Lithobates sylvaticus. The sequence continues at coordinate 184,763,705 of CM053037.1, read as the reverse complement.
GGGATGGTGGGAACCCCTCATAATGGGCACAGCAGGGGTACAGACCCGGGAACTCAGCACAGGGATGGTGGGAACCCCTCATAATGGGCACAGCAGGGGTACAGACCCGGGAACTCAGCACAGGCATGGTGGAAACCCCTCATAATGGGCACAGACCCGGGAACTCGGTACAGGGATGGTAGGAACCCCTCATAATGGGCACAGCAGGGGTACAGACCCGGGAACTCAGTACAGGGTTGGTGGGAACCCCTCATAATGGGCACAGCAGGGGTACAGACCCGGGAACTCAGTACAGGGATGGTGGGAACCCCTCATAATGGGCACAGCGGATGTACAGACCCAGGAACTCAGTACAGGGATGGTGGGAACCCCTCATAATGGGCACAGCGGGTGTACAGACCTGGGAACTCAGCACAGGGTTGGTGGGAACCCCTCATAATGGGCACAGCAGGTATACAGACCCGGGAACTCAGTACAGGGATGGTGGGAACCCCTCATAATGGGCACAGCAGGTGTACAGACCTGGGAACTCAGCACAGGGATGGTGGGAACCCCTCATAATGGGCACAGCAGGGGTACAGACCTGGGAACTCAGCACAGGGATGGTGGGAACCCCTCATAATGGGCACAACAGGGGTACAGACCTGGGAACTCGGCACAGGGATGGTGGGAACCCCTCATAATGGGCACAGCAGGGGTACAGACCTGGGAACTCAGTACAGGGATGGTGGGAACCCCTCATAATGGGCACAGCTGGTGTACAGACCCGGGAACTCAGTACAGGGATGGTGGGAACCCCTCATAATGGGCACAGCGGGTGTACAGACCCAGGAACTCAGTACAGGGATGGTGGGAACCCCTCATAATGGGCACAGCAGGTGTACAGACCTGGGAACTCAGCACAGGGATGGTGGGAACCCCTCATAATGGGCACAGCAGGGGTACAGACCTGGTAACTCAGCACAGGGATGGTGGGAACCCCTCATAATGGGTACAGACCTGGGAACTCATCACAGGGATGGTGGGAACCCTCATAATGGGCACAGCAGGGGTACAGACCTGGGAACTCATCACAGGGATGGTGGGAACCCCTCATAATGGGCAAAGCAGGGGTACAGACCCGGGAACACAGTACAGGGATGGTGGGATCCCCTCATAATGGGCACAGCAGGTGTACAGACCCAGGAACTTGGCACAGGGATGGTAGGAACCCCCCATAATGGGCACAGCAGGTGTACAGACCCAGGAACTTGGCACAGGGATGGTAGGAACCCCCCATAATGGGCACAGCAGGGGTACACAGCAGGGGTACAGACCTGGGAACTCGGCACAGGGATAGTGAGAACCCCTAATGTCACAAGTGGGTGATATGGGTAGCTCGGTATACATCGCTCGCTCTCTCCAGCTGTAATGTCACACATTCTGTCACGCTCCTCGCTATCAATGCGCTCTTTCTTGGTGCGTGGTACAATAATCGCAGTACTTGTTCCTGTTCTGAGATGGTAATGACACAGCTGTAGAATGGAGCCCCCCCACCCTCCCCCCCCCCCCCAAATCCCATTCACTGCCATCTCTGGAGAGGTGGATTCTCATTTCAGAATACAAAGGATGCTCAGAGGTTCGGCAGCACAAGCATGCGATGGCTTCACCCACCAACGGGCGCATTTTTCCCATTCCAGCCTCGGTGTGCTCCCCAGCTCATCACACGGCTCTGCAGGGAGCAAAGATGGAGCGCAACGCGCCCTGATCCAGATCTGCGCAGTCAGGACCACCGAGGATGATTGTGTTATATGTTACCCAGAAGAATCATCTCTGTTGTAGGTGGAGTCCTGGGGGGAGGAGTCATTGAATGGCCCCCATACTGTTCACAGCAGGTGTGCAGAGATCTCTCCTATAGAATCTCCTATAGATAGAATCAGGGATTTTAAACTGCCCATTAAACGCCCCCGGACTCCGGGGTGCACACCCTAATGAAACCTCTATAATGTGTACTTGTCTCAGTCCAGAGCAGTGTCATTTCTGTCTGTTCCCTCTTTTCTCTGCTATCTGCATGAGTCACTTCTGACACATTTTCCTGACGCCAGGAGAACACAGCCTGTGATTGACAGCTTCAGCTCTCTTCCTGTGTGCTGTGTAAAGGGGATGGGGGTGTCCCTTCCCTCCAATCAGCACTGAGAGTTCTCACTGAGTTCTGCAGAGTGTATTTTCAGCTCCCCGCCCCCTTTTGTTTCTGACAGCTCAGACAAGCTTTATAAATTCCATACATTGAATGTCTGTAGAGAAGAGAAGGCGGCAGATAAACGGGTACAACTGATGTAGGAGGGTTTGTTTCATCTCTGTGTATCTCATGAGGCCAGTCACTTAAGTCTCAGAAATAAATATATATGTGTGTATGTATGTATGCATGTGTGTGTGTGTGTGTGTGTGTGTGTGTGTGTGTGTGTGTGTGTGTGTGTGTGTGTATATATATATATATTTATATATATATATATATATATTATATATATATATATATATATATATATATATATATATATACTGAGATATACAATGAGAAAGCAGCCTTCCTATTGGTAGTCTTACCCTTTTAACTACAGCGGGGTGTGAAGAGGACCGTGCAATCCAATAGGTACTTAAGGCTGGCCATAGATTTTTCAGATTTTCTGTCCTTCCACCGTGGGTTGCAGGAAAGAAAATCGCTAAATTCCCTCCCTCTGCGCTATGCTATTGTGAGAGTGGGAAGTTTCTCCACCCTCAGAATACAATGATCACTGCTGAAGGCTGTAACCCCCCCGCAGTGATCACATGAAAAAGAACTTGACAGTCTGGTTGTACTGAAGTCGATGGATTGATCAGCATCCAGCCTGCCGATTGATGGATCAAAATTCTGATGGTTCCTGCTGAATTGTCAGAACTTTGATTTGAATTTTGATTCATCTACAGCCGGTTTAAATTAGATTTAATGCTCTCAGTAATTTAGCCCTGGTCTGACACGTCCACCTCTCTGGCCTGACACGCTCTGACGCACCCACCTCTCTGGTCTGACACGTCCATTTCTCATGCCTGACGCGCCCACCTGTCTGGCCTGACGCGCCCACCTGTCTGGCCTGACGCACCCACGTTTTGGCCTGATATGCCCACCTCTCTGGCCTGACACTTCCACCTCTCTGGCCTGACACTTCCACCTCTCTGGCCTGACACTTCCACCTCTCTGGCCTGACACTTCCACCTCTCTGGCCTGACACTTCCACCTCTCTGGCCTGACCCTCCCACCTCTCTGGCCTGACCCTCCCACCTCTCTGGCCTGACCCTCCCATCTCTCTGGCCTGACCCTCCCACCTCTCTGGCCTGACCCTCCCACCTCTCTGGCCTGACCCTCCCACCTCTCTGGCCTGACCCTCCCACCTCTCTGGCCTGACCCTCCCACCTCTCTGGCCTGACCCTCCCATCTCTCTGGCCTGACCCTCCCATCTCTCTGGCCTGACCCTCCCATCTCTCTGGCCTGACCCTCCCATCTCTCTGGCCTGACCCTCCCATCTCTCTGGCCTGACCCTCCCATCTCTCTGGTCTGACACACCACCGCTCTGGCCTGACCCACCCATATTTTGGCCTGACATGCCCACCCCTCTGGCCTGACACACCCATATTTCGGTCTGACATGCCCACCTCTCTGGTCTGACACACCCATATTTTGGCCTGACATGCCCACCCCTCTGGCCTGACACACCCATATTTCGGTCTGACATGCCCACCTCTCTGGTCTGACACACCCATATTTTGGTCTGACATGCCCACCCCTCTGGCCTGACACACCCATATTTTGGTCTGACATGCCCACCTCTCTGGTCTGATGCACCTATCACTCTGCCCTGACATGCCCACCTCTCTGGTCTGATGCACCCATCTCTCTGGCCTGACACGCCCACCTCTTTGGCCTGACATGCCCCCACTCTCTTTCTCCTGTGGGGTGTGGCCATTACTCAGCTCTGCCAGCACAGAGCACTGCAGTTGGAGGGTAGGAAGCAGCAGTTTCATTGCGATAAAGTGGTATTTTTATGGCATCTCTTAGCAAAAATCAGCCACAACATATAGAATGGGGGGGGGGGGGGGGGGAACTAGAGAGAAAAAAAGATCTGCGAGTTGAGCTGGTTGTATGTAGTGATTCCGCTTCCCACGTGAACAAAACTTTGAAATGCCATCTTGTTCTTTCTATAGAATTCCAGCACACCCGTGTCTGTCCATGTGTGACCTCACCCGGATAGAAGTCGATAAACGCACGTTAAATTATCGCTTGAAAATTGCAGCCGTTGCTCCAAACTTTGTCTGCCAGGTCGGTAGCGTAATGCGCCCATATCCGCTTCTTGCTTGGCCTGTAGCCCGGCAAGGAAAGAGTTAATCCTGGTAAAGATGGCTGAACAGTCTTGTCTGGAAGGAGAATCTGAATATTTTTATCTTCTGTAATTTCCTCCATTGCCCATCCCAAGGTCACACCCCCCTCTAGTGGTGACAAGTGTGTATTGCCATGACCCACTTACAAGTACAGAAATCTTGGGAACATTGTGACATCACACCCAGAAAATGACAAAAAAAAAATGGCTACATATAAAAATAGCGACATTTTTATTGCACCGTTCACATGAGGAGATGTAAAACCAATCACCAAAATCTCAGGGAAATGTTAGTCTTTTCAAATTTCAATTATAATCTGCAGCTTTGATTATATTAGTCCTTGGTGATCCTGCCATGATGGTCCCTGTTCAGGCACTTCCGGTTCTAGGGTGACAACACTACTTTCCCTTCTCCCATGTGGGCCCCTGTGTTGTCACCCTTTCACACGGGTCCTGTTGGAGACTTCCTGTTTACAATAATTATATAGCTGAGCTTGATAAAAATAAAGATCTAAATAAAAACTGCTGTATGTGACCCCCCTTATTGCTTTCTGTGTCCCAACCGGGGAGTGTCCAGGGAGTGAGCGTTGGTTGTTGCCAGAACAGGAAGTGAGCGTTGGTTTTCACCAGAACAGGAAGTGAGCGTTGGTTTTCACCAGAACAAGAAGTGAGCGTTGGTTGTTGCCAGAACAGGAAGTGAGCATTGGTTTTCACCAGAACAGGAAGTGAGCGTTGGTTGTCGCCAGAACAGGAAGTGAGCGTTGGTTTTCACCAGAACAGGAAGTGAGCGTTGGTTTTCACCAGAACAGGAAGTAAACGTTGGTTGTCGCCAGAACAGGACGTGAGCGTTGGTTGTCGCCAGAACAGGACGTGAGCGTTGGTTTTCGCCAGAACAGGAAGTGAGTGTATACCCATAGCTCCCAACTGTCCCTGATTTCGAGGGACTGTCCCTGATCTGGAACAATATCCCTCTGTCCCTTGTTCCCCCCTCATGTATCCCTCATTTTGGTCTGATCTATATAGATAGATAAAAAGTAGATTTTATATACATCAAAAAGTGTTTTCCAGCAATAGATAAAAAGTGCATTTTATATACAAATATATAGATCAGACCAAAAGTGAGGGACAAATGAGGAGGAATGAGGGAGAGAGGGACATTGCTCCAAATCAGGGACTGTTGGGAGCTATGGCGTTGGTTGTGACCAGAACAGGAAGTGAGCGTTGGTTGTGACCAGAACAGGAAGTGAGCGTTGGTTGTGACCAGAACAGGAAGTGAGCGTTGGTTGTGACCAGAACAGGAAGTGAGCGTTGGTTGTGACCAGAACAGGAAGTGAGCGTTGATTGTGACCAGAACAGGAAGTGAGCGTTGGTTGTGACCAGAACAGGAAGTGAGCGTTGGTTTTGACCAGAACAGGAAGTGAGCGTTGGTTTTGACCAGAACCGGAAGTGAGCGTTGGTTTTGACCAGAACAGGAAGTGAGCGTTGGTTTTGACCAGAACAGGAAGTGAGCGTTGGTTTTGACCAGAACAGGAAGTGAGCGTTGGTTGTCGCCAGAACAGGAAGTAGGGTTGCCAGCTTTTCTTCAACCCAAGCCCCCCTTACATCAGATTCTGCAAAACACCCCTTACATCTGAGTCCCCCGTACCATAGTGCACTCACTTGCTCAGAGGCAGGAGAGAGAAGGGAGGAAGGGGACCTATGCACTTGGCGGTTGTGGTACTTGGTTAGTTGAGGAGCATAGGTGTGTGCAACCCAGGCAGCAGGGGGGGATCTGCACCACACTGGGTTATTAGGGTGTGCCCAGGCACACCTAAGTTGGGGGGGGGGGGGGGGACACAGTCCAGTCTGAATAATGTGTCCGGGTTTAAAGGGGTCTGAATTCTGGACACATGTTTTAAAACCCAGATTGTCCGGGTGAATCCTGGACAGGTGGCAACCCGAACAGGAAGTGAGTGTTGGCTGTCACCAGAACAGGAAGTGAGCGTTGGTTGTCGCCAGAACAGGAAGTGAGTGTTGATTGTCGCCAGAACAGGAAGTGAGCATTGATTGTCGCCAGAACAGGAAGTGAGCGTTGGTTGTCGCCAGAACAGGAAGTGAGCATTGGTTGTCGCCAGAATAGGAAGTGAGCGTTGATTGTCGACAGAACAGGAAGTGAGCATTGTCGCCAGAACAGGAAGTGAGCGTTGATTGTCGCCAGAACAGGAAGTGAGCGTTGGTTGTCGCCAGAACAGGAAGTGAGCGTTGGTTGTCGCCAGAACAGGAAGTGAGCGTTGGTTGTCGCCAGAACAGGAAGTGAGCGTTGGTTGTCGCCAGAACAGGAAGTGAGCGTTGGTTGTCGCCAGAACAGGAAGTGAGCGTTGGTTGTCGCCAGAACAGGAAGTGAGCGTTGGTTGTCGCCAGAACAGGAAGTGAGCGTTGATTGTCGCCAGAACAGGAAGTGAGCATTGTCGCCAGAACAGGAAGTGAGCGTTGGTTGTCGCTACAACAGGAAGTGAGCGTTGGTTGTCGCCAGAACTGGAAGTGAGCGTTGGTTGTCGCCAGAACTGGAAGTGAGCGTTGGTTGTCGCCAGAACTGGAAGTGAGCGTTGGTTGTCGCCAGAACAGGAAGTGAGCGTTGTTGTCGCCAGAACAGGAAGCAAGTGTTGGTTGTCGCCAGGACAGGAAGTGAGCGTTGATTGTCGCCAGAACAGGAAGTGAGCGTTGATTGTCGCCAGAACAGGAAGTGAGCGTTGATTGTCGCCAGAACAGGAAGTGAGCGTTGGTTGTCGCTAGAACAGGAAGTGAGCATTGTCGCCAGAACTGGAAGTGAGCGTTGGTTGTCGCCAGAACAGAAAGTGAGCGTTGTTGTCGCCAGAACAGGAAGCAAGTGTTGGTTGTCGCCAGGACAGGAAGTGAGCGTTGTTTGTCGCCAGAACAGGAAGTGAGCGTTGATTGTCGCCAGAACAGGAAGTGAGCGTTGATTGTCGCTAGAACAGGAAGTGAGCGTTGTCACCAGAACAGGAAGCAAGGGTTGGTTGTCACCACAACAGGAAGTGAAGATAAATCCTCCAATGGGATCTGATCCCTGATCCTCTCGTCTCCGCCAAAAACAGATGGCAGTCCTATTTCTCCATATGTCTGGCAGATCGGATCTGATGACCTCGGCTGGAGATGGAGGCGGTCCGTTTCCATCTGATTGCCCCATAGAGGAGAGCGGGCCGTGTCTGCATAGCTATAGCAGACACAGACCTGTCATCTGATTTGCTCAGATTCCACGCTGAGCCAGCGGATTCCACTTAGCAGAGGCGCCTGTGTTAAAGAGGCCTAGGAGAGGATTTCCTCCCATTTGCTGTTGTGTCTACAGGACAGGAAGTGAGCGTTGGTTGTCGCCAGAACAGGAAGTGAGCGTTGGTTGTCGCAAGAACAGGAAGTGAGCGTTGGTTGTCGCCAGAACAGGAAGTGAGCGTTGGTTGTCGCCAGAACAGGAAGTGAGCGTTGGTTGTCGCCAGAACAGGAAGTGAGCGTTGATTGTCGCCAGAACAGGAAGTGAGCGTTGGTTGTCGCCAGAACAGGAAGTGAGCGTTGATTGTCTCCAGAACAGGAAGTGAGCGTTGATTGTCTCCAGAACAGGAAGTGAGCGTTGGTTGTCGCCAGAACAGGAAGTGAGCGTTGTTGTCGCCAGAACAGGAAGCAAGGGTTGGTTGTCACCAGAACAGGAAGTGAGGATAAATCCTCCAATGGGAACACTTGTACTGATGACAGGTAATTTAGGCCCCTTTCACAAGGGTGATTGGATCTGGTCCGTCTGTCAGTTTTTCAGGCGGGCATGATCCAGTCTCCTCTATGGCGCAGAAGATGTCACAGAGGACACATGTCCACTGACACCCGCTGCCATCCGGACCTGATCCTCTCGTCTCCGCCAAAAACAGATGGCAGTCCTATTTCTCCATATGTCTGGCAGATCGGATCTGATGACCTCGGCTGGAGGCGGTCCGTTTCCATCTGAATGCCCCATAGAGGAGAGAGGGCCGTGTCTGCATAGCGGTAGCAGACACAGACCTGTCATCCGTCAGATTCCCCGCTGAGCCAGCAGATTCCACTTAGCAGAGGCGCCTGTGTTAAAGAGGCCTAGGAGAGGATTTCCTCCCATTTCCTGTTGTGTCTACAGGACAGGAAGTGAGGGGAATCCTCCTAATGAGATATATATAAAAAATATAAAAAACACTTGAAGTTTGTCGGCACTTTACATTCTGGCCCGTGTAGCAATTCTGTTCTACTTTTATCATTTCCTTTAATAGATTCAATCATCTTAACGGCTCATTCACAGCACACCGAGCGAAACGCACCGCACAGAGCGCACATGCCGTGTGAACATGCGCTGTTACTGCGTTTTATTGAAAAAAATTAAAAAATCTCATTGCAGTGCGTGATTATTTTTTTTTTCTTACCTTCTTTTTTAGGTTCAGAGCTTTGCGTGTTGGGAACTTGCATAAAATCACACACTTTCCCGACACGCAGAGAAACGCGCTGCCACTTAGCAGATGCGTGGCGGCGCCTTTTGATGGTTAATGGCGCACCCATGTATCTGCAAACCACATACAGTGTTTTGAAAAAGTATTCATACCCCTTGAAATTGTCCCCATTTTGTCATGTTACAACCAAAAACAAAACGTTTTGGCAATATAGTGTGTCCCCATTCTATACAGTGCCTTGAAAAAGTATTCATACCCCTTGGAATTTTCCAAATTTTGTCATGTTACAACAAAAACGTAAATGTACTTTATTGGGATTTTATGTAATTGACCAACACAAAGTGGCACATAATTGTGAAGTGGAAGGAAATGATAAATGGTTTTCAATTTTTTTTACAAATAAATATGTGAAAGTGTGTGGTGGGGGGGGGGCATTTGTATTCAGCCCCCTGTACTCTGATACCCCTAACTAAAATCTAGTGGAACCGATTACCTTCAGAAGTCACCTAATTAGTAAATGGAGTCCACCTGTGTTTAATTTAATCTCAGTATAAATACAGCTGTTCTGTGAAGCCCTCAGAGGTTTGTTAGATAACCTTAGTGAACAAACAGCATCAGGAAGGCCAAGGAACACACCAGACAGGTCAGGGATAATGTTGTGGAGAAGTATAAAGCAGGGTTGGATTATGAAAAAATATCCCAAGCTTTGAACATCTCATGGAGCTCTGTTCAATCCATCATCTGAAAATGGAAAGAGTATGGCACAACTGCCAACCTACCAAGACACGGCCGTCCACCTAAACTGACCGGCCTGGGCAAGGAGAGCATTAATCAGAGAAGAGCCAAGAGGCCCATGGGAACTCTGGAGGAGCTGCAGAGATCCACAGCTCAGGTGGGAGAATCTGTCACAGGACAACTATTAGTCATGTTCTCCACAAATCTGCCCTTTAGAAGAGTGACAAGAAGAAAGAGATTGGAGAAAGAAAGTCATAAGAAGTCCTGTTTGTAGTTTGTGAGAAGCCATGTGGGGGACACAGCAAACATGTGGAAGAAGGTGATCTGGTCAGATGAGACCAAAATTTTACTTTTTGGCCTAAAAGCAAAATGCTATGTGGAGGAAAAGTAACACTGCACATCACCCTGAACACACCATCCCCACTGTGAAAACATGGTGGTGGCAGCATCATGTGGTGGGGATGGTTTTCTTCAGCAGGGACAGGGAAGCTGGTCAGAGTTGATGGGAAGATGGATGGAGCCAAATACAGGACAATCTTAGAAGAAAACCTGCAAAAGACTTGAGACTGGGGGGAGGTTCACCTTCCAGCAGGGCAACCACCCGAAACATACAGCCAGAGCTACAATGGACTGGTTTACATCAAAACATATTCATGTGTTTAGAATGGCCCAGTCACAGTCCAGACCTAAATCCCATTGAGAATCTGTGGCAAGACTTGAAAATTGCTGTTCACAGACGCTCTCCATCCAATCTGACAGAGCTTGAGATATTTTGCAAAGAAGAATGGGCAGAAATGTCCCTCTCTAGATGTGCAAAGCTGGTAGAGACATCCCCAAAAAGACTTGCAGCTGTAATTGGAGAGAAAGGCGGTTCTACAAAGTATTGACTCCGGGGGGCGCCATACAAATGCCCCCCCACACTTTTCACATATTTATTTGTAAAACATTTGGAAACCATTTATCATTTTCCTTCCACTTCACAATTATGTGCCCACTTTGTGTTGGTCTATCACATAAAATCCCAATAAAATACATTTACGTTTTGGTTGTAACATGACAAAATGTGGAGAATTTTAAGGGGTATGAATACTTTTTCAAAGCGCTGTATTTGGAAATTTTTTGGAAAAGGGGATTTCTCCTCCTGAGGTTTCCATTGAGATGAAAGGGCCGCCCTGAGCGCACCTGTGCCCGGTCTCACCTGTAGGTGTCAGCCAAGCCTAAGTCTATCCTCTGCAGCACGGGCGATCCGTTTCACCACGTCGGCATGCATCGCACGATCATTCTAAATGTTCTTGTTTGCAGCGCACACCAACACCTCCTGAGATAAAAGGAGGCAAATTGCCTGACCCTCGCGTTGCCACTGTGGGTGTGAACGAGCACCGCTTTTATTATTTTATTTTGCACTTGTTGCCCCCCTTAGGCCTGCCATACACTATGCAATCTGATTGTACAATCCACTTTTTAGATTATTGATGATCCGATCTACAATAGAAGCTAAATCTGTCAAATCAGAAATGCCCATTTTTTTTTTTATTTTTTTTTTGTGTTGTGCTGGTGATAGCGACGGTTGCTAGGGATTCAGTGGGTACCAGCACCTGCCGCTTCCTTAGGAACCATTGACATTGGTGGAGAGATCTCTTCTACATATGAAGCTCGGCACCCGCAGAACGGGACGGACCCTGAACAGCCCAAAATGCTCTTCCTCACTTTAGATCTTTGCAGTGCAAGGCTCTGCTTGCTGGGATACACACCGATTGGATAGTTTTAGGTTTGTCCTCAGATCACGTGATTTAGACCCCTTTCACACTGGAGGCGTTTTTCAGACACTACAGCGCTAAAAATAGCGCCTGTAAAGCGCCTGAAAAAAGCCTCAGCTGCAAACCCAGTGTGAAAGCACGAGGGCATTCACACTGGGGCGCTGCGCTGGCAGGGCGTCACAAAAAGTCCTGCCAGCAGCTTCTTTGCAGTGGTGGAGGAGCGGCGAATACACCGCTCCTCCACCGCTCTTCCCTATTGAAAACAATGGGGCAGCGCTGCTATACCGGCGGCATTTTGCGGGTGGATTTAACACCTTTTTGGGTGCTAGCAGGTGGTTAAAACCCCCCCCGCTAGCGGCCAAATAGCGCCGCTTTACCGCTGAAAGGGGTCTTATTTTATGTCCAATCAGGACTGGGACAAATGGTGGGCAGAAAGGGGACACTGTGCCCTGGGCACTGTGGTGTGGGGTACACCACAAGGAGATTGGGGTGAGGGGATTTGTGTTGGGAGGGAGAATTTCGGGGTGGCAGGGGGTGGTGATTTAGGGGGATTTGTGTTGGAAGAGAGAATTTGGGGGTGGCAGGGGGTAAGAGTATTGCTAGGAGGGGACATTGGGGGGGGGGGGTGGTAGGAGTGGTGGTTTAGGGGCAATTGTGTTGAGAGGGAGAATTTGGGGGTGGCAGGGGGTGGTGATTTAGGGGGATTTGTGTTGAGAGGGAGAATTTGGGGGTGGCAGGGGGTAAGAGTATTCCTAGGAGAGGACATGGGGGGGGGGTGGTGGTAGGAGTGGTGGTTTAGGGGCAATTGTGTTGAGAGGGAGAATTTGGGGGTGGCAGGGGGTAAGAGTATTCCTAGGAGAGAACATGGGGGGGGGTGGTAGGAGTGGTGGTTAAGGGGGATTTGTGTTGGGAGGGAGAATTTGGGGGTGGCAGGGGGTGGTGATTTAGGGGGATTCGTGTTGAGAGGGAGAATTTGGGGGTGGCAGGGGGTAAGAGTATTCCTAGGAGAGGACATGGGGGGGGGGGTGGTAGGAGTGGTGGTTAAGGGGGATTTGTGTTGGGAGGGAGAATTTGGGGGTGGCAGGGGGTAAGAGTATTCCTAGGAGAGGACATTGGGGGGGGGGGTGGTAGGAGTGGTGGTTTAGGGGCAATTGTATTGAGAGGGAAAATTTGGGGGTGGCAGGGGGTGGTGATTTAGGGGGATTCGTGTTGGAAGGGAGAATTTGAGGGTTGCAGGGGGTAAGAGTATTCCTAGGAGGGAACATTGGGGGGGGTGGTAGGAGTGGTGGTTTAGGGGCAATTGTGTTGGAAGAGAGAATTTGGGGGTGGCAGGGGGTAAGAGTATTCCTAGGAGGGGACATTGGGGGGGGGGGTGGTAGGAGTGGTGGTTAAGGGGGATTTGTGTTGGGAGGGAGAATTTGGGGGTGGCAGGGGGTGGTGATTTAGGGGGATTTGGGTTGGAAGAGGGAATTTGGGGGTGGCAGGGGGTAAGAGTATTGCTAGGAGGGGACATTGGGGGGGGTGGTAGGAGTGGTGGTTTAGGGGCAATTGTGTTGAGAGGGAGAATTTGGGGGTGGCAGGGGGTGGTGATTTAGGGGGATTTGTGTTGAGAGGGAGAATTTGGGGGTGGCAGGGGGTAAGAGTATTCCTAGGAGAGGACATGGGGGGGGGGGGTGGTGGTAGGAGTGGTGGTTTAGGGGCAATTGTGTTGAGAGGGAGAATTTGGGGGTGGCAGGGGGTAAGAGTATTCCTAGGAGAGAACATGGGGGGGGGGTGGTAGGAGTGGTGGTTAAGGGGGATTTGTGTTGGGAGGGAGAATTTGGGGGTGGCAGGGGGTGGTGATTTAGGGGGATTCGTGTTGAGAGGGAGAATTTGGGGGTGGCAGGGGGAAAGAGTATTCCTAGGAGAGGACATGGGGGGGGGGGGGGTGGTAGGAGTGGTGGTTAAGGGGGATTTGTGTTGGGAGGGAGAATTTGGGGGTGGCAGGGGGTAAGAGTATTCCTAGGAGAGGACATTGGGGGGGGTGGTAGGAGTGGTGGTTTAGGGGCAATTGTATTGAGAGGGAAAATTTGGGGGGTGGCAGGGGGTGGTGATTTAGGGGGATTTGTGTTGGAAGGGAGAATTTGAGGGTTGCAGGGGGTAAGAGTATTCCTAGGAGGGAACATTGGGGGGTTGGTAGGAGTGGTGGTTTAGGGGCAATTGTGTTGGAAGAGAGAATTTGGGGGTGGCAGGGGGTAAGAGTATTCCTAGGAGGGGACATTGGGGGGGGGTGGTGGTAGGAGTGGTGGTTAAGGGGGATTTGTGTTGGGAGGGAGAATTTGGGGGTGGCAGGGGGTAGGGACTGTTCTAGGAGGGGAAATTTGGTGGGGGGTTGCTAGAAGTGGCGATTTAAGGGAATTTGTGATGGGATGGGGGGTGGGGGAAGAGGATTTGTGCTGGACGAGGTGAAAAGGCAGAGGGAGGAATTGTGCTAGGAAGAGAATTTTTTTTGGGGGGGGGGGGGGGGGGGATTTGGGCTTGTAGGGATGATTGGGGGGTATTTGTGCTAGGAGGGAAAATTTGGGGGGGGGGGGGGTTTGGAGTGGGGGCGAGGAGAGAGGATGTTGGGGCAGAAATTTGAGCTGTAGATTTATGCTAGAAGGGGTGATTTTTTTTTTTTTAATTTGTGTTGGGAGAATTTGGGGGTTAGGGTGGCAAAGATTTGTGCTCGGAGGGGGGATTTCAGTAGGGGGGGGATTTGTACTTGGAGGAGGGGGAATTTAGGGGCAAGCATGCAGGTTGGCCCTCAATTTCGTTTCTTTTTTTGGTGTGGGGGGGGGATTTAATGACACAAAACTGTCCCCCCCCCCCCCAAGAGCATTATGTATGTTCGCCCCGGGCTCTAGATGACCTTGTCCCGCACTGGGTCAGATTGTAACGTGTATGGTGCACTGTAGATGTACCTCAACTTTGTAATAGGAAGGCAAACTAAAATTCCATTTGATTTTGTATCCATTCAGGCCGGCCCTTGCACTACATCATTGATAGTAGATGGAAATTGTACAATCTTATTGTATAGTGTATGATCAGCTCAGTCCCACTCCTGGTCCTCCTGTATATCGATCGATGTGTGCGGCTCCATTTATTGCCTCGATGTGACAGGAAACGGAGTTATTAATAATCTCGCTCTATTTCTGGCGCAGCGGCGGGAAGACTCGCAGACTCGGTTGGTTGTGAACCTTCGGGAATATTTTTGTTGTTTGCAGATTTCTGGTGATAGAAGGACGGCGGAGACTTCGGCTGAGCAGATATAAACCTAAAGGTTCTTCTAGATCGGGAGATCTCTAAACTTTCTAAACAAACGGCCATTTCTTTTGTCTTTCAGACCTTAGGGGGGGGTAAACATCCCCACATTTAGTATTGGGGGAGGAATAGCGTTTGTAGGTGTTAATTGTTGGTGTCATTGGGAGAAATGGTGCCCCATTGTGGGTGTCAGTGGGAGAAATGGTGCCCCATTGTGGGTGTCAGTGGGAGAAATGGTGCCCCATTGTGGGTGTCAGTGGGAGAAATGGTGCCCCATTGTGGGTGTCAGTGGGAGAAATGGGGCCCCATTGTGGGGTGTCATTGGGAGGAATAGTGCCCCATTGTGGGTGTCAGTGGGAGAAATGGTGCCCCATTGTGGGTGTCATTGGGAGAAATGGTGCCCCATTGTGGGAGTCAGTGGGAGAAATGGTGCCCCATTGTGGGGTGTCATTGGGAGAAATGGTGCCCCATTGTGGGAGTCAGTGGGAGAAATGGTGCCCCATTGTGGGTGTCAGTGGGAGAAATGGTGCCCCATTGTGGGTGTCATTGGGAGGAATAGTGCCCCATTGTGGGTGTCAGTGGGAGGAATAGTGCCCATTGTGGGTGTCAGTGGGAGAAATGGTGCCCCATTGGGGGTGTCAGTGGGAGAAATGGTGCCCCATTGTGGGTGTCATTGGGAGAAATGGTGCCCCATTGTGGGTGTCATTGGGAGAAATGGTGCCCCATTGTGGGAGTCAGTGGGAGAAATGGTGCCCCATTGTTGGGTGTCAGTGGGAGAAATGGTGCCCCATTGTGGGTGTCATTGGGAGAAATTGTGCCCCATTGTGGGTGTCAGTGGGAGAAATGGTGCCCCATTGTGGGTGTCGGTGGGAAAAATGGAGCCCCATTGTTGGTGTCATTGGGAGAATAGTGTCTCGTATTAGTGGGAAGAATAGTGCCCTAAGGGGCTGTAAAAAGGCAAAGGGCAGCAACCGGCCCCCAGGCCGCAGTTTTTTAGACCCCTGTTTTAGACGAGCGATTTCCCAGCACAGACCACCCAACCCAACAGCAACCCCTCACCAAATGACAGCTCCCTGAGCCAAGGGAAGGGACGAGGATGGTGGTGACATCATTGGCCAACAATGGACTTTTCATCATGTGACTGTTACCCCCACCAAATACAACGAAACCTCCTAGAGGCTTTTACTGTCTCGAAATTTGTAATATCTTACTATAAAATAATCTGAGGTGATCCCCATCATCCCTATCATCCTCATCATCCTCATGATTCCCATCATCCTCATCATCCCTCCATCTCTCCCATCATCCTCATGACCCCCATTATCCCTATCACCCCCCATCACCTGCATCATTCTCTTGACCCCCATCACCTCAATCATCCTCATGACCACTATTCCCTGCATCATCCCCATGACCCCCATCTCCTTTATCATCCCCATCTCCCCCAACACCCCCATCACCCTCATAATTCCCATCTCCCTGCATCATCCTCTTGACCCCCATCATCCCCATGACCCCTAGCATCCTCATCATCCTCATCATTCCAATCTACCCGATCATCCTCATCATCATTCCTATCACCCCCATCATTCCCATTACCATTATCATTCCCATCTCTCATCATCACCCCCATCATTCTGATCTCCCCCATCATTCCCATCTGCTGCCTTTGCAACCTGGGGGGGAGTGAAAAAAATGCAGACCAACTGCGTGCTTTTACCACCCCCGACCACAAGTGTAAAGGAGACTCCGGGATTCACATCATCCTCTTGACCCCCCCCCCCCCACCATCTCCATCTCCCCCATCATTCCCATGACCCCCATCATCCTCATCATCATCCTCATTGTCCCCATCTCCCCCATCATCCTCATGACCACCATGACCCCCATCATCCTCATCATCCCCATCATTTCCATCTTCCTGCATCATCCTCTTGACCCCCATCATCCCCATAATCCCTAGCATCCTTATCATCTTCCCCCATCATCCTCATTATTTCCCATCACCCCCATCATCCTCATTATTCCCATCACCCCCATCATCCTCATTATTCCAATGGTCCCCATCATCCTCTATCATTCCAGGACCCCCACATCCTCATCATTCCCATCTTCCCCCCATCATCCTCATCATTCCCATCTCCCCCATCATCCTAATCATTCCCATCATCCTCATCATTCCCATCATCCTCATCATTCCAATCTCCCCCATCATCCTAATCATTCCCATCATCCTCATCATTCCAATCTCCCCCATCATCCTAATCATTCCCATCTCCCCCGTCATCCTCATCATTCCCATCATCCTCATCATTCCAATCTCCCCCATCATCCTAATCATTCCCATCTCCCCCATCATCCTCATCATTCCCATCATCCTCATCATTCCAATCTCCCCCATCATCCTAATCATTCCCATCTCCCCCATCATCCTAATCATTCCCATCTCCCCCATCATCCTCATCATTCCATCTCCCCCATCATCCTCATCATTCCCATCTCCCCCGTCATCCTCATCATTCCCATCATCCTCATCATTCCAATCTCCCCCATCATCCTAATCATTCCCATCTCCCCCATCATCCTAATCATTCCCATCTCCCCCGTCATCCTCATCATTCCCATCATCCTCATCATTTCAATCTCCCCCATCATCCTCATCATTCCCATCTCCCCCATCATCCTCATCATTCCCATCTCCCCCATCATCCTCATCATTCCCATCTTCCCCCATCATCCTCATCATTCCCATCTCCCCCATCATCCTCATCATTCCCATCACCCCCATCATCCTCATCATTCCCATCACCTCCATCATCCTCATCATTCCCATCACCCCCATCATCCTCATTATTCCAATTTTCCCCATCATCCTCATCATTCCCATCTCCCCCATCATCCTCATCATTCCCATCTCCCCCGTCATCCTCATCATTCCCATCATCCTCATCATTCCAATCTCCCCCATCATCCTCATCATTCCCATCTCCCCCATCATCCTCATCATTCCCATCATCCTCATCATTCCAATCTCCCCATCATCCTCATCATTCCAATCACCCCCATCATCCTCATCATTCCCATCACCCCCATCATCCTCATCATTCCCATCACCCCCATCATCCTCATCATTCCCATCACCCCCATCATCCTCATTATTCCAATTTTCCCCATCATCCTCATCATTCCCATCTCCCCCATCATCCTCATCATTCCCATCTCCCCCGTCATCCTCATCTCCCCCATCATCCTCATCATTCCCATCTCCCCCATCATCCTCACCATTCCCATCATCCTCATCATTCCAATCTCCCCCATCATCCTCATCATTCCATCACCCCCATCATCCTCATCATTCCCATCACCCCCATCATCCTCATCATTCCCATCATCCTCATCATTCCCATCACCCCCATCATCCTCATTATTCCAATTTTCCCCATCATCCTCATCATTCCCATCTCCCCCATCATCCTCATCATTCCCATCTCCCCCGTCATCCTCATCATTCCCATCATCCTCATCATTCCAATCTCCCCCATCTTCCTCATCATTCCCATCTCCCCCATCATCCTAATCATTCCCATCTCCCCCATCATCCTCATCATTCCCATCTCCCCCGTCATCCTCATCAGTCCCATCTCCCCTCAACACCCCCATCATTCTGATCTCCCCCATCATTCCTATCTGCTGCCTTTGCAACCTAAGGGGGTGTGGTGAAAATGGCGACCAACTGCGTACTTTTACCACCCCCAAACCACAAGTGTAAAGGAGACTCCGGGGTTCACATATTATTTACCGGAAATCTAGCAAGCCATCATTGATCTCCTTTGGAAAATGCTGGTTGCCTGGTTGTCTCTGGAGTCGAGTGTTTTGAGTCACAGGCAAGGAAGAAGCATGCAGCAAGTGAAATACAGTATTGCCTTCTCTTCCCAGTCATTGGAGACTTTGCATCGGCATTTTCCCAAGAAGGGATCCACAAGGGGCAGCGTCTGTGTGTCTAATGATGGAACCTCCTGGGGTTCCCGCGGTTTTGGGGGGAGAAAGTGTGCGGGGCGAGTAACAGATGTGCAGATATCTGTCTGTCCTGAGAACGATTCCTATTGGTTGATTCCTGCTCTCCATTCACCTCTCTGCTCTCTTTACAGATGGCCCCCTGCTGAGTGAGCTCTCCTGGCCGTCCTCGCTGGCCGTGGTGGCCGTATCCTTCTCCGGACTCATCACCATCATCTTCCTCATGCTGGCCTGTCTGTGCTGCAAGAAGGGCGACATCGGATTTAAGGTGAGCCCCAAAATACACCGCAGAAGAGGCCCGAAAATTCAACTGTAGTTCCACATAGTCAGTCAGAGACTGCAGACATACTACAGGAGACGGTCAGAGACTGCAGACATACTACAGGAGACGGTCAGAGACTGCAGACATACTACAGGAGACGGTCCAGAGACTGCAGACATACTACAGGAGACGGTCAGAGACTGCAGACATACTACAGGAGGCGGTCAGAGACTGCAGACATACTACAGGAGACGGTCAGAGACTGCAGGCATGGTAAAGGAGATGATCAGAGACTGCAGACCTGGTACAGGAGATGATCAGAGACTGCAGACCTGGTACAGGAGATGATCAGAGACTGCAGACCTGGTACAGGAGATGATCAGAGACTGCAGACCTGGTACAGGAGATGATCAGTGACTGCAGACATGGTACAGGAGATGGTCAGAGACTGCAGACGTACTACATGAGATGGTCAGAGACTGCAGACATAGTACAGGAGATGGTCAGAGACTGCAGACATTGTACAGGAGATGGTCAGAGACTGCAGACCTAATACAGGAGATGGTCAGAGACTGCAGACATAGTACATGAGATGGTCAGAGACTGCAGACGTACTACATGAGATGGTCAGAGACTGCAGACATAGTACCGGAGATGGTCAGAGACTGCAGACATTGTACAGGAGATGGTCAGAGACTGCAGACCTAATACAGGAGATGGTCAGAGACTGCAGACCTAATACAGAAGATGGTCAGAGACTGCAGACATAGTACATGAGATGGTCAGAGACTGCAGACATAGTACATGAGATGGTCAGAGACTGCAGACCTAGTACAGGAGATGGTCAGATTTCAGATTCACAGATCAGTTCTCCTTCTACATGACTCAGAGGCCAGAGCCAGACCCTGACAGACCCAGACCCACAGAGCAGCAGCAGCAACTTCCTCCACCTCAGTTCCATCTCTCGATCGTCGACAGATTCCTCAGATCTCAGAAGAGATTGCTCTCAGAGATCTCCAGTTCAGTTCTTGCATCCTCTCCTCTCTCTCAGATCATTCTCAGATCTCACACGATCTTCAGTTTCAATCCACCAGAGTTCAGATTCAGACCAGATCGATTCCCCCTCATTTCCCAGTCCACGACAGATTCTCTTCAGAGACAGACAGATCACAGATCCTTCCCTTTCAGATTCAGACAGACTTCAGAAGACTCTTCATCAGATGTCAGAGACCCTCCCCTCCAGACTCAGAGCTCTTCCCACCAGCAGTTCAGTAGTCAGAGTCTCACAGCCATCGAGACTCAGAGCCCCTTCCAGTTCAGATCAGAACCAGATTCTTCCAGGAGGCGAGCACTGCAGCCACCTAGTACAGGAGATGGTCAGAGACTGCAGACGTACTACATGAGATGATCAGAGACTGCAGACATAGTACAGGAGATGGTACAGGAGATGGTCAGAGACTGCAGACCTGGTACAGGAGATGGTCAGAGACTGCAGACCTAGTACAGGAGATGGTCAGAGACTGCAGACCTAGTACAGGAGATGGTCAGAGACTGCAGACCTAGTACAGGAGATGGTCAGAGACTGCAGACCTAGTACAGGAGATGGTCAGAGACTGCAGACCTAGTACAGGAGATGGTCAGAGACTGCAGACCTAGTACAGGAGATGGTCAGAGACTGCAGACCTAGTACAGGAGATGGTCAGAGACTGCAGACCTAGTACAGGAGATGGTCAGAGACTGCAGACCTAGTACAGGAGATGGTCAGAGACTGCAGACATATGAATGAATGAATGAATGAATGATTTGTATAGCGCTGCAACTGCGAAC
This sequence comes from Lithobates sylvaticus, assembly GCA_028564925.1. Taxonomy (NCBI): domain Eukaryota; kingdom Metazoa; phylum Chordata; class Amphibia; order Anura; family Ranidae; genus Lithobates; species Lithobates sylvaticus. The sequence continues at coordinate 184,742,989 of CM053037.1, read as the reverse complement.
TGAATCGCCTCGAGGCGACATACTACATGAGATGGTCCGAGACTGCAGACCTAGTACATGAGATGGTCAGAGACTGCAGACCTAGTACAGGAGATGGTCAGAGACTGCAGACCTAGTACAGGAGATGGTCAGGGACTGCAGACATGGTACAGGAGACGGTCAGAGACTGCAGACATGGTACAGGAGACGGTCAGAGACTGCAGACATGGTACAGGAGACGGTCAGAGACTGCAGACATGGTACAGGAGACGGTCAGAGACTGCAGACATGGTACAGGAGACGGTCAGAGACTGCAGACATGGTACAGGAGACGGTCAGAGACTGCAGACATGGTACAGGAGACGGTCAGAGACTGCAGACATGGTACAGGAGACGGTCAGAGACTGCAGACATGGTACAGGAGACGGTCAGAGACTGCAGACATGGTACAGGAGACGGTCAGAGACTGCAGACATGGTACAGGAGACGGTCAGAGACTGCAGACATGGTACAGGAGATGGTCAGAGACTGCAGACATGGTACAGGAGACGGTCAGAGACTGCAGACATGGTACAGGAGATGGTCAGAGACTGCAGACCTGGTACAGGAGATGGTCAGAGACTGCAAACATAGTACAGGAGACGGTCAGAGACTGCAGACATTGTACAGGAGACAGTCAGAAACTGCAGACATAGTACAGGAGACGGTCGCAGACATTTTTCCTCACTGTGTATGTAGGCACCTTGTTATAAGAAATGCAGGCTGCTGTCTACAGGGGGCGGTACAATATCTGTCACATGCAGCTGCTGGGCAACGTTGGCCTCCTGGGATTGAAGGTCGGAGACGGGATGAAGGTTGTTCTCAAGATTATTTATTTTTATTTCTTTATTTGTGGTGTGTTGATCCCGTTTGTGATTTATGTCGTTTTTTTGGGGGATATTTCTTATTGTTGAATAAACTATACAATCTGATTGTAAAATTTCCATTAGATCTCCCATCTACTTTCTAGTACAAGTGCCGTACTGATTGGATACAAATTGAATAACTTGTTTTTGTTTCGTTTTGGTAAATGGAAAAGCAATTGTACAATCAGATAGAACTCGTGTGTCCATACACCGCACATTTTCCTGCCTTCGTTTTTATTTCATAACTTATTATTCACATGACTTTTGTAAGTTGAACTTTTTTGTTATTTTATTTTATTTATATTTTTTTCATATGAAATGAACATTTCATTTAACCATCATTCCTCGTTGTGTTTTTTTTTTTTTTTGTTTTTTTTTTTAATATCCAGAGATATTTTTTTTCTTATTTCTGTCCAAGGACAGTTCCTCTTCTGGTTCCTCCATAAATATCTCAGTAATAGAAGCTCCACGCCAACCTGATTTAGGGTATAGGCCGGGCATGGTGGGTGGAGCCATATATGATTTTGATACTTAAATAGCAAGGTCGCCCTACCAAAACATCCGGACTCTCCACCAATCATTGTGTCTCCCAGCACAGGGATGGTGGGAACTCCTCATAATGGGCACAGCGGGTGTAGAGACCCGGGAACTTGGCACAGAGATGGTGGGAACTCCTCATAATGGGCACAGGGGTGTACAGACCCGGGAACTCTGCACAGAGATGGTGGAAACCCCTCATAATGGGCACAGCGGGTTTACAGACCCAGGAACTCAGCAGAGGGATCGTGAATACCCCTCATAATGGGCACAGCAGGTGGACAGACCTGGGAACTCAGCAGAGGGATCGTGAATACCCCTCATAATGGGCACAGCAGGTGGACAGACCTGGGAACTCAGCACAGGGATGGTGGGAACCCCTCATAATGGGCCCAGCGGGTGTACAGACCCAGGAACTCAGCACAGGGATGGTGGGAACCCTCATAATGGGCACAGCGGGTGTACAGACCCTGGAACTCAGCACAGGGATGGTGGGAACCCCTCATAATGGGCACAGCAGGTGGACAGACCTGGGAACTCAGCACAGGGATGGTGGGAGCCCCTCATAATGGACACAGCGGGTGTACAGACCTCGGAACTCAGCACAGGGATGGTGGGAACTCCTCATAATGGGCACAGCGGGTGTACAGACCGGGAACTCAGCACAGGGATGGTGGGAACCCCTCATAATGGGCACAGCAGGTGGACAGACCCAGGAACTCAGCACAGGGATGGTGAGAACCCCTAATGGGCACAGCGGGTGTACAGACCCTGGAACTCAGCACAGGGATGGTGAGGACCCCTCATAATGGGCACAGCAGGTGGACAGATCCCGGAACTCAGCACAGGGATGGTGAGAACCCCTCATAATGGGCACAGCAGGTGTACAGACCCGGAAACTCAGCACAGGGATGGTGGGAACCCCTCATAGTGGGCACAGCGGGTGCACAGACCTGGGAAGGGATAATATAAAGAGGAAGGGATGATATGGGAGTCCGGGGACATTATCAAGGGTAATGTATAATATAACGGGCAGAGGAGGGTAGTCCGAGGACATTATCGGTGGTAAGGGATAATATAAGGGGGAGAGGAGGGGAGTCCGGGGAGATCATCATGTTCCCTGTGAATGTCTGTGCTCCTGTAGGCAGCATTAACCTCCTGCATCCCAGTACGCCAACAGTGCCAGTGCATTGAATGGGCAGAGAATGGTGGCATTGTAAGAGCACGTGTTGGTGGGGGGGGGGGGGGTGTACACAGAGTGGGCAGTAAATGGAATGTCACCACTATGTAAGAAAAAAAAAAAAAATCAAAACGACCCGCCTCCCCCTTTCCAGCACAGTCCCTGGATTCTGATTCGGAGGGCAGCTGAGCGTTGTTAATGTGCCAGGCAGAGACGGGGAAGCCTGGCAGAGCAGCGCAAGATGAATCGCGGGGACATGTAATGGCAGCGCCAGTCGCCTCTGGGTCCCGGTCACCCCACTCAGGACATGCTGACCCTTTCCTACTTAATAGCCGGTGCAGCTTTTGGGATTAAAGGCTTTTCGTGGCTACATGGAGAGGTAGGCATGAGATCGATCGCTGCGTGCCACAATGCTGTGTGTGCTGCCCAGCCTGCGGCCATTATCCTTCTGGGCACAATATCTCTGCAAGGTCTGTGCCTTCATCTGTGTTAGCGATAACCCTCCTCCAAACAAATTAACCCTTTTAAGTGAAGGGCATCTCTAAGGTACCCATTGGCACTACGTACCTGTATGTTGCCTGGGACTCCCATATGGTTGTACCTTTGTCTCACACACATGGAGACAAAGGTACAACCATATGGGAATCCCAGGCAACATACAGGTACCTAGTGCCAATGGGTACCTTAGAGATGCTCTCTACTTAAAAGGGTTAATCTCCTCCGACAATTGCACCGAGGGTTGAGCATGGGGCCTTAGGAATATTTTGTTTTGTTTTTGAAGTGTTTGCATGCAATGTTGGCTTTAAATAGTTACTGTCAATCTTTCTTGCCATTGGCTGACCAGAAAAGAGGGTTACGGAAAATAGTTCGAGGCCATTGGAGATCCAGCAATGCCATCACATGACTCCATTATGTTTTTATTGCCCCTCTGGCCAATTCTGCGATGTGTATATAGTGAGATCCAAATTTTTCATGCGTCATTTTTTTATGGTTGGGTATGTGTGTTGTTTTTTTTGCCGTGTTGGGCAATTTCGGTGGCATGTGTATGAAATAACCTTTTGAGAGGTCTTCCCTCTTCAGTTGGTGGATCCCTTGACCTGTCCCTAGATATTCATTCATCCTTTGTGACCTAATTTGCCCAGAGGGAACAGCCCTTTTTGTGGGTATCCATCTGAAGGGTTTCTAGTTCTCTCGGAGTGCAACTAAGTATCTGATTACATGTTTTTGGGTTTTGGGCTACTTTTTGAGAGGACAATTTGGTCATCTGGGTGGCTTCAGGACTTGCATTGGAAACTACTTCTGGAAATCCTCCAACACAGTTGACAGTTTGACTCCATTGCTGTGTCGATGCATAATTGGCTATCCATGCACCAAGACCATTCAAGAATAGTCTTACAGGAGATGGTCAGAGACTGCAGACCTAGTACAGGAGTTGGTCAGAGACTGCAGACCTAGTACAGGAGTTGGTCAGAGACTGCAGACCTAGTACAGGAGTTGGTCAGAGACTGCAGACCTAGTACAGGAGATGGTCAGAGACTGCAGACCTAGTACAGGAGATGGTGAGAGACTGCAGACTTAGTACAGGAGATGGTCAGAGACTGCAGACCTAGTACAGGAGATGGTCAGAGACTGCAGACCTAGTACAGGAGATGGTGAGAGACTGCAGACCTAGTACAGGAGATGGTCAGAGACTGCAGACCTAGTACAGGAGATGGTGAGAGACTGCAGACCTAGTACAGGAGATGGTGAGAGACTGCAGACCTAGTACAGGAGATGGTGAGAGACTGCAGACCTAGTACAGGAGATGGTGAGAGACTGCAGACCTAGTACAGGAGATGGTCAGAGACTGCAGACCTAGTACAGGAGATGGTCAGAGACTGCAGACCTAGTACAGGAGATGGTGAGAGACTGCAGACCTAGTACAGGAGATGGCGAGAGACTGCAGACCTAGTACAGGAGATGGTCAGAGACAGCAGACCTAGTACAGGAGATGGTCAGAGACTGCAGACCTAGTACAGGAGATGGTCAGAGACTGCAGACCTAGTACAGGAGATGGTCAGAGACTGCAGACCTAGTACAGGAGATGGTCAGAGACTGCAGACCTAGTACAGGAGATGGTCAGAGACTGCAGACCTAGTACAGGAGATGGTCAGAGACTGCAGACATAGTACACCAGCAAAAGACAGATGAGAGCTTTTCATCGGAAAATGCGACCGTGTGTATGCTCCATCGGACTTTTGGCCAGCAAAAGTTTTGAGAGCATGTTCTCAAATTTTTTCCGACTTTTTTTTTCTCGAAATTCTGATCGTCTGTAGCAATTCTGACGCGCAAAATTCCTACGCATGCTCGGAAACAATTAGACGCATGCTCGGAAGCATTGAACTTCATTTCCTCGGCTCGTCGTAGTGTTGTACGTCACCGCGTTCTTGGCGGTCGAAAGTTCCACCAACTTTTGTGTGACCGTGTGTATGCAAGTCAAGCCGGAGCGGAATTCCGTCGGAAAAACCATCAAAGATTTTTCCGATGGAAAATCCGCTCGTGTGTACGCGGCATTATACAGCTGAGGGATCATTTAGTATGATAGAATATTAGGCTGGCCGTTAACATGAAGTTAAAAGCAATGGTGGTGGTAGGTGCTGTGAGATGATTGTGCCATGTAAGGAATGTCTAGAGCACTGGTTCCCAACCTTTAGTCCTTAAGTACCCCCAACAGGTCATGTTTTTAGGATTTCCTTCACCTTGCCCTGTTGCTTTGAATCGATTTATCAATGGTTTGGTTCCCTTTGACAGCTAATTTTTATCTAAGGGAAGTTCCCAAACTATATGGCCTTCCGGGGCTACTTGATTATACCTTGTAGGTATTGCCTTGAGTAATGGTTTAGAACAGCGGTCTCCAAACTGTGGCCTGGGGGCCAGATGTGGCCCTTGGCTTGCCTTTATCTGGCCCTTGGGGGACTATTCTCCCACTGATACGAGACACCTTTTCTCCCATTGACACCAACAATGAGGCACTATTCCTACCAATGATAACAATGTAGCACTATTCCTCCCCCTAATACCAAGTGTGGTGATGTTTACTCCCACTGATGCCAAGAAAATTTCCACTCCCGCTGGCGACAGTCCGGCCCTCCTAAAGTCTGAAGGACAATAAACCGGCCCTTTGTTTAGAAAGTTTGGAGACCCCTGGTCTAGAACCCCCATTCCTCAAATACCCCCAACAGGTCATGTTTTCAGGATTTCCTTCACCTTGCATAGGTGCTTCGAATAAATAT